>CM035838.1:85841032-87041032 GCA_020510985.1 Pholidichthys leucotaenia | reverse complement strand
TTGACAGTGTGCTTTGTTTACTTCCTTTTCAAGTTCAGTTTTACGGTTAGCACAGCTGTCATTATTTGGACTGATTATTATCCTTGCTCCAGTGATCCACACCTGTTAATCATTTGTCTTAATCTCTGTGTCCTATTTAAGGGGTGCTGTCTCACTGCTCAAGGCAGCATCCTTCATTATATCTCCAAACGTGAGTCCCACGTCTAGTGATTGTTATCCGGCATGTGTCCAATGCCTCAGCCTATGTCCTGACTGTTCTCTTTTTTCCCGTTTAGGCTATTTGGTCTTACCAGCGTGAGTCGCACACTTCAGCCTTCCCGACGTGTGTTCCACGTCTTTTCCTTGCCTTGTAAGTTTCTGTTTTTGTGTTCTGTTGGAATTTTATGTTTTTAATAAACCCGGCAAACTCACAGCTCCAGTGTTTGGGTCTTCGTTCCTGCCTGCCTGGCAATTTACGACAGAAGGATGCCACCAGTGTCTTCCCAGCGGACTGTGAGTTTGCTCTTTTTTTTCCCCCTCCCTTCTGTTTTTGTTTAGTCCGTTCTTGCTGGGATGTCAGTCCACATGGACTATCGTGTTTTTGGGCTGGAGGAGGTGGAGTGTTGGCCTGCAGGGCTGTTGGAAAACATCATCTTGGAACTTGGGCTTCCCACACGCCTGAGGAGGCTCTGCAGTGTTTGGATAGTGCAGTACTGGTAATAGAGGCATGCCCCAGCCTATGGAGCTATCTGGAACTTGCGGTTCTCCTCACCTCTGTGTCCAACTCTCAATACATGCTCCGTGGGCTGGGGAAACCTCTTGTCTACCTGTAGCTGTGCCGACGAAAAAGTGTCCCCGGGTACGGAAGTCTCCAGCCGATCACCATCATCAGAATCAGAATCAGAATCAGAATCAGGTTTATTGCCATTGTTCATGTAGTACACAAACTAGGAATTTGTCTCGGTACAGTGCTGCAACATTAAACATGATAAGATAAGAGAAATAAACTATACATGTAATAAAGTGTAGGATAAGATTAAGTGATACTGGTCAACAGTTAAAATATATATTAGCCAGCAGCAGATACTGTGGAGAACTATATAGTGCAGTCGGTAATGCAGGAAGAAAACAGTGATGATTAACATGAGTCTGGTTGAGCTGCTGTACATGGTGCACGAGAGTCACTTAGTGTTCAGCAGTCTAATGGCAGAGGGGAAGAAGCTGTTCATGTGACGGGAGGTTTTAGTCTGGATGGACCGAAGTCTTCTACCAGAGGGGAGGGGGGCAGACAGTACGTGACCAGGGTGTGAGAGATCGGCTATGATCCGGCCAGCACGCCTCCGGGTCCTGGAGATGTACAGATCCTGGAGAGATGGGAGCTTGCAGCCAATCACCTTCTCAGCAGTGCACACGACGCGCTGCAGCCTTAGTCTGTCCCTGGCAGTGGCTCCTGCGTACCACACGGTTATGGAGGTGGTGAGGATGGACTCGATGATGGCTGTGTAGAACTGCACTAACATCTTGGTGGGTAGCTTGAGCTTCCTCAGCTGCCGCAGGAAGAACATCCTCTGCTGGGCTTTTTTGATGAGTGAGCTGATGGTCAGCTCCCATTTGAGGTCCCTGGTGATGGTAGTGCCTAGGAAGCGGAAGGAATCAGCAGTGGTGATGGGAGAGCCTGAGAGGGTGAGGGGGGGCAGAGGGGTTGTGACTTTCCTGAAGTCTACAATCATCTCCACTGTCTTCAGAGCGTTCAGCTGCAGGTTGTTATTGCTGCACCAGGACGCCAGCTGGGCCACCTCTCTCCTGTAGGCGGACTCGTCGCCGTTGGAAATGAGCCCGATGAGGGTGGTGTCATCCGCAAACTTGATCAACTTGACAGACTGGTGGCTGGAGGTGCAGGAGTTGGTGTAAAGGGAGAAGAGTAGGGGGGAAAGTACACAGCCCTGGGGTGATCCGGTGCTGATGCTAGTATAGTCTGAGACAGTCTTTCCCAGCCGCACATGCTGCCTCCGGTCCGTCAGGAAGTCGATGATCCACCTGCAGAGGGAGTCAGGCACGTTGAGCAGGGACAGCTTGTCCCGGAGCAGAGCGGGGCGGATGGTGTTGAATGCGGAGCTGAAGTCCACAAACAGGATCCTGGCGTAGGTTCCCGGGGAGTCCAGGTGCTGCAGGATGGAGTGGAGGGCCAGGTTGACTGCATCGTCTACAGACCTGTTGGCTCGGTAGGCAAACTGCAGCGGGTCCAGGAGAGGGGTGGTGATGGACTTGAGGTGGGACAGGACCAGGCGCTCAAAGGACTTCATGACTACAGAGGTGAGCGCTACAGGTCTGTAGTCATTAAGTCCAGTGATCCGTGGCTTCTTGGGGACAGGGATGATGGTGGAGGATTTGAGGCAGGACGGCACATGGCATAACTTAAGGGAGGTGTTAAAAATGTCTGTGAATACAGGAGCCAGCTGTTTCGCACAGAGTCTCAGGGTGGAGGGAGACACGCCGTCTGAGCCGGGGGCCTTGTGCGGGTTCAGTCTGGAGAACTGTTTGAGCACATCCTGCTCACTGATGATAAGGGGAGGGGGGGAGGAGGGGGGGGTGCCTTAAATGAAGTAGGGAATGTGGAGGCTGTGGAGCTGGAGGGAGGGGGGGAGTTGGACACAGATGACGAGGTGTCAAAACGGGCATAGTGTTGGGACAGTCTCTGACAAAGGGCTTTGTCATCCTGACCTTTAGGAGCCTTAGGTCGATAGTTGGTGATTTGCCTCAGTCCTCTCCACACGGAAGCCGAATCATTAGCAGTGAACTGCTGCTGGAGTCTCTCTGAGTATAGAGATTTAGCCCTCTTCAGCTCTCTGTTAAACCGGTATTTAACCTCCCTGTAGCAGTCCCTGTCTCCACTTTTCAGCGCTGCTTCCTTCTCCTTCCTGATCTGTCTGAGCTTAGCTGTGAACCAGGGTTTGTCATTAGAGTAACTCACCCTGGTGCGTGATGGAAGAATGTTCTCTTCACAAAAGTGGATATATGAGTTCACAGTGTCCGTGTACTCATCCAGATCATGCGTGGCTCCTTTAAGCATGCCCCAGTCAGATATTCCATGCACGTTTCCAGCTTCTCCTCAGCATCACTGGTCCGTATCTTCGTAGTGCTCACAACAGGTTTAGTGAGCTTCAATCTCTGTCTGTATGTGGGAATGAGGTGAACCATCACGTGATCAGATAATCCCAGCGCAGCGCGAGGAACAGCGCGATATGCGTCTTTCACTGTGGTGTAACAGTGATCCAGTGTGTTTAATCCTCTGGTGGGGCATTTAATAAACTGTTTGTAGCGGGGGAGATCGTGGCTCAGATTGCACTGATTAAAGTCGCCAGCCACAATAATCAGCGAGTCTGGAAAACTCCGCTCTGTGTGTTGAATGTGATCCGCGAGCACGCGCTGAGCTTCGCGCGTGTCCGCGTCGGGAGGGGCGTACACAGCGATGAGTATGAAAGAAGCAAACTCCCGCGGGGAATAGAAGGGCTTGCAATTGATAACAAGAAATTCCAAGGCAGGAGAACAGTGTTTGGAAATTACCGTTACATCAGAGCACCAGCTGCAGTTGATGTAGAAGCAGACACCGCCTCCTGTGGTCTTGCCGGAAAGCTCTGTGTCACGATCAGCACGGAAGAGCTGAAAGCCGTCGAGGCGCAGCGCGCTGTCCGGTATATTTTCCCAGAGCCAGGTCTCAGTAAAGCAGAGGGCAGCTGAGGAGGCGAGGTCCTTAAAACGCATCAGCAGTCTCAGTTCATCCACCTTGTTAGAGAGAGAGTTGGTATTGGACAGAAATATGCCAGGCAGCGCCGTTCGCGAGCCTCTCCTGCGAAGTCGTACGAGAGCGCCTGCTCGTCTTCCTCTCTTCCGCCGTCTCACTTTCCGAGCCAAACAATAAACCAGATCGGCGGCAGGGGCTAGAAAAACTGGGAGAAGGTCCGTGGGGGTCAAAGTCCTGATATTTAGAAGTTCTTCACGGGTATAAGTGCAAGCAGACACACAATTGACAAACAAAAACAAACAAAGAGCGCAGCAAAGCACCCTGTCGACCGCTGTGGGCGCCATCTTGGATCGAGATCCAGCTGCAGTCCCACCTTCTCCTCTTCAATAGTGGCACACACCATCTGTCGTCACTCCGGTGCTGAAGGAGCCCGCAGTTTGCCGGATTGGACACGCAGCCTTTGTGTCCCGATGGTCCCACTGCTGAGGAGCTGGAGGAGCGCCGGCGGGTTTTGTTGTCCGACAGAACTGTTGCTGGACTACAAGCCATGGCTCCTTACGGAAAATGTGGTCCAGTTGGATGAAGGCTCACCAGGTGGGTGGGAGTCTGAGCCAACGAGGGAGCATCCCCTAACTCCGGCATTTCACCCACCTTGCCAGACGACCTCCGCAGCCCCTGGAGGGGATTCGCCAGGTCCTGCAGCAGTGGCTACAGCAACAACTCAGGAATTAAGCAAGTACCTATTCATTTTTTAACACCTTTAAATGAATTGTCTTGCCTTATTCCTGGAGGGGGGGGGGCTCAGCAGCAGTTTTCCACTTTGGCTGAGCCCTCACCTCCTGCTGCTGCAACCATTACCTCATCCTCATCTGTTTCTCCCATGTTCCTCTCTATTTTTCCTGAGTGCCCACCGGTCCTGGGGGGTGATGATGGAGGGGCCTGTGGTTCCGGAGAGTCCTGTACCAGTTCCACAGTCACATCCTGGATGGGAGAGGAGTGCCCCCTGTGTCTCAAAACCTGAGCTGACAAGAGACTGTCCCCTGATTTCGGCATCACAGGACCTGGCACCATCAGAGAGACAAGCCCCAGCTTCAGCCGCCACGTCTGGAGGTCCACCAGCGTCAGCCGCTCCACCAGCGTCAGCCGCTCCGTCTGGGGTTCCACCTGCTTTAGCCGTCACATCTGGGGGTCCGCCAGCATCATCCACCATGTCTGGGGTTCCACCTGCTTCAGCCACGACATCTGGGGGTCCACCAGTGTCAGCCGCCACTTCTGAGGTTCCACCAGGTTCATCCGCCATCATGCCTGCTGCTTAGGCTGCCACAGCAGAGTCACCGGAGTCCTGGACGGCAGTGGAAGTCGAGTCAAGGCAAGTACTCTTTTCTGTCTCTACATTATCAATTCTAGAGAGATCTTGTCTTGCTCATGGCAGGGAGAACCAGTTGCAGCTGCCAGTTGCTCCTGAGTTTTCCTTGCCGGGCTCCACTTCTGCCAGTAACAGTGATCCGGTGCTTTTCTCTTCTTCCCTGTCTGAGGAAGCCATGTTGGACATCGTCCAGGACGATGGTGAAGTTCAGGTTAAGGCAAGTTCTCTTTTTTGTCTTCACAATGGCAGTATTAGAGAGATCTTGCTTTGCTCTTGGCAGGGAGAACCAGTTGCATCTGCCAGCTGCTCCTGAGTTTTCCCTGTCGGGCTCCACTGCTGCCAGGGATAGTGACCCAGTGTTTGTTTTTTCTTCCCTGTCTGAGTCCTCGTCTGGTTCCACTGATGGTCTTTGGTCCACTTCGCCTGAGGTTGCTGATGGTCGTCAGCCTTTGCCTGAAGTCGGCAAGGGTCATTGGTCTTCGCCTGAGGTCCCCAAAGGTCATCCGTCTTCACCTGAGGTCGTCGCTGGTCATCAGTCGTCGCCTGAGCTCGTCGCTGGTCTTCAGTCGTCGCCTGGATTTGTCGCTGGTCACCAGTCTTTGCCTGAGGTCGCCAATGGTCATCCGTCTTTGCTGAAGGTCATCAATGGTCATCCGTCTTCTCTGGGGGTTGCCGATGGTCACCCGTCTTCGTCAGAGGTCATCAATGGTCATCTGTTTTTGCCTAAAGTCGCCGTTGGCCATCAATCTTCGCCTGAGGTCACCGATGGTCATCAGTTGTCGCCTGAGGTTGCCGTTGGTCAACGGTCTTCACCTGAGGTCACTGTTGATCAGCAGCCTTCACCTGAGTTTGCCAATGATCATCAGCCCTCTTCGTCTGGTTTCCTCGCTGATCAGGCGTCCCCATTGTCTGGCTTCCTCGCTTGTCAGCCATCCTCTTCGTCTGGCTTCCCCACTGATCAGACATCCTCACTATCTGGTTCCCTCACTGGTCATCTATCCTCTTCATTTGGTTTCCCCACTGATCAGTCGTTTTCGTTGTCTGGTTTCCACACCTCAGCCCCTGCGGTCCGTAGGAGGCACGGGTTCCAGCTTCCACCTCCAGGAGGGGGCGCATCTTGACCCATGGCCCGTGGGCTTATGGATGCTGGGAGACCACCCAACGGGCAACACCCTTTGCTTGGGTGGCTCAGGGACTCTGGGAGGCTACCCAACACATTCCAACTCGTGACCTGGTGGCCTTTGGACTCTAGCAGACCACCTGAACTGCCTTCTCACCCGGTGCTCCTGTGATTTCAGTTGGCCACCTGATCTGTCTTGTTTTGGTTTTCTGTTGAGCGAGCGATTTGTTTTGACCCACCTGGCCTGTTTTCTCCCACTACCCTCCCTGGAAGGGTTACTTCTCTGTTCTTGTTGGGGGCGGGGGAGGGGGTTGTTGTTGTTTTTTTCCTTTTTTCTTTTTGATGTTACCTTGGGGTGTCTGGATTCCACCCCTTGGATGGGGGACTCTGTCATGATGTGGACCACAGTTGGGGAACTGTGCTCACGCCTTTTGTTAGTCTGATTAGTTTCTGTATTTTCCCTACTTCTGTTTAGTATTGTATCTGGTTGGTTTTGGATGTATTATGTTATTTGAGTTTGCCATTTGTTTCTGTTTAAGAAAGTGTCTGTTCTTAGGTTACCTACTATATGTTGTTATTGATATTATGCGTCCATGGCCATCCAGTGTTGCATGTTAAATTATATTTGCCTGTTTAGACATGAGCTTCCCGTCACCTTTGCTTGTAGTCCTCTTTTTGTAATATTGATATTAGTATTGTATTTTTTGCATCTCTTGGTTTTGTATTTATCTTGTCCTTGCCTTGGTGGGTTATCATCATTCTCTGTTCCTTACCTGTATCTTGATTTTCATTCATCCCGGTTTGTGCTTTTATTTTGACAGTGTGCTTTGTTTACTTCCTTTTCAAGTTCAGTTTTGCGGTTTGCACAGCTGTCGTTATTTGGACTGATTATTATCCTCGATCCAGTGATCCACACCTGTTAATCATTTGTCTTAATCTCTGTCTCCTATTTAAGGGGCTCCATCTCGCTGCTCAAGGCAGTGAACTTCATTATATCTCCAGACATGAGTCCCACGTCTAGTGATTGTTATCCGGCATGTGTCCAGCGCCTCAGCCTATGTCCCGGTTGTTCTCTTTATCCCCTGTTTAAACTATTTGGTCTTACTGTCATGAGTCCCATGCTTCAGCCTTCCCAACGTGTGTTCCATGTCTTCTCCTCGCCTTGTAAGTTTCTGTTTTTGTGTTCTGTTGGAATTTTGTGTTTTTAATAAACCCTGCAAACTCACAGCTCCAGCATTTGGGTCTTCGTTCCTGCATGCCTGGCAATTTGACAAATCTGTTTGGCACAATAAGGGAAGCAGATTTCTGTTCTGCTCACCTAGCTGCTTGACAGGACAAGGGGAAAAAATAAAATAAAACTGATATTGTGGAGGAATAATCAAGCGAGGTACAATGAGCTGGAAAGGTTGCAGAGATTTATTTCCTCCATCAAAATGAGATGCACTTGTAGCGCTGTGCGCTACAGTGGTCTACTGTGCTGTGCTGTGTGTGCTGTGTTGTGTTGTGTTGCTGAGGCATGTATATCAAGCTCTTTTATACATGTTATACAAACAGAGAGAATGCATGACACATTAGCATATTGATATACATATCAGTCAATACATATGATTAGCCTGACCAACTGGCGCCCGGACGTCTTTTCCTTAATCCGGGGATGTATAAACAATAGTCCATTGTTCTGGTTGTCCCCCCAGGGGTTCTCTGTCTGTATGTGAATGGTCCTTTGCTTCCTCCGGACCTGTTGCTGAGTGTAAGGATTGAATGTCCATGTAGATTGTGGTGGGTCACCACAATATAATATATACAAAAAAGAGGACTGTGGAAGATGTGAAAATGACGAGGCAGCGTTCTTTCTCAGAGTCAGCTTTATTCACATCTCCATCAATTCAAAGCAGAAAAAAGAGAGAGTATGAAACGGTAACTCTCGTCCTTAAATATCAGGGACTTCACACCTCATAGATCACGTCCCACAGACCACCTTGCATAATAAAGACAGTCACAATGCATTTCCCTCCATGATATCACTTCCACTGTTTCCCACGCATCCTTTAATCGACCCCTCACAGTCTCCAGCTTTGCATAACAAGGTTAAGCTTCCTGCCTTTGTTCTGACCTGAAATGCGAGTCACAGAACTGGTCCAACAGGTCCATTGAGTGTTCACCACACAAGCCCCCCACAGCATTTTAGAAAAACAGAACAACAAGAAAATAACCACATGCATGCCGTGATAGCATCAATACACGTCAGTCCACATGCTGGATAGGCTTCAGCCTCCTGCCGAATCTGCTGTAGCTGGGGTTCACAGTCTCTGCGGCGCTGTCCTGCCGGGGATTTGCCGTCTGGGGGCAGAAACCCTTTGTCAGTCTCTGCGGGTGTTCTGGGGAAACATTACTTTGGGAAACATTACTGTGTGAAACCCTCCGTGGTGGTCTACCTCGCCGCGGGGCCTTTGCCAACAGCACTTCCTCCTCTGCCACCACAAAAGCGGGTTTAAGTCTGTCTATGCCAATTTTCTCTTCCCTACCCCCCAAATCTAGCAAAAACTGCTTGTCCCCTGTTTCTAGCACTCTGAATGGTCCGTCATAAGGCGGTCGCAGCGGTGTTCGATGCGCATCGTGTCTAACAAAAACAAACACTGCGTTCTTCAAAGTTTTAGGCACAAAAACGCGTGGAAAACTGTGGTGCGCGGGGCCGGGTAGCGTGCTTGATTCTATGTTACTCCACAACAGCTGAGACGGGGAGGCGTTTGGCGCAGGGTTATCTGGGAGAAACTCCCCAGGCAGCCGGAGTGGCTGCGCAAACACGAGCTCCACTGGGGAGGCTTCTAGATCCTCTTAAGGTGCAGAACGCAACCCCAATAACACCCATGGTAACTTGTCAACCCAATTTGTATCTGTCAGTGCCGCTCTGAGAGCCGCTTTCAATGACCTATGAAAACGTTCGCATAACCCGTTAGCCTGCGGATTGTACGCGGTTGTGCGGTGAATTGTTACACCCAGGCTGCGGGCCATTGTCGACCAAAGCTCGGAAACAAATTGAGGGCCTCTGTCGGACGTAATGTCCGACGGAACGCCGAAGCACGCCACCCAAGCTGTTAAAAGCGCGCGCGCCACTTCCTCGGCCGTGGTTGATGCCAGCGGGACCACTTCAGGCCAGCGCGTGGTGTGGTCCACCATTGTCAGAAGATATGTGACAGCGGGAGGGGTCCAACAAGGTCCACATGAACGTGATCGAACCTCTTGGCCGGAATGTGAAACGGTTCCAAAGGAGCTCTCGTGTGCCTGTGTACTTTGGCTCGTTGACACACCGTGCAGGCTGCTGCTCACTCTTTGACCTGTTTGCGGAGGCTCAGCCAAACAAATTTCTCTCCCACCATTTTGACCGACGCGCGCACTCCAGGGTGAGCCAAAGAATGAACCGAGTCAAAAACGCGGTGGCGCCATGCAGCCGGTACCACTGGACGCGGCCGTCCAGTGGAGACATCGCAGATTGGGGGGGGCATACCGTCTTGCAGCACCCTGCTCTCCAGCCTTAACCCTGTCAGTCCAGACTGGAGCGCGCGCACGTCCACGTCATTAACCTGCTCTGCGGCCATGGCTGCATAATCTAACCCTACACTGACTGGGGCCGCCACAGCGCGCGAGAGGCAATCTGCCACTACATTGAGTTTGCCCGCCACATGCTGAATATCAGTGGTAAACTCTGATATCGCGGCCAGCTGTCTCTGCTGCCGGCCTGACCACGGTTCCGAGATCTTGGCCATCGCGAATGTTAGCGGTTTGTGATCAATGAACGCGGTGAAAGCGCGTCCTTCCAGCCAGAACTGAAAGTGGCGGATGGCCAAATGGAGAGCGAGCAGCTCCCTGTCAAACGCGCTGTATTTACGTTCGCTATCGCGCAAGGTCCTGCTGAAAAATGCGAGGGGCTGCCAAACCCTGGCTACATGTTGCTCCACGACCGCCCCTATGGCCACATCTGACGCGTCAGTGGTGAGCGCTATGCGGGCCGTTGGGTCTGGGTGTGCCAGCAACACAGCCTTTGCCAAGGCTGCTTTAACCTCTGAGAACGCTTGGTCCCGCTCCGGGGACCACTCGATCTTATCCACGGGTTTCTTTTTTTTGAGCGCGGCATACAGCGGCTGCATGAGTTGCGCCGCACGGGGGAGAAAACGGTTATAAAAATTCACCATTCCCAAAAACTCCTGCAACGCCCTGACTGTCTGCGGCCGGGGAAAATCTGCCACCGCGCGCACTTTGTCAGGCAGCAGAACTGCTCCTTCAGGGGAGACGCGGTGTCCTAAAAAATTGATCTGCGCCACCCCGAACTGACACTTCGCTGGGTTGATTATTAACCCGTGATCTCCCAACCTTCGGAAAACTGTGGCCAGGTGTTTTTTGTGTTCGTCTTCGTACGCGCTGGCTACTAAAATATCGTCCAGGTAGACGAACATGAAAGGGAGATCGCGAAGCACCGCGTCCATCATGCGTTGGAACATCTGAGCAGCCTCTTTAAGTCCGAATGGCATGCGTAAAAACTCGAATAAACCAAACAGAGTTATTACCGCTGTTTTGGGTATGTCCTCAGCGCGCACTGGGACTTGGTGGTAGCCGTGGACCAAGTCTATTTTAGAAAAAATGCGCGCCCCTGCCAAATGAACCGAGAAATCTTGGATATGTGGGATTGGGTAGCGGTCGTGCGCTGTAGCGTTGTTTAACCTGCGAAAATCCCTGCAAGGGCGCCATGATCCGTCAGCTTTCAGGACCATATGTAGGGGGGAAGCCCACGGACTGTTTGAACGTCTGATAATGCCCAACCTCTCCAGGTTGGCGAACTCCTCGCGCACTATGGCCAGCTTAACTGCGTCCAAGCGCCGAGCTTTTGCAAAAACGGGCGGTCCGGTAGTGGTAATAAAATGCTCCACCCCGTGCTTAGCAACTGTTGCCGAAAATGTGGGAACCGTGAGTGCTGGGAACTGAGTGAGCAGTGTGTGGAACTTACCGCCTGCTGTTGTGAGGTTGGCTTGTGCTGTAGGCGGGGCCACTCGCGCTGCACAGGGGACAGAATCAAAAGAAAATGCATTAACCAGACGCCTGTTAGCGAGATCAACCAACAACCCATGTGAGCACAAAAAATCAGCCCCCAGCATATTGAAATTTACTGTTGCTACAACAAAAGTCCACTCATATGCACGGCCATGCAGAGACAGAAGCAGAGTCTTCTCACCAAAGGTCTTAATCTCCGAGCCGTTCGCCGCTGTCACCAGGGGACCTCCGGAACCCGCCAGTCTGTCCGCGTAGGAAGGAGTGATGAAACTCAACTGGGAGCCTGTGTCGACGAGGAACTGCCTCCCGGAGCGTGCGTCCGACAAGTAGAACAGCTTGTTCTCTTCCCCGAGGGCCGTGGCTGCTACTGACCCCCGGTCTTGGCGTTTCCCGAACGCCCGAACTGGCACGGCGGTACACACTTGCGTGCCCTCTCTGCGAAGCGGCGATGGTAGAAACAAAAGACGTCCGGTCCACGCTCCCTGGCTCTTGCCGCCGCCGTCGTCGGTGAGTCTGGCACCGCTGTCTCTGGCCTCCTGTTGTCTGCGGTCGTCGCGCCGAGTTCCGCTGCAGCGGCCATGGCTGCGCACCGCTTGGTGGCGTTGACAAGCGCGCGGTACTCCCGTAGGGCCAACAGTGGCGAACTGGCCAGAGCCGCTCTCGCTGCTGACGGTAGGGTCCTGAGGAAGAGGTGGGTGAAAATGAAGTGATCATCGTCAGAGTCTTTCAACCTCAACAACTTCTCCATCAGGCTCGCGGGCATGTTGTTTTCCCCCTCCATCAGCGCCAGGAGCTTCTCTGCTCGCTCCTCTGCCGAGGGGGTGAATTGCTGGATGAGTGCAGCCTTCAACGCGCCGTATTTGTCGCTCTCCGGCGGCTGGTCGATCAGGCTCTCCACATGCTGGGCCGTGTTGTTGTCCAGCTTTGCGACTACGTGGTAGAATTTCGTGACATCTACCGATATCCTCTGGAGGTTGAACTGCGCCTCAACTGCGTTGAACCAGGAGCGCGGATTGTTCTGCCAGAAGTCCGGTAGCTGGACTGTAGCGGCGTTCGCTTGGCTGGGGGCTCCTGACGCGGCTGGCCCGGGGGAATTTCTTTCTTCCATGATACGTCTCAGGGTCACCAGTGTGGAAGATGTGAAAATGACGAGGCAGCGTTCTTTCTCAGAGTCAGCTTTATTCATATCTCCATCAATTCAAAGCAGAAAAAAGAGAGAGTATGAAATGGTAACTCTCGTCCTTAAATATCAGGAACTTCACACCTCATAGATCACATGTCCCACAGACCACCTTGCATAATAAAGACAGTCACAATGCATTTCCCTCCATGATATCATTTCCACTGTTTCCCACGCATCCTTTAATCGACCCCCCACAGTCTCCAGCTTTGCATAACAAGGCTAAGCTTCCTGCCTTTGTTCTGACCTGAAATGCGAGTCACAGAACCGGTCCAACAGGTCCATTGAGTGTTCACCACACGACTTGCTTTAACTTTTGCTCCACCACTGACGAGGACTCCAGTGACTGCTGCAGTCCGAGCAGCAGACGTCATGACAAGTGAGAGTTCAGATGTGGCAGCAGATGAAGCTGCAGGAATGGCAGCCGGCAAAGCTGCAGACGAAGCACCAGATGCTGGTGGAACCCCTGTCGTGACAGCAGGAGCTGGCACGTGCCTCTCCTGGAGATCGCATTGTGGGGTGAAAAGATCTCTGATTGATGAATAAAACAATATTTTGCGTAGCATCCGGTTATCAGAGTTATAGATGTTTAATTTCACAGCTAGAGGGAGCTGTGGCTATGCGTCATTTTGCATTACGGGAGTGTTCAATATCAGCTACCTATTCATGACACAAAATTTGGTTGAATTTTGACAATGTATTCTGGAGTTATGAAGCTTTATTGTTCTACTAGGGGGTGCTATACCTATGTGTGCAATAGCAACGTAAATCCGTCCTGGGTGGTACCAGTACCATATATATGGAGTTTGGGTCCATTTGGACATTGTACATGTGAGTTATGATCATTTCTGGTACACTGGCAGTTGGTGGCACTACTGCTGGGTGTCATGGTATACTATAGAAATTTCACCATTGGCCACTTATTCACCACTCCAAATTTTGTTGACTTTGGACAAAGTATGCCAGAGTTATTAAGCTTTGTTTTTTTCCCATAGGGGGTGCTATAGCTATGGTAAATGGTAAATGGCGTTCACTTATATAGCGCTTTTCATCTCATCTAAGATGATCAAAGCGCTTTACAGATCCTGCAATCCACCCATTCACACACACATTCACACACTGATGGCGGCAGAGCTGCCATACACACAGGTGCTAACCAGGCCACCAGGAGCAACTGGGGGTTCAATGTCTTGCTCAAGGACACTTTGACAAGCAGACAGCAGACAGAGCGGGAATCGAACCTATGACCCTCTGATCAGTAGTGGATCACACTACACCTGCGCCACCGCCGCCCCCCCATGTGTAATTGTTCATTATAGAAAGTTTGTGTTAGCTAACCATGCACCACACAAAATTTGGTTGAATTTGGACAAAGTATGCCAGAGTTATAAGGCTTTGTTTTTTCTGCTAGGGGGCGGTATAGCTATGTGTCATTGTTATTTAAACAGCTTGTTATTTAAAACAGCTGTTATAAGATAAGATAAGATAAGATAAGATAAGATAAGCCTTTATTTGTCCCACAATGGGGAAATTCCAGGATTGCAACAGCACAGGGACAGCAACACTCAGAGCAACAATCAGAAGACAAGAAAAAAAAAAAACAAGAGCAGCGAGTATACATATGTACATATAAATATATAAATATATAAACACACAGTGCGGAGCATTGTAGCTAGATGGAATGAACAGCATAACCATCTACTTAGTTATCCTACATGGTATGATTATGTACCCATACATATTGTCACCCTCCGTAGCGACCGGTATTTTCCTAGTTGTATACCGGAGGGGACCATTGTGTAAGTCTATTGCGTCTTTTGCATTCACTACTATTAGGTTGTCACGTTTTTTTGCTATCTCTGCGAGCAGCCCTGCTTAGGTTATACAGTCTGACAGCCGTAGGTAGGAAGGACCTGCGGAACCTCTCGGTTGTGCACCTAGGATGATGTAGTTCAATTCAATTCAATTCAATTCAATTCAACTTTATTTATATAGCGCCATTTCACAACAACAGTCATCTCATAGCACTATCAACTGTAGGGGGGAACCCCCACAGTTGCAGAAAGACCCCAGCAATCAGGCGATCCCCTGTGAGCAAGCACTTGGCGACGGTGGAGAGGAAAAACTCCCTTTTAACAGGAAGAAACCTCCAGCAGAACCAGGCTTAGGGAGGGGCAGTCATCTGCTGCGACTGGCTGGGGGGTGAGGGGATAGAGAAAAAGAAAAGAACAGACATGTAAAAAAGAACAGACATGTAAAAGAACAGACATAGTCTGTAGTCTGCTGCTAAATGAGCTCCTCAGTGCGTTCAGTATGTCCTGCATAGGGTGGGACTCGGACTCCAGCAGAGATGACAGTTTAGCCACCATCCTTCTCTCTCCCATCAAGGCGTTGCCCCAGGACAGAGCTAGCTTTCTTGATCAGTTTGTTCAGTCTCTTCCTATCGGCTGCTGTAACGCCACTGCCCCAGCAGACCACTCCAAAAGTGATGGCTGATGCCACCACCGTGTCCTAGAATGTCTTCAGCAGCGCCCCTTGTACACCAAAAGACCTGAGTCTCCTCAGTAGGAACAGCCTGCGCTGTCCCTTCTTGTAGAGTGCGTCAGTATTGTGTGACCGGTCTAGTTTATTGTTCAGATGAACACCCAGGTACTTGTAGGATGTCACCATCTCGATGTCTGTTCCCTGTATATTTACTGGTGCTGTGAGGGGTTGTCCTTGCCTGCGGCAGTCCACCACCAGCTCCTTAGTTTTCCTCGCGTTGATCTGGAGGCAGTTCCGATGGCACCAGTCCACGAAGTCCTGGATAAGTCCTCTGTACTCAGCTTCATCTCTGTTGGAGATGAGACCAACAATCGCAGAGTCGTCAGAGAACTTCTATAGATGGCAGTGTGTTGTGTTCTGTGAGAAGTCCGCAGTATAAAGGGTGAACAGGAAGGGAGCCAAAACCGTTGCCTGGGGGGCCCCCGTGCTACCGATGATCGTGTCGGACACACAGTCCCGGGTTCTCACAAACTGTGGCTGGTTAGTGAGGTAGTCCAGGATCCATGATGACAGGTGCTGGTCCACCCCTGCGCACAGCAGCTTGTCCTTCAGGATCATCGGTTGGATGGTGTTGAAAGCACTGGAGAAGTCAAAGAACATGATCCTCACCGCATTCCCGGGCTTCTCCAGGTGGGACAGAGAACAGTGAAGGAGGAAGATCACCGCATCCTCCACCCCAATGCCATGCTGGTAGGCGAACAGGAATGGATCCATCGCTGGTCCCACCAGGGGGCGGAGGTGAGCAAGGAGCAGTCTCTCCAGGGTCTTCATCATGTGGGACGTCAGGCCACTTATCAAGCCACTTCTAAAAAAGAGCAGCCTGGACACCTCACTCATGAACAGCTTTAGGCCCATATCAAATCTCCCCTTTCTTAGTAAAATAATAGAAAAAGCTGTTTTTCAACAATTGTGCAACTTCCTGACATTAAGTAACTGTTTTGATGTCTTCCAGTCAGGTTTTCGGCCACACCACAGCGCTGAGACAGCTGTAGTTAAGGTCCTTATTAACAACCACTCCAGTACTGATAATGGCAACATTTCAGTCTTGGTTCTACTGGGCCTCAGTGCTGCATTTGACACAGTCAACCAGAACATCTTACTAGACCGGCTGAAAAACTGGGTGGGACTTTCTGGTACAGCACTTAGCTTGTTTGAGTCCTATTTAAAAGACAGGGACTATTTTGTGTCTATAGGTAACTACAACTCTGAGTGAACAAAAATAACCTGTGGAGTTCCCCCGGTTCCATTTTGGGACCATTGCTTTTCAACATCTATATGCTCCCACGAGGTCAAATCATAAAAAACAACAAAATATATTACCATAATTATGCAGATGATACACAAATCTACATAACCGTCTCACCAGGAGACTATGGTCCAATTAAAACCCTGATTAATTGCATTGGTCAAATTAAAGAGTTTCTTCGGTCAAATTAAAGAGTTTCTTCAGTTAAACAAAGACAAAACCGAAATAATAGTTTTTGGAGCCAAAGAAGAAAGACTCAAAGTTAGTACTCAGCTTCAATTAATGATGCTAAAAACCAACAGCCAAGCCAGAAATCTGGGTGTGGTTCTGGACCCAGACCTGAATTTTAACAGCCACATTAAGACAGTAGTGAAGTCAGCCTACTGTAATATGTGGGGGCAAGGTGTGGGACTTCTCCACCCAGAGAAGAAGGCAGCTGGGGAACGGGGGAACAATGGACCAAAAGAGGAGGTGTCACCGGGGGCTATCAGATGGGACAGTAAGGATTATGCGCCCCCCTGGGGAGAGGAGTAAATGCAGGAGCCGCTGGAAGAAGAAGGGTGTGAGAGCAGCGCCGGCGATATGTAATGTTAATGTGCCACACGGGCTTTGTTCTAAACACAATGTATGATGGTCAGAAGTTCCGGATCTCAATGCATGGTATTAAAGATATAAAAGAGGAATCCACAGAGACCCGGGAGCTCTTTAAAGGCACTTTTCCACTAGCCCCGCTTTCCCCAACACCGCACCAGTGCCCCCGCATTTGTGCACTTTCCATTAGCCCCAGCACCGGTTAGCAGGCGCTATTTTCGTACCTAATCTAGGGCAGGGTCCATCCATGGCCCGACTCGGCCGCGAAGTGACGTCAACTGACTGCTCGCCGCTGATTGGTCAGGTCGTAACGTCATGAACACGACCGTCTTCTCCGTCTTCTGATAACCGCCATTTGCAATATTGTCATGGACTAAATCGGTCACGGAGTAAATATGATATTAATACAGACAGCGTTGTAGGTTTTGCGGCACTCTACACCGTGGTCCAATGAAGAGGTGCGGAGTTTTCTCTACTTTGTGGCAGATCCACAGTGAGGAGTGACCTGGACCTGTGGCTGCACAGCATATAGAAACCGCTCTATGGACAAGCTGTAGACGAAGGATGGTGAGTGATTTGTAATAATGTGCATCTGTTTGCTTATTTATCCTATTGGTGGTAAGCTCACTTTTTTTAAGCCATTACAGTGCTGTTCTGTGCTGGCTAACGTTTTAAAGCTAACGTTTTTATTTGCTAGCTAGCTAGTACCGACTGGTGAATCGCACTTTTTTTCTCCTAAATATTTGCTTGTGAGAACAAAACGATGAAATATGTTAATCCTGGTTAAAGTCCTGGTTTGTGTTTTGTATTGCACTTTGGTCCTGTGCATTAAATTGTGTGCTGTTCTGTGCTGGCTAACATTTTAGCTAACGTTTTTTTTTTTTTGCTAGTGCTAACTGCTGAAATAAATATTCGCTTGTGAGAGCAAAACGATGAAATATGTTAATCCTGGTTAAAGTCCTGGTTTGTGTTTTTTGATAAATACTTCAGATTTTGACTGAGTGACTCCATACTCGGTTATTCACAGCATCAGTTAAAGTACTAGATTCCATTCAAGTGAATGTATTAATTCATTCTGATTGCTGAAGCCACAGTAAAAGCAGATAATTTTTAATGTAACGCAGCCCTTGTAAAATCTACCGAAGCGCAGCTACATGAAAACTGTGGTTAAATACAACAACAAAGTACTTTATTGTCACATTCAAATTGTAATCCCTCCTGTTTTGTTTTTCTTTTGAATTCTTGGATGAAATATGGTGGGCAATATAAGCTGCAGCTTCAGCCATCACCCATTTCAGATAACCTATGTTGAACTGTATAATCAGAGGAGTTATTGTTTAATTTGACCTTTTTAGATTTTTTTCCCTTTGTTATATTATTCTATTTTCTTTTAATCTTTACCTTTAATCAATCCGAAATAAAGATTCATTCATTAATTCACATTCCACCACTGGCTTTTAGCAACCAGTGAGTGTATTTCCCAAATATGTTTTAAATTTGCTTTAATTAACCACCACCCATTTGTCTTTTGTCTAGGCAAGAGGGAAAATGTCCACCCCAACTGGACCTTGCCTCACTATTTACAGAGATGCAGGCTGACGATCTGCTGGACCAGGACCAGGGGCCGATCCGGTTGCTTCTCAGTGACGGAGTGTGGCAGCTGTGTGTGACCCATTCCAGTTTTATTCTTTTTTACAGTTTGAATTTTGCACATTCTGAATAATCTGGAATTTGCTGCTGATTGTAATAAAGAATTTAGTGACTTAAGTGTTTGCATCATGATTTTCCATTTTGTCTGTTAAGACACCGGTGGGAAAAGAGTAAACTGTACAAAGGATTTATCAGTGACCTTGAAAATAATGGCTCATTTTTAAGAAAAAAGTAACCAACACAATTATTTTATTAACTTAAGACTGTATTGTTGGATGTATATGGAGGAATTCTGGGTCATATTAGCATCTGCTCTTCATCATAATGGGTTTGGGTGGGGGTGTCTAATCATGTGCCACGGAGGGCCAAGACCCTGCAGGCTTTACCACCAACCTGTGTCTTCAACAGCAGATTCCACTGAACTTCTTCCACTGACTGATCAGTGACACCACCTGCTGAAGAGACTGGGTAGAAGAGAGAACCTGCAGGGTCTTGGCCCCTCATGACAACTGGTTGGAAGCCCCCGGATTAGGTTTAATGGGATTTAACATTTAACACAAACTGCTTTATGGTTCATAATTTTGTTGACAGACTTACACCAAACCAAAAGTGATTTCTCAAACTGCTGGATTGTTCTTAGACAGCTTTTCCAATCTTTCAGTATTTAATTTGTGCCACATGGTGGTAACCTTCACATATAAAAAAAAGAGACACATCTGCTAAAACTTCACAGGTTTATTGTCAGTGCAATACTACATAAATGCATGTATAGTACATTGTTGATGCAGAGAATATATATTTCTACAGTACATGTATCGAGGAAATCAATTATTTTCCATGTAAACTTATGACTGCATTATTTTAATTGCCTTTTTGTAATTAAATTTTTTATTGACTTTATACAAGATGGTACTACACATACTGATCTTCCAAGTATCACATCAGTCTCCAAAAAGGGTAAATAAATAGGGTGAAAAAAATATATATACAGTATATGTATACATATACTGTATATGTGGGTGATTACAAAGCAAGGATATCAGTGAGGGAAGGCAATAACCCCCCAGAAAAAAAAAAGGGAAAGAGAGAAAGACAGGCCTTCATTAACATTACCTATTTTACCTAATTACCTTTAATCCTAGATCAAGTTTGTTTTGGCCTATAATACATCATAACTATAAAATATATCTTATTATACGTAACTCAGTACTGTTTACTTTTTGAATAGATATTTTGTGGCTAATATAGTTATTAAACTGGCGATCAAGTTGTGTCAGCTGATCAATTTTTTCTATGACCACACCTCAGACTGCTGTAGAAGCAGGTACATCCATGATGCCTGAACAGTCTCTCCATGATTTTCACGCAGAGCAGAGCAATTTTTTGTACATGAAATAAACATTTCTACAGACATTCTTAAGCTCTATAACCACTGATCGTTGGTGAAGCTGTGCTGACAATAGTGACAGGCTGATGACAGTGAGAGGCGTTGCTGAGCCAGAACGACAGTTTGAAGAGGTAATTTCTCAACAACAGAGCCATCTGAAACACACACACAGCATACATATTTTAGTACCTAACTTGCAGATATTACAGTGTAGGACGACGTACTTACAGCAACCTAGCATTAGCAACCATTAGCTTACCGTCATATATTACCTAGTTTGTATCCTCATGTCTTCGGCTCTCCCAGAAGCTGCAGAACTATTCCAGAGTGTTTCGTCTCGCTGCCTGTACCCTTATGTGGCGGTGCTTTTTGGTATTTACGGCAAAAAAGGCCACAGACTGAGGAGTCGCCTTGTAGAGCAGCCATGTTGTTTGTTTGGGTCGCGCGCTTCACGTCACGAGAGTGTGGCGCCACCTTGCTGTTAAGACATCCCACCCAGCCGCGGGCTGTCTGCAGTAATGTTGAAAACCAATCAAGGGACAATGGAGTCGCGCCGACCCGAGTCCTGTTCTCAGACCGAGGCTGAGCGGGGCTCGTGGAAAAACAGCATTACTGTACTGTATGTTGGAGATGGAATAAAGTTTATGTGTTGTTCAGCTCATTGCCTCACCTGCTTCCTTTCTCCACGATAGCAAGGATAAAAGGTCTGATGTCTCAGCAGGATCTAGAAAAGCTTGTCCATGCATTTATCTTCAGTAAACTGGACTACAGTAATGCTATCCTCACAGGTCTCCCTAAAGATTCCATCAGACCGCTGCAGTTGGTTCAGAACGCTGCAGTTCTAGTCCTCACAAAGACCAAGAAAGTGGCTCATATAACTCTAGTTCTCAGATCTTTACACTGGCTTTCTCTCTGTCAAAGAATAGGTTTCAAAATACTGCCGTTGGGTTATAAAGCTATGAATGGGTTAGGGCCAAAATACATTTCAGATCTGCTAGTCCATTATGTTCACCCAGAGCCCTTAGATCATCAGGACCTACTATCTATGCCCAGAGTTGGTGTTATGGCCTGAGCGCCGATTCTGTCCGTGCTCGGGTTGTCCAGTATTTTCCCCGATCTTATCTGTTGTGGCTGTCCAGGGCTCTTATTTTGACAGCGTCACGATGGGACTTCCGGCATTTTCAGCGTACCGGTATGCTGGGAGATGGCATCGCCACACAAGGAATACGCTATGAGCTTGGGCTACAAGCTGGTTATGGCGCTCATTGAGATAGATGGAACCCTCTCCGGCCCTCACAGTAGCTTCATCCCCAGCAGCTCACGCTGGGACCTGGACCTCGCAGAGACGGTAATTAACCGCCATCCTCGCTACGTTGACCACCCTGAAATCACGACGAGGATGGCGGAGATCTCGGCACTCCGGGAGAAGATCCGCAGACTGGAGGGAAACTCCGGCAGGAAGCCGAAGGTGAGACATCCCCGCTCCTCGCCTCGGAATCCAGTTCCTGTCACTCGTCCAGCCCAGGAGTCTACATCACCCAAGTGCCGTTCCCAGCGGAGGAGGACATCAGCCGGGATTCCCCCGGAGGAGACTCAGTGGACAGCTGTGATCCTCCAGGACAGTGTGGCTGCGGCTCGTTCGGCCTCCCATCCTACCAAAGTTATGAAGCATGTGATGGCAGCAGTCCGACTGGTGGAGATCAGTCCCGAACTCCATGATTACCCGGAGTACGCTGACCTGCTTGCCTCTGTCTCCACGCAGGAGCGGCATTTCCCTGGCCTTACCTTCGCCTCGCCCTCTGCCGGTACACATCGTCACCATGCTCATAATGGGCCTCAGCAAGATCCCCATCCAGATCCAGTTCCGGGTAGCCGTAAGAACTCTGCCTTCCAGCCAGCTGTTGCCTCTGCGTCACGTCAGAGGGGTAAGACTGCAGCCTCTGTCTTCCATTCCTGCAGTTCCGTCAGCTCCTCGTACCCGGACTGTCTCGGCTGTTTCTCCCTCCACCTCGACGCTTTCCCCAGCTGCTGTGAGCTCCACGAGTCCGACTCCAGCTGTCCCTGTTGCTGACCCTGTGCGAGCAGCTCCTCCTTGTCTTCCTGGGGGACCCTCCGTCACCATCCAGAGGAAGAAGGAGAAAACCAAGCCCACTGCATCAGTTTCCATCGACCCTCAGCGGAGCAGGCAAGTGCTATTTCATTCTTTTCCTTCACAGCGTGAATTGCCTTGTCTGACTCCTGGGGGTGGAGTTCGGGGCTCACAGTCCTCTGAGCTCCCTCCACCTGCTGCAGTTACTAATTGTGAACCTGCATCCTCTGTGTCTCCTTCCCCTGAGCGTTCCCTGGTGCCAGGAATACACCGCCAAACGAAGAAGGAGCCTGCGGCCCTGGAGAGCCTGGTACCAGCCCTGCAGCCATGTCACGGGCAGAGGAGGAGAGCGGACTGCCGTTTGGAGCCTGCGCCGACGATTAAGTGTCCCCGGGTCTCTGTGGAGGGGCAGTTCGACCCAGCAGGCCACAGATCCCGTGCCACCACACCGTGCGGGCCTTCGGCGTGGACTTCAGCACCAGGGAATCCCCAAACTGTGACGACCATCATGCCGGCTGCGGAGCCCACCGCAGTTGAGCAGGAACCAGGAGTGGACCTTCAGATCGTGGAACCTGGATCGTCGGAGTCCTGGACTGCAGTAGAGCCCGAGATCAGGCAAGTGCTCTATTTTGTTTTTCTCTTTTCCATTCTTGAGCATTATTGCCTGTCTCTCAGGGAAACGAGCCAGGCACAGCCGATCACTGCATCCGAGTTTGTCTCGCTGGGCTCTGCCGCTGCCGGTGATCCTGATCCCGGTGTTCTTTGTCCTTTTGAGCCTTCTCCCAGGGTCATCGGTGACGAGTCGGCTCCGGTCGCTGCCCTGGAGGTTCCAGGTTCGTGTTTGGAGGTCATTCATGGTGCTGCACTGACCCGATCGGGGTCCATTGTGAGTGCAGCTTTGACCTAATCGGGGTCCGTCGTAGGCACTGTTCCGGCCCAGTCGGGGTCCGTCATGGGTGCAGCACTGCCGCTGGGGTTCCCCGGATTCGGCTCGGCTTCCCCTCGCTATCCCTCTCAGTAGGGATGGCACCTCCGAGTTCTTCCCTCCTGTTCTGGTGGCCTAATTACGTGGGTCGGCCGCCCGGGAAACTGCTTCGCCGATTCAGCCACCTGATGGACTGCCTTCTCTGTTCAGCGACCTGGTCCGGCCTCCAGAGGTACTGTTTCTCCAGGCCTGGGACTGATGTAGACTACCCAAACTAATTCTTTTTCCCTTGCCAGCGATCTGGAAGCTGGATGCGGGCAGACTTCCCAAACTATTTTTTCTTCGTTCCTTTGTACTGTGCCTGCTGACGTCCTTTTGTTTTTTTTCCCCTTCTGTAATGTTAGGGGTGCTCTTGTGTTTTTTTGTCTATAGACTATATTGAACTGTTTGTATATCGCCACTCTGTAGTGTGTTGAACTATTTTTTTCTGGTATTATAGGGTACTCTGTATTTTGTTATGTGCCTGTATTTCAGTTTTTCTGGTCCCCTCTGTATTTTGAGAGATGCTCTTTTGTTTTTCTTGTTCTCATGACCTGTTACATTTATTAGACTGTTTACTTGGTGTGTTGCGCTGCTTGTAGAGGGTTGAGTTTTTTTTTCCTCCTGGTATTTTTTGGGTGCAGTGTGGATGTACTTGGATTTACTTTTTTGTGTATTCTAGGCTCTGGGTTTATAGTAGCCTGTTGTTGTTTTTTCCATGTCTGAGCCTCTTCATTTTTTGTATCGCTCATGCCCTCCTGGCCTGTTTCCCCCTCCACCCTCCCTGGGGTGGTCCCGGTGACCTTCGGGGGGGGGGGGGGGCTTGGATGTTACGTTTGTGCCTGAAATGCACCTTGTGAACGGGGGGTACTGTTATGGCCTGAGCACCAATTCTGTCCCCGCTTGGGTTGTCCAATATTTTCCCCATTCTTATCTGTTATGGCTGTCCAGGGCTCTTATTTTGACAGCGTCATGATGGGACTTCCGGCTGTCAAAGCCGAGTTGCGTGGTGACAGCTGATTGTCATTCCACTGATTATTTCCTCATTATTATTGTTTGTGCCCTATTTAAGGGAGCAGCTGAGGTTACTCCTGGCTGCGACCTCGCCCAACGTTGGCCCCGTACAACGTTCGGCTGGAGTCCCTAACCCCGGCTCCAGTCACCCTGTCGTTCCCTCCTGTTCTCAGTAAGTTTACTCCTTAGCCTGAGTGTATTGTTACTGTGCCTCAGCTGTAATTCTTGTATGTGTTTTTGCCCCACATGGCTCATTATTTTGTCACTTTTATCTTGTGTTAATAAATATGCAAACTCATTGGCTGCCTATGGCGTCTCATTGATGGTCCGCGAGGGCCATCCCATAACAGTTGGAACCAGACATGGTGAGGCAGCGGTTAGTTTGGGCTGCATGGTGGCGCAGTGGTTAGCACTGCGGCAGCACAGTTTACCCTTGGCCGGGGGATTGTGGGGATCGTGGGATCGTGGGTTCGATCCCAGCCCCCGACCAACAGTGATCTGTGTGGAGTTTGCATGTTCTCCCCGTGTTGCGTGGGTTTACTCCGGGATTTCTCCGGTTTCCTCCCACATGCCAAAAAAAACATGCATGTTAGGTTAATTGGCTGTTCTAAATTGTCCCTAGATATCTGTTTCCTATAGGCCCTTAGAATAGAGGGTTAGTATTAATGAAAGCGCTTTGAGTAGTCTTTGTGACTAGAAAAGCGCTATATAAGTGCAGGTTAGTTAGTAGTTAGTAGTTAGTTAGTTTTTATGCCTCTCACATATGGAACAAACTCTCAGAAAGCATCAGGGCTGCTGAAACTCTCAGCTGCTTTAAATCAAGGTTAAAAACTCTCCTATTTGCCGCGCCCTTTCAGTAGCCTACAATGTACTGTAACTTTTATTTCTGTTGTATTCTATTTTCGCCTGTTTTTGTTTCTCTTTAATTTACTTTTTATTTTGCTTTTAAATTTTTGTTTTAGTAAAATATATGTTTAAACTTTAACCTCTTCCACTCCGGTGTACAGCGGGCGGTCATATCTCTGCGTCCTAGGGCGCACACGAGGGCGCCCTAGGACGCACACTGTCCGTCCTATTGCGCACTGGAAAAAAACGCTGCATTTCCGTTCTTCCACTACAGACACAGCCGCAAACAGAAAGCCAAAGGAGTGCTTTGATTGGTTTAGATGTGATTGACCTCTCATTCAACTAATAAGAGCCTTGAATTGGGTTTTTGAAACCTTGAAGAACCAATGACTGAAAACCTAGCAAGAACTAACTAACTAACTAACTAACCTGCACTTATATAGCGCTTTTCTAGTCACGGACCCGCCTACCAACGGCTGCGAATACAGTGAGCCAATTGAAGCACAGAAGTTCGAAAGCGTGCTTCCCTTGCAAAATCTGTTTTGTGTAAGCCGCTGGGTGACACACACGCGTTCGCCAGTCTTTTTTTTCTTACTACTGTTCTTATTTGTTTTGAAAAATCGTTCGCCAAAACCGCAATCATGGAAGTGCAAAACCGCAATAATGGAATTATGGTTTGACCGGGTCGCGTGACCAGAACCACGAGTCCGTAACAAGCGGACCAGCGTCATGTTCGTCTGACAATGAGGAAGAGAAGTTCGCCAGCGACACTGCTGTTGTGGACAGGTAAGTGTTATAAGCTAAATTATTCTTTATCCCTGAAAATTGTAATCAAAATGACTTTTGACCGATCGGTAAATTACAACTGTGTGTCATCGCAGCATGAACACCGCGGCGCACGGGTCCAGTCCATGCGCCGCGTCCGGACTGTGAACGCCAGCCCCCCCCCCCCCCGCGCTACTCTTCTGTAGCGGATTGCAGATATTTTAGTACAACTGTGCGTAGTAGACCGCGGCGCACGGACCGTGTACCGCGGCGCACGGACTGGACATGGTTCGTGCGCCGCGGTACACCAACCGTGAACGCCCCCTCCCCCCCCACTACTCTTCTGTAGCGGATTGCAGATATTATTGCAGATATTTTAGTACAACTGTGCGTAATAGGCCGCAGTCCGTCATGTGGCGATGGACGATGTCCGTCCTCTGTAGCGGGGGGTGGGGGGGGTGGGAGTTGTTATCCTCTACATTACAGATGTTTTAGTATAATTTTTAGTGCACTGTAGGTTAATTTTTTCTTGTAAAAAAAAAAAAAAGCCACACATTTTTTACGTGGCATGCTTCTTTGTGTGTGGGGGCTTGTTTGTTCATTCATTCATGAATGAATGAATGAATAAACAACCCTCCCCCCCACACACACACACAGCCCTGAGTGTCACCTTTCATTAGAGCCCAAGATGAAGCTTCTATATTGAATCATTCAAAAGTTACAGACGTTTTTCCAAACTGTGCCATTTGGCACAATTTGGCACAGTTCAAAAACAGCTGGGAACAACCTAAGAAAAAAGTTGTGTAATATATTCATTTTTTGTGGTATTGTTACAAAATTTTGACCTCAGCTGGATAACACTTGGTTCTACATTTCTGTTGCATTTTCCAGCCCGGATCTGACAGCTGTGTGTTATTTGCAAGCATTTGTATCCAAAAAAACACCCAGGCGAAATTTATTTTCTTCAAGTTCAGTATGTTTAGATGACTGTTACTCAGTGGCAGGAGCATTTAGAGAGATTATGACTGTTTTGCCAAAAAATTCATAGTGTTATGGCGGCACATGGGGAGTGCATAATTGTATAATATCTTAGACAAGAACAAAGAGCAGAGGTTCCCTGGGAGATAACAGGGAGGTGTGAAGGATGAATGCAGTGTGACCTTTTGTGTGTTAGAAACTTCTTGAGAAATGATAAAGGATTAAGGAAGTGAATGCAATGTGACCTTTTGTGTGTTAGAAGCTTCTAGAGGAATGCCATGCTATTTTATGAGAAGAGTCTCTGCTGAGTTGTCATTCTGTCTATGCTTCTTGTGTGAGATGTGTAATAAACTGTCTGAGCCAAATCCGCCTTGTTATTTACACGCTCCACACTGGTGACCCAAGACGAATCATGGAACACAACGAAAGACCCCCGGAGCCAACCTTGATGGGAACCCCCAGCCACGCATGTGCTGTTGCGATCAAGCTACCGGATTTTTGGCAGCACAACCCGCGCTCCTGGTTCCACCTAGTCGAGGCGCAGTTCGCCCTCCGGGGGATATCGGCGGATGACACAAAATTCCACTATGTGGTCGCAGCGCTCGACGCCCGCACGGCTCAGCACATAGAGAGCCTGCTCGATCAGCCTCCAACCGACGACAAGTACGGCGCGCTGAAGGCTGCGCTCATCCAGCACTACACACTCTCGGATGGTGAGAGAGCAGAGAGACTCCTGACTCGGACTGGGTTGGGAGATGGGTCGGCCATAGAGCTGATGGAGAAGATGCTGAGGTTAAAGGGCACAGACGATGACCATTTCATTTTTACCCACCTCTTCCTCTGGAACCTTCCGTCAGCGGCAAGAGCGACCCTGGCCAATTCGCCGTTGCTGGCCAAGCGGGACTATCGTGCGCTAGCCCAGGAAGCAAACCAGATCATCGTCGCCAGCAGGGAGTTCACGACCATTGCGGCAGCGACCGAGCTCGGCACGACGGCCGGAGGAGGCGAGGAGCCATCGACAGCAGCAGCAGAGCCACCGACAGCAGCAGCAGCGGGGGCCAAGGAACGCGGGGGAGACACGCCTTGCTTCTACCACCGCCGCTTCGCAGAGAGGGCACGCAAATGTATACCACCGTGCCAATTCAAGCGACTCAGGAAACGCCAAGACCGGGGGTCGGTAGCAGCCGCAACCATCGGGGAGGAGAACAAGCTGCTCTACTTGACGGACGCACGCTCGGAGAGGCATTTCCTCGTGGACACCGGCGCCCAGAAGAGTTTCATCTGGCCGACCTACGCTGACCGGCTGGCAGGATCTAGCGGCCCCGAGATGGCAGCAGCAAACGGCTCGGGGATTAAGACCTTTGGTGAGAGGACTCTACTCTTGTCTCTACACGACCGTACATTTGAGTGGACTTTTGTCATAGCAGCATTGAATTTCCATATACTGGGGGCTGATTTTCTATGTGCACATGGTTTGTTGGTAGATGTCGCTAACAGACGCCTGGTTAATGCACTATCTTTTGACTCTCTCCCCTGTATAGCTCGAGTGACCCGGCCAACAGCACAAGCCAACGTCACAGCTGCATGCGGTAAGTTCCACACACTGCTCACTCAGTTCCCAGCACTCACTGTCCCGACGTTTTCAGCAGCCATCGCTAAACACGAGGTGGAGCATTTTATCACTACCACCGGGCCGCCCGTTTTTGCAAGACCTCGGCGCTTGGACGCAGCTAAACTGGCCATAGCGCGCAAGGAGTTCGCCAACCTGGAAAGGTTGGGCATCATCAGGCGCTCAAACAGCCCATGGGCTTCCCCGCTACACATGGTCCCTAAAGCTGAGGGTTTGTGGCGACCTTGCGGGGATTTCCGCAGGTTGAACAACGCCACAGCGCACGACCGCTACCCAATTCCTCACATTCAGGATTTTTCCGTTCACCTCACAGGGGCGCGCATTTTTTCTAAAATAGACGTGGTCCGCGGTTACCACCAAGTCCCAGTGCGCGCTGAGGACATACCCAAAACAGCAGTAATAACTCCGTTTGGTTTATTCGAGTTTTTGCGCATGCCATTTGGGCTTAAAGGGGCTGCACAGACGTTCCAACGCATGATGGATGCAGTGCTGCACGATCTCCCTTTCGTGTTCGTCTACCTGGACGATATCTTAGTAGCCAGCGCGTCCGAAGACGAACACGAAACCCACCTCACAACGGTTTTCTGGAGGTTGGAAGAGCACGGGTTAATAATCAACCCAGCGAAATGTCAGTTCGGGGTGACGGGGATTGATTTTTTGGGGCACCGCGTCTCTCCCGAAGGAGCAGTCCCGCTGCCTGACAATGTGCGCGCAGTAGCAGATTTTCCCCGGCCGCAAAATTTTTGGGAATGGTGAACTTTTATAACCGTTTCCTTCCCCGCGCAGCGCAGCTCATGCAACCACTGTACGCCGCGCTCAAAAAACAGAAATCCGCGGATAAGGTCGAATGGACCCCGGAGCGAGAGCGGGCGTTCTCGGAAGTCAAAGCAGCCCTGGCAAACGCCGCATTGCTGGCACATCCAGACCCAACAGCCCGCATAGCGCTCACCACTGACGCTTCAGATGTGGCCATAGGGGCGGTCGTGGAGCAGTGCGTAGCCAGGGCTTGGCATCCACTCACCTTTTTCAGCAGGACTTTGCGCGACAATGAACGTAAATACAATGCGTTCGACAGGGAGTTGCTGGCTCTCCACCTGGCCATTCGCCACTTCCAGTTCTGGCTGGAAGGGCGCAGTTTCACCACGTTCATTGACCACAAGCCGCTAACATTCGCGATGGCCAAGGTTTCAGAACCGTGGTCAGGCCGGCAGCAGAGACAGCTGGCCGCGATCTCAGAGTTTACTACCAATATTCAGCATGTCTCGGGTAAACTGAATGTAGTGGCAGACTGCCTCTCGCGCGCCGTGGCGGCCCCGGTCGGCGTGGGGATAGATTGCGCAGCCATGGCCGCGGAGCAGGTTAGTGACGCGGACGTGCGCGCGCTCCAGTCTGGACCAACAGGGTTAAGGCTGGAGAGCAGGGTGCTGCAAGACGGCATGCCCCCCCCAATCTGCGATGTCTCCACGGGGCGCCTGCGTCCCGTGGTCCCGGACGCGTGGCGCCGCCGCGTGTTTGACTCGATTCATTCTTTGGCGCACCCGGGAGTGCGCGCGTCGGTCAAAATGGTAGGGAAGAAATTCGTGTGGCCGAGCCTTCGCAAACAAGTGAAAGAGTGGGCAGCAGCCTGCATGACGTGCCAACGAGCCAAAGTACACAGACACATGAAGGCTCCTTTGGAGCCGTTTCGCATCCCGGCTAAGAGGTTCGACCATGTTCACGTGGACCTCGTGGGCCCCCTCCCGCCATCACAAGGGTGCATGCACCTTCTGACAATGGTGGATCGCACCACGCGCTGGCCGGAAGTGGTTCCACTGGCAGCAACCACAGCCGAGGAGGTGGCGCGTGCGTTTTTAACAGCATGGGTGGCACGTTTTGGAGTCCCGTCGGATATTACGTCCGACAGAGGCCCTCAATTTGTTTCCAAACTCTGGTTAACAATGGCCCGCAGCCTGGGTGTCACAATTCACCGCACAACCGCGTACAATCCACAGGCTAATGGGTTATGCGAACGTTTTCATAGATCATTGAAAGCGGCTCTCAGGGCTTCACTGACGGATGCAAATTGGGTAGACAAGCTACCGTGGGTTTTATTGGGGTTACGTTCTGCGCCTAAAGAGGATCTGGAAGCTTCCCCGGCTGAACTCGTTTTTGCGCAACCACTTCGGCTGCCCAGGGAGTTTCTTCCAGATAATCCTGCGCCGGGCAGCTCCCCGTCTCAGCTGTTGCAGTGTAGCATAGACACAAGCATGCTGCCGGGCCCTGCCTACCACAGTTTTCCGCTCGTTTTTGTGCCTAAAACTTTGAAAAACGCGGAGTTCGTTTTTATCAGACACGACGCCCATCGCCCTCCACTGCGCCCACCTTATGATGAACCGTTCAGAGTTCTGGAAACAGGGGACAAGCATTTTTTGCTAGATTTGGGGGGTACGAGGGAAAAGATTGGCATAGACAGACTCAAACCCGCTTTCGTGGTGGCGGACAAGCAAGTGCTGTTGGCGAGGGCCCCTCGGCATGGAAGACCCCCACGGTGAGCTTCCCAGAGAAAAGATTCCCCAGAGCACCCACACGGACAGACTTTTACCCCTCAAACATCAACCTCCCAGCATGACAGCGCCGCGGAGGCGGTGAATCCTGGTTACAGCAGATACGGGAGAAGGCTGAAGCCCAAGCAGCATGTGGATTGATGTTTAATGATTCTACCACAGCATACGGACTGTTATTCTATTGTTCTATCCAAGATGCTCGGGGGGGTCGTATGGCGGCACATGGGGAGTGCATAATTGTATAACATCTTAGACAAGAACAAAGAGCAGAGGTTCCCTGGGAGATAACAGGGAGGTGTGAAGGATGAATGCAGTGTTTTGTGTGTTAGAAACTTCTAGAGGAATGATAAAGGATTAAGGAAGTGAATGCAATGTGACCTTTTGTGTGTTAGAAGCTTCTAGAGGAATGCCATGCTATTTAAGAGAAGAGTCTGCTGAGTTGTCATTCTGTCTATGCTTCTTGTGTGAGATGTGTAATAAACTGTCTGAGCCAAATCCACCTCGTTGTTTACACGCTCCACGGTGTTTTCTTTTAAATGAGACCAACCCCATGAAGATGCTGCAAAGGGTTGAAGAACAGCTTTTGATTTACTTTGGGTACGTTATTTTTTTGGCGTTTTTAGGGAAATTGACCAGAGTGCAAGGGGTTAAGGGAGGGTTTGATGCTCCATTAAGGAGCGGGTTTGAGGCCCCCCTCATAAAAGAAAAGGAGTGGGTTAGAGGCTCCTCTGATAAAAGGAGTTTGAGGCTCTTTAAAGGGATTGACAAAACCTAAGGCTATTTGGGTTTGAGAAGTGGGTTTGAGGCCCCCTTCATAGAAGAAAAGGAGTGGGTTAGAGGTCCCCCTGATAAAAGGAGTTTGAGGCTCTTTAAAGGAATTGACAAAACCTAAGGCTATGTGAATTAGTCAAAACATTGTCCATGATTTTTTTTTCACATATAAAAAAAGTAAAGGAGGTTTGAGGCCTTCTAAGGTGTAGATTCCTTTTGCAACTTGCTGTAATGATGTGATTCCTGTGGAAACGTATTGTCACTTCCTGTGTTGCTGTCTGGTGTTGTTTGCTTTGTGCTTAGCTCTCCTCACTCTCCTGAGGATTATAAGATAAGCCTTTATTAGTCCCACAATGGGGAAATTCCAGGATTGCAACAGCACAGGGATAGCAACACTCAAAGCAATAATTTAGAAGATAAGAGCAGTGAATATACATATGTACAGATAAATATATATACACAGCGCGGAGCATTGTAGCTAGATGGAATAAACAGCATAACGGTCTCTTCAGTCACCCCACATAGTATGAATATGTACCCATACAGCATATTTTTGTATTTGAATCAGCCTAGTTGTCACCCTCCGTAGCGACTGACATTGTCCTAGTTGTATAATGGAGGGGACCATTATTGTGGAAGTTTGCTGCATCTTTTGCATTCAATACTTATTAGGTCATAAAGGTTTTTTTTACAACCTCTGCGAGCAGCCCTGCTTATGTTTATAAAGTCTGACAGCCGTAGGTAGGAAGGACCTGCGAAACTTCTCGGTCCCGCACCTAGGATGATGCATCCTACCGCTAAATGAGCTAATCAGTGCGTTCAGCATGTCCTGCATGGGGTGGGACTCGGACTCCAGCAGAGATGTCAGCTTAGCCACCATCGTCCTCTCTCCTATCTCCTCCACTGGGTCGAGGCGCTGCCCCAGGACAGAGCTAGCTTTCTTGATCAGTTTATTCAGTCTCTTCCTGTTGGCTACAGTGATACCTTTGCCCCAGCAGACCACTCCAAATGTGATGGCTGATGCCACCACCGAATCATAGAAGGTCTTCAGGAGCACCCCTTATACACCAAAAGACCTGAGCCTCCTCAGTAGAAACAGCCTGCGCTATCCCTTCTTGTAGAGTGTGTCGGTATTGTGCGACCAGTCCAGTTTATTGTTCAAATGAACACCCAGGTACTTGTAGGATGTCACCATCTCAATGTCTGTTCCCTGGATGTTTACTGGTGCTGTGAGAGGTTGTCCTCGCCTGTGGCAGTCCACCACCAGTTCCTTAGTTTTCCTCGCGTTGATCTGGAGGCACTTCCGATGGCATCAGTCCACGAAGTCCTGGATAAGTTCTCTGTACTCAGCTTTATCTCCGTTGGAGATGAGGCTGACGATCACAGAGTCGTCAGAAAACTTCTGTAGATGGCAGTGTGTTGTGTTGTGTGAGAAGTCCACAGTATAAAGGGTGAACAGGGAGGGAGCCAGAACTGTTCCCTGGAGGGCCCCTGTACTGCAGATGATAGTGTCGGACACACAATCCTGGGCTCTCACAAACTGTGGCCGGTTTGTGAGGTAGTCCAGGATCCATGATGACAGGTGCTGGTCCACCCCTGCGCACAGCAGTTTGTCCTTCAGGATCACCAGTTGGATGGTGTTGAAAGCACTGCAGAAGTCTAAGAACATAATCCTCACTGTGCTCCCAGGCTTCTCTAGGTGGGACAGGGAACGGTGTAGGAGGAAGATCACTGCATCCTCCACCCCGATGCCATGCTGGTAGGCGAACTGGAGTGGATCCATCGCTGGTCCCACCAGGGGGCGGTGGTGAGCAAGGAGCAGTCTCTCCAGGGTCTTCATCAGGTGAGACGTCAGAGCCACTGGTCTGTAGCTGTTCAAGTCTCTGGGGTGGGAAGTCTTTGGTACGGGTACCACACAAGATGTTTTCCACAGCTGTGGTACCCTCCCCCAGTTTCAGGCTCAGGTTGAAGATGTGCTCCACAATCCCACACAGCTGGTCTGCGCAGGACTTGAGGAGCTTCGCTCTGATGCAGTCCGGACCCGAGGCCTTCCTCGCCTTGATCTTCCTCAGCTCAGCTCCGCCCTCACCTGGGTCTTAGTGAGGGTCAGGTTGGAGCTGGGGGGCTGTGTGCTGGGAGTGGGGGGGGGGGGTTATTGGTGGAGGGGGGGGACAGCAGGTCTCGATGACGGTAGAGACAGCAGTGATTGTTGTGCAGGCGGGGGGGAGGGCAGTTGGTCAAACCTATTAAAAAACAGGTTCAGATTGTTCACCCACTCCCTGCCCCCCGTGGCCTGGGAGGAGGTATTCTGGAGCCCAGAGATGGTTTTGAGGTTTCTCCAGACCCTGCCGATGTTGCTTTGTTGCAGCTTGTCCTCCATCTTCTTCCTGAAGCTGTCCTTGCCTTCTCTGATCTTCCTCCTCAGCTCCCTCTGTACGGACTTCAGCATCTCCCTGTTCCCCGACCTGAAGATACTCTTCTTCTCTCTCAGTAGTGATTTTATCTCAGGGTTGATCCAGGGTTTGTTGTTCGAGCAACACCGTATGATCTTGGTGGGTACGGTGTTGTCCACACAGAAGTTGATGCAGTCTGTGATGGTGTGAGTGAGGCCGTCAATGTCCTCATCATGTGGATCGCAGAGCTGCTCCCAGGCAGTGAAATTTCAGACTGGTTGCCAAAGGACGTCATGCCTGGCCCGGGGCTTAGCTGCTAGCTCCACCGGCTACACTCTCGCAAGCCTCCCCCCAGTTGAGTCCTGTGTTGCGAACGCTGCCTGGAAGAGCCACTGAGCCTTCCCGAACAATACCACCGGCTGGCGCCGACCACCGCTGAATACCTAGACCTACAGCTGTTTGTAAGTGAGACTCCCATTTTCCTATCTGCTGGGTTTAAACGGGATGTCCTAAATATCAATTATAATTGAACATAACCAATATTTCATGGTACAATTAGTCCCTCAGCCGTAGGACAAAGCTATAAACTGAAGGAAAATTCTTATTAATTTTTAAGTGACCTCCTTTCATTTTTGTAGATTAATTCAGAAGTTCCTTTTCCAGATAATCAACTTATTTTTCACCATAAAGTTGCGTTCTGATTTTGTTAGATACCTCAGACTTGCATTGCATTACAGTTGAAACACAAAATCTGGTTTCCTCTTGGTTCCACAAAGGTTTAACTATAGATTATATGCTCAGGAATCCATTAACAGTTGATGTGATATCTAACACCTGTTATCATTTGAATCTGTTTACCCATCATGTGAATGACATGTCATGTAACCTGAATGAGTTTCATTTAATAAACTTGTAAACAAGAGAAGTTGAAGCATTTTCCTTTGCATATATGCTTCCCTGGGTCACGGCAGTAAATGGTAAAATGGTAAATGGCGTTCACTTATATAGCGCTTTTTTTCTCATCTAGGATGACCAAAGTGCTTTACAGATCCTGCAATCCACCCATTCACTCACACATTCACACACTGATGACAGCAGAGCTGCCATACACACAGGCGCTAACCAGGCCACCGGGAGCAACTGGGGGTTCAATGTCTTGCTCAAGGACACTTCGACAAGCAGACAGCAGACAGAGCGGGAATGGAACCCATGACCCTCCGATCAGTAGTCGGTCACACTACAGCTGCGCAACCACCGCCCCCCGTGAGTAAAAGAACTCACTAAATTTTGAGACTGAATTCATTAAGTAATTGAAGGTATGGAAATTAATTAATTGAAATTAATTAACAATTCGTTCTTTTAGAACTGGTGCCCCCTTTTTTACGAGTGCTTTTCTATTTTATTTAGTGAGTGTTGGGGTGACTGTTTAACTCTGTCCCCTCGCACAACCACTATTAAATAAAATAAATAATTCCTGTACCTTATTACACTATATTTTTTGGACTGGAAGGAGGTATTCTGGAGCCCAGAGATGGTTTTGAGGCTTCTCCAGACCCTGCCGATGTTGCTCTGTTGCAGTTTGTCCTCCATCTTCTTCCTGAAGCTGTCCTTGCCTTCTCTGATCTTCCTCCTTAGCTACCTCTGTACGAACTTCAGCTTCTCCCTGTTTCCCGACCTGAAGATCCTTTTCTTTTCTCTCAGTAGGGACTTTATCTCAGGGTTGATCCAGGGTTTGTTGTTTGAGCAACACCGTATGGTCTTGGTGGGTATGGTGTTGTCCACACAGAAGTTGATGTAGTCCGTGATGGTGTGAGTGAGGCCGTCGATATCCTTACCATGTAAATCGCAGTGCTGCTCCCAGGCAGTGATTTCAAGACAGTCCTTTAGCGTGTCCATTGCCTCCTCAGACCATACCTTCACTGTGCGCATAACCAGAGGTTGTCTGTGTACTAGAGGTTTGTACACCGGCAGGAGGTGAACCAAGTTGTGATCCGATCTCCCGAGTGGGGGGAGTAGCGATGAGGTGTACGCCTCCTTAGTATTTGCATAAGATAAGTCCAGTGTTTTATTGTCTCTAGCGTGGCACGTGACATACTGGGAGAACGTGGGCAGAATGGAGGACAGTGAAATATGGTTAAAATCACCTGAGATGAGGAGGAGAGCATCTGGGTGTTCTGTCAGATGCCTGCAAGTGACTGAGTGGATGATGTCACGTGCTGCCACAGCGTTCGCTGACGGACTTGCATAAATAACAATGCAGATCACGTGTGAGTATTCCCTAGGGAGGTATACAGGCCGCATGCTAACAGCTAGCAACTCAATGTCTTTGCTGCAGTGTTGCTCTTTAACCGTGATGTGCCAGGGTTTATACCATCTGTTGTTCACATACACTATCATTCCTCCACCCCTTGCCTTCCCACTGTCTGGTGTCCAGTCTGCCCGTATTGCGTGGAAACCCTCCAATTCGATGTTAGCATCTGTTGCTAGTTCTGTTAGCCACATCTCAGTAAACAACATCATGCTAATTTCTCTGAAGGCACTCTCGTAGCGGGACAAGGCTGCTAGCTCGTATGTCTTATTGAGTCGCAATCGTACATTCCCCATGATAACAGATGGAAGGACGGGTCTGTACATTATGTTTCTCGCTCGCTGTCTTACTCCAGCTCGACATCCACGCCGTTTCCATCTGATTTCTCCCAATATGTCGAGTTTTTGCGTTAGCACTGTGGGGCGGTTAAGTGCTAACAGCTGGTCCCTGTTGTACTGTCTCCTGCCATAAACAATGACTCTGTCCACTGGCTCAGGAGACATTTGGGGCGATCTGTGTGTCCGTGATGGATAAGGTGTCACCGGATCAGAAAGTTTGACCACAGAAGATAGATAGTAAATAAGAAATAGGAAGAAAAACTCAGAATTGAGCCGCTGTTGCAAAAAGGCAAGCCGACTTGTGTGGCGCCGGAAGTGTTTTTTTTATTGCCTTTAATTGCATTTTAATTGCTTTTTTCCATCTACTGTCACCTCTCACTGCTGTTTAACAAGCCTCTTGCTCCTGTGTGCACACTCAGTGTCACCTAATCACCCTCTTTAGCCTTCTGTTCACCTTTCATCAGTGTCTGTGTTAGCTTAGGGTTAGCCACTAGCTATGGCTACTAGCTCTCCTTCCCCTTCTCCTCTGGTGTGCTCTCCGTGTCAGATGTTTAGCTACACCTCTGGCTCTTTTAGTGATAATGGTAAATGTAATAAATGTTGTCTTTTTGAGGCACTCAAGGGGAGGTTGTGTGATTTGGAATCCCGGTTCCGCTGCATTGAAACACCGTCAGCGCCAGTTAATAATGATGGACTCCCCTTAACTGCAGCAGAGCACCGTAGCATAGAGCCTGCTAGCTGTCCCCCGGCAACCACCTGTCCTGAGCAGCCAGGAGAGAACAGGTGGGTGACAGTGAGAAGGAAGCATAGTTGCAAGCCCGTGGTTCACCACCAACCTGTTCATGTTTCTAATTGCTATTTCCCGCTTAGCGACACACCCGCTGAGGAAAAATCTCTGATCACTGGTGACTCTATAGTCAGAAATGTAAACCTAGAGACTCCAGCAGCCATAGTCAAATGTATTCTCGGGGCCAGAGCAGGCGACACTGAGTCAAATTTGAAAATGCTGGCTAAAAGTAACTGTAAATACTCCACAACTGTTATCCACGCCGGCATTAATGACGTCCGACTCTGGCAGTGGGAAGTCTCAAAACATAACGTGGAATTGGTGTATGACTTTGCCAAAACAATGTCTGCCTCTGTAGTATTCTCTGGGCCCCTCCCCAATCTGACCAGTGATGACATGTTTAGCCGCTTGTCATCCTTCAACCGCTGTCTGTCTGTGTGGTGTCCTGCAAACAATGTGGTCTATAAATTTAAATTAATTAGATATAAATAAATTTAAATTAATTATAAATTTAAATTAATTAGATATTACATACCTTACGAAGCAGCTGTACTGTATATGCATTCTATGGTTTTTTCTCATATATCATACTGTTTGACAGTCTGGGCTCAAGCAGCTCCTTCCACAATAAGACATATAGGTTCATTATATAATCAAACCCTAAAAATCTTGGACAAAAAGCCCATTAGGTGGCATCACTGTAATGTTTAAAAAAAAAATACAACCTATTGAGTTTTGAGAGTTTCATTGACCTCTGTTTTTTGAAATTAACATTCAAATGTCTCCATAAATCAGCACCCGAGCCACTTGCTGGTTTCATCCAAAGACAGGACAGCAGCAGAGCCACCAGGAGTTCTGTTAACAATAACTGTAAAATATTCCACCGCAGAACCACATTTGGACAAACAGCATTCTCTATAAAGGGCAGTCACATCTGGAACACAATGCCAAATGAAATTAAAATAATAACGGACTTTAAAACATTCACTAAAAAGGTTAAAAACTGGCTGAAAAATAAACAAGAATGTACTCATGTATGAACTGATTGTCTACAAGGTGAGAGTGAATGAAGGGAAGGAATGAATGTGTTTGTTTATAGTGAGTGACGAAGGGAGGGAGGCCTGAAATAGGCAAATGTGAGTCAGGTTGTTATATTTGTGTATTTATAATATTTATAATATTTATAATTGTGTATTTATAGTATTTATAATATTTATAATTGTGTATTTATAATCTTTTTGCATTGATGTATGTGGTTATTGTGTATTTTCTTTATTTCTTTTCTTTTCTTTACTTGATTCTCTTTTCTAAAGCCCATCCAGGGACAAGAGTTGCAAATTAGCTAATAGCTATACACTCCATGTGCAACACATCAGATTGATTGTCATTGATTAATTGTCTATGTTTATTGCACTGTCCCTGTCAAATAAACTAATCTATCTATCTATATAGACAATTGGAGCTCATTTTGGGGAAAACCTGGTCTTATTAGATGAGACGGCGTCCATCCCACTTTGGATGGTGCTTCTCATTTATCTAACAATCTGGAATCATTTTTATCCAAATTTCCAAAACCTTGACAACTCAGAGTTGGGATCAGGAAGGAGAGTCACAGTCTTACATGCTTCTCTGCAGCTTCTCTCCATCCGCCACCCCTCAACTTAGCCCCTGTCCTCCCCATCAGAGAATCACTGCCTGCTCCCTCTAAAGTAAATAAAAATATAATGTATAAGCATCCCAAAGTGATTAAACAAAAAGTTGGTAAAACTCAAATGAAACATGTAGCCTTTAAAGCTAATGACTTGGCCTCTGCTCCTCCTCATAATTTAAAAATTAAATGCGGTTTGTTAAATATTAGGTCTCTAACTCCCAAATCGCTACTAGTCCTTGATCTGTTAATTGATCATTAGATTGATTTAATATCCCTTACAGAGACTTGGTTAGTGCAAGAGGATTATGTTGGTTTAAATGAATCAACTCCCTCTGGTTATTTAAACTGTCAAAATCCCAGAAGTTCTGGTCGTGGAGGAGGAGTAGCAACAATTTACCATTCCAAATTACTAGTTAATGTAAAGCAAAAAACATGTTATAATTCCTTTGATGGCCTGGTCCTCAGTATTGGGCATGTCGGCAATTTTAGGTTAAACCCAATTTTATTTGCCATAGTTTATTGTCCTCCCTCAGCTTACTCAGAGTTTTATCTGAATTTGCTGAGTTCTTAGTGGATTTAGTGCTGAAATCGGATGGAATAATTATAGTAGGGGACTTTAATATACATGTAGATGTAGATAGTGATTGCCTTAATGTGGCATTTAATTCAATATTAGACTCAATGGGGTTTTCTCAGAAAGTAGGAAATTCTACCCATTATCTCCACCATACGTTGGACCTTGTTTTGACATATGGCATAGAAATAGAAAATCTGGTAGTGTCTCCTCATAGCCCTGTACTGTCAGACCATTATCTGTTAACTTTTGATTTGACTATTTCTGACTATTGGACTCCTAAAGAAAAATATTACTACAGTAGATGTCTCTCAGATAATGCTGTTACCAAAGTTAAGTAGATTGTTTCTGTCATGTGCGGCGAGCGCTCGCCCCCTCCTTCCTGCTCTCTGGCTCCCTCATCAGATGCACCTGCTGATTCTTGCCTGCCAGTGCTTATAAGGAAGTAATTTTCAGTGATTCAACGCTGGCTCGTTTGGGTATACTGCTCAACAAGATGGTCCTGCGTAAGCGGTGTTCTTCCTATGACATCTGCTAACGATTTCGTCTCTTTCATCTCTTTCAGGTTGTTGCCAACAGAGCAGTACGTCTGCGGGGATTTGGTGCACTCGCCAGCCAATTGCTCCTCCTCTAAGCAGCCTTCCTTCTTCGCCCAGTCAGACCCATTCACCTTCCCTGTCCAGCAGTTCCACCTGCTGGTACTTCTCCTTCACTGGGTTCTGTGCGGGTCTCCTCCCATCTCCCACGTGAGTGGCATTATCTGTTTACCCACTTGTACTCCATTCCTCTCTAATCAGCCTTGTCTGTTCTCTGCAGGGCTCCTGCTAATCTGGCGAGTGACTGATGTTTTTCTCCTCAAGTTGCTGTATTTAAACATCATAATAAAAGGTCAAACGTTTCTCTTGTGTTCGCTTGGTGATTGCACGCTGTGCTCAGGTGGCTTGTCCAGCCGATATGACTGAACGAGCCAGCCAGAGTCACCACCTGGCAGGTGCAACATCATCAACCGATCACTCCGTGCTCCACTGCCTCGACGTTACAGAGAGGCAGGTGGCTGAGCACACTCAGCTGCTGCAGGCAATTGCGCAGCAGCTGACTGTCATTACTGATCGATTGGACCATGCTGGTGCCCCGGCTGCTCCACCTTCACTTGCTCGTCCTTCCACTATTATCCGCCAAACCCTTGCTATTTCCACCCCTGCCCTGTATGCAGGGGAGGTGGGGAAATGCAAGGACTTTTTATGCCAGGTTCGGCTTTATTTTGGGCAGGTGCAGGGGGAGTTCCCGGATGACAGCTCTAAAATTCATCAGTTTGTTCTTCTGCTTTGGGGCCGCACTCTTAGTTGGACGCGGGCTGTTATTGATAGTCAGAGAACCTCACCACCAATGTTTGACCAATTCGTGGCCAAGTTTACCTACACCTTCGACCGTTCTGAGAGTGAGGGGAACATCATAAGTCATCTACTGTCACTCCGTCAGGGCAGCCGGTCGGTGGCCAACTACTCGATGGAGTTCCGGGTTGAGGCAGCAGAGTCTGGGTGAAATGAGGTTGCGTTACGCAGCGCGTTCCTCCAGGGTCTGAACTCTCACCTCTGGGATGACTTGGCAGTTTACGCCGTTCCCGCCACCTTGGACAGCCTGATAGATCAGGTGGTTGGGTTGGATAATCGATACCGGGAGCGCGCTCAGGAGCGCAGTGCCTCCTCTCGCCCGTCGGTCACTCGCTCTTTCCTGGCGACTACTGACCAAGGCGAGCCCAACCCCGAGCCTATGGAGCTCAGCTCTGCTCGTCTTCCGCGAGCAGAGGTTGAGCGACGGCAACAGGCCGGGGCATGTGCCTACTGTGGTTCTCTGAACCATAAGTTGGACGCATGTGGCCTTCGGCCAAAAGGAACCAGCCCATCAGTTGCCATGGGGGGTCTGACGGGCAGGACTCAATCCGATCCCCCCGGTAATTTCTCCATTTCGGCCCTCATCCAGCTACCAGGGGTCAAGAGGAGGGTCTCCGCCCTGATTGATTCTGGGGCGGAGGGGAATTTCATCTCTTCCACGCTGGTGCACAAGCTGGGGATTCTGACAGTTAAACTGCCGGCTCCCCACTCTGTGCGTACTCTTTCTGGCCAGACGGTGGCATCCGTTACTAATTGCACAGTGCAGCTATCCGTCCTTTTGTCTGGGAACCGCTGTGAGAAGCAGACTTTTTACGTGTTTCCACGGGCTTTTCACGCTGTGGTACTTGGTTACACGTGGCTCTGGAGGCACAATCCTATGATCAATTGGGCACAAAATTCTATCACCTCCTGGAGCGCTAACTGTTTGGCTACATGCCTAAATTTGGCCGAGTGTTCCCCGTCCCTTTCCGTCTCCTCACCTCAGGTGGAGCCGCCAGACCTCAGCCACGTACCCAAGGTCTATCACGACCTCGGGGAGGTGTTTAGCAGGTCGCGAGCATTAGCGCTTCCCCCGCATCGCTCGTACGACTGCGCCATTGACCTCTTTCCGGGTGTGCAGTTGCCGTCCAGCAAACTCTATAGCATTTCTGGGCCTGAGAGGGAGGCGATGGAGAGGTACATTAAAGATTCGCTGAACACCGGCCTCATTCAGCCATCCTCGGCTCCCCTAGGGGTGGGGTTTTTCTTTGTGGGCAAAAAGGACGGGTCTTTGCGTCTGTGCATTGACTACCGGGATCTTAACGCTATCACTGTCAAAGACAAATACCCTCTGCCCCTGACAAACTCCACTTTCGAGCTCCTGCAGCGTTCCCGCGTATTCTCTAAACTCGACCTACACAGTGCTTACCACCTAGTTAGAATATGCGAGGGGGACGAGTGGAAAACGGTGTTCAAAACTCATCTGGGGCATTTTGAATATTTAGTTATGCCGTTTGGTCTTACTAATGCCCCCGCCATTTTCCAGCGTTTAATCAATGACGTCCTCCGCTATATGCTTAATCGGTTTGTTTTTGTCTATTTAGATGACATTCTGATGTTTTCTCGCACGCCAGAGGAGCACGAGACCCATGTTAGAGCCGTGTTACAGCGGCTCTTAGAGAATCAACTATATGTCAAGGCAGAGAAGTGTGAATTTTCTACATCTTCCACTTCTTCGTTTGGCTTCATTATAGCAGAGGGAGAGCTGAGGGCCGACCCAGCCAAGGTGAAGGCTGTGTTTGATTGGCCAACCCCCACTCCCGCAAGGAGCTGCAACGCTTCTTGGAGTTTGCAAATTTTTATCACAGATTTATTCGAAACTATAGTGGGATAGCACAGCCTTTAACTAAGCTGACCTCTGTTAAGGTGCCATTTGTATGGACCGAGGCAGCTGAGCAGGCCTTCAATGAATTAAAGGCCCTGTTCACTGGCAATAAAGTCTTGGCTCAGATCGACTCTCAGCTCCAGTTCACTCTGGAGGTGGATGCCTCAGAAACGGGGGTGGGTGCGGTCCTGTCCCAGCACTCATCCCCGGACTTGAAGCTCCACCCGTGTGCGTATTTCTCTCGGCGGCTCACCCCGCCCGAGAGGAATTACGACGTGGGTGATCGCGAGCTGCTGGCTATTAAATTGGCATTGGAGGAATGGAGACTCTGGCTGGAGGGAGCTGCTCATCCGGTAGTCGTGTGGACCGACCACAAGAACTTAAGAGTATCTGCGGTCAGCCTGCCGACTTAATCCTAGGCAGGCTCGCTGGGCCTTATTTTTCCAGCGCTTTAACTTTACTGTCACCTATAGGCCCAGCTCCCGTAATGGGAAGCCCGATGCTCTCTCCAGACAGTTCAGTCAGGACGTGGCTGACCCCCCTTCCCGCCCCCAGTCCGTTCTCCCGCCTTTGTGCGTCCTGGGAGCCCTTACCTGGGAGATTGAGAAGCAAGTCCACCAGGCTCAGTCCTCAGAGCCCATACCAGCGGGATGCCCCGCCAACCGCCTGTACGTCCCGGCTGCTCTCCGCAGCAAAGTCATCCAGTTGGTGCACACCAAACGTTTCGCCTGTCACCCGGGGGTGGTGCGGACCATTGACATCATCAGACCATTGCATCATCAGCAGTTTTGGTGGCCTACGCTACGTCGGAACGTGCAGGAGTATGTCAAAGCCTGTCAGACGTGTGCCCAGAACAAGTCCTCCTCCACCCCCCACCCCCCACCCCCGCTGGTCTTCTTCACCCCCTCCCCATTCCCATTCGGCCTTGGTCCCACATTGCCATGAATTTCATCACTGGTCTTCCCCTTTCCCATGGCAAAACTGTAATTTTGACCATTGTGGACAGGTTTTCCAAGGCTGTACACCTGGTCCCCCTTCCCAAGCTGCCATCTGCTACCAAGACAGCGGAGCTCCTCTCCTATCACGTCGTCAGGCTACACGGCATTCCTATGGACATTGTGTCTGACAGTGGTCCACAGTTTACTTCATGGGTCTGGAAGTCCTTCTGCCGTTGCCTTGGTACCACCGTCAGCCTCACCTCCAGTTACCATCCTCAGAGCAATGGGCAGGCTGAGTGTGCCAACCAGTCCCTGGAGACTGCCCTTTGTTGTGTGGCATCCGAAGACCCCACTTTGTGGAGCTCCCATCTCACTTGAGTGGAATACTCCCTTAATTTATTTTTTTTTTGACTTCTGGCGCCACACGAGTAGGCTGCCTTTTGCAACAGCGGATCAATTTCTGCCTATTTCTATTTACTATCTGGCTCTCTTGCCAATCTTTCTGATCCAGTGTCACCTTTATTCCATCCAAACACGTAGATCGCCCAAATGTCTCCTGAGCCAGCGGACGGAGCCACTGTTTCGTGCAGGAGGCAGTACAATAGAGACCAGCTGTTAGCACTTAACCGGCCCACGATGCTAACGAAAAAACTCGACATACCGGGAGAGATAAGATGGAAACGGCGGGCGAGGAATATAAGGTACAGACCCACCCTCCCATCCGTTGTTATGGGGAATGTACGATCGATACTAGGAAAAACAGATGAGCTAGCGGCTATCTCCCGCTACGAGAGCATATACCGGGAGTGCTGCCTTATGCTATTCACGGAGACGTGGCTAACAGAACTAGCAACAGATGCTAGCATTGAACTGGAGGGTTTCCACGCAATACGGGCAGACCGAACACCAGACAGTGGGAAGGCAAGGGGCGGAGGAGTGATGATGTATGTTAATAACAACTGGTGCAGACCGGGACATATCACGGTTAAACAACAACACTGCAACAAAGACATGGAGTTGCTAGCTGTTAGCATGTGGCCTACATATCTCCCGAGGGAATACTCACACGTGATCTGCATTGTTATTTATGCAAATCCGACGGCGAACGCTGGGACAGCGTGTGACGTCATCCACTCAGTAACTGGCAGTCTGCAGACAGAACACCCAGATGTTCTTCTCCTCATCTCAGGCGATTTCAACCATGTTTCACTGTCTCCCATTCTACCCACGTTCACCCAGTATGTCACATGCCACACTAGAGACAATAAAACACTGGACTTATTCTACGCAAACACTAAGGAGGCGTACACCTCATCACCAATCCCCCCACTCGGGAGATCGGATCACAACTTGGTTCATCTCCGGCCGGTGTACAAACCCCTAGTGCACAGACAGCCTCTGGTCATGCGCACAGTGAAGTTATGGTCTGAGGAGGCAATGGACGCTCTAAAGGACAGTTTTGAAACCACTGCCTGGGAGCAGCTCTGTGATCCACATGGTGAGGACATTGATGGCCTCACTCACACCATCACGGACTACATCAGCTTCTGTGTGGACAACACCGTACCCACCAAGACCATACAGTGTTGCTCGAACAACAAACCCTGGATCAACCCTGAGATAAAAACACTTCTGAGAAAGAAGAAGAGGATCTTCAGGTCGGGGAACAGGGAGATGCTGAAGTCCGTACAGAGGGAGCTGAGGAGGAAGATCAGAGAAGGCAAGGACAGCTTCAGGAAGAAGATGGAGGACAAGCTGCAACAGAGCGACATCGGTGGGGTCTGGAGAAACCTTAAAACCATCTCTGGGCTCCAGAATACCTCCCCCCCAGGCCACGGGGGGGCAGGGAGTGGGCGAAGAATCTGAACCTGTTTTTTAATAGGTTTGACCAACCGCCCTCCCCCCCGACTGCACAACAACCACTGCTGCCTCTGAAGACATCGAGTCCTGCTGCCCACACCCCACTCCACCAACACCCCCCACTCCCAACACACAGCCCCCCAACATGACCCTCACTAAGACCCAGGTGAGGACGGAGCTGAGGAAGATCAAGGCGAGGAAGGCGTCGGGACCAGACGGCATCAGCGCAAAGCTCCTCAAGTCCTGTGCAGACCAGCTGTGTGGGATTGTGGAGGTCATCTTCAACCTGAGCCTGAAGCTGGGGAGGGTACCATAGTTGTGGAAAACATCTTGTGTGGTACCTGTACCAAAGACTTCCCACCCCAAAGAGCTGAACAGCTACAGACCAGTGGCCCTGATGTCCCACATGATGAAGACCCTGGAGAGACTGCTCCTTGCTCACCTCCGCCCCCTGGTGGGACCAGCGATGGATCCACTCCAGTTCGCCTACCAGCATGGCATTGGGATGGAGGATGCGGTGATCTTCCTCCTTCACCGTTCTCTGTCCCACCTGGAGAAGCCCGGGAATGCGGTGAGGATCATGTTCTTGAACTTGTTGAACTTCTCCAGTGCTTTCAACACCATCCAACCGATGATCCTGAAGGACAAGCTGCTGTGTGCAGGGGTGGACCAGCACCTGTCATCATGGATCCTGGACTACCTCACTAACCGGCCACAGTTTGTGAGAACCCGGGACTGTGTGTCCGACACGATCATCGTAGCACAGGGGCCCCCAGGGAACGGTTTTGGCTCCCTTCCTGTTCACCCTTTATACTGCGGACTTCTCACAGAACACAACACACTGCCATCTACAGAAGTTCTCTGACGACTCTGCGATCGTTGGCCTCATCTCCAACGGAGATGAAGCTGAGTACAGAGGACTTATCCAGGACTTCATGGACTGGTGCCATCGGAACTGCCTCCAGATCAACGCGAGGAAAACTAAGGAGCTGGTGGTGGACTGCCGCAGGCAAGGACAACCCCTCACAGCACCAGTAAACATACAGGGAACAGACATCGAGATGGTGACATCCTACAAGTACCTGGGTGTTCATCTGAACAACAAACTAGACTGGTCACACAATACTGACGCACTCTACAAGAAGGGACAGTGCAGGCTGTTCCTACTGAGGAGACTCAGGTCTTTTGGTGTACAAGGGGTGCTGCTGAAGACATTCTATGACACGGTGGTGGCATCAGCCATCACTTTTGGAGTGGTCTGCTGGGGCAGTGGCGTTACAGCAGCCGATAGGAAGAGACTGAACAAACTGATCAAGAACGCTAGCTCTGTCCTGGGGCAACGCCTTGACCCAGTGGAGGAGATGGGCGAGAGAAGGATGGTGGCTAAACTGTCATCTCTGCTGGAGTCCGAGTCCCACCCTATGCAGGACATACTGAATGCACTGAGGAGCTCATTTAGCAGCAGACTACATCATCCTAGGTGCGCAACCGAGAGGTTTCGCAGGTCCTTCCTACCTACGGCTGTCAGACTGTATAACCTAAGCAGGGATGCTCGCAGAGATAGCAAAAAAACGTGACAACCTAATAGTATTGAATGCAAAAGACGCAATAGACTTACACAATGGTCCCCTCCGGTATACAACTAGGACAATACCGGTCGCTACGGAGGGTGACAATATGTATGGGTACATAATCATACCATGTAGGATAACTAAGTAGATGGTTATGCTGTTCATTCCATCTAGTTACAATGCTCCGCACTGTGTGTGTTTATATATTTATATATTTATTCCATCTAGCTACAATGCTCCGCACTGTGTGTTTATATATTTATATGTACATATGTATATTCGCTGCTCTTGTTTTTCTTGTCTTCTTGATTGTTGCTCTGAGTGTTGCTATCCCTGTGCTGTTGCAATCCTGGAATTTCCCCATTGTGGGACTATATAAAGGCTTATCTTATCTTATCTTATCTTAATTCCACGGTCTCCTTGGCTATGGGCTGGTCTCCATTTGAGGCGTCTGTGGGTTACAACCCCCCCATCATCACTGCTTTCCATGGCCGAGAGAGAGGTTGCAGTGCCGTCCGTGGGAGCTCATTTCCATCGCTGCTGCTGGGCCTGGAGATCCACTAGAGTGGCGCTTCAGCGTGTCACCAAGCGCAATCAGCGCTACGCTGACCGCAAGAGGGTTCCGGTGCCGAGCTACAGTAAAGCACAGCAGGTTTGGGTGGCCACAGACCAGGTGCCGCTGAAGACAGAGGGTCGAAAACTCTCCCCCCGGTTCGTGGGCCCCTTTCCTGTCACCGGGAACATCGGCGACTCTGCTGTGCAGCTCCAGCTCCCATGGACGGTCCGCACGCACCCTACCTTCCATGTCTCCAAGATTAAGCCTCTCTCTTCCAGCCCTCTCTGCCCCCCCCCAAAGCCTCCCCCTCCCCCCGGGCTGACATGTCACCCACACGTTGAGGGAGATTTTGGACATACGACGTCGGGGTCGGGGGTTCCAGTATTTGATCAACTGGGAGGGCTATGGCCCGGAGCATCGTTCATGGGTCCCTTGGTCCAAGATTCCCGACGAGGGGATGGTCCGAGACTACCATCGGGCTCATCCGGAGAAGACTGGGCGACCGCCAGGAGGCGTTCTTTGAGAGGGGGGCACTGTCATGTGCAGCGAGCACTCGCCCCCTCCTTCCTGCTCTCCGGCTCCCTCATCAGACGCACCTGCTGATTCTTGCCTGCCAGTGCTTATAAGGAAGTAATCTTCAGTGATTCAACGCTGGCTCGTTTGGGTATACTGCTCAACAAGACGGTCCTACATAAGCGATGTTCTTCCTATGACATCTGCAAACAATTTCGTCTCTTTCGTCTCTTTCAGGTTGCTGCCAACGGAGCGGTGCGTCTGCGGGGATTTGGTGCGCTTGCCAGCCAATTGCTCCTCCTCTAAGCAGCCTTCCTTCTTCGCCCGGTCAGACCCATTCACCTTCCCTGTCCAGCAGTTCCACCTGCTGGTACTTCTCCTTCGCTGGGTTCTGTGCGAGTCTCCTCCCATCTCCCACGTGATTGGCATTATCTGTTTACCCACTTGTACTCCATTCCTCTCTAATCAGCCTCGCTTGTTCTCCGCAGGGCTCCTGCTAATCTGGCGAGTGACTGACATTTTTCTCCTCAAGTTGCTGTATTCAAACATTATAATAAAAGGTCAAATGTTTCTCTTGTGTTCGCTTGGTGATTGCACGCTGCACTCAGGTGGCATGTCCAGCTGATATGACAGTTTCCTCAATGCCATGTGTCAACACAACGGAGATAAGCTATGGCGAACTTGCTCCTTCTGTAATTGATAGCATGGTAGATAGTGTGACAGCTTCTCTGCATCAGACTCTAGACATGGTTGCCCCTTTAAAAAAGACAAAGTCTAATCATAGATTTCTAACCCCTTGGTTCAACACAGAAACTCATAGCTTAAAACAGAAGACTCGTCAATTAGAAAGAAAATGGCATGCCACTAAATTAGATGAAATCTATTTAGCTTGGAGAAATCAACTTCTAATTTACAAAAAATCTCTCAGGAAAGCCAGAACAATTTATTATGCCGCATTAATAGAAGAGAACAAGAATAATTCCAGGTTTCTTTTCAGTACTGTAGCCAGACTGACAAAGAGTCAGGACTCTGTCAAATCTACCATTCCCTTTAAGCTTACGAGTCAGGGCTTTATGAACTTCTTCAGTAATAAAATTTCATTTGTCAGAGATAAAATTAGAAAAGCACTCGGAGAGCGCAGACCTCCGCCAAGCGCCACAGTTCCCCCCATACAGTGTTTGTGTGTACGTTTTCAGATTCCTTGACCATGAAAACATATGACTAGCAATTGGATTGACAATGATAGGATTAGTGGTTCTGTGGGTGACCCCCACAACAGACTGGGACAAGCAGAGCGCTCAGCTGGGGCAATTAGCAGAACAATGAGATGTGTGTATTGATATCAATAGGCAGCCGCTCTTTGTCTAGCTCCTTCCTGCCAGTCTTGCTGTCGATATGTATGACTCAAATGCAAATGTTCATGCTTCCTGCTCTAACTGTGATGCAAATGTCCCATACCTTTCATGTATTGTCTGTAACTGGGTATATAAGTGACTGAATATCTCATGCTCACTCTCTCTCTGACCACCACTTCTGACTACACGCATTGCCTGTATCTGCTGAGGAGAGCCTCCGGGCTCGCTCCGGCGCGCATGCACGGCGCTGGAGTGAGTTCTCGTGATGGCGGTATGGTTAATAAACTCCCTTAAAAACTCTCAGTTCGCTCCTTATTATTTCATGCCGCCACACTGGTGACCCCGAGAAAGCACAAGCTTTGTGCAACGCAACCTTCTGGTCTGGACAGCCACACTGGTGACCCGACCAAGAAAAGAACACGCTGGCAGCCCCCAGCGGTGACTCTCCGACGACAAGCGAACGCAGCAGCCTGACGCAAATATTCTGCCCTCCCTTCTGCTACAGGGAGACCTCGACGCAGAGCCACCACCAGGCGAACTCTCCAGAGATCATCCACGACTGGGAATGCTGCAGAAAGCGTCATGGTGCGACCCTCGCCTGAGATCGGGATATCCATGCTGGACCGGCCGAGGGACACAGAATGTTTTTTCCCTCTCACCGCTCCTCCTCCCTCTCACCGCTCCAGTGCATCTACACGAGCCCAAGGGACAAAGATCGTCTCCTTCCTCTCACCGCTCCAACACATCTGCACGAGCCCGAGGGACAAAGATCGTCTCCTCCCTCTCACCGCTCCAACGCACCATGACCCGGCACGAGCGAACGACGCAACAGCTTCAACAGGGATGAACATCGGCACCGACGACGCTGATCTCCAGCAAGCTCCCTGACCCTGACTCGCCTCTACAGCGGACCTGCCATGCACCGAACCCCACACGCACACCGGGGGGTTATGAGGACAGCGCACCACGCACGGGACAATACTGGCTCCGCACAGACCGCCATCGTCCTTCGCCGCTGCACACAGAACCTTCAGGGCTGCTCACACACCTGAAGCATGCACGCAGCTCGCTCACAGGATTTTGTAATGGTCTCAGCCACGGCGCACAAGGGAATTCAGCCGTCAGCTGTCCCCGAGGACTTTAGGACTGCGCACGCACCTAAAGTCAACATGCCAAGTCCCACACTGCTGCAGCTCCTTTTTTTTCTTCATGGCCGCGAGAGGAGTCAGAGACTAATTTTTCTTCTTACAGCTGCTGTGGACCTCCGCACATTCAACGGGACAGCCCCTCAACATCGTGGATCCACAGGCAATTTTTGCGCGGCCCAGACAAATTCGCCGTCCCGGGCCGGCACTTGTGACCCCCACCCCCCCTCCCTCCACCGCCGCCTGCAGCGAGCTTTCCCAGCAGCTCGCTCCCAAAGCCGGACTATCGAGGCCTCAGCTCCCCGCTGAGCCCTCTGGGGGGGAGTACTGTGGGTGACCCCCACAACAGACTGGGACAAGCAGAGCGCTCAGCTGGGGCAATTAGCAGAACAATGAGATGTGTGTATTGATATCAATAGGCAGCCGCTCTTTGTCTAGCTCCTTCCTGCCAGTCTTGCTGTCGATATGTATGACTCAAAGGCAAATGTTCATGCTTCCTGCTCTGACTGTGATGCAAATGTCCCATGCCTTTCATGTATTGTCTGTAACTGGGTATATAAGTGACTGAATATCTCATGCTCACTCTCTCTCTGACCACCACTTCTGACTACACGCATTGCCTGTATCTGCTGAGGAGAGCCTCCGGGCTCGCTCCGGCGCGCATGCACGGCGCTGGAGTGAGTTCTCGTGATGGCGGTATGGTTAATAAACTCCCTTAAAAACTCTCAGTTCGCTCCTTATTATTTCATGCCGCCACAGTTCAGTAGTTATTCACGAAAATGACATTTTCCATAATGGCGGCCACAGTTCCCCCATACAGTGTTTGTGTGTATGTTTTCAGATTCCTTGACCATGAAAACATATGACTAGCAATTGGATTGACAATGATAGGATTAGTGGTTCAAGTAGTTATTCAGGAAAATGGCATTTTCCGTAATGGCGGCCACAGTTCCCCCCATACAGTGTTTGTGTGTACGTTTTCAGATTCCTTGACCATGAAAACATATGACTAGCAATTGGATTGACAATGATAGGATTAGTGGTTCAGTAGTTATTCACGAAAATGGCATTTTCCGTAATGGCGGTTTTCTTCTGGACAGTGATCCGGATCACCACCAAAATTTAATCAGTTCTTCCTTGTACCATTTCCAACAACGCCTGAAAATTTCATCGAAATCCGTCCAAAACCTTTTGAGTTATCTTGCTAACCAACAGACAGACAAACAGACAGACAAACCCCGGCAAAAACATTACCTCCTTGGCGGAAGTAATCAGTCATATTCTTCCCACCATTAACTTAAATACATTAACTACTACAACTCCTTCAATTGATATCTGTTTGGATGAGTTTACTCCAACTGACCTTTTAAATAAAATAATTTCCTCATCCAAGCCTTCAACTTGTCTTTTAGACCCTATTCCTACCAGGTTATTTAAAGAAGTCTTCCCATTTATTGGTAGCTCTATTCTTCAACTAATCAATTCTTCATTAACATTAGGCCATGTACCACAGTCCTTTAAAACTGCTATTGTGGTGGCACTGTGAGGGGGGTTCTCCACCCAGGTCAGGAGGTGGGGGGAGGATGGAAAAAAGGACTGAAGGAGGAAGTGGTACCGGGGGGTCTCAGACTTGACATAAAGGACTTTTTGCCCCCCAGGGAGTTCAGGAGATACCAGAGCCACTGGAGGAAGAGAGGGTGTGAGAAGCGGGACTGGCGTCATATGATATTCATGTGCCACGCATGTCTTTGTCCACTGAATGTATTGTTTTTGGCTCCCTGGGTCTCATAGGACGGAAATAAAGGTTATAAAAAGAAGGCACCCAGAGACCTAGTTAGAGTTTTACTGTACTTGATGTTGGAAGAGGAATAAAGTTCATGTGTTGTCTAACTCGCTGCCTCGTCTGTTTCCTTCTTCCACATTGGTGACCCCAAGACGTGCCATGGAGAACGAGTTATCCGGCAGATGACCCAGAGGGAGAATGCCAACGCCGCGTGCACTGTCACAGTCAAGCTCCCAGACTTCTGGCTTCACAATCCAACCGCATGGTTCTTGCATGGAGAAGCCCAGTTCGCACTCTGTGGGATCACAACGGATGACACAGAGTATTACCATGTGGTCGCTGCGCTGGATGTGCACGCCACGCAACAGGTAACGAGCCGGCCCAGGGGAAATATGACGTGCTCAAGTGGATGCTACTCCAGCGTTATACCCTGTCTGACAGTGAGAGGGCAGAGAGACTCCTAACATGTTCAGAGTTAGGTGACAGATCAGCCATGGAGCTCATGGAGAGCATGTTGGCACTGATGGGGAAGAACAGTGAATCTTTCTTGTTCGTCCACTTGTTCCTGAGGAACCTACCGGCTACAGCGAGGGCAATCCTGGCCAACTCACTGCTGCTGGTGACCAAGGACTATTGCGCCCTGGCGCAGGAAGCGGACCACATCATTTTAGCAACCAGAGCTCTCAGCGTGAATGCAGCAGCACCGGCATCCATGAGGGACTCCAGTGAGGTTGAGGAGCCGTTGGTGGTAGCCCGGACAGATGCCAGGAGACGCAAGAATGGGGCGATGTGTTTCTATCATCGCCAATTTGGCTCAGATGCCCAACGCTATCTGCTGCCATGCCAATTCAAGAAGCTGGGAAACGGCACAGCCAGCAGTCAGTAGCAGCTGAGACCGCTGGCGACATAAACAAGCCGCTTTTTATCACGGACACACGTTCCGGGAGATGTTTCTTGGTGGACTCCAGCTCCCAGAACAGCCTTATCCTGCCAGCCAGCATAGACAGGTGGACAGGAGGCAGTGGTCTCGAGCTTATGGCCGCCAACAGGTCTACCATCAGGACATTTGATGAGCGGACGCTGACGATATGCTTGCATGGGCGCAATTTTCAGTGGGACTTTGTAGTTAGCTGCATGTTCTGCCCCCATTTTAGGCACAGATTTTTTATGTGCTCATGGGTTGTTAGTCGATGTTGCCAACAGATGGTTAGTAGATGCTGTCTCTTTCACCTCCCTGCAATGCACAGCTCGGGGAGCTGGGTCAACAACACTGGCTAACGTTATAGCTCCAGGGGGTAAGTACCAGCATTTACTTGCACAGTTCCCAGCACTCACAGTCCCAACTTTTTCAATTACGGCAACTAAACACGGGGTCGAACATTTTATAACCACAAAAGGCCTGCTGGTGTTCACACGACCTCGGCACCTGGACACGGCTAAACTGGCCAGCGCACGTGTGGAGTTTACCAACTTGGAGCAGCTGGGCATCGTCAGGTGCTCCAACAGCCCGTAGGCATCCCCGCTACACATAGTGCCTAAGGCCAACGGGTCATGGTGACCATGCGTGATTTCCGGCGCTTGAATAATGCCACAGAACACGATCGATATCCCATCCCACACATCCAGGATTGTTCACTGCACCTGGCCAGGAGGCGTGTTCTGTTGAAAGTGGATCTGGTCCGCGATTACCATCAGGTCCCAGTGCGCGCGGAAGACGTTCCTAAAACAGCGATAATAACTCCTTTCGGCCTTTTCGAGTTTTTACGCATGCCATTCGGATTAAAGGGCGCGGTGCAAACCTTCCAGAGAATGATGGACGCAGTGCTCCGTGACTTGTCCTTTGTTTTTGTCTACTTAGATGACATTCTGGTGGCTAGCGCGTCCAAGGAGGAGCACCTCGCCCATCTCAAGATGGTTTTCCAGTGGTTGGAAGCACACAGGCTCATAGTTAACCTGGCAAAGTGCCAGTTTGGTGTGCAAGTGATTGATTTATTGGGCCACTGCATTTCGCCGGAGGACACGATTCCACTACCGGATAAGATGCACGGCGTGTCAGACTTTCTGCGTCCACAGACCGTGAGGGCCCTACAGGAGTTTTTGGGAATGGTCAACTTTTATAACCGTTTCCTCCCCCCAGGCAGCCCAGCTGATGCAGCCATTGTACGCCGCGCTTAAGAAAAAGAAGCCTGCGGAAAACATCGACTGGACCCCCGAGCGAGTCCAGGCTTTCGCAGATGCCAAAACAGCGCTCGCCGATGTCGCTTTGTTAGCCCACTCTGACCCGTTGGCGCAGATAGCGCTCACCACGAACACATCTGACGTTGCCATAGGGGCAGTGGTGGAGCAGTATGTCTCCGGTTCGTGGCAGCCGCTCACATTTTTCAGTCGTACTTTGTGCGACAACGAACGCAAATACAGCACATTCAACAGAGAATTGTTGGCTCTCCACCTGGCGATGTGCCATTTCCAGTTTTGGTTAAAGGGGCACAAGTTCATCGCATTCGTGGATCATAAACCGCTAACGTACATGATGTCCAAGGTCTCGGAACTGTGGTTGGCCCGGCAGCAACGGCATTTGGCCGCAATCTCGGAGTTCACGACCGACATTTAACACGTTGCCGGTAAGCTCAACGTCTTGGCCGATTGCCTGTTGCCCACGTTAGTTTCCCCGGTCTACATGGGAATAGCTTTCCCTGCCATGGCCGCGGAGCAAGCCGGGGACACAGACAATTGCGCACCCCAGTCTGCGCCTACTGGGTTAAAGCTGGAGAGCAGGGTGGTGCAAGAAGGGTGCCCTCCCTTGCTCTGCGACATCTCCACCGGTTGCCCACGCCCAGTGGTTCTGAGCTCTTGGCACCGCCCCATTTTTGAGTCAGTCCACTCCCTTTCACATCCCGGCGGGCGCACTTCGGTTAAACTGGTGGGGGCGAAATTTGTCTGCCCGCGCTTGCGCAAGGACGTGAAAGAGTGGGCTGCAGCATGCATCGCGTGCCAGCAGGCCAAAGTGGACAAGCATACCAGAGCACCCCTCGAGCCGTTCCAAATCCCGGCCAGGAGGTTCGACCACATCCATGTGGATTTGGGGGGGACCCCTCTCGCTGTCGCAAGGTTTCACGCACCTTTTGACAATCGTGGACCGCACCACACGCTGAAGTGGTCCCGCTGGCTTCCACCATGTCTGCGGAAGTCGCCCGCGCATTTTTGTCAGCTTGGGTTGCACGGTTCGGATCCCTGTCGGACATCACTTTCAACAGGGGTCCACAATTTGTTTCAGCACTCTGGTCCACAATGGCCCAGAGCCTGGGGGTCAAAATTCACCGCACTACCCCATACAACCCCCAGGCTAACGGGTTATGCAAGCGTTTTCATAGGTCACTTAAGGCAGCACTCAGAGCTTCATGGATTGTCACGGATGCAAATTGGGTCAACCATCTTCCCTGAGTTGCGTTCTATGCCTAAGGAGGATCTGGCAGCCTCCCCAGCAAAACTCGTTTTTTCTCAGCCTTTACGGATCCAGTTTTTACCAGAAAACTTCGCGCCCAGGGCTGATCTGCCCGCGCAATTTTTGCACAGTATGGAGGCTATTAACATGCTGGGCCCGGCCCACCATTATTTTCCCCACACTTTCGTCCTGAAAAGCTTACAGAATGCCAGTTTTGTTTTTGTCAAGCACACCAGACCCGGCTGCGCCCACCGTACGACGGACTGTTCAGGGTGCTGGAAACTTGGGCAAAGCATTTTGTGTTAGACTTGGGGGGGCATAGGGAGACCGTCTGCATTGACAGGCTGAAGCCCGCTTTTGTGTTGGCAGCCAAGCAATTGGTGTTGGCCCAAGCTCCCCAGTGCAGACGCCCACCTACAGACACTCCGCAAGTTGGTGTTCTCTTGGTAGAGACCTGCGCTTGCGAAGCTAACATGTTTTCCATCCCACCCTTTTTCCCTCCACAGACTGACGTGCCCTCCTGCACATCTCGCCAGCAGGGTGTTTCGACCGGATCGGCAACCCCCCGCTACAGCCACTATGGGTGCCAGCTCAAGCCCAAAGAACGGGTGTGTTAGTGCCCTTTCTGGGTGCTCGGGGGGGGGGGGCTGTGTGGTGGCACTGTGTGTGGGGTTCTCCACCCAGGTCAGGAGCCAGGGGGAAGATGGAACAAAGGCCTGAAAGAGGAAGTGGTACTGGGGGTCTCAGACGTGACAGAAAGGACTGTTTACCCCCCGGGGAGTTCAGGAGATACCAGAGCCGCTGGAGGAAGAGAGGGTATGAGAAGCGGGACTGGCGTTATATGATGCTAATGTGCCACTCATGTCTTTGTCCACTGAATTTATTGTTTTTGGCTCCCTGGGTCTCAAGGGACGGAAATAAAGGTTTTAAAAAGAAGCCGCCCAGAGACCCGGTTAGAGTTTTACTGTACTTGATGTTGGAAGGGGAATAAAGTTCATGTGTCGTTCAGCTCGCTGCCTAGTCTGCTTCCCTCTTCCACACAACAATTAAACCCTTACTTAAAAAGCCAACACTGGATCCAGGAGTTTTAGCTAACTATAGGTCAATCTCTAATCTGCCTTTCATTTCAAAAATCTTAGAAAGAATTGTTGCTATGCAATTATTTGTCCACTTGCAGGGAAATGGTTTATTTGAAGAGTTTCATTCTGGGTTTAGAATCCATCATAGTACTGAAACAGCTTTAATTAATGAAGGTCACTAATGACCTCCTTATCGCATCTGATAATGGACTTGTTTCTGTACTTTTTTTTCTGTAACAGCTTTAATGAAGGTCACTAATGACCTCCTTATCGCATCTGATAATGGACTTGTTTCTGTACTTGTCCTTTTGGACCTTAGTACAGCTTTTGATACTATCGGTCATAATATTTTTACTTGATAGACTAGAACACCTTGTTGGACTTAATGGAACTTCGTTGCAGTGGTTTTGTGGGGGCACAGTTTGGGAGTTCTCTCACACCCAGAGCCAGGGGGAAGGGAAGAATAATGGACAGTAGGAGGAGGTCTCACCGGGGGGTATCAAGTGGGACAGCAAAGACTATGTGCCCCCCATGGAGAAGAGTAAATGCAGGCGAGAAGAAGTGTGTTTGTGCAGAACCCGCATGTATTATGTTAATGTGTTGCATTTTTCTTTGTTCACAAAACAATGTATGATGGTCGGAAGCTCTGGGTCTCTATGTATGGCAATAAAGATATAAAAGAGGAATGTACAGAGACCCAGATAGCGCAGTAGCTCAGCAGAGCTCCAAAACACGTTTTGTTTATATGTTGTTAGCGAAAGAATAAGGTTCTGTGTCACCCAGCTCGTTGCCTCACCTGCATCCTTTCAGTACAGTTTAAATCTTGTTTATCTGATAGGTTCCAGTTTGTTCATGTCAATAATAAGTTTTCTTCCAACTCAAAGCTCAGTCATGGAGTTCCACAAGGATCTGTGCTAGGCCCTATCCTTTTTAGTTTATATATGCTTCTGCTAGACAACATTATTAGAAAGCACTGCATACATTTTCATTGTTATGCAGATGGAACACAATTATACTTGTCAATGAAGCCAGATGACAGTAATCAGTTAGCCAAATAAGAGGCTTGTCTTAAGGAAATCAAAGCTTGGGTGACTTGTAATTTCTTGCTATTACATTCAGGTAAAACTGAAGTCATTCTAGTTGGTCCAAAAAACCTTCAAAACACCTTTCCAAATCAAACTCTTAGTTTCGATGTGGTTACTCTTTCTCTTAATAGTTATGTGAGGAACCTTGGAGTTATTTTTGATCAAGATCTGTTCTTTAATTCACATATTAAACTTGTTTCTAAGACTGCCTTCTATCCTTTGTATAATATTGCTTTCTATCGGCGTAATATTGCCAAGATTAGGAGCATCTTGTCTCAGAGTGATGCTGAGAAACTGACCCACGCTTTTATTAGCTCTAGATTAGATTATTGTAACTCTTTATTATCAGGCTGTCCCAAAACATCTTTAAAACATCTTCAGCTGATCCAAAATGTTGCAGCAAGAGTTTTAACAGGTACTATAAAAAGCAATCCTATCTCTCCAGTTCTGGCCTCCCTTCACTGGCTTCCCATAGAATTTAGAATTAAGTTTAAAATCCTTCTTCTCATTTACAAAGCTCTAAATAATCAGGCCCCTTTTTATTTAAAAGATTTGATACTACCCTATCATCCTAACAGAGCACTATGCTCCCAAAATGCAGGAGTTCTTGTAATTACCTAGAATCTCCAAAAGTACAATGGGAGGAAGAGCCTTCATTTATCAAGCTCCTCTCTTTTGGAACCATCTGCCAATCTGGATTTAGGAGTCAGACTTGACCTCTTTTTTTTAAGAATAGGGTTAAAACCTTCCTTTTTGATATAGCCTATAGTTAGGGTGGGATCAGGTGCCCCTGAACCCTCCCTTAGTTATGCTGCTAATAGGTTTAGACAACTGGGGGACCTCCAACAATGCACTGGGCTTCACTCCTTTCTTCTCTCAATGAAATAATTTTGCTGGTCATTAACATCTGTTTGTTCTCTCCCATAGATTGAGTCCCAGTCGTGCTGTTTGCTCTCTACATGTCTGCTCTTTTCTTCTTCTCTATCCCTTCACCCCCCAGCCAGTAGCAGCAGATGACTGCCCCTCCCTGAGCCTGTTTCTGCTGGAGGTTTCTTCCATCTAAAAGGGAGTCTTTCCTCTCCACCGTCGCCAAGTGCTTGCTCACAGGGGATCGCCTGATTGCTGGGGTCTTTCTGCAATTGTGGGGGTTTCCCCCTACAGTTGAAATTGCTATAAGATGACTGTTGTTGTGAAATGATGCTATTGTGGCGATGTTAAAATAAGGCACGGCGACTGGAGTTTTAATGGAAGTTTATTCATCAAATCATCGCCATCATGGAGCTCACCCCAGCTGCTGTATAAGCATGCTGGGGATCGCTCTCAGGCTCTCATGAGCTGTAGTCAGAAGTAGAAAAAGAGAGTGAACATATGAATTCAGCCACTTAAATACCCAGCAACGGACAATACATCAAAGGCATTTTATCATCAAAGGAAATGCATTCAGACATGTGACATTTGTACCACAATGCGAGCAGGAAGCATGAATGTTTGCATTTGCGTCATACATATCCACAGGATGCTGGTGCCTGAACTAAGCACAGGAAGGCTGCCTATTGATCTCAACACACACATCTCACTGTCCTGTTAATTGCTCTAGTCGAGCGCTGTGTTTGTCCGTGGCTGCTGTGGGGGGGTACCCCATACTATATAAATAAAGTTGAGCGGTAGCTGAGTGGTTAGCACTGCGGCAGCACAGCAACTCACCTTTGGCCGGGGGATCCTGGGTTCGATCCCAGCCCCCGACCAACAGTGATCTGTGTGGAGTTTGTATGTTCTCCCCGTGTCCGCGTTGGTTTACTCCGGGATTTCTCCGGTTTCCTCCCACATGCCAAAAACATGCAAGTTAGGTTAATTGGCATCAAAACTGGGGATTCTAAATTGTCCTTAGGTATGACTGAGAGAGTGAATGGTTGTCTGTCTCTCTGTGTTGGCCCTGCGATGGACTGGCGATCTGTCCAGGGTGTACCCTGCCTCTCGCCCAAAGATGCTGGGATAGGCTCCAGCCCCCCCCCCCCCCCCCCACAACCCAAAAAGGATTAAGCGGAAGAAGATGTATGAATGAATTGAATTGAACTGAATTGAATTAATGCGTTAATGTTTTTATATAAAGCACTTTGAATTGTCTTGTACATGAAATGTGCTATACAAATAAACTTGCCTTTCCTTGCCTTGCCTTCATTGAAGAAGTGTTTAATGCAGGCTACCGATCCACCACACAAAATTTGGTTGAATTTGGACAAAGCATGCCTGAGTTATAAAGCTTTGCTCTTTTCCTAGAGGGCACTATAGCGATGTTTGTTATAGTTATATAAATCTGTTCGGGGTCTGACTAGTATCATATATATGAAGTTTGGTGGCAATCAGACAATGTTCCTTACAACAACTTCCTGTCTCATGGCGTCACACCATCTTTTGTGATGGCGGTGAAGCTTGGGCATTCCACAAAAAGTCACAGTTTTCACTGTGAAGCATCATCCATGTCTTAAGAGCTGTCTGAGATCATCTGAAGTGGCTGCTGTCAATGTGGTGAGAAAGTCACATCATAACGTAAAGCATATCACTTCCTCCCACCACTAGGTGACACTACAGCCATTCATGATTTTTTCCATTTACATGTGTTTAGGTTGGGACCTCCATCAAACATGAAAAGTATTGTGGCAATCAGTTGAAATATGTTGGAAATATACCTGTTTGAAAATTTTTGGCGAAATGGCGAAATTGGCAAAGGGGTGTGGCCTAGACCATCTGACGAAAATTCACTGTTTTGATAACTTTTGATCACTCACCCCTTCAGAAGATATTGACAACGTTTGAAGTGTTTGCAATGAAAGCTCTCAGAGGAGATAGCGCTCAAATACACCCTGGAATTTGCTAAAATTCGCCAATTTTTTTTTTGCCAAATTTCCAAAATGATATTCAAAATGTCCGACTTTCAGTTTGGTTTAGGGCATATGTGCAAGTGTGGCTCATATATTTTTGCCAACATATGTATAAGAACAAAGAGAAGCTTAGGACTGCATGTGTTGATTAACCTCACGTCTTGGATGGGACAATACGTCTGGACCCCCTGTGGATAATGGCAGGAGGACGGAGTTGCCGTTATAAGACTCTGAAAGGACTTCCTGACCACCTGGAGCCAGACGGAGGACTAAAAGACTCGAGGGAAGAATTATTGTCAAATGGGGGTTTTGACAGCAATGTGTAATTCTGCCTTTGATGTTCATGTATAAGAGCGAGGGTTTTGACGCAGCTCACTCTCTTCTGTTCTTGAGAGAAAAGCTGGGGATGTGATTCTGCAATAAACCTGAATTGAGAAATAATTCAGCCTCTTCATTTCACGCTCCCCACACAAGAGACTTTTTTGTAGGTCTTGGAATGCTGCAGTGACCTCCCAAATTTCATGCATGTCGGTGAAAATATGCCCTATAGTGAGGGTGTTTTGAAGTTGCCAAGGGGGCACTATAGTTATGTTTGTTATAGTTATATGAATTTGTTCAGGTTCTGACAAGTATCATATATATGAAGTTTGGTGGAAATCAGAAAATGCTTGTGTGCATTACAACAACTTCCTGTCTCGTAGCATCACGCCATCTTTCGTGATGCGGTGAAGCCTGGGCGTTCCAATAAAAGTCACAGTTTTCACAGTGAAACATCATTAATGTCTTCAGGCCTGTCTGAGAGCATTTGAAGTGGCTGCTGTCAACATGCTCCCAGAGTTACATCATCATGTAAAGCATGTCACTTCCTCCCGCCGCTAGGTGGTGCTACAGCCATTCATGAATTTTTTCCATTTACATGTGTTTAGGTCTGGACCACCATCAAACATGGAATTATCATGCCAATCGGTTGAAATATGTAGGAGATACAGCTGTTTGGAATTTTTTGGACGAGATTGCAAGACGAAAGGTCGTGGCCTAGATCGTCTGACAAAAACTCACCGTTTTGATAACTTTTGATCACTCACCCCTTCAGAAGATATTGACTACGTTTGAAGTCTCTGCAATGAAAGCTCTCAGAGGAGATAGCTCTCAAGTGACACTGGCCCAAACCCGAGAATAGAGAGCCTAAGTCACATCCCCTCTACTTCCGCATATGGGACCTAACTTAGGCAAAATTCTGTATTGGAATCTATAGGAAGGGACAATTTTTCCATTCCAATTGAATTTTGTCCTGAGTTACACATGATGTTTGTCAATTTAAAAGATAATTTTCCACATAAATAAAGTTGTAGAGTGTCATATTTAGTTTTTGTGAAACCGCTGAATAAACTACATTTCCTTGTCTCAGACTATAGATGTCACCAAACATGATTGTGGTGGTTGCTGTCTCAGAGCGCCTCCTTTTTTCTGACCAATGAAAGAAGTATCGAAAAAGTAGAACAATACAAATGCACTGCATTGTATTTTGAGAGCTGCAGCTAAGCCAAAGTGTGTCTGGAAATAGGACAGCGGAGGCAGGTGTTGAACCGAACACAATATGGGTGTTTATATATTTACATATTTATTCCATCTAGCTACAATGCTCTGCACTGTGTGTTCATATATTCATATTGTAACGTCGGGGCCATTTTAAGGGAGCCAGGGATTTCCCAGCATGCTTTGCCAGTTTGAAACGTTACTGTGTGTGTGTTAAATGTGTTACTTCTGAGTTATACTGCTGTGTCATTATAACTGCATTATAATGGCCCAGCAGTGTTTAGCAGGATTAGGGCAAGATGTATCATGTGTGTGTAACCGTGATGTAAACAGAGGTCTGTGAGAATGACCTCCGCTCCTGTCTGTGCTGAGAAGCAGGTTGGGGGTCGGGGTGTGTGTAAAATAAATCTGGTTGATCACAGCCATCTGCTCCATTGTCTTTTTGTGTGAACCCTTGCAAACGTCACACTGGTGTCAGGAGTGGGATATGGAGCGAGATGAGGATCCAGGTGGAGGTACAGCGGCCGGAGCGATTCATCGCTCAGCCGGGAACGGAGTGTAGAGCTGAGACGCCGGCCCCTGGAGAGCTTCGCCGCGATGGACGGAGCAGAGCAAACCAGCCCCGCTTCCCGCCCTTTTCAGGGCAGGACGGGCTGGCGATTCCAGAGCGACTAGGAGCGGCAATCGACCGGGAGATGACAGTCTCATCCATTCAGCAGCGGGCCAAGATTCCCCGCTACAACGGCGAGAACCTGTTGGATGACCACCTGGCCCAGGTCGAGCTGGCTGCCGCGCTGATCATCAGAGGAAACCACCGTGCTGAGAGCGAGTGGAGGAGGAGCTACGGCAGATCACAGCAGCGCGTGCACGAAGGAGACAGCCGTGGCGACGCGAGGAAGGACGGCTTCCGCTGCACAGAGCCAGGGTACATGGCATGGTACTGCCCCGCACACAGCGCACGACAAACTGGCCCCTCGCCGACGCTAAATTAGAGCGAGGTGGCATGGACGGGAAAAAAAGCCGCCTCCTGCAGATGCTTCCCCCGGCAGATGACGTCACAGAGGCGCAGGAGCGACGCAGCGGAGCGAGCAGGACGAAGATGCAGCCACTTTCCAGGCGCGGCAAAGGCTGGACGCATGGATGCGGGCCAGCGGCCGCCTGGGAGAACTGGCAGCGGTGGGAGTCGGCTGGAGCGGGCCTGGGACTCCCGCTGCCAGGGAAGGGACTGTGCGTGGTCCTACAGAGGCTGTCAGATGTGTCCATCCGCCCGCTGATGGCCAAACCGGAACCCTACCCCAACCAGATGCTCTGACCGAGACTCAGATGGCCCGTGCATGCCGCCCTGGCACCGGGCTGACTCGCGTTGGATTTCTGAAAGTGGACTTTGAATTTTCTGGGGACAGAAACCAGTCCAGGGGGGGGCAGTGTAACGTCGGGGCCATTTTAAGGGAGCCAGGGATTTCCCAGCATGCTTTGCCAGTTTGAAACGTTACTGTGTGTGTGTTAAATGTGTTACTTCTGAGTTATACTGCTGTGTCATTATAACTGCATTATAATGGCCCAGCAGTGTTTAGCAGGATTAGGGCAAGATGTATCATGTGTGTGTAACCGTGATGTAAACAGAGGTCTGTGAGAATGACCTCCGCTCCTGTCTGTGCTGAGAAGCAGGTTGGGGGTCGGGGTGTGTGTAAAATAAATCTGGTTGATCACAGCCATCTGCTCCATTGTCTTTTTGTGTGAACCCTTGCAAACGTCACAATATATTTATTCCATCCAGCTACAATGCTCTGCACTGTGTGTCTGTGTGTGTGTGTATATATATATATTTTATAGTAATACGTACATATGTATATTAGCTGCTCTTGCTTGCTTGTTTTTTTCTTGCCTTCTGATTGTTGCTCTGAGTGTTGCTATCCCTGTGCTGTTGCAATCCTGGAATTTCCCCGTTGTGGGACTAATAAAGGCTTATCTTATCTTATCTTAATATTACAAACACAAAAGGTGGTACATGTGTTGTATAGACTAATACTAAACTGATATAGGTTCTTGCTGTTACTGAGGCGGCGCACCCAAAAAACAGCTCCCGCCAACAGTCCTCCTAAATAGGCACGGCGCACTGACGTCCCTCGTGCATCTGATGTCACGTCCGTGCTGCCTATTTGTTAGTATTTCAATACCTAACATCTACAACCCCCTTGAAAAACTCAAAACATTATGAACACAATTCACAGTAGGTCTTGCTCTTTTACATTACACTCACAACAACTTTTTTTTTTTTTTACATTGCAACAGGCAGAAAAATAGAACCTGTGCCAGTGGGTAGAATGCCGGTTAACCCTGCACAACTGGGTGGGTTATTCTGTCACTGCTGAAGCAGTCATGCTCTGTTAAACATGTCAAAACAGTCACTGCTTACAGTTCAACTTCAGGGGCCTCAGTCGAGCCCGTGGTGGGCGCACCCCTGGAGGTGCCGGCTGCTGCATACCTGGATGCCGTCTTGCCGGTGTCATGGCTTGCTCATGAGTAACGCCCTAGCCTGGGTCCCACAACAGCTGGGTTGGCTCCAGCGCTGCATATTAATCCGAGGCAGCTGCTCTTACCTTTCACAGACGGCTGGCGTGCCGTCTTGAGCCATCGGCCATCTGGACGGCGGCTGGCCTCTTTCGTGCGGCGAGTCTCATCCGTGATGACTGGTCCGTCTGTGGGTCCAAGTGGTTGGATTGTTGGACCCTAATCCAATCAAGTAGTGCACACAGCGATTGGTTCGGCTGCACTCGGCACTGCTGCTCTCTCATTTCTGATGTTGGCTGCTGCTGTGGTGATGTGCCATCCACACCGGTGGCAGAACGTGCCCTCGGTTGGCGTTGCTCTGCTGAGTCCTGCTGGGCCACAAACTCTCCATCCTGCTGTATTGTGGCAGCTACCTGAGGCTGATACTCGGCGATGATGTGGGATGAGTTTGGCTTCTTCTCTCTCTCACCTGGTGCTGGTTGTGGTTGCGGTAATGTGTCGCTGTCATCGGCGATGGGACGCATGCTGGGTTGTCCTCATTCACCGGGGTCCCCTTTCTCCACAAACTCCCTCTCCTGTGCTCCACGGCAGCTGCTTGAAGCTCGTGCTAGGTGAGGATCAGAGGTGAGTCTGGTCTGTGCTCTCTCTCCGTGCTTTGTTCACTTTCTGTGTTGTGTTCTCTCTTCATGCTGCATTTTTCGGCTGTACCCACGTCCGCAAAATCACACTCTCCCTCCTGCAATGAGGCTGCAGCTCGAGAACGCTTGTACTGCGTGGGGACCAGCTCAGGTCCCGTGTGGCTGCAGACTGAGGCTCCTGTGGCTACTCCGGTTCTACTGGGTCCTGTTTGGCGTGCGGTGCAAGGCTGGGGGTGGCCGCATCTACGTCTGCATGCAGCAGACTCGAGTCATCGTCCAGGCTGTCATTGGGTGGCTGCTCTGTGGCAGCCTGCTGTCCTGCGGTGTCTACCTCAGGGCCCTCCCGGGAAGGTGTGTAATTGGCTGGCTCCACCACCAGGGCAACCTGTGGTGTTCTGAAACCATAAGTTTGGTCAGTGTCAGCATGATGACGCGGCCGCTCGGTGACATCATCACGCTGAACATATAAATATAAGGGACGGCCATTTTACAGCTTCTTTCTTCTCTCTCTTCTCGTCTTTTGGTGCCTGACCTCCCAACAGACAACAGTCTGTACCACCATTAAGGTTCTTTGTAATAAAGTTCATGTTCCCCGCAAACTCCACTCTCCGATAGTCATTCCATGTTTCCCAGACATAACAAGTGGCAACAAGAGTAAACTATGGAAGTGTGTCTGAGGCCACTACAGCCATTTCTGGAGGCCCCTGGTGAGCCACCCGTACTGTGGCCGTGCTGGTTCGATGCCTTCACCACCTACATATCGGTGGCATTGGATCTGGAGAAGCTAGACAAGGTACAGATGCGAGCTCTACCCGTACACAGCCTGGGCACAGAAGGCCAACATATTTTCTACATGCTAGAACCAACAGAAATGTTTACTGAGTCAGTTGAGCTGCTAGCTAGCTAATTCGCTACACTCGACAACGTGTGGGCGCGATGCATTAGGTTTCGCCAACGGCGACAGAAGACCGGAGAGATAACACAACAATTCATTGTGGACCTTCGCCACCTAGCTAGCACATGCAAATTTGGTTTGTTGGAGGATGAGATGGTGCAGGACCAGTTAGCCAAGCAGGCAAGCCAGACACCGCTAGCACATGCGGTAACCACAGAGGGGCCTGGTGATATGGCAGAAGAGGCCAAGGTAAACACCGTGGATTGGAGAAACGCTACGAGGTGCTTCCTATGTGGTAACTGTGGCTCCCCGATGCACCAAGAAAAAGGATGCTCCTGCCTGGCCAAGGGGCAGCAATGCCAACACACAGAAAGAGGGGATAAACCGGACTCGCCTCCGATCCTCACCCGGCATAAGCCTCAGGGAGCCACTGCAGAGCTGCAGGAGAGGGAGTTTGTGGCCAAAGGGGACCCCGGTGAATGATGACAACCCGGTGTGCATCCCGTCGCCAGCGACAGCGACACATCACCGCAACCACAATCAGCACCAGGGGAGAAGGGGCAGAAGCCAGACTTATTTCGCATCCTCACTCGGCATCAGCCTCCAGGAGCCCCCTGCAGCGTGGCAGGATAGAGAGTTCACAGCCCGGCAGGACCCAGCAGAGCAACACCAATCCAGAGCGCGTTCCTGCCCGGAGAAGGGGCAGCGACCAGACTCGCCTCAGATCCTTGCCCAGCATAAGCCTCAGGGAGCCACTACAGAGCTGCAGGAGAGGGAGCTCGCATCTATCAGGAATCCAGGGACACAACAACCCAGTGCAGGTTCTATTTACAGTAACAGCAACACATCACCTTGACCAGACTTCCCAGGAGAGGCGGAGAAGAGGCTGGGCTACTTCCGAATCCACGCCCGGCACCAGCCTCCAGGAGCCACCGCTGTGCTGCAGGATGAAGAGTCCATGACCCAACAAAACACCACAGAACCACCGGACACCTTCCGAATCCACCCCCGGCATCAGCCTTAAGGAGCTGCCACTGAGCTGCAGGATAAAGAGTCCACGATCCAACAAAATGCAGTAGAGCCACGGGACTGCTTTCAAATCCACACCCAGCATCAGCCTCCAGGAGACGCCGCTGAGCTGCAGGATAAAGAGTCTGTGATCCAACAGGACACAGCAGAATCACCACAACCTGGTGGATGCCCCACAGCAAACATGAGAGCCACACCATCACAACCACGACGCTGAGAGCAACCGAACGGAGCGCCACTCGCAGTAATGGACTGGGTTTGGGTCCGCAAATCCGAACACCCAGACCCACAGTCGGCTTCAACATTGTCACCACCACTGACACCCATGAAGATTGCTGCGCAGCTGAGACCAGCCGCCATCCAGATGGCGGATGGTTCAAGATGGCAAGCCAGCTGTCTTTTGAAGGTTAGAGCAGCTGTGGCGGATCAAGATGCACCATTGGAGCTGACCCAGCTGGTGTGGGATCCTGGCTGGGACGTTGCTGACAAGCGAGCACTGGCTCCAGCGGGATGGCTCCCAGATCCGCTGCAGCCGGCGCCTCCAGGGGCGTGTCCACCATGGGCTCACCTCAAGGCTCCTTGAACTGAACTGCCTTCCTCAATATAAAAAAGAAGGACTGTGTGTAGCTAGGGGCTCGGCTGCCAGCGAATAGTGACACAATAAACAACTCAGCCACGCTGGGTCACTTGGTAGTCTTCCCGCTGACCCTAGCTAGTTTGGGGTTCTTTGTGTAACAAATTGGGGAGGGTTAATTCGTTCATGTGTGTTTTTCTGCTTTTGCAAGAGGGGCCAGGGGGGTGATTATGGTGTTCTGAAACCACAAGTTTGGTCAGTGTTGGCGTGATGATGCGGCCACTCGGTGACATCATCACGCTGAACATATAAATGTAAGGGACAGTCATTTTATAGCCTCTTTCTTTTCTCTCTTCTTCTCTTTCGGCACTCGACCTCCCAACAGACAACATTCTGTACCACCATTAAGGCTCTTTGTAACAAAGTTCGTGTTCCCAGCAAGCTCCACTCTCCACTGGTCATGCCACGTTTCCCAGACATAACACAACCGTCTGTACCAGCTGAGCTGACTGTGGGAAACGTGGGCAGAGGGCCACCAGCCATGACACCACCAGAGCCGCCATCTCCAGCTGGGCCGCCAATTCCATTGTGGTCATCTCCAATAGGAAGCGCAGCAACCCCAACAGTGTATCCCACAGCTATCTTACGGTGTCTGCCACTGTCCACTTGTCCAGCTCCTCCCACACCATGCCCTGTATCCACGGATTCATGGTGCGCTCCTCCAGCTGAGACTGTATCAGCCTATCCTCCACTACTAGCCAAACAGCGAAGGGCGTCTACGTACTGTATGAGCGACTCGTCCTCTCGCTGTCAGTGCTGGTAAAGCAGGAACCTCTGGGCCATCACATCCTGTGGGGCAGTGAAATGCTTGGCCAACAAGGCAATACATTCGCTGAAAGTCTCCACGGTGCCTCCAACACATGCTGTCCCTCGTAGCCAAGGCAGTACTGCATCACTGTATGTAGATGCCTCTTGCTAGCGTTAGCCAGGCCCTCAGCTGACACAAATGCCTGAAGCAACTCAAACCAACAGGGCCACGGGATGGGCAGCTCACCTGGGGTGTCGAGGAACTGAGGCAGTGGCCCCGGACACGCTTCCATCTTCAGGAAAGTAATTAGTTTTCCTCCAGATGATTAAGTTTTCTCCTCGTCGCCAGTGTTGTGTCTAGAAATAGGACAGCAGAGGCAGGAGTTGAACCGAGCACAAACTTTATTACAAACACAAAAGGTGGTACATGTGTTGTATCACTTTAGCTATAGGCTAATACTAAACTGATACAGGCTCTTGCTGTTACGGAGGCGGAGTATCATGTCTGAAAATAGACTCACAATGACAAGGCCAGGTGCACGACTGAACTTGTTTTTTTTGAGCTCCGAACTCCACACTACAACCGCCAGGCAGGGGTGTTGGCAAAGAGACCCACCCTCCCTGCCTGCTGCTATTTATAGGCACGGGGTGGTAGCGGAAACGGAGGTGAGTGCCACCATGCCATACCTCACAAATTAGAGCATATAGAACTATATAACATCCCTCCCCCCTTTAGAAAAGTCCAAAACACACACACAATTGAGACCCTCCCCAATTTAGGACCCGAATCACACACTGCAACTAAATCACTATACCTGGACTGGTGCCATCGGAACTGCCTCCAGATCAACGCGAGAAAAACTAAGGAACTGGTGGTGGACTGCCGCAGGCGAGGACAACCCCTCACAGCACCAGTAAACATCCAGGGAACAGACATTGAGATGGTGACATCCTACAAGGACCTGGGTGTTCATTTGAACAATAAACTAAACTGGTCACACAATACCGATGCACTCTACAAGAAGGGACAGCGCAGGTTGTTCCTACTGAGGAGGCTCAGGTCTTTTGGTGTACAAGGGGTGGTCCTGAAGACCTTCTACGATTTGGTGGTGGCATCAGCCATCACTTTTGGAGTGGTCTGCTGGAGCAGCGGCATCACAGCAGCCGACAGGAAGAGACTGAACAAACTGATCAAGAAAGCTAGCTCTGTCCTGGGACAGCACCTTGACCCAGTGGAGGAGATAGGAGAGAGAAGAATGGTAGCTAAGCTGTCATTTCTGCAGGAGTCCGAGTCCAACTCTATGCAGGACATACTGAACGCACTGAGGAGCACTAGGTGCACGTCCCAGAGGTTTCGCAGGTCCTTCCTACCTATGGCTGTCAAGACTTTATAACCTAAGCAGGGCTGCTCACAGAGATAGTAAAAAAAATGTTATGACCTAATAGTATTGAATGCAAAAGACGCAGCAAACTTACACAAAATGGTCCCCCTCCAGTATACAACTGGGACAATATCAGTTGCTACAGAGGCAGACAATATGTATGGGTACATTGTGGGACACATATGTGGGCTTCATATGCTTCACATGTATATTACTGTATGCTTATTGTATGCTTCACGTCTCAGAGGAACAAAAGGACTGAGCCTCCTTGTCTCCTTGTCTCTCTGTTTCGGTAGACGACACAAAGTTCTACCATGTGGTTGCAAAGCTGGACAACCACACAGCCCAGCTGGTGGAGAGCCTGATCAACCAGCCGCCAGACAGTGACAAGTACGGCGCGTTGAGGGCTGCACTCATCCGGTACTTCACCCCCTCGGTGGAGGAGCGAGCAGAGGGGCTCCTGGCGCTGACTGAATTTGAAAGCGACAGGCCTGCAGACCTTATGGAGAAGCTGTTGAGGTTGAAAGACTCTGACGATGATCACTTCATCTTCACCCACCTTTTCCTCAGGACCCTACCGTCAGCGGTGAGAGTGACCCTGGCCAGTTCACCACTGTTGGCCCGACGAGACTACCGCGAGCTGGGCCAGGAGGCGCAGTGACTTGTCAACGCCAATAAACGGCGCGTGGCCACGGCCGCGGCAGCGGAGCTCGGCGCAACGTCTGGAGATGGCAGGGGGCCAGAGGCTGCAGTACCAGACTCGCCGACGATGGCGGCGGCAGGGGCCAAGAAACACGGAGCAGACAACGTCCTTTGTTTCTACCATCGCCGCTTCGCAGAGAGGGCACGCAAATGTATACCGCCCTGCCATTTCAAGCGCTCGGGAAACGCCAAGACCGGGGATCAGTAGCCGCTGCGGCCCTCGGGGAGGAGAACAAGCTGCTCTACTTGAGGGATGCGCGCTCGGGGAGGCATTTCCTCGTGGACACAGGCTCCCAGCTGAGTTTCATCACACCTTCCCCCGCTGACCGGCTGGCGCCTTCCAGCGGTCCCGGGGTGTCAGCAGCGAACGGCTCGGCGATTAAGACCTTTGGTGAAAGGACTCTGCTTCTGTCCTTACACGGCCATACATTTGAGTGGACTTTCGTCATAGCTGCAGTCAATTTCAACATGTTAGGGGCTGATTTTTTGTGCTCACATGGTTTGTTGGTTGATCTTGCTAACAGACGCCTGGTTAATGCACTCTCTTTTTATTCTATTCCCTGTACTGCTCGAGTGGCCCCGCCAACAGCACAAGCCAACGTCACAGCTGCAAGTGGTAAGTTCCACATGCTCCTCACTCAGTTCCCAGCACTCATGCTCCCAACATTTTCGGCGACCGTGGCTAAACACGGGGTGGAACATTTTATTACTACCACCGGACCGCCCGTTTTTGCAAAAGCTCGGCGCTTGGATTCAGCTAAACTGACCATAGCGCGCGAGGAGTTCGCCAACCTGGAAAAGTTGGGCATCATCAGGCGTTCGAAAAGCCCATGGGCTTCACCGCTTCACATGGTCCCGAAAGCTGATGGCTTGTGGCGACCTTGTGGTGATTTCCGCAGGTTGAACAATGCTACAGCGCACGACCGCTACCCGATCCCACACATCCAAGATTTTTCAGTTCATTTGGCGGGGGTGCGCGTTTTTTCTAAGATAGACTTGGTACGCGGTTACCACCAGGTCCCAGTGCGCGCTGAGGACATACCCAAAACAGTGGTAATAACTCCGTTCGGGCTATTCGAGTTTTTGCGCATGCCGTTTGGGCTTAAAGGCGCGGCGCAGACGTTCCAACGCATGATGGACGCAGTGTTGCGCGATCTCCCCTTCGTGTTCATCTACCTGGACGACATATTGGTAGCCAGCGCGTCCAAAGACGAACACGAAAACCACCTCACGGCAGTTTTCCGGAGGTTGGCAGAGCACGGGTTAATAATCAACCCAGCAAAGTGTCAGTTCGGGGTGACGCAGATTGATTTTTTGGGGCATCGCGTCTCTCCAGAAGGAGCGGTTCCTCTGCCTGACAAAGTGCGCGCAGTAACAAATTTTCCCCAGCCACAAACGGTCAAAGCGTTACAGGAGTTTTTGGGAATGGTGAATTTTTATAACCGTTTCCTCCCCCGCGTAGCGCAGCTCATGCAACCATTGTATGCTGCACTAAAAAAACAAAAACCCACAAATAAAATCGAATGGTCTCCGGAGCGAGAGCACGCATTCTCTGAAGTCAAAACAGCCCTGGCAAACGCTGCGTTGTTAGCACATCCAGTCCCAACGGCCCGCATAGCGCTCACTACTGACGCGTCAGATGTGGCCATAGGGGCGGTCGTGGAGCAGCATGTAGCCGGAGCTTGGCAACTGCTCGCCTTTTTCAGCAGGACCTTGCGTGATAGTGAACGAAAATACAGCACATTCGACAGGGAGTTGTTAGCTCTCCACTTGGCCATTCGCCACTTCCAGTTCTGGCTGGAGGGACGCCGTTTCACCGCGTTCGTTGACCACAAGCCGCTGACTTTCGCGATGGCCAAGGTTTCAGAACCGTGGTCGGGCCGGCAGCAGAGACAGCTGGCCGCGATCTCGGAGTTTACTACCGATATCCAGCATGTGGCGGGTAAACTTAATGTAGTGGCAGACTGCCTCTCACGCGCCGTGGCGGCTCCAGCCTGCGTAGGGGTAGATTTTGCAGCCATGGTCGCGGATCGGGTTAGCGACGCAGAAGTGCGCGCAGCCCCAGTCCGCGTAGGGATAGATTATGCAGCCATGGCCGCGGATCAGGTTAGCGACGCGGACGTGCGCGTGCTCCAGTCTGGACCAACAGGGTTAAGGCTGGAGAACAGGGTGCTGCAAGACGGTATGCCCCCCCTAATCTGCGATGTCTCCACTGGGCGACCGCGTCCTGTGGTACCGGCCGCGTGGCGCCGCCGCGTTTTTGACTCGATCCATTCTCTGGCGCACCCGGGAGTGCGCGCGTCGGTCAAAATGGTGGGAGAGAAATTTGTATGGCCGAGCCTGTGCAAACAAGTTAGAGAGTGGGTGGCAGCCTGCATGGCTTGTCAACGAGCCAAGGTACACAGACACACGAGAGCTCCCTTGGAGCCGTTTCACATTCCGGCTAAGAGGTTTGATCATGTTCACGTGGACCTCGTAGGCCCCCTCCCGCCCTCACAGGGGCGCACACATCTTCGAACAATGGTCGACCGCACCACGCGCTGGCCGGAAGTGGTCCCACTGTTGTCAACCACAGCCGAGGAGGTGGCGCGCGCGTTTTTAACGGCATGGGTAGCGCGTTTTGGAGTCCCGTCGGACATTACGTCCGACAGAGGCCCTCAATTTGTTTCCGAACTTTGCTCAGCGATGGCCTGCAGCCTGGGGGCAACGATCCACCGCACGACCGCGTACAATCCGCAGGCTAACGGGTTATGCAAACGTTTTCACAGGTCATTGAAGGCGGCCCTCAGAGCGTCGCTTACGGATGCAAATTGGGTGGACAGGCTACCATGGGTTTTATTGGGGTTGCGTTCTGCACCTAAAGAGGATTTAGAAGCCTCCCCAGCTGAGCTAGTTTTCGCACAGCCACTTCGGCTGCCCGGGGAATTTCTCCCAGATAATCCTGCGCCAGAGTGCTCCCCAGCTCAGCGGTTACAGAGTAGCACGGACTTGAGCACACTACCTGGCCCCGTTCACCACAGTTTTCTGCGCGTTTTTGTGCCTAAGGCTTTAAAAAATGCGGAGTTTGTTTTTGTCAGACACGATGCCCATCGCCCACCGTTACGACCACCTTATGATGGACCATATAGAGTGCTGGAAACAGGGGATTGTAGTTCATGTCTCCATTTCTGCATATGATAGACACAGGGGAATGTGTTGTAATTACATGTGTGGAATGACCTCACGTCTCAGAAGAGGACAATGAGTCTCCACCGCAACGAGGAGATGGAGGAGCGGCGGTGCAGACCTGAAATGACTTCCTGACCCCCTGGGGTCAGGTGGAGGAACGAGAGGACATTGGAAGGATATGACAAGGACGTGTGAAGTCGGCTTTTGTTGTGTAATGCATAATGATGTTGGCTTTTGTTATGTGATGCATAAGTACGGGGGTCTGACTGCGTTCAGCCGCTCTTTCTGCTTCTGCCTTTGGATGAGACATGTTGGGGATGTGAAGCCGACATTAAATCTGATTTATAAAATCACTCAGCTTCTTCATTTCACGTTCCCCACAGGATAAACATTTTTTTGCTAGATTTGGGGGGCAGAAAAGAAATGATTGGCATAAACAGGCTCAAACCCGCTTTTGTGGTGGCCAACGAAGGTGTGCAGTTGGCCAAGGCTCCTCGACGCGGCAGACCCCCTAGGGAGCGTTCCCCAGAACACCCACAGAGATTGACTAACAGTTCTCATCCTCAGACAGCAGCTCCCCAGCAGGAGGACGCTGCGGAGGTGGTAAAGCCTGCTTACAGCAGATACGGGAGAAGACTGAGGCCCAAGCAGCATGTGGACTGATGTGTAGTGATTTTATTATGACATGCAAACTGTTATTACGTTGTTCCATCTTAGACGTTTGGGGGGGGGTCATGTGGGACACATATGTGGGCTTCATATACTTCACATGTATATTACTGTATGCTTATTGTATGCTTCACGTCTCAGAGGAACAAAAGGACTGAGCCTCCTAGGAAATAACAGGAGGATGTGAAATGTGGCCGTTTGTATGCAAAGAGATGACCTTGAGGGATTTCCTGACCACCAGTGACTTTAGGTGGAGGTGAGAAGACCTGGAAGAAGACGCATTGTGATTTGGGATTAAAAGACAATGTGACTGTGTGCTTTGATGTCCTGGGGTATAAAAGGGACAGATGTTGGGGGATTCTTTCTCTTTCTGTTTTTGATGATGTTGGAGAATGGAATAAACCTGACTTGTGAAATAAACCCAGCCTCGTCATTTCCACATTCCCCACAACATATTCATATAATGTGGGGTAACTAAATAGACTGTTATGCTGTTTATTCCATCTAGCTACAATGCTCTCCACTGTGTATATATATTTATGTGTACATATGTATATTCACTGCTCTTATTTTCTTATCTTCTAAATTATTGCTCTGAGTGTTGCTATCCCTGTGCTGTTGCAATCCTGGAATTTCCCCATTGTGGGACTAATAAAGGCTTATCTTATCTTATCTTAAAGGCCTATCACATCCACACAACAAACTAAAACTAGGGGGGACAAGTGGACTACCGTCCAACCCCCACACGGCGAGGTGGGTTATTTTGCCACCATTAAAACAAATAACCATAGTCCATCAGTAAAATAAAATCACCGCCATGTCTCCTAAACTAAGCAAAACGTTTAAACCAATCCCCAGAACTACATAGTTATATATGTACAACAAAATACTTTTCCTCTGTTTTTTTTTTTTTTACATGCACACAACTAAACATTGAACAATTTCAAACCCATTATCAAAAAAGAAAAAAAACTATCACAACTTCTTTCTCCTCAACATATAACATCACACACAGTTCACACGGCAAGATAGGGAGGAACTAGCCTGTGGGCCCCCCCGGACCGTCTCTTTATAAGTCCGCTCGTGGAGGCGGCCTCCCTCCTGGACCACTGCTGGTTGCATACACACAGGTGCGTCTCCTCTTCCTCACTGTCGGGTGTCCCTCTCATCCGGACCTGCCACCTGCAGTCTCCTCCAGGGCACACTGCAGCTCGTTTGCATGCCTCCACAAACTGTCTGACAGCTGAAAATAGGCATCCCCTTGCTTGGCCACGATGCACAGCCACCCTTGGTGATCCTCAGACTGACGCCTAGCCTGTACTCACCATGGTCGCCCCTGCTCACGAGCCTGAACCAGGTCCATGACTCTCAAAGGGGTTTTGTTAGGCTTGCAGTGTTTCTGCCTGGCACACAGTCCCTCCATGCCTGACGCTTTGGCCCCGACCTCTTTTAACTTCACTGCAGCTGTCGCCGTTGTAGCCCCATGTTCACTGGCCCACTTTAGCCGAGCTCCGGGAACAACTGGAGCTAGCTCTTTGTCGTTGCTCGTCGTTGCAGGTGCCTCACTGCGACGCCCAGTACCCTCATTCAGGGCGACTTGGGCTCTGGCACTGAAACCCTCCTGCAACAACTCTGAGCGAGGCTGGTCCTGCTTGCCCTCCGGGGTGCTCGGTAACTCCTCATTCCACACCGCATCGTCCTCCACTCTTGGAACTGGCCGGTCCCACATTCCACAGGCCGACCACTCCTCCCCTGCGCCACTTTTGATGGTGAAACCCAGACCATAAAAGAGGTCACAGCCCATGATGTTCTTGCCACGGGCCATCACGATGAACTTGAGGTTTGCCATCTCCGCCGACTTGTACCGGGCTGTCAGCACCAGCATTCCCACCATGCACAGCCGTTCACCTCCATAGCCATAAAGCAGCGCTGGGTCTCCTTCAATCCTGTAGTGGGGAAAGAATTTTCTCACCGTAGCCCAATTCAGCAGAGAGCCCTCAGCCCCCATGCTGATCAGCAGTGGTACCTCCACACCATCCAGCTCCACTGTGCAGAATGTGTACCCGTTGGTGCTTGGGGACATTGCGTGGGCAACTGTTGGGGTGGGGGAGGGGTCGATTTCCTCTGTGGACTCTCCTGCTCAGACATATGGCACACCCTGGCATCGTGGTTCAAGCATCCACACTTGCTGCAGCGTTTCTCTCTCGCCGGACAGCCCCTGGCCTTGAAACGGTGATTCACGGACCCACAACCCAAACACATGGGTTTCCCCGGGGCAGACCTAAATTTTGCAGCGTTGGCCTCCACAGCGTCATCTTCCATGCTTCCATCGCTGTCTGGGTCTGTTACTTGTGTGGCAACGGGAAACTCCAGCTGTTGATGTGACAGATGCTCACTCAGCTCCAGAGCTAGCGTGTCTGCTGTCTCCAGCTGAAGGGCTAACTCAATGGCCCTGGCTAGCATCAAGTCACCTGGTATTGTGAGCAGCTTTGTTCTTAATGCAGCGTTGTTGGTATGATCCGCCAGCTGGTTGCGAACTATTTCCTCCTCCAACAGCCCGAACCGACACTCACTAGCCAGTAGTTTCAAGTCAGCTATGAACCGCTGAATAGGCTCACCTACCTGTTGGTGGCGCTGCCGAAACTTGATCCTCCGGACGATGACGCTGTCCAGGGTGCAAAAATGGTGTGCCATCAGCTTGACCACATCCTCAAAATCGTCCGAATTGCCAAGTGTGCTCAATGTCCACTGGCCTTCAATTCCCAAATTGTGCACCAACAGCGCGCGTGCCCTCAGCTTGTCCAGCTTGCCCAGATTTAGCTCCACCATGTATGTTTGAAAGGCAGCGTACCATCTCGGCCAGGGGACAGGTAGCTTGCCCAGGAGCTCCAGAAAAGGCCGAATTGTTTCACACGTTTCCCTACTTTTTATCCTTGTTGCTGTCACAGCCCGAGTGCCAGTTCCGTCCGGACTCGGATCTTGTACCTTTTCCTGGCTTTGACAGCAGTGGTTTCCTTCTAGCTCCCCGGGCTCTTATTGTGACAGCGCCCGGTGGAGCTCCCTGCTGTCAGAGCCAACAGCTGTGCTGCATTCGGGGTCATCAGTGACCAGGGTTATAAGCAGGCGCTGAATGCTCCCCCGATGCAGCAGTCTTTGTCTACGTTCCTGTAATGTTCCTGTTAACATTCGCTGTTAACATTCCTGTTAATCTTCCCGTTGAGCTACCTGTTAGGATACGCTCTGTTCCGGTAATACTTTCCTGTTAAGGTACGTCCTGTGTTTGTCTTACCCACACCATTGTGTGTATCATTCCTTGTTATCGCACTCCTTAATAAACATCACTGCAACTCACTGGTGACTGCTGGCGTCTTATGGTGGCTCGTGAGGGCCACCGTGACAGTTGCCAGATGTTATGTCTGAAAATAGACTCACAATGACGAGGCCAATTGCACGACTGAAGTTGTATTTATTGAGCTCCGAACTCCACACTACAACCGCCAGACAGGGATGTTGGCAAAGAGACCTGCCCTCCCTTCCTGCTGCTATTTATAAGCATGGGGTGGTGGTGGAAACGGAAGTGAGTGCCACCACGCTGTACCTCACAAACAAGAGCAAATACAGTAGAACTATGTAACGCTAAGCATCAAAAAAATGGCTCCCGCCAACAGTCCTCCTGAATAGGCGCAACACTCTGATGTCCTCCGTGTGTCTGACATCACGTCTGTGCTGCCTATTTGTTAGTATTTCAATACCTAACAGAAAGTACTGTTAGTTATTTTCCCCGGGCTCTTTTCGAAAACGAGGACGCAATTTACAGTACCAGTCAAAAGTTGGACATATCTACCCTTTGAAAATGAATGTGTCCAAATTTTTGACTGATAGTGTACCTGAGGCTGTGTTTGTAGTCTTTCAATTTATGTATTTTCAACAACCTACACAATTTTCATGTAAATGAGCAGGAGGCTTTTAATAATTTCATCAAAATAATAATAATTTCATTAAATGCTGGAGGTCGTATCAAGGTTGCACGAGTTGCATATAAAATTTAAAGATGATCTTTTTTAAGGAAGCCGTGGACAACCAATGAGACCGTTCCACGCCTTTCCCCTCCATCCCAGAAAAACGTTTGACGTGGCACCAGAGTCCGGATGTGGCATCGCTGCTCATCACCTCTCCTCCTCCTCCTGTCCCCGGCTCAGTCGCGGTCTAACGTCTGCAGGTACCGGTGCCAGGGTACAGCCAAGGTCTGCAGAAATGTGGCTGGTCGTGCTGGCCGGTTTGCTTCGCTGCGCCTCGGCCTACGACGTGGATGTGAAGAAACTGGACGGGCTGGCTAAAGCTAGGGTGGAGGTACGTCGATGCTTCTTCGTGGTCCGCTTCACAGAGGAAAGCGGAATAACAACATTCACGGAGACCGACAGCGGTGTGTGTGTGTGTGCGTGCGTGCGTGTGCGTGTCTGCGTTTAATGAGTCAGATTTGTTGAAACGTGTGGATTCCACAGATATTCTGGTGAGCGCATTCGTTAATGATTCCAGTGGCTCCAGTGGCTAAGACAAAGATATCAACTTTATTATAAAGTAATAAATTTACCTGGAAAATAGCACAGACTGTAAAAAAAAAAAAAAAAAAGATTTATAGTTATGTAGAATCTATGGAAAATAGTGGCCAAAAAATTTAGGAAGGACACAATCAACTTCAAGATTAAATCAATTATTATAATTATGTAGAAAATGAAGTGCTGTTTCTCACAGTACAAATAGTAAGTAAGCTAGATAGATAAATATGTTTAAAAATTATTAGTAAAAAGAACATAGGGCATAATTACAAATTACTGTATTATAATGTATTAAATCCAGTTATCATCGAAATACAGTAAACATTAAAATACAACTAGCTCCATTAAAATACAGCAGGCTCTATTTATTGTAAAGTGTATACAACAGTTATGCAATTTAATATATAAATTTAAGAGAAAGACCTTATTACACATTTATGACATACAGCATGTTGCACATCAGTCAGAACAAAAGTAAAAATGTATGAGGGGGAAAAAAGCTAATTTAAGTAAGCATATGTCTTCAATTTACAAAAAAAAGTTGAAACTTTATGCAGAAAAGTAACAAGAAGTCACAAATTTACAAGAAAAAAATCTCTTCTGTTATGATGACGGCAACTTCACTGCTTTATCGTCATTTTCATTTTAGTCTCAGTTATGTTTTTGGCTTCGTGCAGACTTGGGGAACAACAATAATAGACAGTAGAGCAGAATTCCTGTGTCTGGAGAGTAGAGCACACAGAATTATGTGGTTTAAGCAAGGAAATAATTAGAATTTTAATGTGGGGAGAAAAATAAGCTAAACTTATTGACTGGTATGGGTTTTCATTGTGATACAACAGATACTACACAAAAGCTTCTGAAATTCTAGTGCTGCCTGGATGATAAAATATGCAATTTTCCCGCAGGGTGTCACCCAATCACCAGCCCACCAGCTTCAGTGGAGAAAAGCATTATCTTTCCACCGTGCTGCATTAGTCACATCTAATACCTGAGACTCAGATATCCACTAAATAGGTCAGGGATCCTTCCCAGAGGGCTAACTAAGGCTGTGCTTTGTTAAGGTCCCCTGACACAGGAGCATAAAACAGGGGTGGTTTCAGAAAGATCACAAGAATATGCAGTAAGAACATGAAGGCATGATTTAGTGACTCATAATGACTATTTTCTAAACCACATGTAATACATATAAAAGAGCTATTAGTAACCATTGCCTTTATCTTTTGTTTTGTCTCTTTTCAGACATGTGGTGGATGACAGCTGAACCGGCTCAAGGAGGCAAGTAGCCCTATTATGTGAAGATAACAGAGCAGTGTAGTCTAATCTGCTGTTACGCTGCCGCGTTTTCGCTCTGAAAAAGTTTGCACAAACTGGTTTTAGCTCTGAGTGAAAAACAAAACATTAATTCCGGCTTCTGTTTGCAGGTCAAAGCCTTTGTGGTCCAGGATATTCCTCTCTAGTATCCTTTAACTCATGTACATTCTGGTTACACTTTATCTACCTCATTAATTTCCCAGTTTGTTTGTTTTTTTTATGTCCTTGACCAAAACCACCTCAGCCATAATTTGGTGATGAAACACATTCCTGGTGCTGACCCTGAGCTTGTCCTCCTGAACCATTATCATGAAGAGCTGGATGTAAGTCTGCTATTAGCTATGTATTTGCTTGTTGTATTCATTTCTTACTTTGCATTAAAGAAGAATGAGACAATGCAGATGAAAATTTATGTTGAGAGTGTGTGCAGACTCCGAGAATTAGGAAGAGATTAGTGGTTAATTGCATAAAGTACATATTTAATATTTTTTAGTCTTTTTAGGGGACTAGACGACACTCCGTGGAGGTGCAGACCCACTTTTACCCCATGACCTTGATCTTCTGAATTCAAAATTATCTCTGTATGTACTATTCCTTCACCAAAATGTGTGTTCATGTCTGGTGTCGTTCTTGTTTTAGAGTCTGGAAAAAAAGACAAACATATGGACATAAAAACCTGTTGGCATGGGTAATCATCCAGCTCCAAGTGTTGTAGTCAAGACCAGAGTGACACCAGGCTGTAACAAGATCAAGTGGAAATGGACTGAGAGCAAGACATACAGTCATGTGAAAAAATTAGGAGACCCCTTGAAATATTCAGTTCTTTATTAAGAAATGTTCACATATCTATGTCTAACCTTGTTTTTGTTTTTATTTGCATTTTTTAACATTTATTTTAGCCGTTGTAAGTGGGAATGAATGTGGGGGTGTCCTAAAAAAGATGGGGGTGTCCTAATTTATTCTTCACTATTTGTTTAGAATTACATTTTACAGAAAATTTGAAGAAAGTCTTTAATTCATTTTTAATTGTTTAGTTGTATTACATGAATCTCCCAGTATTTTTAACATTGATATTAAATATCGGGCGGCACGGTGGAGGAGTGGTTAGCACTGCGGCAGCACAGTAACACCCTTGGCCGGGGGATCCTGGGTTCGATCCCAGCCCCCGACCAACAGTAATCTGTGTGGAGTTTGCATGTTCTCCCCGTGTCTGCGTGGGTTTACTCCGGGATTTCTCGGGTTTCCTCCCACATGCCAGAAACATGCAAGTTAGGTTAATTGGCATCAAACTGGGGATTCTAAATTGTCCTTAGGTGTGACTGTGAGAGTGAATGGTTGTCTCTCTGTGTTGGCCCTGCGATGCACTGGCGATCTGTCCAGGGTGTACCCTGCCTCTCGCCCAAAGATGCTGGGATAGGCTCCAGCCCCCCCGCAACCCAAAAAGGATTAAGCGGAAGAAGATGAATGATATTAAATATCCATATGTCCAAATATGTTAAAAAAACAGAGACTTATACAGGGTGTCCTATTTTTTTCACATGACTGTACATACACAGTGATCTTGACTCTGTCTCGATTCCTTCAAGTCTTGGTCTCTGTACACTTTTGTCTCAGTCTAGTCTTGGTGTGATCTTGATTACATTTCTGGCTCCTTTAAAACTTTAAAGCCCACCTTGATTCATTCCTACTTTCGCTCTCTCTCTCTCTCTCTCTCTCCATAGAGCAACCATAGAGAGAGTCTTCTTTGACTCTGCCGTTGTCACATTTCGCAGAGATTTTTTTTCAGTTTGATTTTTTCCAATATCCTATTTTTACATTGTTTTATATTAGTTTACAGGCAGAGCTTTTACTTGAATCTGCGGTTCCCTAATGGTTCTGTAGCAGTCCAAACATAAGTTGTACTGAAGTTAAGTAAGGTGCAATAAGTTGGTCACTCTGTACAATCAGTTTTTATTTTATGCTATACGTATAAACAAGAACACTCTGAGGCGAGTGCAATATCTCCCACCTCCGTTGTCTTTGAAGATCCCAATACTTACTAACGGAGAGCAGTTTTCAACTTTTCAATATAATTACTATGACAGAACCAAATTATGATAAACCCATCTAGGGGTGGGCAATATGGCCTAAAAATTATATCACGATATTTTTGTAAATTTTCTTGATAACGATATTTTTCACGATATTACAGAATGCACTTTTTTTCTTTTGAATTTATGCGAAAAGGACAGTTTCACAGGCCAGCATTATTTACCTTCAACCTATTCAGGAAAAACAAAAAAACCCCTCTTGTTTCTGCAGTTTATAAACAGCAGCTCAGATTCAACTTAAAATATTTTTTGTTCTTTTTTTTTTTCCCACAATATCTTTATTGAACCTTTTTTTTTTTTTAACAAACATGATACAAACAATCAAACACTAACACTAAAGTACTACCAAAAAAAAAAAAAATGCACTAAAAACACCAACAACCACCAACAAAATCAAATCTTCAACAATGCTCCTCTGTTTAGTCTAGACAATCCAATACATAAGTATACATATTATGTTCACCAGTTTGGAATTTACAAGGTCCACACACATCATTCACCACCTTCTTCAAGAGTTATGTTTAAATTTTTTACATAATCAATAAAAGGTCTCCATATATTCTCAAACACAATTTCCTTTGATTTCAGTATATATGTTATTCTTTCTAATGGAAGGTTTGTTAACATCTGTCTTAACCACTGAGTCACATCTGGTCTATGAGTCTTTTTCCATAATAGTGCAATACATTTTTTGGCATTAAGCAAACTGAGGTCTATGAATGTTCTTTCACTTTTATTAAAATTATGCTTTTCTGGGTACAGACCCAACAAAAACAGTTTAGGATTCAATATGATTTGTTTTGAGATTATTTTTTCAATTGTTACCCTCACCTCTTCCCAAAACATTCTTATTAATCTACATTCCCATAAACAATGAAATAGGGTTCCTTTACTTTCCATGCATTTTGTGCATGTATCTGGTATATTTTTGTTATATCTATTTAACTCCTCCGGTGTAACATACATCCGCATTAACCATTTGAAATGTATCAATTTAAGGCGTACATTTATTGATTTGGTTTGAGCTTCTGTACAAGCCAATTCCCATTGTTCCTCTGAAATTTCAGTTTGCAGATCTTCTTTCCAGTAGTTTAATCTTTTCAGTGAATTTTCACTTGAAGATAGTGTCAATGAGTTATAAAACTCTGAAATAATACCCTTTCTTTTACTATCTTTCATCATCATTTTTTCCAAGGATGAATAAATAGGTCGAGTGAGAGCTTTATTTTGATTTGATCGAATAAAGTTTCTAAGTTGAAGATATTTAAAAAAATGTGTTCTATTGAGATTAAATTTGATCCTCAGCTCTTCAAAAGACATTATGTTATCTGCACTTGGCAAATATAAATCCTGAATCTTTTGTATCCCTTTTAAATTCCATACTTTAAATACAGCGTCCGCTCTCCCTGGTTTAAAATATTGATTACCCCATATTGGACTAAATTGTGACAATAACTGTGGTTCTTTTAAATAGTTTTTAGCTTCACACCATATTTTGATCATATGCTTTACAAATGGATTTTTAACTTGTTTTTGTAATTTTTTTGCCGAATCTGAGTATATGAATATGGGAAGAGGTAAAGGTAAATTGTATGATTCCATTTCAGTCCAGTGAGGGAGATCATTTGATGAAAAATAATATGTCATAGACCTCAGTTGTGCCGACCAATAATACAACATAAAATTTGGACATTTCAGACCTCCACGATCAAATGGTAAATATAATAAAGACAAACGTAATCTAGCCCTCCTGTTGTTCCATATAAATTCCACTAACTTTTTTTTTATTCTTGAGAATAGATCTAAAGGTGGTGATAAGGGAATGTATTGAAATAAATAAAGTATTTTAGGTAAAATATTACTTTTAAGTATATTGATTCTCCCGATCATCGACATTGGTAGTGACATCCATCTCTGAGTTAACTCATTGATATCTGACATTAAGGCTTCATAGTTGACACTGGCGACTGATTCTAGCTTAGGCACAATTTGGATTCCTAAATATTTAAACTGATTTACAACATTGAATTGATTTACCTCAGGGGCTGGGTAATTTCTCTGGGTCTCATTTAGCATTAATATTGAAGATTTAGTTTTATTTATTTTATATCCTGATATTTCCCCAAAATTCTTTATTAAATTCAACAAGGTTGGAATTGATTTTTTTAGATTCGACATAAACAAAATTATGTCATCGGCGTACAGGGAGATTTTATGTTCTGTTGGTCCAACTTTAATTCCATATATTTGTGAATGTAAACGTATCGCTATCGCTAAAGGTTCAATTGCCATAGTAAACAGTAAAGGTGAAAGTGGACAGCCTTGTCGACATCCTCTATTGATTTTTATTGGTTTTGAAATATTGTTATTTGTTAGGATTTCTGCTGTAGCATTATTGTATATTATTTGAACCCATTTTATGAAATTATTTCCAAGTCCAAACCTCTGTAGGACTTCAAAAAGAAAGGGCCATTCAACTCTATCAAAGGCCTTTTCGGCGTCCAGTGATAGGAGAGCTGTATCCGGTGCTTCTTTATTAAAATAAATAATATTAAATAGTCTTCTTACATTATGGAAGCCTTGTCTACCCTTTATAAAGCCATTCTGATCCCGATTAATAATATTTGGTAAAATTTCTTGTATTCGTCTTGCTAAAATTTTACAGATTATCTTAAGGTCGGCGTTTAATAGGCTTATTGGTCTCATATTTTCACATTTATTAGAGGGCTTACCTGGTTTTGGCAGCAGTATAATTAAGGCATTATTTATGTATGATGGTAAATTATTATTTTGAAATGCTTCTAAAACCATTTCCAAAAAAGGTTTTATTAATTTATTCTTAAATTTTTTATAAAGGTCAACTGGAAGACCATCTGGTCCTGCACTTTTTCCTGATTTCATATTATCAATGGCTAGCCCAACTTCTTCTTGACTAATTTTAGACTCCAATATCTCCCTGTTTTCATTTGGAATACACGGTATAGATAGTTCGTTCAAAAACCCATTTAGTTTTGTTAAATCAGATTCATTTTTGGTATCATATAATTTTTCATAGTAATCTCTAAAGGTTCTATTAATTTCTAAAGGATCTATAACTACCTGTCCATTACTTATAATACTGGTAATTGGTGTTTTAATTTCTAATTGTTTAATCTGCCATGCTAATAATTTTCCTGATTTTTCACCTTGTTCATAAAAAGATTGTTTCAATCTTAGAAGACTCGAGGCAGCTCTATTCGCTGATTTTTTGTCGTATTCAGCTCTCAAAATCAGTAATTCATTCTCCAACCTTGGGTCACTTCCTGCATACACTTTTTCCTGAAGACTTTTTATTTTATGTTCCAATTTAGCTCTCTCCTCTCGAGTCTTCTTAGATTTTGATCCTGTATAACTAATAATATGTCCCCTAATAAAAGCTTTGAAAGCCTCCCACTTTACACATGCTGATGTTTGTGTAGTATTGATGTCAAAGAACTCGTCTGTTTTTCTATATACTTGACAAATTCCTCATCCTGAAGCCATTTATGCTGAAATTGCCATCTACCTGATTCCTTTGTCAATTTTTTATCTACATATATTAGACAACAGGGTGCATGATCAGAGATCACGATGTTATCATAAAAGCAGTTTTGAATCTTGGACCTTAATTCTGTGGAAATCAAAAAATAATCAATACGTGAGAATGTCTTGTAGGTACTGGAATAACAAGAATAGGCTTTAACTTGTGGTTTCATTTCTCTCCATATATCTAACAATCTCAATTCTTTCATAAAATGATTAATAGTCATCCTACATCCAATGTGTGTACAATCCAGTCCTGTTGATCTATCTATACCTGGATTCAATGTACAATTAAAATCCCCTGCTATTATATGTTGCCCTGTAAGTGATGATAAGATAAGAAATAAATTAGCAAAGAACTTCTGATCATCTATATTGGGACCATATAAGTTCACAAGATTTATATTTTCTAATAACAAAGAACCTTGAATGATTACATATCTTCCAAATTTGTCTCCAATTACATTTTTCACTTGAAAAGGAACTGATTTATGTATGAGAGTCATAACTCCCCTGGCTCGGGATGAAAATGAAGAGGTGAATACACTTCCTTGCCATCTACTCCTAATTCTTTTAACATCCTCCTCTATTAGATGAGTTTCTTGTAAAAACACAATTTTTGAACCCATGTCTTTTATTTTATTCATAACTTGTTTAAGTTTTTTTAAATTTTGTAGACCTCTGCAATTCCATGAAGTTAAATTAAGATTAACACTTTGGTTTATGATCAATAGAGAGTTTGGGATCACCTTGCAGTGTAAACATGCTCATACAGAGAAGCAAAAACATGAGTGGTTGAACATTCATCCTACAAACTACACACAAACAAATTTCCCCTTCCCACACTTGTGGCAAGCCCCCCAAAATCAAAAGAAAAATTCCGTCTCCCGATATAGCCATCGACCGTTCCACACCCACGGGGAACAGCCTAAGCCACTCCTTCTTCATCCTCCCAATCGCCCTAACTCTACTGCTTTTAATGACGTAACATTAACTCTCCTCTGTAGTTTTCCAACTTAACTCCAAAATTTTTAACAACTTTGTACATCATAGTTTTTTTTTTTTGTTTTGTTTTTGTTTTGTTTTTTTAATATATAATACAATCTATATTTTGTAAACTTACTATTTACTTCAAGTCAGTCAGATGCCTGTGCAAATGCTTAATTATTCTACCTTATATTTTGTTCATGCTTAGCTCCCACCAGTCTCTTCTTCTTCTTTGATCTTCTTGATGAACTCCTGCGCCTCCTCTGGGGTCTTGAAGATGTGGGTTCTGCCCTCATACGTGGTCAGCAGTCTCGCAGGATAGATTACACCATGACGAATCCCAAGGTTGCGCAGCTCCTTACGTATGGGATCAAACTGCTTCCTCAATTGCTGGATTCCTGTGGCCAAATCTGGGTAGAACCGCACCTGCTGGTCCTGGTGTTTAATCTCTCCTTTAGCTCGTGCAGCGTTGAAGATCTTCATCCTGTCTCTGTTGCTAAGAAACTTCATAATTAAGGTCCTCGGCGGTCCCTTATCTCTCCGTGGGCCAATACGATGTGCATTTTCCAGAACCACTGCTGATTGCAATTCCTCGCTGCCCAGCACCTCCGGAATCCACTTTTCCAGAAAGGAACATACGTCCCGACCTTCTGATTCCTCTGGAAGACCCACCAGCCTCAAGTTATTCTGTCTCGACCGAGATTCCAAATCCAAAATATTATTTTCCAGAGATTTATTTTTTTTTCCAAAGTGCGCACCTTTAATTGAAGACGGGTGACGTCATCTTCAGCACTAGCGAGACGGAGCTCCATCTGCGCCGTTCGTTCTACACAGTCACCCAATTCCTTTCTTATTCCTTCCAACGCTGTCATAATCCCATCAAATCTAGAGGAAAAGTCCGCTCTCATTGAACTCATGGCAGCCATCAGCGCATCTGCGCCTCCCCCCGCAGACATCGCACCGTTGCCAGCCTCCTCCGCCATATATGGAGTTTTATTTGCTGCGTCACAGACCTGAAAGTCCGTTAATTTGGACTGTTTCGGCGGCTCGCTTTTTCCTTTGCCTGGTTTTCCAGCCTTAGGCTTCGCCGACATATCCTCGCCCAAACGCTGGGATACGTTCTGTCCCAAATGAGAGAGTTATTTGCCAATTTTTTTTCTCCAGGAGCAGAGCAGAGCGAGACACGTCCGTCCTACGTGGCAGCCATAACCGGAAGTCAAATATTTTTTGTTCTGTATCAAATATTACAATAAAATAATATAAACCATTACATCTTAAGTGCACACAGATGTCAGGTTTTATGCTGAATCACTTTACCTGCTTTGTAACTCTCCTTGCATGGACCTCTCCTGGGGCTTTTTGGCTCTCGTTGCACTGAATGGATGTTTTTTTTTTTTCCTCTCGGGTGGTTGAATAAAATCAAGATGAAGCAGCCAAAACGGAACAAAAATACAACTGCAGACACTTCCAGCAGCACAGTGTCAGATGTTAGTATCTCTCTAGTGGTGTTGTAACCACTGAGCTAAACCAGTGCCTTAAAACCAAATGGACAGACCGGATAACAAACACCGAAGTTCTCGCCCGCGCTGCACTACCTAGTGCTGAAGCTACCATTATTCAGCACCGTCTCCACTGGGCAGGCCATGTCCAATGAATGGACTCAAATCGTCTACCGAAAATTCTGCTCTATGGAGAACTCACCTCAGGAACAAGACCACTAGGCAGACCAAAACTGCGCTATAAAGACCAACTAAAGTCCACCTTGGCCCAAATCAACATCCACAGATGCGAACACCTAGCAAAGGAGAGAATGGTATGGAGAGAAGCTATCCGCAATGGCACTATAGCCTTTGAGAGAAACAGATGTGCATTTGAGGAGGAGAAGCGAAGAAGAAGGAAGGAGCGCTCGCAGCAGCTGCGGCCTCCACCGCCACTTCCCTGCGGTCTCTGTCCACGCCTCTTCCATCACCGGCTTGGGCTACAGAGCCACATCCGTCGCAAGCACAAGTGATTTCTGTAACGGGAGCAACCCTATGCTCGGACACGAGCTGGAGCCGACGACGAGTGGTGTTGTTGGCATGCAGAAAAAAATGCGGGCAAATTGCTGCACCATTTGTTTTACATAACAGTAGTCTGAAATACTAACTGAAACTTAAATATTTCCACTCATCTGGATGCAGATGGAGCAGCGGCTTCCTGCACCATGTTTGTTTTGCCATTTCTATGGTAATGCATAACTTCCATTGGCAGTGAAACGTGTAACATTGTCATGCAGTAGACCCCAAATATCACAATATTCAATTTTACACCAGTATCAAAAATTATACTGGTATTATCCTGAATGATATAATATGACACACCCCTAAACCCATCATCTATGAATATACAACAGAGTATACAACCCATAGTTGTAGGGTAGGATCCCGAGGTGAACCTGTGTACAAGATTTGGTGACCCTTGCTTTCTTTGTTGTTGAGATATACTGTAGTTTATAAGCCATTTTGATGTTCACCTTTTTGTCAAGGTTGGGGCAAGGCCAGGGACTGTGCCCATGCTTTATGTTTATTCTGGTCTTTATTTCCTTATTACTAGTGCATACCCATGCATGCCCGTAGAGGGGATGCAGTTGGTATAGCAACACAGCACTAAGTGGCAATCACATGTGATGGCTTTTGTATGCAGCAAAACACAAAAATCACACAAAATCTGGGGCTGTTTGCCCCTGCTTGTTACTTCTTCTCCTGCCTGTCACTGTTCTGTGTTACGTTGCTTACCTGTGTCTATATACAGTATACTGTATGTCTTGTAGAGAGTCATGTGCTCTGTCCATGTGTCGTCATATAGACATCATCTGGTGGATCTTCTTCTTCGTTCAGACCACTGAAGGGTCTCCTCCTGTCTCAGATGGCTGTGTTGTTCACAGTCATATCTGCGGCATACTGGTGGAACCTGAGGTGTTTCGTGTTCACGGCATCCTTTCTGACATGCCGCAGTTCTCATTCTATTGCTCTCCATCTGGTGGGTCTTCTTCTTCTTCGTTCAGACCACTGGTTGAGGGATAGGTGCGTCGTAATTCCAGTTCATGGGTACGATCCTGAAAAAGTGGCTTTCGACCCTGTTCAGGGAGGCCTGTGCATGCCCGTAGAAACCAAGAAACCGGAGCACCCGGAGAAAATCAGCGCTTTACTTGGCATTTTACACATTTGTAGTGTAGATTGGCATTCGTCAAGGTTACACATTTGCCGTCATGTAGGCATGGCGAGTTGTCCTGTGATGCCTGAGTTCATAGGACGTGCTATGATGATGAGGCAGAGATCATAGGCCATCCTATGATGTCCTATAAACGTGCTTTAAAGTCTGTCGTACCCTGTGCTGGTGAAGGGTGTCCTCCTGTCTCAGACAGGTGCGATGTACTGCTGGACCCTCAGGTGTTTCATCTTCATGGCATCTTTTCTGATGTGCAGCAGTTGTCGTCATTCTATTGTTCTCCATGTGTTGGTTCTTCTTCTTCTTCGTTGAGACCACTAGTTGAGGGATAGGTGCATCATAATTCCAGTTCATGGACAGGATCATGAAAATAGATCTGAACAAAATGAGGCTTTCTGGCATGGACTCACTGTATATGACATCATAAAGACATGTTGCCTGATGTCCGTCACTGTATATGAGATCATAAAGACATGAAGGCAGGCTTTAAAGACATATTTGTCTATGTGCCGTGGGCTTGATGTATATGACATCATAAAGACATATTTGTCTATGTGCCATCATATAGGCATCGCGAGTCGTCCCATATATGATGCCTGAGTTCATGATCCATATGCCATCATAAAGACACATTTGTCTGTGTGTCCTATGATGCCTGACATCATAGGACGTCCTGCGATATTCAGGCAGAGATCATAGGCCGTCCTATGATGTCCTATGAAGTGTGACAGATACACAGAGATTTCTTGTTTTCATAGATACAGTATAAGAGTAAAGAGTGATAGATATCATCATTATTATTAAATGTCCTTGTGTTCTCCGTGCATCTGTGGTCATGTTATGTCATCCCCTGTTGTCTGTGTCATATGGTTGTCTTTTGCGCTTGGTTACAGTGGTGTGAAAAAGTGTTTGCCCCCTTCCTGATTTCTCATTTTTTTGTATGTTTGTCACACTTAAATGTTTCAGGTGACATGATTACACGAAGACCCAAGAGCAGACAATAGACTCAATTACAGTCACAATGATCTTTATTGATAACGTGGATGTGTGTGGAAGTGTGTGCATGCAGAGCGGGAGAGGTCTGGCAACCCTGCAGAGAGAGAGGGGAGAAGAGAATATGAATTTCTCTGCAACAATAGACTGAACTGGCTGAACAATTAATAATCTTAAGGAGCAGGAGAAGTAGCAGAAGCACAAAGAAGCAGCTCTGTCCTTTTCCAGGTTACCAGGGTCGGCTGAGGTGAAGAGGTGCCTGTGCTGATAATTACAGTGCTGGGTGCAGGTGAAAACCTCCGCTGAAGGGGAAAGAGGAGAGAGTCAGTCCGGGGAAGCGGAGGCACTTACTGAGCTCGGAGAGAGGGAGGGGTCTCCAGCACACTGGCTGAGATCCGGTCCGCTGTCTGGAGATTGGTCCACCTGTGCACAGGGAAGAGAAGCAGGAGAAGGCAGGAGAGGAAGGCGATTAAATCCAATAGAGGTAGCTTACAGTTGAGTTGGGGAGACAAAACTCCCAGATGATGAGGTGCAGATAACTTGGATGAAAGGGAGGTGAAACTCCCTGCTGAAGAGAAGAGTAAACTCGAGTTGAGGAGTTCTTTCACCTTGTTGGAGCGTTGACGTCTCCGTGCAGGAGTGCAGGTCTCCACTCCTAATAAAGGCAGCCTAATTAGTAGGAGCAGGTGTGGATGCAACCACAGCTGTGGAAGATAATTAGTGAACAGGGAAAACACAGCACGGATCACCACACAGATCATCAAACAAGTTTAAATATTAGACAAAGATAACACAAGTAAACACAAAATGCAGTTTTTAAATGAAGGTGTTTATTATTAAGGGTAAAAAAAATCCAAACCTACATGGCCCTGTGTGAAAATGTGATCCCCCCCCCCCTTTAAAACATAAATTAACTGTGGTTTATCACATCTTTGGAAAGCTGAGTTCAATTTCTCTTTCCACACCCAGGCCTGATTACTGCCACACCTGTTCTCAATCAAGAAATCACTTAAATAGAACCTGCCTGACAAAGTGAAGTAGACCAAAAGATCCTCAAAAGCTAGACATCATGTGATCCAAAGAAATTCAGGAAGAAATGAGAAACAAAGTAATAGAGATCTATCAGTCTGGAAAAGGTTATAAAGCCATTTCTAAAGCTTTGGGACTCCAGCGAACCACAGTGAGAGCCATTATCCACAAATGGCAGAAAGATGGAACTGTGGTGAACCTTCCCAGGAGTGGCCGGCCAACCAAAATTACCCCAAGAATGCAGCGACGACTTATCCAAGAGGTCACAAAAGACCCCACAACAACATCCACAGAACTGCAGGCCTCACTTGCCTCAGTTAAGGTCAGTGTTCATGACTCCACCATAAGAAAGAGACTGGGCAAAAATGGCCTGCATGGCAGAGTTCCAAGATGAAAACCACTGCTGAGCAAAAAGAACATAAAGGCTCATCTCAGTTTTACCAGAAAACATCTTGATGATCCAAGACTTTTGGGAAAATACTCTGTGGACTGACAAGACAAAAGTTGAACTTTTTGGAAGGTGTGTGTCCCATTACATCCGGCGTAAAAGTAACAGCATTTCAGAAAAGGAACATCATACCAACAGTAAAATATGGTGGTGGTAGTGTAATAGTCTGGGGCTGTTTTGCTGCTTCAGGACCTGCAAGACTTGCTGTGGTAAATGGAACCATGAATTCTGCTGACTACCAAAAAATCCTGAAGGAGAATGTCCGGCCATCTCTTTGTGACCACAAGCTGAAGCACATTTGGCTTCTGCAGCAGGACAATGATCCAAAACACACCAGCAAGTCCACCTATGAATGGCTTAAGAAAAGCAAAATGAAGACTTTGGAGTGGCCTAGTCAAAGTCCTTACCTGAATCCGATTGAGATGCTGTGGCATGATCTTAAAAAAGTGGTTCATGCTCGAAAACCCTTCAATGTGGCTAAATTACAACAATTCTGCAAAGATGAGTGGGCCAAAATTCCTCCACAGCGCTGTAAAAGGCTCACTACCAGTTATCGCAAATGCTTGATTGCAGTTGTTGCTGCTAAGAGTGGTCCAACCAGTTATTAGTTTTAGGGAGCAATCACTTTTTCACACAGGGCCATGTAGGTTTGGATTTTGTTCCCCTTAATAATAAACACCTTCATTTAAAAATTGCATTTTGTGTTTACTTGTGTCATCTTTGTGTAATATATAAATTTGATGATCTGAAACATTTAAGTGTGACAAACAAACAAAAAAAATGAGAAGTCAGGGAGGGGGCAAACACTTTTTCACACCACTGTATATTGTATGATTCCCGTCAATGTTTATTGTTGGTATTACTGTCCTTGTGTCCTTGGCATTACTGTCGTGCATCATTCCCTGTTGTTCTTTATTGTCATCATTGCAGTCTTGTGTGCATATTTGTCACCTACTGTTCCCAGCTCCTCATATTTTCATACCCATTCTCCTTCATCAGCCCTTCATTGTTCTCAGCTGTCCTGCGTCTTGTTAGTTGTTCCGCCCCTATATATGCGTGTCTCTGTGCTTTGTTCAGTGAGAGGTCATCATCGATCCTGCCATGGTCTCGTCTTTGTATCCTGATATGTGAGTCACCTTTGCCTTACCTTGCCTTGAGTTCTGCCTGCTAAGTTTTTGCTTTGTGTTAGTTTGGTTTTCAGCCCCTGTACTGTGCTTTTGTTTCTCTCCAAGTTTTTGTTAAATAAATCATTATTTGCACCTAAGTCCAGCCTGCATCTTTGGGTCCTTTTATCCACCATCATCTGCCTGAACGGCAGCTTTATGACACTTTCATCATCATCATCATCACTGCTTCCCACTTGGCCGCTTCGCAACCTTGGGGTGCTCCTTCTAAAATTTCATGTCCAGAAGTTGCAAAAAGTCAGTTTTATCCATCATCATTCTGTGGGCTTGTTGCCAATCAATGTCAAGTGTGCATTCTACCTTGTCCCATATCCTGTCCTGGGTACGTTCAAACAACACCTGTTTTTGTAGGGTGCGGTTTTCCAACCTGCCCAGATGAGCCAGGTATTTCACGTGTTGCGTATAGCAGAATTCATGGATGGGTAAGGTACCAGTGATTTTGCGTAGTTGTTCATTAGATATTTTAAAACCCCAGTCGACTGTTTCAGGATCCACATCCTTTTGTACCAAGTTTGATTACCCTAGCTTTATTCGTTGTACAGTAATGGTAAATTTAGCATTTACCATAGTGCAAATGGAATGCTGACCTTTGACCTTTTGACCCCAAACCCATAGTCAGGTCAGGGTGTAAATCATCCAAGATGTGTCTTAGATGCAACTACTGTATCAATTTGAAAAGCCTACATTATTTTTATTATTGTTTTATTTATTATTTTATATCATTTTTATTTTATTATTATTGCATTTAAGATTTAGGGAAAATGTGACCTCTGACCTTTGACCTCAAGGTCATCCGATGAGAGTCAAATTGCAATATGTGCATCATCAGTGTATATCAAACCATAGTACCAAGTTTCAAAACACTTGGAACAAAACTGTAGGAGGAGTTAATTTCACAAGACAGTTACTGTCTATGAAGTGAGGTGAAATAAGAGGTCATAAGTCAGGGGCTACAAGTCCTGCAAAAATCGTCCAGTTGGAGCCAAATTGCAATATGCACATCATCAGTGTCTATCAAACCCTGGTACCAAGTTTCAAAACAATTGGAACAAAACTGTAGGAGGAGTTTATTTCACAAAAGTGGAACAGATGGACGGACTGACCAATAACATAATCCCCCTTCGGTCTTCGCCCAAAGGGCTCTTCCACCCATTTGGGCTTCGACCGGCAGGGAATGATAAAAATGCATGCCAGCAAAAGCACGAGTCAAATTATTTCATTTACTGGCCGAAAAAAGAAGAAACATTTTAACACAGACTTGAAGATATTCATGTAAAATGCTCCCTTAGGACTTAGTCACACAAGACTGCACTTGTGCACACCTGTGACTCCCTATACCTACATTAACAGGTAGGATGCAGATGGGTAGAAGTGGTGATGCGTAAAGCAAGTATATAGAAATGTCACACACACAGACCCAAGTGGTATGCAGGTGTGACCAGATGAAAAACTTGGGTTGCCTTGTGCTACACTTCCATATGCTTGTATACAGAAGTGTGGACAGAGATATTCACTGGCATAGTCTGTGTGACTGAGCCCTTGGAGCTTAAAGGAGAGATCTGCAAGATATGTAATAAATCATAAAAACTACCTAAAAAATTGGTGTCAGTTTATTCAAACATTTAAGCTGAAAAACTGGCATCTCTCATAAGAAAGGAAAGGTGTGCTTCTGTTTTGTGAGGACAAAGACTACTTCCTAGAACTATAGCCCATCACATTTCGACCACCTGCAAAGCTAGATCACAGACTGGTAAACTTCTGTGGGAGTAACATGATGTGCTGTAGTCATGGAAACAAGCAAGAGAATAAGACCATAGATAATTTCTACATACCTGCCAACTTTTAAAACCTGAAAAGCCTAGTAGCTAGTTGGGGTCCAGCGGCCACAGGCCCCGGTAGGTCCAGGACAAAGTCCTGATGGGGGGTTCAGCCGACGGCAAACAAATATTAGCATTAAATCAAGTTAAAATGTGGCTAACAACCTCATATTTCTTCAATAATCATGTTTCTGTTTTTCTTACGAAGAACGTAGAAAGTTTGCTGCTGGTGTCACTGGCATTGGCATTCGACTTGTGTTTTTTCGTTCCCACGTGGTCTTTCACATCGCTGATTCCTCCATGTCCGATCGAAAAATCTTGTCTACACAAAGTGCAGTTGGCCTAATTTTTACCCTTTCTTGAGCGAATAACAATTCCTGGAAGTGCTTTGGAGTATTCCTCATGAAAAGACTGTAATTTTCTTTTGTTTTTCACACTCATTTGTGATTTTTCTCTGGCAGATTCCATGATGAAAACGTATACAATGCTGACCTAATTCCTTCGCGATTCCAAATGGAAACAATGGCTCCAGGGATGTGATTTGGGGTTGGGGAAATTATCTAAAAATTTAGCAGGGGGTCTGGGGAACATAGTCCCCCAGCGGGGTCCGGAGCAGAGCCCCGGTGGGGGGGTAAGGGGGGCAAAGCTGCGCTAGCACTGTGGCAGCACAGTTTTACCCTCGGCCGGGGGATCGCGGGGATCATGAGATCGTGGGTTCGATCCCAGCCCCCGACCAACAGTGAGCTGTGTGGAGTTTGCATGTTCTCCCCGTGTTGCGCGGGTTTACTCCGGGATTTCTCCGGTTTCCTCCCGCTTACCAAAAACATGTAGGTTTAGGGCGCTCGCGCACGCAGCGACCAGCAGCCGGTGGCTTGTCACCAGACTGCAAACCAAGTCTACCTACGGGTACAAATAAGTAACAAAAAAAAAAAAAAAAAAAAAAAAAAAAAGCCCCCCCCAAAGCTCCTGGGTTTTTATGATTTTTAAGTACCAGAACTGTGCTTAAATGACATAAAACAAACAGCTGAATGCCACTTATTACTGTATAATATTGACTTATGTTCCAAGAAGATAGCATTCCTAAAATATTCCAACAAGCATTATCCATCACATGCTTTAACACCTGATCAAATCAAAATCAGTTAATTTTATCTATTTCATAATAGAAATAAAATTCCAACATACCATTACTTTTTATAATTTCAGCATTCATTTCAGATCACCAGTTTCAATCTCCATTGAGTCTTGAGCAGTTCATTTTGCACAATCACTGATGTAGCCAAGTCTTAGAAATATTCAAAAGTTATGAGTCAATGTCCACTGTGCACTGTCAATTTCAAACTGGTTGGAATCATAAAAGTAATCTAACTAAATTGTTTTGCTATTTTTTTTCTCCTCAACATCAATGTCAGGGCGCTGCAGGAGTTTCGGGGGATGGTTAACTTTTATAACCGTTTCCTCCCCCGCGCAGCCCAGCTCATACAGCTGTTGTACGCCGCACTCAAGAAACGGAAACCGGCGGACAGAGTCGACTGGACTCCTGAGTGGCAGCAGGCGTTCTGAGGTTAAAACAGCTCTGGCGAACGCTGCACGACTGACGCACCCAGACCCGGCGGCTCGGATAGCGCTCACTACCGACGCCTCGGACGTGGGCATAGCGGTCGTCATGGAGCAATGTGTCGCCGGTTCTTGGCAGCCGCTCACCTTTTTTAACAGGTTTTTGCACTACAGTGAACGTAAATACAGCGTGTTCGACAGAGAGTTAATGGCTCTCCACCCGGCCATACGCCACTTCCAGTTCTGCCTGAAAGGGCGCACCTTAGGCCCAGACCTCTCGCACATGCGCAATACACCTACAGGAAGCAGTGCCGATTGCCTTTGTTCTAAATTTAGATACGATTCCTAGCGATCTCGTGTTTGGAATTGCTTTCGTGGTTTTTTTTACGATTGAAAATTTTTGACTGAATTTTTAGTGAAAAACCGTAATTTTCATTAATAAAGCCGTAACCCGGAATTGGGTCTTGAAAACCGGAACCATTACGGCAAAACCGGAGTAGTTGGCAGGTATGTTTCTACTAAACCTAAAACGAACAGCTTACTGTGTAGGAGTCATCATTGCTTGTCAGCGTGCTATGACTCCCATTGGTCCTGTCCTCACTTTGGCAACCTCTGTGACTCCAGTCAGCAGAAGGGGAGACAAAACGCTACACCGTTTAGAAATTTGGACTGCAGTAGCATTTTAAAATGCTAGCTAGCTGTCAGGAAGACAAAACATTGTTTTTTTTTTTTTTTTTTTATTTAAGTTTTTGTAAAGGGTATACAGGTCGTTACAGCAATGCAGTGTTTACATTTTCATCACATGTTCCCTTATTTTCAGATATCTGACAACATTGGAAGATTAATTCTTACAACACCCCTTTTTTTTTTTTTTAAAGTGAAAGAAAAAGTGAAATTAAAGAGAAAAAAAAACAAGAAACAAATAACAAAAAAAAAAAAACAAACCAGTAAAAAACAAACAAAAAGAAAAAGTAAGTAAATAAAGATAAAAGAGCATCTGAGTAGCTTAGGAACAAAGAGCGGAACCATTATTGAAATGGTATTTGTCAAAGATTAGATCTAATGGAAGACACATATGCGGTCCAGGGTTGCCAAAAGTTCATGAACACATCCATGTCCTGTCTCAGTGCGAATGTCAACTTTTCCATCGAGTAAATGTCTTGGATCACGTTAGTCCAATCTTCAGGTGTAGGACAGTCCTTCAACATCCATTTTTTAGTTAGAGCTTTTTTGCTTGCCAATATTAAAACATTGAATAAGTATTTTTCTCCTCGTCTTTCCAGTGAGTCCGGTAGTAAACCCAAATACAAAGTTACAAAAGAAAAGGGAACTGTAATTTTGAATATTTTCCCCAATATTGTCTGTACCTTGGTCCAATATTGGTGGATAACTGGGCATGACCAAAACACATGAAAATGATTTGCAGTCTTTTCACCACACAAGCGCCAACAGTTCAATCCCTTATGGGTAAATTTGTTTTGTGCAGGTGTTCTGAAAAATCTTGCCAAGTTTTTCCATCCAAATTCTCTCCACTGCAGGGATGAGGTACTTTTCCATTGCTGTTTATTTAGCTTTTCCCATATTTCCAGTTGTAAAGTGAAATTCCCCTCTTTTTCCCATCTCTCTTTTATATAAGATGTGTTGTCTCCTTTTTAAGTCTTGAAGACCTTGGTATATTTTAGAAATGTATCTGATCCCTGGGATCCCTTTATATACCATTAAGAAGACCTTCAGAACACCTGACTGGGCCCTTTCCAAAACCTCCTTTTTAAGTATATTGTTTATGTGGTGTCTAAGCTGGAAGAACCTGTAAAGGTCTTGATTTATTAGGCCTTGTTTTTTCAAATCTTCAAAACTTCTTAAGATTTGCCCTTTAAAAAAATCGTAATCTTTTATCAGCCCTTTCTCCTTCCACTTTTTAAATCTGGTGTCTGTTTTATTAGGAGTAAAGTCCTGATCATAGGCGATCCATTGCAGAAGTCGATAGGGCTCTTTAGTTTGATTCTCTCTGACTATCTTAAACCAGATTTTTAGCGGGGTCTCTATCCACGGGTTAGTGTTATTCAAAAGCTTAGGTAAGACATTGTTCCGTATTATCGCCTGTAGGGGGATGTCACTTGTTATTTGGCATTCGATCTCCTTCCATTGTGCAGTGTAGACTGGGTTACATATCTCTACTAAAGTTTTAATTTGTGCGGCTTTAAAGTAGTCCCTGATATTTGGCAGCGCGAGCCCACCTTTGTCTTTGTTTAGCTGTAGGGTTCTATATCTGATTCTAGGTCTCTTGCCCTGCCATATGAATCTTGAGATCCTTCTGTCCAGCTCCTGCCATGTTTTTTTGGGAGGTTCTACCGGTATTGTTTGGAAAAGGTATAGAAGACGTGGAAGTATATTCATTTTGACTGCTTCAATTCTTTGTGCAGTACCCAAGAATGGTATCATATTCCATCTTGCTAGGTCAGATTTTATTTTTGTCACCAGTGGATCATAGTTTAGTGATATAATTTTGTTGAGTTGTTTCGGGATATTGACCCCCAGATATTTCATAGATTCCGACTCCCAGTTAGTTTTGAGTTTGCTTAGTGAATAATGATTTGGGTCATAGTTGAATGTTAAAACTTGGGTTTTATGCATATTTAATTTGTACCCCGATAAATCTCCATACTCTGAAAAAACTGAGGTTAGTTCTGGTAAAGAAGTGTCCGGCTGCCCTAGGTATATTAAAATGTCATCAGCAAAGAGTGCTATTTTATGTTCCTTCTGACCAAGTGTAATACCTTGAATTTTTTGGTTTTGTCTTATCCATTGGCTCAGAGGTTCTATGAAGATTGCAAAGAGCAGTGGAGACAGGGGGCAGCCCTGACGACATCCTCTTTCCAGTTCAAAAGATGATGATAAATTACCGTTAATCCTTATTTTAGCTGTTGGTTTTTTATATAATGCCTGTATAGTTCTAATGAAGTTGTTATGAAAATTGAAACTGGATAAGATTCTATATAGAAAAGACCAGTCAACCGAATCGAATGCTTTTTCAGCATCTAATCCCAATATGACTGCATTTAAGTTATATTTTTTTATATGATGAATTATGTGTAAAGTGCGTCGAATGTTGTCTTGTGTCTGTCTTTGTCTTATAAAACCTGTTTGGTCTAAATGAATTAGGTCTGTCAGTATATTTTCTAACCTTTTGGCAAGGATAATGGTAAAAAGCTTATAGTCCTGATTTAGTACACTGATTGGTCTGTAGTTGGAGCACTCTAGTTTATCCTTTTCAGGTTTAGGTATAACTGCAATGACCCCTTCTCTCCAGGAGGGGGGGATTTCCCCTGTGTGGAGGACATAATTAAATGTTTTCAGGAGGAGAGGAGATAGTTGCTGTTTAAAGGTTTTGTACCACTCTGCTGTATAGCCATCAGCTCCTGGGGATTTGTTAGCTTTAAGTTTCATAATTGCTTTTTCCAATTCTTTAGGATGTATTTCTGACAGTAGTGTTTTATTTTGTGACTCCGTAAGTTGGGGAAGGTTTAATGTGTTTAGGAATGCCTCGGATGCGTTTTTATGTTTTTTGTGGGAGTATACAGTAAGTTCTTATAGTAATTCTCGAAGTTTTTAAGAATATCCTGAATTCTGAATTTTATTTCCTTTGATACTGGGTCTCTGATTTTGTAGATTGCTCTTTCTGTTTGATGTTTCCTCAATTTATAGGCTAGCAATTTTGCCGATTTACTGCCTGCTTCATAGTATTTTTGTTTCAGAAATGTAAGTTTCTTCTGGATTTCTATTGTGTAGATCTCGTTTATTTGGTTTTTAATTTCCTTAATCTTGAGCGAGTCAGTAGAATGAGTGTTGCCTTTGTGTTCTTTTTCTAGGTTCCTAAGTTCTGACTCTAATGTGGATAGTTTTTCTTGTCTTAGTTTCTTTTGGGTTGCCAGTTTTGCAATAATCTTTCCTCTTATTACAGCTTTACATGCATCCCACAGTATTAAAGGGGATACTTCTCCATTATCGTTATCTTCCAAATATCTGAGAATATCTGATTCCAATTCATCTTTCAATGGTCCTTTCAGGACATTTGAATTTAACCTCCAAGAAAATGTATTATTTGTGTATTTTTGGATATTTAAGTCCATGTAGATCGGACTGTGGTCGGAGAGATCCATCAGTCCTATTTTACATGTTTTTACTCTTCCAATGTCTCTATTAAACATAAAAAAATAGTCAATCCTTGAGTAAGATGAATGTGGAGTTGAGTAAAATGTATAGTCTTTTACACTGGGGTTGAGTTCCCTCCACACGTCACAGATTCCCAATTCTTTTAGTAGCATCCGAGTCTTCCTGTTTTGGGTGTTATTTTGATGTGGGGAATTACCAGAAGCATCCCAGTATGGATTCGGTCTAAGATTGAAGTCCCCACCACATATCACTAAACCTTGAGCTTTAGTTATCATTAGGTCGAATACATTTTTATAAAATTTCCAGTTAGCCCCTGGGGGAGCATACACATTCAGCAGGGTGATATCTTCTCCCTCTAGCCGCCCAGTTACCAAACTGTATCTCCCTTCTTTATCTTTGTGTTCTGATTTTTTTTCAAATGTAATTTTGGTTGATATCAATGTCGCTACTCCCCTCCTCCTCCCTGATTTATATGAAGATGAAGAGATCATTTTAAACCCTTGTCTACTGAGTTTATTGTGTTCCACGTCTGTTAGGTGGGTTTCTTGTAAAAGTATTATTCCTGCTTCGTCTTTTTTCATTTTGCCTAGAATCTTGGATCTTTTAACTGGATTCAGGATTCCTTTTACATTATATGAAATTATTTTGGTTACACCCTGTTTCTCCATTGTGTTGTTTTGTTTAGTATAACTGTGTGGTGGCCCTCTTTTGTGCTACTCAGAAACTGAAAGAACATTAAAAACAAGAAAAACATTAAGAACATAGTGTAAAAAACTTTAAAACAAAAAGCTGTCATAAGAACTTCCTGAGCTGAGGTCTTTTTAAAGACCCTGTAAGAGCCTTGATGGAGTGTAGGCTCTGAGGGAAATTCCTCAAACTCTGTTACGTGTTGAGGGCCCTCTCTTACCACTGAAAGTAGTCCCATGCTTTTAACGTGAGTTTCAGAACCCAATCCAAACTTGTAATAGACAAAACATTGTTTTGAGGACACAGCAAAGATGATTTTGTGTGGGTAGATCACATTAAGTGAGTTTTTATATCCCCGTCTCTTAAAAACGAGACATCATGTCATCTTACTGTCCGTCCTAGTTTGTCCTGCTAACTCCTCTCACAGTTTTCAAGCTAGGATTTCTTTATTTCACACAATGCTTGTACATGTATTGAGGATGTGCATGTTACGAGGATTTTGATCTTGGTTCATTTTTGTGAAATTTACAGGTTTTAGAACTTTGTCATTTTTTGAGTAAAATTTCAATAGTGGGTACATGGCTTGTCCAGCTAACTCCTACAGTTTTCAAGCTAGGACATTTTCATTTCACACAATGTTTGTAAATGTAGTGATGTGCACATTGTAGGGGGGGTTAAATGATTTTCTGATATTTTCTCAAAATTTGTTCCACTTTGAATTGTAGATTGTTTGCTTTATTAAACTCCTTGCAGTTACATCCTTACTAATTTTATTACAGATTTAGCGTATATTGAATCTTGATTTTGTAATCGATTTTTTTGGTTGAAGGTGTGCTGCTTAAGCGATAATGGTTATGGACTGGTGTATAATGCAACATGTGCAGTGCTCCTGTTGAAGCATTGTACAGCATAACATTTTTCATCTTAGTTTCCATTAACACATAGTGCACTCAGCACATCATAGATAGAAAGTTTTAGATGTTTATATACAGTATGTGTGGATGTGCATATTTTTTTAAGTGTTGTGATAAAAGAGCACATCCTAATGTGTGTATTTACCTTCACAGCGGATTGCACTGTCTGACATGACACGCACTGAGATTAATGAGCTGCTAGGGAAACTGGGTTTCTACAAGAAAGCTCAACTGGATGAAGAGGTGCCAGAGGAGTTCCGCTTTTCTCCTGCCAAAGACAGCCCCTTCAAAGATGAGCCTGCTTTTGAATCCACTTCTTCCTCTGTAATCACAGAGAATGCATTCTCGGAGCCCGACACAGAAGTCAAGCACACTGACCTGTAAAAAATAATAGTGGTGGTACCTTTGCCCCTTAGCTGCTCCATGACCAGCTGGTTATTGCAGAGGAAATTTTTGGGAGTTTCAGAGTAAAACCAGCAGACCATGAATCAGCAGCAGCAACCTTTAAAAGGTCCAGCATCTGAATTGATGCATATTTTTATGTCATTTGTTCCTTTTTTGCAGCATTACAAATCAGCAGGAAGTACTTTTATACAAAGAATGAAAGTGTGTGTTTTATTTTTTGGGTGAGTCCTGTGTCAGCTGTCTTCAGGATCTTTGCCTCATTTGGGGTTTTTTGTGTGTGACTGAATCCAACCCGCTGTGAAAGTGAATGAAGCTTCAGGCTGAAAATCGTCTGACGGGTCTGAGGTTGATGATGCCTGTTCTGGTGGGTTGGACGGCTGCACACAATGAGACTTAAATGAGTGAAGTAAAAGAAGAAAGTAATAAAAAAGTTTGATATAAATTAATTCTGCATTCCCTGTTGTTTTATCAGCAATCATCCAAATCCATACTTTTAAAAGGGGAAACAAAACAGACCAATATCTGTGTAGTATGTTGGCAGGGATAATTACTGTATGTGGAAAATGTGCTTTATCAGACAATTCAGTGAAAACATTCATTTCACAAATCTGTTTAATTGTTAAATCACATTTAACTGTAGTGCACAGAAAAATTAAATCTTTGTTTCAGTTCTTATTTACTGTACAACACTGGCTGCTTCATAGGTTTTGTTTTCATTTTGCAGCATAAAAGTAAATTCTTCAATCTAATAAACTCTAAGATATAAACCTCATGAATATCCATCCCCGAAAAAAGGATTTTTTTCCACAAATTAAAAAAAAAAAAAAAAATTATACATCTTTCTTAGCTCCTTTTTGTTAAACATACAGTTGGCAGTTGTTGATGTTTACACTGAAAGCCGGCTTTCACACGAAGAAATTACCCTAATATTTTTTTCAGAAAACACTGTCTTACCACAAGCTTATCACCTACAAAAGTATATATATATAAAAAAACCCCTACAGTTGCATTTGGGAAGGCAGTAGGTAGGGTGCTGTTAGACGAATATAAGATGCTTTATACCTCATACTTCAGGCGACCTTCTTTTTCATTTTCCCCCCACCCACTCCAAAAAAGTGATAAACTACTTACATTTTTTTGACAAAATATCGCTACGATAATATAAACGAGGGGGAAAAAATCTTCTCAGTAGCTCTGAAGATCAGACAGGTGAGAGTACTCAGCCTCAACTCCAGCAACAATAATAATAATGTTAAATTCACTTGAACAATGAATAACATCCCTGTGCTCATGTATGAAAAGTGACAACACCAATATTAAAACAATAACTTAATTAAAATACTTCAAGCAACCAGAGTTTGGTTAAAAGTTTGAATGTACCCATACACAATACAAACCAAATATTATGACTGGGTGTATTTTCTTTGTCAATGGAACAGTTGTGTCAACAGCTTACAGTAATTACAAGTGAAGCAAAGAAAATAAAGGTATAATTACTTTTAAAATGGGATCCTTTTTTGTTTAAGGTGTTTTATCGGGACTCCAGCATTGTGATCCCCGCTTCATGCTGAACATCTTTTGGTTCAAAGTAGAATGTGAAATCACTTTAAAGCTTGATGCACTTTTTGAGAACAGCAGACTTTGTGTTAACAGTGTATTTTCACGCTGAAATATTAAATATGCATCACCACTGCCAACAAAGAAAGCAAGCAGACACACAGTCCCCACTTTGTCCATCAGAGCTGTACATCTATTCAACCAAACAGAGCCAGGTAATACATGAAGGAGAGGGTGGAGGGTTTGAGGAGAGGTCCAGATTGGCCAACCCCAACACAGGTCAGAGATCAGAGGACCGACCCATGGACATCTCATACCGGCGCAGGTGGTTCACCAAAGACTGAACATAGGTGAAGACGCATTTGGAGTCTGGTTTATTGCCCATGATCATCATGTCCTCCACTTCCAGCAAAGGCATGCAGTTGGCGTGGGTCCTGAGGAACAGCCACAAAAGACAGTGAATGAGAAAGAGGAAATATAGCAGGAATATGAGATGACCACAGTCTAACAAGGGAAAGGAACACACCCATTACAAGGGTCAACCTTTTGGAAATGGGGGTTTTCACGACATCTTGTGGTTGCTTAGCGAACTGCAGCAAAGCCTCACTAAACTCTAAATTCAAATTTGCATGCATTGCCTTAAAGCCTCAGTAATTTCTTCCAGGTGCATTTTTTTGTCAGATATGTTGAAATTTGCTTCATGTCCTGACAGCTATTCATTATTAAAGTGGCATTAAAAAATAAATAAAATCCATCCTGGGGGGCAGCCACAGGACTATAATAAATAAAAACAAACCAATCCTTGCATTTGGACCAAATTAAAAAGTATTGAACATTTATTTATCAACAATATGCAACAATGGAATTAAAATGTAGGAAAAAACATTTAAAATATCCTAAATAATTAAAACATTAATAAACTAGAAAAGCACCCAGAGAGTGCATACCTCCACCAAGGCTCCTTCCGTTCCTCATGGATCATCTCCAAAATGTAATGGGTTCATGTGTAGGCCACGAGCCAGTTCTGGTGAAAATTGCATCAAAGTCTATTCAGTAGTTTTGCAGTATTCTTGCTAGCAAACTGTGAGAAGTTGAGAGCCTTGGTGGAGGTATGCATTCTCGGATCATCACCGAAATGTAATGGGTTCCTCTCTAGGCCAAGGACCACCTCTGATCAAAATTACATCCAAATTCATCCAGTAGTTTTTGTGTAATCCTGCTGCACAAATACAAACAAGGTCCTTGGTGGAGGTATGCTGTCTCTGATCATCACCAAAATTTAATGGGTTCATCATTAGCCCAGGGGCTACCTCCAGTGAAAATTCCATCAAAATCCATCCTGCAGTTTTTCTGTAATCCTGCCAACAATCAGACAGACAAACCACCCTGATTACCTCCTTGGCGGAGGTAACAAAAATTATAAAGATAAAATGGATTATCAGGTTCTGATTACAAAAAAAAAAAAAAAAAAAAAAAAAATCGCACTTAAACAATAAACTTTGGGCAAAGGGGTGTATAGGTACAACAGGTAATCTATTCACAAATCAAGCGAAATCTAGCCTCCTGCAGCCATGCAGATACGGAGCTGTGCCTGATCGGGTGATGTGTGTAGTGGACTGTTCAATGGTTTCTAGATTGTTCAACATGGCGGATTATCAGTAAATTTTCCCTGATATCTTGAAAACAAAACAAAGTGTTCCTGAAAACATCTGAGGCGAGAAATCATATATTTAGTTGCTGAGTCTGTAACATAAACAACTGCTAGTTTAAACATAATTAAATAATCACACCATGCTACTCCCAGAATGCATTGCAAAGCTTTTGTAAATAGACAGTGAAGGTTAAGCAGAAAAATCACAGATCCAGTGGACACGCGCATTGAATGTATGCCCAGAGGACACCTTGACAGCATATAAAACTTAAACTGTCCAATGATTTAATTTCTCCCCTGCCAGTTTGAGCGATCTTGTCTGACTCTTGGTGAGGAGACTGTTGTGATTCCCCGTGCGCTTTTATGCAGCGCACAGGGAATCACAACAGTCACTAACCTTGAATGTTAGCGGGTGAAAGTAAAAAAAGCTCAGTTAAAAGATATAACAGTATTTCAAAATGAAAATCTTACATAATGTTGCTTTTCAAGGATGCGCATGGAAAATCATCATTGTATTAGTCATGAAAAAATTAGGACACCCCATTAAATACTCAGTTCTTTATTAAGAAATGTTCACAGATCTATGTCTAACCTTGTTTTTGTTTTTATTTGCATTTTTTAACATTTATTTTAGACATTTTAAGTGGGAATGAATGTGGGGGTGTCCTAAAAAAGATGGGGGGGATCCTAATTTATTCCTCACTATTTGTTTAGAATTACATTTTACAGAAAATTTGAAAAAAAAAAGTATTTAATTCATTTTTAATTGTTTAGTTGTATTCCATGATTCTCTCAGTATTTTTTAACATTGATATTAAATATCCATATGTCCAAATATGTAAAAAAAAACAAACAAAACAAAACACAGGCTTATACAGGGTGTCCTAATTATTTCACATGACTGTATATCAGCAGCATAAAATGGCCTTCATGACATCAACAACAATACCGTTTATCAAGATAATTTCTCAGAAAATTTATCATCTGACAGCATCCGTTATTGTTACACACCTACTGTACCTACAGGGGCTTTAACCATCATTCAAGGCCGCAAACCAAATTACAATCTTTATGCTTGTCTAGGGCTCCATCTTTTTTAAGTCTTGGATTGTACTTTAATCTGTGAATGATACTTTGCATCATTCACAGATTAAAGAAAAAAAATCTGTTTTAATACTACAGCGCAACCCACTGACACCGTCATGTTTATCCTTTCATTTCCTTTTCAAGACAGTAGGGTGGATAGTTTTATCCCCTGCACCTGACATGACCACAATATACAGTCAATATAAAAAGTCTACATACCCCTGTTCAAATGTCAGGTTTTTGTGATGTAAAAAATGAGACCAAGAGAAATCATTTCAAAAGATGGAGCTGGCAGGCAGGAGGAAAAGCGGAAGACCACAGAGAAGATTCATGGATGTAGTGAAGGAGATGGAGAGGGTTGGTGTTACAGAGGAAGATGCGAGGGAGAGGGTGAGATGGAGGCAGATGATCCACTGTGGGGACCCCTAAAGGGAGCAGCCGGAAGAAGAAGAATGTGACCTATAACCTGTACAACCCAAATGAAAAACAAACTGAAATCTTTTAAGGGGAAAAATTAAAAAAAACTTACAATAACCTGGTTGCATAAATATGCACATCCTGTTATAACTGGGGATGTGGCTGTGTTCAGAATTAACCAATCACACTCAAATTCATGTTAAATTCGAGTCAGCACACAACTGCCACCATTTAAAGTGCCTCTGATTAACCCCAAATAAAGTTCAGCTGTTCTAGTAGGCTTTTCCTGACATTTTTGTAGCCACATCTTACAGCACAAGCCATGGTCTGCAGAGAGCTTCCAAAGCATCAGAAGGATCTCATTGTTCAAAGGTATCAGTCAGGAGAAGGGTACAAAAGAATTTCCAAGGCATTAAATATACCATGGAACACAATGAAGACACCCATCATCAAGTGGAGAAAATATGGCATAACAGTGACATTACCAACAACTGGATGTCCCTCCAAAACTGATGAAAAGACGAGAAGAAAACTGGTCAGGGAGGCAGACAGCAACATCGAAGGAGCTGCAGGGATTTCTGGCAAGTACTGGCTGTTTAGTACATGTGACAACAATCTCCCATCTTCTTCATATGTCTGGGCTATGGGGCAGGGTGGCAACACGGAAGCCTTATCTTATGAAGAAAAGCATCCAAGCCCGGCTACATTTTGCAAAAACACATTTGAAATCTCCCAAACGCATGTGCGAAAATGTGTTATGGTCCGTTGAAACCAAGGCTGAATTTTTTGGCCATAATTCTACAAGGTATATTTGGCACAAACACAACACTGCTCATCACCAAAAGAACACAATACCTACAGTGAAGCATGGTGGTGGCGGCATCATGCTTTGGGGCTGTTTTTCTTCAGCTGGAACTGGGGCCTTAGTCAAGGAGGAGGGCATTATGAATAGTTCCAAATACCAGTCAGTGCTGGCACAAAACCTTCAGGCCTCTGCTAGAAAGCTGAAGATGAAGAGGAACTTCATCTTTCAGCATGACAATGACCCAACGCACACATCTGAATCAACAAAAGAATGGCTTCACCAGAAGAAGATTAAGGTTTTGGAATGGCCCAGCCAGAGCCCAGACCTGAATCCGATCAAACATCTGTGGGGTGATTTGAAGAGGACTGTGCACAGGAGATGTCCTCACAATCTGACAGATTTGGAGCATTTTTGTAAAGAAGAGTGGGCAAATATTGCCACATCAAGATGTGCCTCACTGATAAGACCCCTACCCAAAGACTGAGTGCTGCAATAAAAGCCAAAGGTCAGTTTAAGGGTGTGCATATTTATGCAAACAGGTCATTGTAAGTTTTTTTTTTTATTTTTACCCTTAAAAGATTTCAGTTTGTTTTTCAATTGAGTTGTACAGGTTCTAGGTCACATTAATGGTGGGAAAAGTTTGGAAATAATTTATCTTATTCACATTTTTTTACATCACAAAAACCTGGTATTTGAACAGGGGTGTGTAAACTTTTTATATCCACTGTAAGTATTTCACTTTGCATGTCAGGTCTTCAGGTGGGGGGTTTAAATGCAAAAAGGCGAAGTGTGACAGATATTCACTGTCTTTTATCCTATATGCAATTTAAAAAAGCACCCTTGTAATTTATAAATCACTCTTGTAGACTGTCATCACGTGTTTTTATAGTGATATATATACCCAAAGGAGCATCTAAAAATGTTAATATTGTTAAAATAATGCATTTTAACAAAGTTATCTGTCATATTCTATATCATTAGATATTAAGAGATGTACAATTTTATATTAATTTAGTACATTATGGTTTATACCTTTTTGAAAGAATTTATGAATGGTCATATTCTAATTTCAGAGATGTGCCTATATACGTTTTTTTTTTTTTTTTTTTTAACTTAACATGTGCTGTATCCTTACTGCAAAACAAATTTCCACCTTTGGGAAAATAAATGTTTGAATTTGAAAAGACTCGATAGCAGACAAAAGTAGGAGAAACTCTTTTTGGCTCACAGGAGTGACGTGTTTCCAAATAAATATTCATCTTTGCAGCAGAAGTATAAATATGACAGAAAATTAGGAAAAGTATAATAGGCCCACTTTAAGCACTGTTAACAGAAACTGGTGTAAAACAAACCTCTGCCCTTCCTGTGTGGTTTGCTCTACTTTTTGAAAAATCCCTTTTAGTCACAGTTTACTGTGAACCACTCAGTGGAAAACCCTTTAAGAGCTCTGTGTATACACTGCCTGGCCCCCCCAAAAAGTCACATTTCATCGGAGTGAATTTCTTTGCAGCATTCATTTTCCATTTCAGTGAGTTAATGCAAGGTCACAACTTTTATTTCTAGATCTTGTACTAGTGCTGGAGTTGATGATGAAGACGATGGTTCACCACTATTCTTCAGAGTTTAATAATGTTGGACAGTTCTGTCAGCGTTTCAACGGCCTGTCGGCACCATCCACTCCTACCCTATATAATGTTTCTACTGCCACACAGTTAAGTGTAGTAAATCTGTCTAGAGTTGGAAGTCATGCCATACATCGTCTGAAAGCTTAGAATTTCATCTATTGGTTATTAAAATGGTTTTGAAAACCAGTTGCAACAGCTGAAGTAAATAGTGCACCAAACCAACTAGCACAACATAGCTAGTTACCTCCACCAAGGAAGTTGTGTTTTTACCGGGGTTTGTTTGTCTGTTTGTTTGTCTGTCTGTTACCAACATAACTCAAAAAGTTATGAACGGATTTTGACGAAATTTTCAGGACAAGTCCCAAATGGGACAAGGAAGAGATGATTAGATTTTGGCAGTGATCCGGATCACCGTCTGGATCCAGGAATTTTTTAAAGGATTCTTTATCATTGCAAAATAGGGCCATTTTTAGCATATGGGTATATAACTCCACAATAAATGGTCAGGACGCTTGCCAAAAAAAAATACAGGATAAGATCCCAATAGGTTCTAGGAAATATCAAAGACTGATCCGGATCCTGCAAAAAATCCCGATACTGTGATCCAGAACAGGAAATAATAGGGGATCTCTGGAATTTTCATCACTGTAAGGTAACAAATTAAGATATAAACATACAACAAACACCAAAATATAGCCAAGACACTGAGGAATCAGTAGTGTGCCAATGGATTTGTTGCATCTTCAAAAGCTATGGAGCTATATCCAGAAGAAAACCGCCATTACCGAAAAAGTGATTTTTGACAATAACTACTGAACTAATAAAGATATCAATGTGAATCCAGTTGCTAAAGGTATGGTTTGATGGTCAAGGAATCTGAAAATATAGATAAAATAAATGTAGGACTATTACATTTGGGGACAATCCTAATATTAGGGGGAACTGAGGTACTTGGCGGAGGTCTGCACTCTCCGAGTGCTTTTCTAGTTATTAGTTTTAGAACAAAGATATGTTAGTTGCATACAGAGTGACCACAGGGTGGCATTATGCCCACAAATTCAAACCTAATGAAGGATCCTTCAAAAAGAAGATGAAGTGAAACACCTGAAAAAATGTCAACAACATAAGGTCTGCTTTCGTTTAAGGAACAGTAGACACAGGTCAGTTTCTGCTTCACTATTAGAGTGTCTTTTAAAAGAGTTTACAAGTCAAGTACATAAACATCTGTAATCTCACACTCGATAAAAAGCCAGTGGACAACACGGCTTTTCCGTTCTCTGCTTTGTTTCTTAAGTCTCCTGTTTGAAACACTGTGATGCAGGAGTTCCTTTTAAAGTGCTGAACTGCAGATGGTCCTGGCTCTCTGCCTGGGCTGTAGTCCGACAATGCAGAAATGCACACATGAAGACACACACACCATGTTTGGTACTTTGGGTCTACGTGGCTTTAGATTAAAATGAAATATCAAATATCCAAAAGCAGCCAATAAAGGACTTTCTAAACTACCGTGCATGCTATAAATCCCATCACCTGACATAAGAACATGCTGTTACACACAGATATCCCAGTAAGTCTGGCAGGACCAAAGTGAGGTTCCCTCTCTCACCATAGATTCAGTTTTAGCTGGGGCGAAACTCTAGGAGGAATTTTTGGTTTTAACCAGGCCCTTCGTCACCAGACCCCTGTAGAACTCCTGCAGGTACGTGTACACACACTTCCAATCCGGCTCGCGCATCTTCACCATGTCGTCCACATCCAACAGCTGGGGACAGTCCACTAGTTTCCTACACCCACACCCAGCCAGGGAGGGAGGTGGAGAGGAAAGAAAGGAGGGCACAAAAAAAGAGACGAACAATAGAGAGGACAGAAAAGACCAAGAGTGGAGAGAGAAAGGGAACACAACACAGAGAGTGGACAAAGAGTGAGGAAATGAAAAAAAATTAAAAGCAGTGAGCAGCCCAGGGGGAAAAAAAAATCAGAGAAGAAGAAAACAAAAAGAAACAATCACATTACATTCTGTGTCGACAGGTATATCCATGAGATGACATGCTTCATGAATGCCACAAAACATACAACACATGGCACACATGATCACAGGACAAAGCAAAATGTCTAATGAGCGTCAGGCGATGATCATTAGACATTTTGTTTGTTGTTTTTTTCTGTGCATACAAATGTATAAATATAACTGACTTCTATCAGAAACACAAGGAAAAAAACAACAAGGATACTGAAAAAACAACTATAAAATGAAACCACAATAAAATTGTGAAAAGAGGCTACAAACACACTGGTGCTCAGGACGGTGTGTGTTTCAGTGTGCAGTGGGGTTTCATATCAGGGCAAATTTTTGGGAGGCTCTCGTGAACATGAGGAGGTGAGGGGTAGTGAAACACATAGGTGAGATGTTTGGAGTGGCTGTGGTTGGCTCGAATATTATCCTATAGGGAACATGTGAACATACACACACACACAGGTGAGGTGAGTGGGGACTTAAAAGTGAGACCGGTGTGGTGCAACAGAGATGAGGCAGAGAAAAAGAAAAGGAGAGAGATTTGGGGTGAAATGGAAGGAAAAAAATCAGCCTTTTTCGACCCAAGTTTATTTCTGGGCAGCATTTGGATGACTGAGGTTCTCGTAGTTGTTACTTGTCATAGAAGACAGATAGAGAAGAGCTTTGGCGTTATTACAGCAGCAAAGGGCTCACTCAGCTTTTAATGACCTTCATATACCTGGGAAAGACAGGCAAAGTTAACAGCTGTGGAGCCTCCACACCCTTCATTATTGTTCCACCTCTACACTATGGCAGATATCCTCATGTAGACTGTAGGATCAGTGATTAAAAGCAGAAAGATGATTTTTCTGAGAAATAAGAAAAGTACTGAAGGAAAGATGGGAAGTGTTTATTGGGCTGTGTTTGTTGTGTAGTTGAAATTGTCTTTACTTTGTTTTCTTTGTCTATACTCCTGGAAGATCATTTCTGTAAAGAATTAAAGTTGTAACTTCTTCAAATGTTTTTCCACATAGATCAGGTGAGGCTACACCTCAGAGCAGTCAGATTTGAATGAATCACTTTATTGTTTTGGCACAAGTGTGGCCAGCGGTTGGGTGTGTCTGGCACTGATAGGGGTCACTGATTGAAAAATGGTGTGTTTGTAGATTTTAACTGTCTCAAATGTGTCAACTGATCATGTAATTAGCCAAAAATATTCCAAAACATCAACCATCTGAAAAAAGCACACCGCCTTTATCTCATTTTTCTCTCAGAGAAAGTCCCCAAAATGTTTTTTTTACTCTTCCGGGTAAACTGTATACATCAGGTTTGGAAAAAGCCAACCCACTGCCATCCTTGAGACCCGCCCACTGCTCTATTATTGGCCCACGTAACTGTCCGTCATGTAGATCAAAGTGGTGGCTAAAGGTAGCCCATTAGCCCCTGAGCTATTAGCCCACGAGCTAACACTGGTACCAGGATGCTGGCTGTAAACATGGCTTATATTGTTATTTTCTTCAGATCTTAGTCACTCTAATAGCCATCCCTGTTATCACCTGGTTCACTCTGACCCATCTCCGAGTGGTTTCATTGTGATTCTCTGGCGGCACACACCAGTCGCTTTTATGGCCCGGGACCAGGGCTACTGGCCGCTGTTATGCCGAGAACCCCACCGGATTGGCGGGAGAGTTATTGACATAACACCGGTACAGGTGATTGTTCGTGGAATCGCAACGAAGCCTCCGGCTCCCTCCGATCAAAATGTCTTGGGACCAGATGCTGCTGAGTCTCATGCCCAGCAACTCCACCATCCTCCGTGGATTCGCTCTGCTCTCACGGGCAGCGTAGTCGCTCAAGCTTTCAGCTGGCTGTGAGAGCAGAGTGGAGTCCCACAGAGCTACACTGCCCTTTGAGATCCCTTGGCTCAGTAGCTCACCTTGGGTTGTGGCAATCGTCCAGCGTGCGGTGCTAGTAATTTGTTGTGGAATCACAGCAAAATTTATTGGGAGATAGACCGGACTGACGCAAGATGCACCACTGACTGTGGATCAGTGAACCAGAGCACTGCTCAACCAAGCTGGGAGGCTAGAAGCTAGTCAGCTATAATGGCTAACCGATGTAAGCGGGAGGGCGGAATTGAAACGGTGAAGGATGGTTCTTAAAGTGACAGGCCTTAAATCAGAGCATTTATAGAAAGCCAAGAAAAAAAAAAAAATTTTGCTTCAATAATTAAAAAGAGTACAGAAAATGTGAACAAAACATGTCACAAGCATTTCATTTAGACATGTGCGGGCTATTAAAATGTGGAAAAATTGCAGTCAATGACCCCTTTAATGGAAAAAAGGTTGAAATGAGGTTCTCTCATTTTAGAGAAAAAAACACCTTATTAATGTTGACAAGCCAATTTATTCTCATGACTCAAATGATTTACTTCAATTTTAAAGGTCCCATTTATTGCACTTTTTCCAAATGTCGACAGCTCCCATAGGTCTTAATGAAATCATTGTGACATATTTTGGCGAAACTGTCTTTAATTTAATTATTGCAGCATCATTGATAATAATGCAACAGATTTATATAGCGCTTTATCATAGACACTCAAAGATGCTTTACAAATAGATACATTATTCATTCACTCCAGACAGACAATGGTAGTGGTAAGCTACTACTGTAGCCACAGCTGCCCTGGGGCAGGCTGATGGAAACGTGGCTGCCAATCTGTGCCAACGGCTTCTCCGGCCACTATCAAACATTTATACACATTCATACCCAGTGTTATGGACACTGGAGGCAAGGTGGGTAAAGTGTCTTGCCCAAGGACACAACGGCAGGATATCAGAGAAGAGCGGGATTCGAACCGCCAACCATCCATTTATTGGACGACCTGCTCTACCTCCTGAGCCACAGCCGCCCCTCATTGTGAATCATCTTTTGCAGGCTTCCTCTGAACTGTTCATTTTGTTTCCATTTCTGTCTCTTTAAATGCCAAAGAGCTCCAGTTAACTCAGCCACACACACACCCATCACTATTGCTAATGTTAGCTGGGTAGTAAACCTGAGCCAACTAATGTAAATTCAGCTTAAAGAATGAATGAAATAAAGCAGACAGTTGTCATAAACCGAGCACTGGAGGTTTCTGTCAGGCTTGGTCTCATGCCTTTTTCTTTATATTTATATATTTGTTGTATTTTGTGCTTTTTGGGTTTCTGTCATTCGTGTACTGTTTGCTATTTTCCTGTTTATGTTTTAGTTTTGTTACTCTTTTATTTTGTATTAATTTGCATTTATATTTTAGTCTGCTTTGACTGATATTTTATTCTTTATATCTTTACTGTTCTTTCGCTGGTTGACGGCTAGCTGTCAGTGGCGTGGTGCTCCGTGTGGGCGTTACCCTGTCAGCTTCGCTCCCCTCTCACTGCTCCCAGCTGGTCCTGATTATGTATCATTGTTTCCTCCTGCCCGCTCATGTGACCCACACCTGTCATTGATTATGTAAACAGTTTTTTTTACCCTATTTAAGGGCAGTTATGTTCATTTCTGGTTGCCACAGTCTCGTTTGAGTTCTCCCTGTCTCCACTAGAGCCCTGCTTTGCTCTGGTGTGCTGTGTCAGTAAGTCTGCTCTCTTGTTTGTGTTTTTTGTGTTTAGCGCACTGTGTGGGACTTTATGTTTGTTTTTTCAATAAATTTCACAAACTCACAGTTCAGCGAGTGGGTCTTGCCTTTCTGCCCCGAAGGGCAATTCATGACAAAAGTAGTGCGTGGTTTCAGTGGTCGATAGGATACGACCGATCCCTGGAGTACAACAAGCACAGAAAATATTCACAAATGAGTGAATGGTGGCCCAAGCTGCCTTGGGTCTAGGTTAGAGAAAATAAACTATAGTAAACTAAGCTTAAAATAACGTCCACATGGTCAAGTGTTGGTAGATGAATAAGGATTCCAGTGGGGATAAATAGAATTTATTGAAAATAGTGATCAAAACCAGCTAGATTGACAGTTAAGCTAATGCCAGATGACCTGTCAGCCTCTCCCCTCTGATTAGTTATTAGTTAACTCCCTTCCACAACATGTGGGACACCATGTGGTGTACAGGGGCGACACCTATCTCCATGTCTAAGACCCTAGGCCACGCAGTTGTAAGAAGTAACGCGCAGGGGGCGGGGCAGTCAGTCCTCTGGTAGCTAGAAGGCAGAAAGTACCATTTTTATGGTCTTTGGTATGACCTGGCTGGGGTGTGAACCCACAGCTGGGAGGCAGATGCTCTATCACTTGGCCACCATTCCAGTCTCTCCCCACTGAGGCAACCTCCAACTGCTTAGCCAAGCTAGTGCTAACGGTTTGATGATAGAATGATGCAATATATATTATCAACTGTGGATTAGTGAACCAGGTGGAAAAATGGATGTCTATTGGGGTGACTGAAATCTAAAGAAAATAACAATATAAACCATGCTTGGTAAGCCAACTCCCTAGAAGCACTGTTAGCTTTGAAGCTAACACCTTGAGATCCCTGCTTATCAGGGACTGAATCATCACAGCCAATAACACGGTGATGAATGTAACTGAAGACCGAAGCATTTGTCAGTGATGTAGGGGAAACGATCCGGAAGAGCAAAACTGACTTCTGCTCACTCTGCCATAAAGATAAAATATAATTATTTTTAAGTGAAGAGAGATTTAAACAATTTTACTGTAGTCATATGACCCAGGAAAAAAAATTAGGTTAAAACCCACAAACACATCATGTATGAGTGAATGGGACCTTTAGGGCTAAAATACATTTTGCATCTCCATGTAATATATTTTTGGCCACAATGCTCAAAAGCAGAGACTACCGACCCCTGACACAGGCCATCTGTAGTTGATGTGATATCTCTGACAAACTGGTCCAAACCGGTCACTGCAAATGTTAAGAAACATGTCTTCTTGTGCATACTCACTCAGCTGAGCTGAAGGCCACCTCAAAGTTTTGCCTGCGGTTGCTGGGGCTCAGGGAGCTGTAGTCAAAAGCGTCAGGGAAGAAACTGTGCACCAGAGCACAAAACGCCATACCATTGCTCCAACTGGATGAAAAATTCTGAATATCCACATGCTGGGGGAGGAAAAAAGGCAGAAAAATGGAGGCAGGAATTGAAAAGTGAGGGAAACGTAACCAAAGAAGGAAAACACTACCTCAGCTCTAAAACATTACCTGGCTGATGATAGAAATGAGTCCTTAACTAAAATAAAGTGGATGGCTCTGACTCACCTCATACGAGCGAGTCTTGGCACGACACCAGTCGAGGAGCATCTGTTTGATGGAGTTAGCGCTGGGTACACCAAAGCTGGTGGAACGCTGCACCCTATTTACCTTAGCCGCCGCCTGATTTCCAGGGCTAAAAGAAACATAGGTCTTATGTTTATATTTACGAGCCTTGAGCTGCTCATTTTCCTTCTTTAGCAGTACCATCCTTACCCGCCTCCCTCCTTCTCAAGCTTCTCTATCATGGCCTTGCGGGCCTGCATTGCCGACGTCTTGGGCAGCGTTTGAGCCCTCATCAGCTCCTTGCGGCGCTCTGCCTGCCTCCGCTCCACGGCAGCCAACCCACTGCTCCCGCTTCGAGATGATGTGTCGTCCTCGCGGTCAAACACACTGAGGTGGGATCAGGCGCAGCAAGTCAATGTCACAAAAAAAACATATAGAGGTTTTAAATTTTGGGTTAATTCTTCCAAGGTTCACAACTCACCTGCCCACTTTTCTGCTTGTGTTAGAGGAGGTGGTAGAGGAGAAACTGAATGATTTTGACTGGATTGTCCCTCCTGAAATGATAAATATGAGATGCATGATTGATAATTTTGGGTTTGAAATGATTACTGCAAAGTATGAAATGATACAGAAAATTCAGTAAGAATGTAATGACTCACTGTCTGTTTTCTGCACATAATTGGTCTCAACAACACTGCTGCACGTGGCTTTGCTCCCATCATCTAAACACACACACAGACAATCCTAAGGATCTAATACTATACATAGTGACATTGTCATGGATTTTAATATACAAAATATGTCATGAAATATTAAAATAGCACTGTCTTAATTTAGTGAAGCCCTTAAACTAACAAGCCCCTCCTTCACTTGAGTAAGTTGGCAGAACCAAATTATGATAAACCTATCACCATTAATATACAACAAATGCAGTCATATACAACCCCTAGCTGTAGATCAGGATCCTAAGGTGAACCTGTGTAGCAAGTCTGGTGACCCTCGAGAGCTTTACGCGCTCTACAGTAAGAGGACATAGGGAGTGCTAACCTTTTGACCCCAACCCATAGTTAAAGGTCAGGATCCCAAAGTGAACTTGTGTAGCACAGGGATGGCAACAGGAAATTCTGATTTCAGCTGAAATCTAATTTGGTCGAATGACTTATGGGGGGGCCGGGGGGGCACAGCCCCCCTGAAGCTGGGAGGTTTTCAGTAAAACAGAAGTAATTTAGACTGAAAAAAATGATTAAAAAAACCCCGAAACACTAGACTTGGATAAATCATTAAATTTAATGAAAAGTTAACTTACTTTTTCTTCAATGTTGTCTCACTGTCTTTAGTCCAACATATTTAACAGTTCTATAAGAGTTTATTACACTATTTACACTGGTCACCAAGTCACTTCTAATGTGAAACTTTCTTCCTTTTGGCAGCAAGCTGTGTCAGTCTCTGAACTTTGAACTTCATCTCCTTTTCTGGTTTCTTCAGAAAGTGTCAGAGTGTTTCTGTTACCTCGTCGAACTTTGAGCCAATTTTCACCTTTACCGTCATTTTTCTCTCAAGCCAATTCCATCGGAACTTATTTTTGACACTTTTGTCTATTTCTGGCACTGATGACTCCTGATCCTTCGATAAAAATCTCATAATTCCGCTGAAAACAATACCGAAAGCTCAGAATTCCAACACGAACCAGGGATGTGATTTGGGGTTGGGGAAATTATCTGAAAATTTAGCAGGGGGTCTAGGGGACCCCTGAAGCTCCCCCCTGAAGCTCCTGGGTTTTTATGATTTTTAAGTACCAGAACTGTGCTTAAATGACATAAAACAAACAGCTGAATGCCACTTATTACTGTATAATATTGACTTATGCTCCAAGAAGATAGCATTCCTAAAATATTCCAACAAGCATTATCCATCACATGCTTTAACACTTGATCAAATCAAAATCAATTAATTTTATCTATTCCATAATAGAAATAAAATTCCAACATACCATTACTTTTTATAATTTCAGCATTCATTTCAGATCACCAGTTTCAATCTCCATTGAGTCTTGAGCAGTTCATTTTGCACAATCACTGATGTAGCCAAGTCTTAGAAATATTCTGATTGATTGATTGATTCAAAAGTTATGAGTCAATGTCCACTGTGCACTGTCAATTTCGAACTGTTTGGAATCATAAAAGTAATTAACTAAATTGTTTTGCTATTTTTTCTCCTCAGCATCAATGTCAGGGTGCTGCAGGAGTTTTTGGGGATGGTTAACTTTTATAACTGTTTCCTCCCTCGCGCAGCCCAGCTCATACAGCCGTTGTACGCCGCACTCAAGAAACGGAAACCGGCGGACAGAGTCGACTGGACTCCTGAGCGGGAGCAGGCGTTCTCTGAGGTTAAAACAGCTCTGGCAAACGCTGCACTACTGGCGCACCCAGACCCGGCGGCTCGGATAGCGCTCACTACCGACGCCTCGGACATGGGCATAGCGGCCGTCGTGGAGCAATGCGTTGCCGGTTCTTGGCAGCCGCTCACCTTTTTTTTTTAGCAGGTCTTTGCATGACAGTGAGCGTAAATACAGCGTGTTCGACAGAGAGTTAATGGCTCTCCACCTGGCCATACGCCACTTCCAGTTCTGCCTGAAAGGGCGCACCTTCACTGCGTTCATGGACCACAAGCCGCTAACGTACTTAACGTACTTTATCTTCCTGGAAGATAAAATAAAGCGGAATTCGGCAAATTAGCAGAAAAATCACATCCCTGAGAACACGCTGCCATGAATTTTTGACAAAGCATACAACGAGCCATTTGATTGGTCCAATCGTTTGCAACTATCCAATCGCAGGGCTGTTTACAATACAGCAGTAGCTTGAGTACAAAACATCCGGGTTATCGCAGGAGACTTGACCCGGGGAAGCACCGATCGCTTATGTAATCGTGTTGATTTTCGCTAAAATCGGTAACAATAAGGTACCTTACCCCCCTAAAATTTTCTCAACGGATTTAGACGATTCACAGAAATGATCAATTTGAAAATAAATCAGCGGAAATCCACGGATCAGCAGAAAATTGCCATCCCTGGTAGCAAGTTTGGTGACTCTAGCTTTCTTTTATGTTATGTAAATATGAACCCTGAACGATTGAGGAGGACAGAACTTTTTCACCTTGATGCAGCGCAGCAAAATAAAATGTTAAAATCATTCAGAAATGATTATGCACAAAATAAATGAGACCAGCTTCCTTCCTCTACACGCCAGATGACCGCTGTGATCAGCCCTACTTTAACAGAACTGATCGATTAAACAGCTCTCTTGAAAATGAGATCCCGTGTCTCAATGGGATTACCTGTATAAATAAGGTTAATAATAAATAAACAGCACGGCTAGTACCAGCGGCGTAACACTGGTCCCTCTCAGGAAGAAGAAGCCGCCACAGACTCCCCTCTCCTGTAGTCCCATATCTGGCCATTCCACACCACAGTCATGTCGGTATTAACTTTACATTTTAGACATTACAGCGGCCAGGACTCACGGTGTGCTGTTTACAGGGAAAAAGGAATTTGCAGCGTCCAGTAAATGTGCCGTTACTGTGCACCTGTTTGTCTGATGGTTTCAGCCCCGACCCCCAAGTTGTTGTGCAGTCGGAGCCGATAAAACTACAATCCAGTGATGAAGGGAAGAAGAAGACTGATTAAAAGGAGAGGACAAATCAGCTGTGTCTGCCATGCTTGCTGCATCCTCCACCGCAGAATCATCACGGCTGTCTCACTTCAATGAGGAAAAAGTCAGATGAAATGCAACATGACCATTCAGACTGAGGTCACTTTGGAAAACATCAGATACGTATCTGAATTAGGACCACATATGAAAGTGGCCTGGGTCTAATGTGAAAAAAAAAATTTAAAAAAAAATTGGATGTGTGGTGTTCAGACTGTCATGGAAAAAAAAAAAAAAAAATCAGATATGGGTCACGTGTGCAAAAAAGTCAGATTTGGGCCACTTTTGCCTGCAGCGACCATAGCTTAATAGTGCAAATGAGATGTTAATTTTGACCTTTTGATCCCAAACGCATAGTCAGGTCAGGGTGTTAAGTCGTCCAAGATGTGTCTTAGATACAACTACTGTGTTGATATGAAAACCGTATATTATTTCTCTCAGCAATTATTGCATTTACAAGATTTGGGGAAAAACCGACCTCCTTGACCTCAAGGTCATCTGATCAGAGTCAAATTGCAATATGCACATCATCAATGTATATCAAACCCTGGTAACAAGTTCCAAAACATTTGGAACAAAACTGTAGGAGGAGTTGATTTCACAAGGCATTTACTGTCTATTAACTGAGGTGAAATAGGAGATCACAAGTCGGGGATTATAACTCCTGCAAAAGTCATCTGATTGGAGCCAAACTGCAATATGCCCATCATCAGGGTATAGCAAACCATGGTACCAAGTTTCAAAACAATCGGAACAAAGCTGTAGGAGTTAATTTCACAAAAGTGGAACAGATGGACTGACCGCTCCATACCAAAACTGCTGAAAAATGGCACAGACAACTTTTTTTTTTTTGTCTATGAAACTACAGTAATATTTTTGGAGGATGTCAAAACTTGCACAACATGGGGCCTTTAAAATTATTTATATGCAGCCACTTATTGGGCTCTTAAAACTAAAATCAAAGTATCAGAACACTTCAAGTGAAAATAATGCTCTGGCCTAAGCTTTACGTCTATAATCAGACCTGTATTTTACTATGTTAATGAAATGTGTCATTTTGAGTGATAAAAAATGCATGGCGAGTGGATTTTGACCTTTTTGGGTGATGAGCCAAAAAGGTAATTCTGGCACTAGGCATTTTTATTTATGGGTTTTTACTGTTTAAAAGAAGAAGGTCAAAGGAAACAAAGTAGTTACCAGACTTGGTGAAGCGGTCTGTCTTGGTGACTTGACTAAGGGTGGAACTATCAGCTGACTTCTCCACCTTCCTCATCACTACCTCTCCTGCTCCGACCCCGGCACGACTTTTCTGCACACGCTCTTCTCTCTGCTGCCGGAGCTCCTGCAGGCGGGTTTCGCGCTCCTTTTCTCTCTTGTCTGGGGCAGGAGAAGAGGAGATGGGGAAAGTGGAGGGATGATGTCAGTGGAAAAAGAGGAGGAGGAGGATAAGAGGTCCTAAACAAGCTGACAGCATCTCATCTGACTGCCACAGGGATGGATTAAAACACAGCTTCCAGATTTGAGAAGATACATTTCAGGATTCTTTCCAGGATCCCGTGAAATTAATTTGAACGCGCAAACACCCACAGGTGGGAGTTTTAGCAGGGCAGCCAAAGCTGTCAAATAGCATCTCCTGCACAAACATCATAGATCAAAGGGAGCAAACAGACTGATCATCTTCTGTAAATGGGGAAGCCACATTTAGAAATGTCCTGAATACTTATACACGCACTGGTAGCTTCATCTGAAAGTGAATTAGCTTCTTTGGCTTGAAGTTTTTGACTGTAAGGACATTATTCAAGCCTTTGCATGATCAATTGTAGTTAATTTTTTTCTTTTAGCAGACTCAGATCCTAGAAATCAATTAACTGACTGAAATGCAAAGTGAAAATGCATGGCACCTAAAAACAGAATATTTTAGTGACTCCATATTTAAAAAAAAAAAAAAAAAGGATGCATGCATATTATAACAAGACTGCAAACATAACCTTAATCATCCACCACATTTGCACATTTGAGATTGGAAATATCTGTGGCTTAACAATGACAGGATGGTGCACACAGCAAGTCAAACACACACAAATATGAGTTAGAACTGCACACTGCACACCACCTGTCCTACCTATTTCCTCCTGAGTACATCCCAGCATGGCCTCTGAGGGCAGAGTGGATATGAATATTTGTACATTTGTTTAAAATGTATGAATAAAAAAGAATGTGTAAATCTAAATTCAAAAAGTCTTAATTTTAAGGAAAGCAGGAGAAAATAAAGAATGCTTCTCTGTGCCTTTACCTCTCTTTCGCTTTCGAAGGTCTCTCATGGCTGCACGGATCAACTTCCTCTCCTCAAAATCTTTTGACTCGTCAAGCTAAAAAAAGAGATCATTAAAACAAACATGCACATATGTTTTAATATAGTGTTGTCCACACACACGATACAGCTGCAGATTTCCCAAATATGTCTTCACATAGTAGTTAAGATTCAGCACTGATATGAACACTTTCCACCTGCCTCACATTGCTGCATTCCAAGTCAGATTATTGCCTTTGAAATTTAAATCATCCAGAATAACAACTTGGAGGTGATATACCATTTTGTCAAGGAGTTCTTCGTCCTCAATGGCAGCCAACTGTTCGGCAGTCAGCTTTCCTGAGCATTCCACAGGATTGGCCTGAGTGCTGGAGCCGGTGGGGATGTCTGGGACGTGGCGGCCCGTCTGCACGGACGGTCCAGTTGAAAACACCGGCTCAGAGGCAACAATGGGCTCTGTCTCCATCTGCACCAGACACATAGAAAACAAAGCCATCAGCAAAGAGATGCAGAAGCATGCAGTGGGGCATTTATTCTTTTTAGAATTCAATAATGTTGCAGGTATTATATTGGCACATTGCAGGAGCTGTCCTAGGTCCTACGCAAAGATGGAGTTCTCTCTTTTTTGTCCTGTCCAGCAGCTTGGCAAGCAGAACTAATATCTGCTTCCCTTACTGCGCCAAACACATTTACTTTGCCAAAAGGAGCACTGCTCATATTTGATATATGCTGTATATACACCGTGTTCCAAATTATTATGCAAATAGGATTTTAGTGTCATAAACACTCAATTTTTTGTTTTTCAATTAAACTCATGGATGGTATTGTGTCTCAGGGCTCTCTGGATCACTGATATCAATCTCAGACACCTGTGATAATTAGTTTGCCAGGTGAGCCCATTTAAAGGAAAACTACTTAAGAAGGATGTTTCACATTATTAAGCATGCCACAGGTTTCAAGCAAAATGGGAAAGAAAAAGGATCTCTCTGCTGCCGAAAAACGTCAAATAGTACAATGCCTTGGACAAGGTATGAAAAAACATTAGCTATTTCACGAAAACTTAAGTGTGATCATTGTTCAGTGAAGAAATCTGTGGCTGATTCAGAGCACAGATGGGTTTGTGCAGATAAAGGCATAATGAGGAATGTTTCTGCCAGACAAATTCATTGGATTAAGAGAGCAGCTGCTAAAATGCCATTACAAAGCACCAAACAGGTATCTGAAGCTGCTGGTGTGCCTGGAGTCCCACGAACCTCAAAATGTAGGATCCTCCAGAGGCTTGCAGATGTGCATAAACCTACTATTCGGCCACCCCTAACCACTGCTCACAAGCAGAAACGGTTGCAGTGGGCCCAGAAATACATGAAGACAAATTTTCAGTCTTGCTTACTGATGAGTGCCGTGCAACCCTGGATGGCCCAAATGGATGGAGTAGTGGATGGCCACCATGTCCCAACAAGGCTGCAACATCAGCAAGGAGGTGGCAGAGTCATATTTTGGGCTGGAATCATGGGGAGACCTGGTAGGCCCCTTTAGGGTCCCTGAAGGTTTGAAAATGACCTCGGCAAAGTATATAGAGTTTCTGACTGACCACTTTCTTCCATGGTATAAAAAGAACTGTGCCTTCTGTTGCAAAATTATCTTCATGCATGACAATGCAACATCTCATGCTGTAAAGAATACCTCTGTGTCATTGGCTGCTATGGGCATAAAAGGAGAGAAACTCATGGTGTGGCCCCCATCCTCCCCTGACCTAAACCTTATTAAGAACCTTTGGAGCATCCTCAAGCAAAAGATATATGAGGGTGAGAGGCAGTTCACATCAAAACAGCAGCTGTGGGAGGCTATTCTGACATCTTGCAAAGAAATTCAAGCAGAAACTCCAAAAACTCAAAAGTTCAATAGATGTAAGAATTGTGGAGGCTATATCAAAGAAGGGGTCCTATGTTAACGTGTAACTTGTCCTGTTAAGATGTTTCTGATTGAAATGGCTTTTGATTTCAGTAAATAGGACCTCCTAATGCTGCAAATTCAACAAATGACCATTTTCAGTTCTTTACAACCAATGAAATGTTTTGAAACTCTGTTGTGCATAATCACTTGGAACAGTGCATTTTGAGTTTTTTTTTATTTTTGCAAAAAAATAGTTATCATTGGGAGGTTTGTTCAATAAAATCTGAATTGTGCTCTAATGGTTGATGACTTGAAAACTATACTGACTGTCATTTGTATTGACCATTTAGGAAAATCAGAGACAAACTTCATTTGCATAATAATTTGGAACGCGGTTTAAATAGTATTTACAGACTCCTTGCTGTATAGGGTGGGCCCCCCCGGGCGAAGTCAGATTTCTGATCCTGTTAGTCAGGCAGCTGGTTAGATCAAGTTCAGGACTGAAAATGATTGTGCCTAGTATCAGCAGTAAGTGGAAGCTCAAGTAAAATTTACCACTTATTAGCACTTCTGACAGAGTGAGCACAATAGTGGCTTTCATAGAGACGTCTATCTTGGTTATCTAACTTCAGGAAAATGTGCTGGAACACATTTATGGTCAGGAACCCCACTTCAGGGGGCAAGGCATTGGATAACTTCCAGTGACTGACTGGGAAAATCCAACCTAGGACAACTCCTGGAATGCACTATATGCATACACTTTAAAATGCATCTTGTAGCTGGACTGTTATATCAGAGAAGGACATCATGCAAAGAAGTTGAAGTGTTTCCTTTAGAGCTCATGCCCTGAGCTGTGCCTTTAATAAACCAGAATGAGGGTATCCAAGTCTATTTAAAGCCATCTGATACTGAGGATAAAACAGCACAAAAGGATTTTGGAGCCTAAATATGTCTAAGCTTTCCCAAATGAGAACATCTTTTTGTACCAAGAACTGATTTGCTCTCTTCTGCAGTGACGGTAAGCACAAGAGTAAAAGAAACATCATTTAGTTCTTTGCTGACATGTGGAGAGTCTTAATACCAAACTGCTGCCAACTAAGAGTTTATGTGAGAGGTACAGTACGCCATTGTTCATCTGACGAAATCCTCAAACCGACTGAAGAGCCCCTTCATCAACATCACCTCTCATATTTCAGTGTGATTTACAATTTACTCTTAACAGCTGCATTAAACTTAACTACCACAAGTTATAGTTCATGACCTGCCTCAGCTGTTAATCCCTGATGACTGCTTTACTACTGCAACCACGAATGCACGATAGATTCAGTTACAGCTTAGTCATATGAAATTATTTACTATGTGAAGTCAGAGACTTCAGAAAGAGACAAGAACCTGAAGCTCAAATTGGTAGGATAAGATTACAAAAAGCAGGTGAAAATTTACATCTAGAGTAAAGCAATCAAGTTTCCTTGATTCTATACAAGCAGTTCTTTGAAAAATAATAATATTTTTTGTCTGACTTTAATATAACTGCCAGAGGTGTTATAAACATAGCTGCTGAGTGATGAGATTACATTTTACAAGGATTGTTCTTTGGTTAAAAGCCTTTTATTATTATGTTTAGCAATTTTAAATGCTATACGTACATACAATATAGAACATTTAAAGTATTTCTTTTATACAACACACTGTTTGCAGCTAGTTCAGAATGCAACGGCTCAGCTTTTAACTGGTATAAAAAAAGTGTGAACATATCACTCCTGTTTTATCTTCACTTCACTGGCTTCCTGTCCATTTTGATTTTAAGGTTTTATTGTTTAAATGGCCTTAAATAGATTTTTACCATCTTATTTGTCAGAATTTGTTTCCACTCATTCACCCGTAAGAGCACCAAGATCAACCAGCCAGGTGCTCTTAGATGTACCAAAATCAAAGTTAAAATGAAGAGGTGATCGAGCCTTTGCAATGGCTGCTCCAAGACTGTGGAACAGTTTACCTGTCCACATACGCACTGCTGAGTCGCATTTTAAAACACTGCTGAAGACACATCTGTTCTCACTGGCATTTGATTCATGCAGAAAATGAAAACTCAACAGTTGGCTGTATTCTGTGCCATTTTTACTCCATTTTCTTTTAATGCATTTTATTCCTATTTATTGTGTATTTTTGGTTGTGTAGTTTGATTTTAACTTCATCTCAATGTACAGCACTTCAGTCAACTTGTTTGTTTTTAAGCGTGCTCTATAAATAAATTTGACTTTGACAATAATCCGTTATCTTAGTTTTTGTGTTTCTAATGTGTTGTTAGCAGTTTTTTTATTTTTATCTTTTCTTTTTAAATATTTATCACCTCTGTTTATCTATATGACTTATGTGGTTCGCTTTTGTTTCTATGAGCTATTGAACTTTTCCCTGTGTGGCTAGATAAAGTACTTCCTGTTCTGTTTTACAGTCATCTGGTTATTTCAACAGTTAATTTACAGTAGAAGATTTTAGAAGGAGGTTGGATCCACCAACTACAGCAGGAATCTAAGGAGAGTCAATGGAGCGTGCTGCAAATTGTAAGTGTCTTCCTGTTGTCACTGACAACAAATTGTCATTCATGGAAAAGGCTGAAGCAATTTGCGGAAAATCATACTAGCAAGTGCATTTCCTCCACCAGCTTAACCACTTCAGAATGTACACCAAACTAATGAAGGTCTTTTACAGTACCATGGTTGACCTTGTCCTCACTTTTGCCACCATCACCTGGTTCGGTAGTCTGGCATTAGGCGATAAAAAAGGACTGGAAAATGATGTTAAGGTCACCAGCAAAATCACTGGTATCTCATTACCTGACCTGACTAGTGTATTTCTTGAGAGGGTAGCTTCTAAGGTTAAAGACATTGTAAGGTGTCCTGAGCACCCTCTGGATGCTGAATTTGTGCTTCTACCCTCTGGCACAAGATTCAGACTGCAAAGAGCCAAATCAAACGGATAAAAAAAAACCTCTTTCATTAATCAGGCAACTGAATCTTATAAAATCTCAGAAATGGCTTACTATGATGTATGATAGTGCCATTTTTAGTGTTTTTAATTTCTCTGTTTCTTCTGATTGATGTTAAGTAAGCATGTATGGAGTGTATTGTGGTTTTATCTGGCTGCAAAGCAAATTTTTCCCCAGGAGACAAAGTGAACTGAACTGACAAATTCAATGGTGGACCATGATTATAGCTTTACCAATTTCTTGTTGTGTGATATACCAGGATATTTTAAGTAGTAATTTAGCTTGCACTTTAATATTTTTATACTGTTAGTTACTTTAAATGCCATCTATTGGAGTAGTGGGCTATTGGTAAAGCATCCGCCTCACAGCCAGGAGGTTGTGGGTTCACGTCACAGCTGGATAATACCAAAGACCATAAAAATGGTATTTTCCACCCTCTAGCTTGGTGCTCAGCATAAAGAATGCGGAAAGGAAAGTTGGTTACCCAGCCACGGGGGAGCACAAGCCAATGCACTCCTAGTGCTGGTCCCAAGGTAAATGGGAGGGTTGCATCAGGAAGGGCATCCAGTGTAAAAATCTCTAATAAATCCAATAATAACACGTGGACCTTGTGGCTAGTTGAGACTAATGTGAGAACAAGAAGAATCTTTTTAAATGCCATCTCATACTTTTTGATTGAAACTGTTATTAAAATTTTAACTAGCTATCTAAATGCATCTCCAGGTCACTAAGCTAAAAAAAAAATGGTTTTAATCTATATTGCTGTCCCACAATTTAAAACTGATATCCATTTTAATTAATAATTTTAGCAAGTTAATTTCAAATATACTGTATTAAATTTATTTAGCTTACGCTTCAACTTATTTTTTTATTCAAAAACATAGCCACCCAAGACAAATAATTAGATTTTGTTTACCGGTAACTAGAAAAGAAAATAAACTATGTATTTGTCTTTTTAAACACACAAATTTAAGGGGAAAATATTTTAGGAGGAATAGACAACACACACACACACACTCACTCACGTGTACATATGTACACCACAGTAGCTCTTTGTGCGTATGAGTGGGATGAAACATCCCAGAAACAGGCCACCATGAGAAGAAACATGCCATTACAGGCCATAAAGTAAACCTGGCTATACACAGGAATAATCTGAGTGACCATAAATCCTACAGAAAATAGCTCTTAAATGTTCTTATGCTGCTGAATGCCTGTGGCAGACTATAGGCCTTAGCTGTGGCTTCAGTGCTTCTGTTGTAACAGACTGCAAAACACACTGCAAGTACAGATATAGCTCAGACAGCTGCTCCCTTCTCTATCCACGCTAGCTGAGCCCTCCTCTCCAAGGGGCCCAGCCAGGCCAGGTCTCACCAGGGAGAGGCAATGTTGGTGGATCCTAGGTGGGCCCTTATTTTGAGTCTTTTCTGGACACAAAGTTCTGACCCATGGGACAGGCTGGGCTGAGACACACTTGACCGATGAAGAATGTTTTGTAACGCGGCACAGCCAAACAAGGGCTCCAGGTCAGGCCATGAGGGAATATATGAGGGGAGAGAAAGTCCCAGGAAACTTAACCCTCATATGATTTTAGCATCTTAATCAAAGACTTTTGTTCTGTGAAGGGAAAGGGTCAACAAGTTTTGGATTGACTGTTTTAAATGCAACCAGCATGACAGAAAAATCTCATCACGTCCAAAGAAAAAAGGTCAGAGAGGGTCACGACTTATGATCATGTGTCTGCTGAAAGCATTAGCATGCCCCCTTTACTAAAGCAGTTAACTGGTGAACCCAGCTGTCTCTGCAGGATTCAACCATGAATGTGAAAACTTGGGAATATGAATATGCAGACACTGGATTTATTCTGTAATCTGAAGTCTGTGCAGAGCAAAGAAACCTGGCAGTGGGACCCAAATGGTCAGTTAGACAATACAAGAACTTTAAGGTAGACTAAATGGATACGGTTTTTATACTGTATGTGGCTACTTTTTTTGGGGGGGGGGGGGAGCACTGGACAGACGACTGGACTAGATGCAACATGGGCTACAATTCACATCACGGCCAAGTATCCGGTCCCCATCTGATCTGCAACTTTCAGAATACAGACCAAAAATCACTTCTAATTTCTAGCTCTTGCCAAAGTAAACATTCAGGGCATGGTGCCTGTTAATGTTATTTTCATTCAACAGAAGTGTAGCCACTCAAAGAACACTTGCAAGCACAAGCACAAACACCATCATGAGCCAGGATACAATAAAAGACGCATGGTGTCGGAGAACTGGAATACCTGTGTGACAGATAGCCGTAAACACCACCTGACTGACACCTCAGATTGATACGTTTCTTTTTCGCCATTGAAATGAGGACACAATATAAGATTAGAAGCAAATGGAGGTGAATGGAAGGTCAGCAAATATGTGATTTAAACACCATCACTGACATGGTGTATACAGCTCATAGCCAGCTAATCTGGAGGTACTGGCAGCAGTGGAACAAAGGGCATTTTTATTCTTCAATTAAAATGGGCATTAGGATCTAAACCCATTAACAGAGAGCAGTACCGTGCAGTTGCTGGAAGAAATGTTCGCCATCAGGGAGGGAGCTGAGAGGGAGCGGCGGGCTGCAAAGGTCGGTGGGTGAGGGACGGATGAATGATCCGACTTTTCAGCTGTGCTCGTCTCAGTAGAGACAAAGAGCGAGTCCTGTGTGTATAATGCAGTGTCCAAAGTGCTGGACGAAGTATCTCTGGGTGTGCGATCTGTTGCTTCCTCTTGGATACAGGATGAATCATCACTGGATAAAGTTCTGGCTTCACTTAAAGTCAAACTTGAGCTTTCCTCACCGAGAGGTTCAGTTAATGAGGGACCAGGTAGCCCCATCACCTGGCACAGGGCTTCCACTTGCCTCATTAGCTTCTCCTGCTGAATCCTCAACCTCAGGTTCTCCTTCTGCAGTGTGGCAAGGGCCTCAGCCAATGGGGCCACCTGAGCTGCTGCCTTTTCCAGACGGGCATCCACTTGCTTCCCAAAGACCTGCAGGTCACTGTGGATCTCCCCCACGGCACACTGCAAGGTTAACTCAAATTTCCTTTCTCCAAATCGCTCCTCTTCATTCTCAGTTTGCTCCTGAGCAAGCAGGTCACCGATTGCCTCCTCCAGGCCAGATTCAGCACAAGCACTATCTGGGGTGCCTAAAGCCTCTGGAGCCTGTGAGCCTGGGAGGAAGTCTAGGTTTACTCCAGGCATGGCCAGACAGAATGTATCAGTTCAACTAGCAAATGATTAAGTGTCCCTTCAATAGCAGGTTAAAAGAAATTAACAAATTGTGTCCTCTGTTATGTTTCTGTCTGTCGGAGAACTTCTAAAACAGTACATGTCTTTTATACCCACAGCAATCCCCCCCACCCCCACTCACAGACCAAAAGACCTGAAAGCCAATGAGCATGCAGAGAATCCCAGGCAGCCCCCACCCAATAATTTCCAGGTGCCCTGACCATATTTATCTCCTGCACTGTCATTATTGCACTGAGCCAGTCAGTTCTGGGGTAGAGGTTGGGGGGAGGGGGGTATGGTAGTGACAACAACTTCGGCAACTCACCCCTCCCCATTCATTTTTCCTTTTATTTAGACCGTGTCCTTCACACCTCAATTGGCAGGGAAACAAAAATTCAGATGTAGCTGTGGCGAGTTAAAGGAGTTACACATAAGTGTTACAGTATTCTTATAATCTGTTACAAAATCAACCCTGATTAATCCAGTTACATGTATTGCATGACTGTGAATTAAGGCACAGCTCCAGAGGGAAGATCAGGCCATAAAGGGCAAAAGAGGGCTGAGGGCCGTGACAGAACAGACCGGGCATGAAATGAAGACAAGGTTAAGCCTCTTAGGAAGGCTTTCAGGAAGGTCATTACAGCCTTTCCAAGTGAATATTTCAAATGCAAGCTGCATATTTCTTGGTTATGTTACACCCCACACAGACAAATCAAACAGTATAGTTAATACGTACTATAACTCTAACAGCAGTCCGAACAGAAATGTAAGATGTCATACAACAAAACAAAACAGAATTCACTGTAAATACGGCTGTGTCGCAAGTGTAGTGTGACCGACTACTGATCGGAGGGTCAGGGGTTCGATCCCCGCTCTGTCTGCAGTCTGCATGCTGAAGTGTCCTTGAGCAAGACACTGAACCCCCAGCTGCTCCTGGTGGGTCAGGCCAGCGCCTGTGTATGGCAGCTCCACGGCCATCAGTGTGTGAATGTGTGCATGAATGGGTGGATAGCAGGATCTGTAAAGTGATTTGGTCATCTAGAGATGAGAAAAAGCGCTATATACAGTGGTGTGAAAAAAGTGTTTGCCCCCTTCCTGAGTCCTCATTTTTTTTTGTATGTTTGTTGCACTTAAATGTTTCAGATCATCAAACAGATTTATTAGACAAACAAGTAAACACAAAATGCAGTTTTTAAATGAAGGTGTTTATTAAACCTACATGGCTCTGTGTGAAAAAGTGATTGCCCCCTCATTAAAACATACATTAACTGTGGTTTATCACATCTTTGGAAAGTTGAGTTCAATTTCTATAGGTACATCCAGGCCTGATTACTGCCACACCTGTTCTCAATCAAGAAATCACTTAAATAGGACCTGCCTGACAAAGTGAAGGAGAGCAAAAGATCCTCAAAAGCTCGACATCATGCTGCCATCCAAAAAGATTCAGGAACAAATAAGAAACAAAGTAATTCAGATCTATCAATATGGAAAAGGTTATAAAGCCATTTCTAAAGCTTTGGGACTCCAGTGGACCACAGTGAGAGCCATTATCCACAAATGGCAAAAACATGAAACAGTGGTGAACCTTCCCAGGAGTGGCCCGGCCGACCAAAATTACCCCAAGAGCGCAGCGACGACTCATCCAAGAGGTCACAAAAGACCCCACAACAACATCCAAAGAACTGCAGGCCTCACTTGCCTCAGTTAATGTCAGTGTTCATGACTCCACCATAAGAAAGAAACTGGGCAAAAATGGCCTGCATGGCAGAGTCCCAAGACGAAAACCACCACTTAGCAAAAAGAACATAAAGGCTCATCTCAGTTTTGCCAGAAAACATCTTTATGATCCCCAAGACTTTTGGGAAAATACTCTGTGGACTGATGAGACAAAAGTTGAACTTTTTGGAAGGTGTGTGTCCCATAACATCTGGTGTAAAAGTAACACAGTATTTCAGAAAAGGAACATCATACCAACAGTAAAATATGGTGGTGGTAGTGTGATAGTCTGGGGCTGTCTTGCTGCTTCAGGACCTGGAAGACTTGCTGTGGTAAATGGAACCATGAATTCTGCTGTCTACCAAAAAATCCTGGAGGAGATTGTCCGGCCATCTGTTCGTGACCTCAAGCTGAAGCGCACTTGGGTTCTGCAGTAGGACAATGATCCAAAACACACCAGCAAATCCACCTCTGAATGGCTGAAGAAAAACAAAATGAAGACTTTGGAGTGGCCTAGTCAAAGTCCTGACCTGAATCTAATTTAGATGCTGTGGCATGACCTTAAAAAGGCGGCTCATGCTCGAAAACCCTCTAATGTGGCTGAATTAAAACAATTCTGCAAAGATGGGTGGGCCAAAATTCCGCCACAGCACTGTACAAGACTCATTGCCAGTTATCACAAATGCTTGCTTGCAGTTGTTGCTGCTAAGGGTGGCCCAGCCAGTTATTAGGTTTAGGGGGCATTCACTTTTTCACACAGGGCCATGTAGGTTTGGATTTTTTTACCCTTAATAATAAACACCTTCATTTAAAAAGTGCATTTTGTGTTTACTTGTGTTATCTTTGTCTAATATTTAAATTTGTTTGATGATCTGAAATATTTAAGCGTGACAAACAAAAAAATGAGAAATCAGGAAGGGGGCAAACACTTTTTCACACCACTGTAAGTGAACGCCATTTAAATACTGTTATTTTGAAACTGGACAAAGTGTGTAAACAATGTTTGTATTCATTGTACACATGCTGTAAAATCACTGCACCCATCACCCAATCATATCAACCAATATGACAAAGGGCAATGTTTGGCTCTCGATGAAAATGCCGGAGAGTAGAGAAGGGAGAACGTTATAGATCCAAGGAGTACATGGTTCTAGAATAATGCAAAAATTTTACTTTACATACAATATTTTAAAGCAAAAAGTCTCACCTGCAGTTTTTCTGAGAAATTGAGTGATTGAGGCTACAATTCACCTAATGGCCAGTGGGGTCACTAAAACCCAGTTCCCCAATTGTTCTTTTAAATATTTAAACCTTACAATATAAAGAATGCTACTCAAGGAAATTATTAGGTAACACTTTTTCTCCCCAGTTTGCACCTGGGACCAGGCTTAAATCTGTGGGACTTGTCAACTGGTTGTGTAATCAGTCTAAGTCGTGGAGAAGCACCATGTTAACAATAGTTTATTTATCCCTGTGTGTGACAGGGAGACAATCTCCCACTAAATTTAGCCCTGGACATGTTCATGTTAACACAACAGGACACCCAGTATGACACCGAGATTTGTGATAATCTCTTTGACTTCAGGAAAGACCGACTGTCCCTTCATCCCCCAGTATTAAAGCTAAGATAATATTTACATTTGTGTTCAAGGCCAAGCAAAGTGATTGCATGGGGAGGCAACTGAAACGAGCAGAAGCAGCTGTGGTTATTTGAAGCAAAAGGCATCAATAATCACACCTGTCTGAAATGAACATTCATCACTATGAAGCATTATCCAAAGCCCCTAGCTGCCAAAAAAATAAATAGAAAAACTTTGACATTGGTATTTTGGCTCGTTTATATTGAAGCCTTACTCCACGTCTAATTTCAAGGAGATCCACTGTGAAAACTGATGTTATCAGCACCAAGAGGTTTTATTGGATTAAAAAAATGCAAGAAAGGAAATAGTGGAAGTTGTGATTGCTGAGGTTAGACCACAAAAGAGAAGCCAGGACCACCCAAACAGATCATTTGGGAACCACTGTGGTCAATTACCAGCCCTAAACAGGAAGGATTTATTCAAAGTCATGCTATCTTGTAAATCACTTTGATATCCACACACTCTTCCTGTCATAAAGAATATCCTCTAGTATGAAATGGGTGATTTACTTCAAGATGGATTCTCCTGTAACATGCCACTCTCCCCCTCACAGATGACTTTGAACATTAACTAAGCCAGGGAAAGTCAGACAGCAGGTGAATTCTAGATGTTTCTCAAAGTAACTAAGCTGTCTGTCCCCCATCCACCCAGTTAATACTAACCAACACCATCTTCTGTTGTTTTTACAATCTCATTACAGAGATCACTCTGGCTAAGGATTTGTACAATAAAACTTGAGTAAATCTGTCAGAAGAAGATGAAACAGCAGCAAAAGACTCAACGATGACTTAACTGAAAAAGTTAATTTGAAAGTTAAGTTGAAGTTAAGTTAAGGCTGACCTTAACTGAAGTTGATAGAAATGTGATGCCTCTGCATGGACAACTTTGTTTGTGGACAACAGACTAACACGTATCCAGTCAGTTTTAAGGGCTTAGTGCTAAACTTATTCAGTAGTTATTTTTAATGGGACTGTTATTTTATTTTATTTTTTTATTTAACCTTTATTTATACAGTGTAGTTTTTATACAGGGTAGTTTCATTGACAGGCAACCTCTCTTTTTCAAGGACGCTCTGTTCATTCACACATTCACACCAAGAAGCTGCCCAGTACAACCATAGACTAACCTGTGGCCACTGAGCAGCTCCACTGGAGCAGTTGGGGCTAAGGGCCTTGCTCAAGGGCACCACAGTGGGGTTAAGGAGGGTGGGGCAAACACTGCTATGTTATCTGTCCCACCCAGATCTAATCCTGCCAGTCCAGGGATCGAACCCGCAACCTTCTGCTCACCAGTCCACATCTCTAACCAATAGGCCACCCTGTTGATGCATGCATGAAGCAGGCGGTACTCAATACTGTGCTGGAGGGTTCCTGTGGTAACAACTCTTCCACATACATGTTCGAGGAAAGTTTTAAATACACTCTCTAATACCATGAAGATTAATAAAAAATATACATGCCTCTGCATTTTCAGATATGTAATTCACAGTAAAGACATAATATTTTTGTTCATGCTTGTTACAGTTCGTAAAAGACCATGACATCATTTATGAAAAAGGTAAAAGTTACTTTGGCTGGATACCAAGCCACACAAAAAACAAAACAAAACAAAAAAGAAGGATGTAAACTGTCAACTGTGGTCACGTACACAGACTGGTGTTCTGACATTTTGGCATACTTACCAGATACCACATACCCTGGGTTACTGTGCATGCACATGCATGCATACAACAGAAATGCACAGTACTGAGCAAAGTCCATCATTTCAGCATACGGCCAGAGACTTCATACAGCTGACCAAAGGCAAGCAATTACATAACGTTACAACTGTATAGAGTTGCATATTGTTAGTTCCATTATAATGTATTATAATTATAGTCTATTGCACTCTATCACTGTAGTTACAGTGCAGTTAACTTTAATTTTTTTTAAATGTAAAAAATGCCATTGTATTAGAGAAAATTAGTGGTATATCAAATGTTTTTGTGTAACTATAATTTTATTGATGTCTAAGTTTTTTTCTTTTTGTATGTGAATGCATGACTGATTGCCTTGTTTTGTTCTACCACTGTGTTAAACTATAGGTATGCCATTCTGTCAATGTGAATTAACCTATCAGAACATTATATTACTGTATTAAACTAGTATTATTTTCTGCTATCTTAAATGTACCTACAAAACATCATAACATAGGTATGCTATTCTGACAAAGTAGGCTAAACCGATAGTTATATCTATTGATTTGCCATTCGGGTATGCTATTCTGACAAATTATGCTAAAATGTTAGAACACCAGTTCAAAGTAGTTTTCATGCGCTGAAACTGTTGGCCAGACAGCTGCATTTAGTGCACGTACAGTGAATGTAATCTATGGTCCCTATGCCCACAAAGTATGACAGCAATGCTCCAGCAAACGAATTTGAACACCCATAATTAAATAAAATGAGGAGAAAGAACAAGAAGTTGCTCATTTCAGTGTGAAAGCGCTTTTAGTGGTCTTTGTGACTTAAAAAGCGCTATATAAGTGCAGGTTAGTTAGTTAGTTAGTAAACAATAGTGGAAGTTCAGTGTGGGTCACTGGCACAGTCAAAAAAAATTTGGTCTGCTCTCACCCTCAAGATGACGAAATTTATGTCAAGTGCCCTATGCAGTTTTGTGGAGAATGAAGCAGTTGTGCTACCATGATTTGGGCTTGAGAAACAGCTGTAGAATGTATGCCAAGCCAGTAGGTGGCGATGTTTTTTTTAAACATCAACACCACAAACTTGTGTGAATTGCCCTGTGAGGTAGTGATGGATTAGTCAAAGCTTTCTGAAGCACTGAACCACTTTGAACCATTTGCTCTGAAGATGAGTAACTGCTTCGAACCTTTCAATACAGTCTTAAACAGTGACATCTGCTGGCTGTGACTGAATACTGCATCTGACTTAGAGTTGATAGAAGCCTGTAATACGGTTCAAAAATGCCATGGGCTCACAGATTCCTGCTTGATCAAGTGGGCAATAAAAGTTATTTTCTAAAATTGGGTAAAATGTGTATATGTCCACATAATATAATTTTGACGTGGGCATGTGTAACCCAGCTGAGAAAATGACCCTTTTTCTCAGATGTAAATTGTATTAATACAATTGTGTGATTTTATTTTGAAAACCAATTATCTTGGGGAAGAGGAAGTGTGATCCTCGTGATCCAACTTTAAAACTTCCGTTTTATGGTCACGGGTGATCTGGGTTTTCCCCATTCGTTAAGAGCGATATTAGCCCCGCCTTCCGAGCAGAGTGCCGAGGCGTGCACCCGAGGCTTGTTCTTTTCACGATCTGCGAGCGGAGGAGAGGAGCTGTAGGACGATCTGTCCTCACGCTGACACCTCTTCTTGGTAAGCTAATTCAGATAAATACTATAAATGGATCTAAACACTCTCCAAACGCTAATCTGCAACCTTTATTATCCTAAGTTGATGGGAGCACGAGCTTGAGAGGCCGTGAAGCAGTGACTTCTGCTGTGTTCACCCTGAACCTCATTCTGCTGTGTTCACACTGATACCTCATCTTGGTAAGTCAGATACATGCTAATGTTATGCTAATGTTAGTGCTATGCTAATGCTAGTCGCGAGTGGATTTTTTTCTGTTTAAAAGCAATGGAAAAGGCTGTCTTTGTGTCTGTATGGCTTTCCTAAATGTGATTTCAGTTCCCAACAGTATGCTTAAGTACTTTTAGTTCATATGCACTATTTCTGTCGAATGCAATGTGTAGTTTGATGCTAAAAGCACATGGTGTTGGTCTACTATGTAAATCCATAGGTTATGCTAAACCCAGTAGCTCAGACAGGGTTTACTGGTTTTAAAAGGGAATATTGGAAGTGATAGGACAGTATATTCCCTGGTTATGTGATAAATTAATTGTATTTCATTTCATGATTTACAGAGACAAGGTTAGAGAGGATTAATCATAATTTCATGGTTAAATGATAGAGATGAACAGAGGAATTCATTTAATTGGTCACATGAAAAAAAGGGTATTTCATGTGCTACCAGAGAGATTGTGAGAAAAAAGAACACATGCATGTAAGATGTAAGATGTGAAATGTAAGATATTACTATATTGCTGGATTGTGATAATAGTAATATGAGAGAAGAATTTAAACACTAAGCTATGGTGTTATATAAGAAGGGATTGGAAGACGAATTACTCGAGCTGTAAACAATAATACCATTATTGTCGTGCAGGCTAGGTTTTTTTTTGGTTGCCGACCAAAAACCTTCTGGATCCTGGATTTTCTCCGAATGGAGATGGCGAGCCTGACCCGAGATTGAACAGAGGTCTGACCAAGGTCTCAATTGAAGGACATCCCTCCTCTCTCCAGTGACCAGGATTTAAAGTGGTAACAACCCAAGTCGCCGCTTTAAAAGAGGAAAACAAACCTGAGTCTGGAGTTACAAGACATCTTGACTGGTCAAACGACTAACCTGAACGGGCAATCAAACACTGAGCTCAGTAGGACACTTTTGGGGTTTTATTTCATGCCAGCCGTTGTTATATTTGTACATTGTTTGTATATTTTGCTCCCCTTAACTTTATTAATAACAGATATGAATTGCTCATTTCTTGCCTCCAGCTATTTCATTCCACACTCACTCTAATTCCCTATTGTAACCCTCACGAACCTAGCAACTGGTCTACACTTAATTATTTCCCTTACCTAATTAACATAAGGCAAGGGTTACACATGACATCACAAGGTCTCATTTGGAATGGTCATGTGATTTCTGAGTAACCCAAAGCAGGTATCGAATCACGTCCCCATGAAACTTCTGCTTCAAATGCTCGATACAGTAGCAAGTCCTATGGCTCAAGCCTAACATCACTACAGATAGATAAAGTTTTCTGAATTTAATTGTGTACACTTACCTTCTTCTACAGTGCAGAGATTATAAACTGTTCAGAAAGACTCTGGACTACAGCTCTATAGCTTGCTATTGTCGTAATTCTTACTATGCAGGAGTGTTAGGCTGAAAACATAATGGCCGGGCATGAAGTAGGGTTATAACTAGGGGTGGACAATATGGCCTAAAATAAAATCCCCAATTTCTTTTTTCACACCACGATCAATTTTTGATTTTTATAGATACTTTGATTGGAGACAAGGAATAACTTCAATCCCAAACATGATTCAGTCCTGAGAATAAAGTGTAAACCTGGCTTTCACCAAACCAAACCTTTTGTTATAATAAAGATTTAATCAAACAATGATAAATCCACATATTTCTGATTAATAAAGTGCCAACTAAACTTTTATTTATTTTTTTATTATTTTAAGAGTGGGGAGGAGTTAGACGTGGAGACTACCATAATTACTCTTATGAATGGAAAAATATCTTTTTTTTTTACCATATTCATTTTTAAACATTGTCCAAACCCAAAAATATGAATTTAAAATATGAATTTATTGCCTAGCCCTAGTTATAACATTACTTTTCTTGGCCACATTTACATGACAAAAGAACTTGTATGAAAGACAAAGTTCTGTTGTGGTTTGGGTATTCCTTTGCATGACAACAGTGTTTTGGGGGCCTAAAATGTAAACATTTGAAAAGGGGCTCCAAAGTGCAATCTTTTTTAAAATAGCATCCGTTTCATAACTGTACAAACTGGAGTCCCCCTCTGATGAGGACACCCTTAGTCCAACACTTTAAACCTAACTCCCTGATCCCATAACCAGATTATGATGGCAATCCATGACAGGGGTGTTATCACCTCTGACCTCCTCACACTCTCAATCCCCCACTCTCCATTCATGAGGACACTTTCTATCATGGAGGATTTGAGTTGAAGGAGCGACAAACTGAATTTTAGCCATTTTTAAGACCTCTGACGTCACATAAATAGTAGCAATTTTTTTTCCCGCAGGAGCAATAACTTTCCACAACCTGTGACAGTGCATCACAAGTTGCTGCCCTTCTCCAGATAAATTTCAGCGAGCAGGGCTTGGAAAGAGAAAAGCAGGAATGCCCAGAACACCACCTTCTTCCCTCCCTCTCTTGTACTCTCCTTCACATACCCTACAAGGACAAATGTGACTGGCTACCCGCTCTCTGTTTGATAAACACTGTTCTTCCCTCCTCTCCCTCCTTTTCTCACACTCCTGTCCTTCATTATCCCAGCGCCAGTGTTTTTCAGACCTTTATTGGTGATCACTGTGTCAGAGAGCAACAGAAACATTAGAGGAATTATAGTGCATCAGTTGGAAGTGATGAAAAGAAAGATTCGTTTTAATTTAGAAGAGTATGGAGAGAGATCTCTTATGCATGGTTTAATCAGTTCTGTCAGAATGTTGTAATAATTTCCCAAAAATATTCTGCAGTGCACATTCTACCTTGATGGAAGGTCCGGAGGAGAAGCTGGATGAGGACATCTTGAATGGTGTTGCTCTCAGGCCGAGGGTCAACTCTGAAACAGACAAAAAAAAATGTTCTTGCATTGAAAATATCAAAGATTTTGTGTAAGAATGACCCTGAGAGGAGCACCGAGGCCTTTCCTGATCTAAGTATGTGTACAGATGAGATTTATGTATGGTCCTTCACTGTGTTGGTGGTATCCACTAGTCACTTAAGCTGAAACAGTCCTAAACAACTTGTGTCTAATGACAGTCGTGTGTTAAAATGCAAGATGAGGCCACCTTTAACATAAACCTCAGGAGTATGCACATGCATTTGCTCTCCAATACATAGACATGCACAAAAGTTACATCATAAAATGCAGAACTGATGCACACCATCACAGACAGCATTTAAGAGCACTTGCAGTTCTTTTAATGGGAACGGGAGACACATCTACAGGCACAGGCGTTGTTCCCAAAAAAGGAGGCCAGAATTCATTACCAGCAAAACGAGCTAAAAAGAAGCCAAGTGTGACCGTGTGAAGGATTTCAATACGGCTTCCAGGATGTGTGCTGAGATCGGAGGCCGCTTCGCTAATGATGCAACTGCACGTGTCCAGCTTGAGTTTTAAATAAACTGTTTGGGTTGTAGATGAGAGAATCTTACAACAGCTTGTTTGGACACACAGTAACAGCAGCTGTAGCAGCCTTGCTTCTGTAACATAATGAGTCATGCCATCCATATTTTTGTTAAAGGCAATTTATGAATCTCTGCTGGTGCTGTTTGCGCCATCACTATATACTGTCCTCAGTCTATATGTACTAATTGTTTACATACAGTTATCCAGCCAAAGTCAAAACAAGGACGTTACAGTGTCTAAAAATGCTCTTCCAAGCTCTTACGAGGCTATAAGTCTTCCATGAAAAAAAAAGTTCTAATTTAAATCCCACTCGAATGAATGACAGTAAGTGCTTGTTGATTTAAATAAAGAGGGGGCAGACAATATCTACACAATATAACAAACATGGCACTGTGCTGTGTGGACAAACAGTCTCATTCATTGACACAGCAACAGTATCACTATTCAGTTTGGCTCAGGACAGCCAATTGTTGTTTCCTTTGTCCTGATATTCTCTCCACTGATGACCCCCCACTACCCCACTCCAACTGAGCAGCATGCCCACTCTACAACAAACACCCGTCTTCTGTGTGAATGTGCCACTTAATAGTCAACTCTGACATCTATTCCCACTCCTCCATGTGCTTCACTTGACATCATCCTACTCACTGTAACTCATTCCTCCAGATCTGTGCGTGAACAGCAAGAAAAGGCGCTCAGCTGCTAAACTGAGATTAATGTCGGCACAAACACCGACAGCTATGGCTTTGCAGGCTTAAAATGTTAATAGCAAGCGATGAGCTCATTAAACATGCTGTGGTGTTAAATGGGTGGATTTGGTGCCCGTACCTCGCCTTTGCCCCATGGCATTGGTGGTCATGCGTGGGGTCACGCTGGTGATGGGTATGATGTTGCCTCTCGGGGCAGATGACGAGGAAGAGGAGGTGGCGGTGCTGCATCCATCCTTGATCTCGATGGTGAGGAACGTCTTCATGTCTGGGTCGGCCTCTTCCTGGGTGACCTTTTTTCCAGCTGCTCTCCCTGGGGTCCTGTCTTCCTTTGAGTTACCGGAGGCATGCACATCTTTTTCAGCCGGATGCCTCACCCCACCCACAGAGTTCTGCAATTGGCTGGCCGAAGACAGGGAATTGTTGGCCACGCCTCTTGGCTGGCTCTGGGATGCAGAAGAGGTGCTAGACGAGGAGTCCACACGGGGCTTCGCTGGCCTTTCTCCAGATATGCCAAGGGATGATGATGTGTGTGAAAACAGCTCAGCAGCCCGGGAGAGATTTGTGTGGGCACCACTGCCAAATGTGCCGCCGTTCCTCAGGGGGGTTTTCTTGAAAGCGGCGACATTTTGACTCTGGTTTAGTTCTGTAAACTTGCGCATTCGATCTCGAACCGAGTTGGTGCGGTGCGTTTCAGATCCATCTTTCTTCTCGTGTGCTGTGAAAACAAAATAAAGCAGGAGAGTCAAACTCAAGAAAAACACACAACTCCAAACAAACACAAATAGTCAACATTTGCTCACCTATTCACCTGAATTAAACACTCTCATGGTCTTGTAAAATCACGTTTACTCCTCTTCCTTTAACCTTTTGTTTCAGTACATTTAACTCGAATAACTGATCTACAACATGGAACAACTTTTATTTATTTTTTACACTTTCCACTGCATTTTCTTCAATATATTTACTTTTACATAATCTCAGTATTATTGTGTGCTGTTACAATGGTAATACTTTCAGAGGAAGTGAAAGAAAACTAGTCAGTAAAAGAGAAAATATTTATTGGGCCCAGTGTAATAAAAATGAGCTGATTAGGACAAGATAGTGTATATTAATGAGAGCCCTGTAGCCTATGAGTGACCCCGAATATTTACATAAAATTGGTTTTATCTTTTCCATACATTAAAAGTGAGTCCCATCCATCCATCCATCCATCCATCTTCTACCGCTTTTCCGGAGGTCCGGGTCGCGGAGGCAGCAGTTCAAGCAGAGAAGCCCAGACTTCCCTCTCCCCAGCCACCTGCTCCAGCTCTTCAGAGGGGATACCAAGGCGTTCCCAGACTAGCTGGGAGACATAGTCTCTCCACCGAGTCCTGGGTCTGCCCCGGGGTCTCCTCCCAGTGGGACGTGCCTGAAACACCTCAAGTGGGAGGCGTCCAGGAGGCATCCTAATCAGATGCCCATACCACCTCAACTGACTCCTTTCAATGTGGAGGAGCAGCGGTTCTACTCTGAGCCTCTCCCGGATGACTGAGCTCCTCACCCTATCTCTGAGGGTGAGTCCAGCAATCCTACGGAGAAAGCTCATTTCAGCCGCTTGTATCCGCGATCTCGTTCTTTCGGTCATTACCCAAAGCTCGTGACCATAGGTGAGAGTAGGAACGTAGATTGACTGGTAAATCGACAGCTTTGCCTTAGAACTAAGCTCCCTCTTCACCACAACAGACCGGTACAACGTCCGCATCACTGCAGATGCTGCTCCAATCCGTCTGTCGATCTCTCGCTCCATTTTCCCCTCACTCGTGAACAAGACCCCAAGATACTTAAACTCCTCCACTTGGGGCAGGAGCCTGTCCCCAACCCGGAGAGGACAATCCACCTTTTTCCGGCTGAGGACCATGGACTCGGACCTGGAGGCGCTGATTCCCATCCCAGCCGCCCCACACCCAGCGGCAAACCGTCCCAGCAAGAGCTGTAGGCCATTGCTGGACGAAGCCAACAGGACAACATCATCTGCAAACAACAGAGATGAGATCCTGTGGTCACCAAGCATGACACCCTCCACTCCCTGGCTGCGCCCAGAAATCCTGTCCATAAAAATTATGAACAGGACCGGTGACAAAGGGCAGCCCTGGCGGAGTCCAACTCCCACCGGGAATGACTCCGACCGAGCGCCGGCAACGCGAACCAAACTCTCACAACGGTCGTACAGAGACCGAACAGCTCGTAACAACAAGCCCGATACCCCATACTCCCGAAGCACCCCCCACAAAAATCCACGAGGGACGCGGTCAAATGCCCTCTCCAAGTCCACAAAACACATGTAAACTGGTTGGGCAAACTCCCACGAACCCTCAAGAACTCTCGAGAGGGTAAAGAGCTGGTCCGATGTGCCACGGCCAGGACGAAAACCACATTGCTCCTCCTGAATCCGAGGTTCGACCAACGGCCGGACTCTCCTCTCCAGTACCTTGGCATAGACCTTCCCAGGGAGGCTGAGGAGTGTGATCCCTCTAAAGTTGGAGCACACCCTCCGGTCCCCTTTTTTGAAGAGAGGAACCACCACCCCGGTTTGCCATGCCAAAGGCACTGCCCCCGACCTCCACGCAATGTTGCAGAGGCGTGTCAACCATGACAACCCAACAACATCCAGGGCCTTGAGGTACTCGGGGCGAATCTCGTCCACCCCCGGGGCCCGGCCACCAAGGAGATTTTTAACCACCTTAGCGACCTCAGCCCCTGTGATAGGCGAGTCATCCCCCTCGTCCCCAAACCCTGCTTCCTCTGTGGAAGGCGTATCAGTGGGATTGAGGAGATCCTCGAAGTATTCCTTCCACCGCCCGACGATATCCCCAGTTGAAGTCAACAGTGTCCCATCCGCACCATACACAGTGTGGACGGGGAGCTGCTTTCCCCTCCTGAGCCGCCGAACAGTTTGCCAGAATCTCTTTGAAGCCGACCGAAAGTCTTGTTCCATGGCCTCACCGAACTCCTCCCATACCCGGGTTTTTGCTTCAGCAACCACCCGAGCTGCACTCCGCTTGGCCTGCCGGTACACCTCAGCTGCTTCGGGAGTCCCACAAGCCAACCAAGCTTGATAGGACTCCTTCTTCAGCTTAATGGCCCCCCTCACCACTGGTGTCCACCACTTGGTTCGGGGGTTGCCACCACGAGATGCACCGACCACCTTGCGGCCGCAGCTCTGGGCTGCCGCTTCAACAACAGAGGTGGAGAACATGGCCCATTCAGACTCCATGTCTCCAGACTCCCTCGGAATGTGGTTGAAGTTCTTCCGGAGGTGGGAGTTGAAGACCTCCCGGACAGGGGCCTCAGCCAGACGCTCCCAGCACACCCTCACTATACGTTTGGGTCTACCAGGTCTGAATGGCTTCCTCCCCTGCCATTGGATCCAACTCACCACCAGGTGGTGATCAGTTGACAGCTCTGCACCTCTCTTTACTCGGGTGTCCAAGACATACGGTCGCAGGTCTGATGATACGATAACAAAATCGATCATCGACCTGCGGCCTAGGGTGTCCTGGTGCCAGGTGCACATATGGACACCCTTATGCTTGAACATGGTGTTCGTTATAGACAGACTGTGGTTAGCACAGAAGTCCAATAACTGAACACCACTCGGGTTCAGATCGGGCAGGCCGTTCCTCCCAATCACCCCCCTCCAGGTTTCACTGTCGTTGCCCACGTGCGCATTGAAGTCCCCCAGTAGGACAATGGAGTCTCCAGGAGGAGCACCCTCCAGCACCCCAGTCACAGACTCCAAAAAGGGTGGGTACTCTGAAACATCATTTGGTGCATAGGCACAAATGATGGTCAGGACCCGTTTCCCAACCCGAAGGCGCAGGGAAGCAACCCTTTCGTCCACCGGGGAAAACTCCAATATAGAGGCAGCAAGGTGGGGCGATACAAGAATACCTACCCCTGCTCGTCGCCTCTCGCCCGGGGCAACTCCAGAAAAGGCCAAGCTCCAGCCCCTCTCCAGGAGACTGGTTCCGGAACCGGAGCTGTGTGTTGAGGTGAGGCCGACTATATCTAGCCGGTATCGCTCAATCTCGTACACCAGCTCAGGCTCCTTCCCCACCAGAGAGGTGACATTCCACGTACCAAAAGCCAGTTTAGAAAGCTTGGGATCAGTCCGCCAAGGTCTCCGCCTTTGACTGCCACCTAATCCACATAGCACCGGACTTCCATGATCCCTCCTGCAGGTGGTGAACCTACTGGAGGGCGGACCCATGTAACTCCTTCGGGCTGAGCCCGGCCGGGTCCCATGGGTGGAAACCCGGCCACCAGACGCTAGCCTTCGAGCCCCTCCCCCAGGCCTGGCTCCAGGGTGGGGCCCCGGTAACCCCATACCGGGCGGGGTACACTGAATCCTTGATATACAATTTATCATGAGAGTCTGTTGGATCGTTCTTCGTCTGGCCCTTCACCCAGGACCAGTTTGTCTTGGGAGACCCTATCAGAGGCAAATTGCCCCGGACAACATAGCTCCTGGGATCACTGGGGCACGCAAACCCCCCCACCACGATAAGGTGACGATCCATGAGGGGGGAGTCATCAATTGTAATACATCTAAAGGGGAAAAAAGTCAGCAAAAAAGTCTGCACTTTAGAAAATGACAGTTTACTAATGTTTTAAATATATATTTAGACATTTACATAAAGTTTTAATTTGTCTTTCCATCCATTTTACATACTTTATTTTAATGCTACCACATGCATAGTAAAACTTTTAAGAAATTATTCTTATTTTTTATCAATATAAACAACCACCATCAATCAAGCGATAATCAAATAAATTATCAATCAGAAAGGGTGCAAAAGTGCAAAATTTGCACACGCCAACCCCACAGTAACATAACAGAATTCATTCATCCGTCCATCTGCGTGGGGCCGCGAGGGCAGCAGTCCAAGCCCAGAAGCCCAGACTACTGCCCAGTTCACATAACACCGTGATCCCATGATTCCCCCTGCAAGTGGTGAGCCCACTGCAGGTCGGACCCATGTGGCTCACCTGGAATGAGGGTCCCATGGACAGAAACCCAGCCACCAGGCACTTGCCCTTGAGCCTTGGTAACCCCAAAATGGGTGGGGCACACTGGATCCTTGTTGTAACTTCATGTAGATCAGCTGGACTGCTCTTAGCCTGGCCCGCCACCCAGGACCAGTTTGTCTTGGGAGACCCTACCAGAGGCAAACTGCCTCCAGCGTTCACCAGGATAAGGTGGTGATCCACTTTTAAATTATCAGTACAAGTATCCCATTAATTCACTTCATGGCAGAAAAAAATTATTTTTGTTTAACATCCATTGATAATGGTTCACCTAAATTTTAGTGAGTGTGCGTCAAAAACTCCTGCAATAGTTCATTTTTCTTTAATTCTTGATCTCTTCCTTCATCTATTTAAATTGATGTCTTGTTGGAAAAAAAAATCTAATTTAATGATAGACATTCAGTTGATTAATCGACAAAGTTTCTTACCACAATCCTTTGGTTTGCCGTGGGTGAGAAGCAGATCACTGTTAACAGTCGTCTAAAATGGAGGGAAACAAAGCAACAGGACAGAACCATGAGCAGAGGAAACAGAGGAGACTAAAGGTCAACATGAACAAGACGAGCTGCGCGTTTGACAGGGCAGAAATGCACCTTCATGAGTGGATAGTTATGGTGACAACACACAGACATACACAATTCTAAATACGGAATTGACAGGCGGTGTTTTCGTTATTTAACAATACAAGCCTGGGGGCCGCTGTCCTTTTTTTTTTGGCTGTGGGACCGTGATGAACCCAAGAGTGTTTACATTAGTCTCAGCAAACTGAGCATCAGCGTATATATTGCAGGGAACAATAAAAGGAGTCCGAGGCCATCCTTGGGTAAACACATTTAGTGGAGCGACACCATGGCGTCATGGCGACCCAAGACCCCAATATAGGGAAATGTGGCTCAACAGCTAAGAGTCGGTGGAGGAACAGAAGCTCTGAAGGGTGAAGAGAGACAGAACGTGTGACCTTAAATGACATCTATTCCTCTCTGACAACAGGTGCTGCTGAGGCGAAACAGAGACAGTCAGGTGCACAGTTTGCTTGTGTAACCAAGAAACAAAAAGTTAAACAGCATCCAACACGGGCTCGGCATGAAGTGTTTATGGATGCCGATGTGACCTGGAGCTCACTGAAAAAAATGTCTGCATTCGTGTCAGGGACAGTGAAAAGGGAAGAAAAGAAGAAGAGGGGCCACTGCACTTTTGTAGCACTGGACTGTGGCTCTGCAGCTCAGCACCCCACTCTAGTGGTACAGTTATGAGGAACGGTGGACTTCACTGCGACTGTTCTGCTGGCTCAAGCTGCTTTCACACACAGATGGGTGACAAATTCAAAGGAAAAACAACTTGTCCATATTCACATCACTCAATGTTATTTAAATGTTTCCACTAATATTCCCTTTTCCTCGTGGCTCCTTTATCACTCTCCATCTTTAACTGCTAATTATTCATTGCATTTTATCACTAATTATACATGTTCACACATTATGTTTTCCTAACACTTGTCTTAGTGCTCTTAGCCAGTGATTTCACATTGCTATTAGCAAAACAATCTAGCTTCTACCTATACTGTCACCACAGTTTAGTGGACATTCTTCTGATCAACAACTTTAACTATATTAAACTATTAATATAACAATTGAAACATTTTATCAAATATATATGTATCAAATTTTCCACTTCTATCCTAACTATTCAGCTAAGGACCTGCTCACACTTAAGCACCACACCAACCACGCCATTTTCAGCCTTTTGGAAAGTAATGTAAATATATTTGTGACTAACAAGTTCTGCATATTTGCAAGGAATTTATTATGAATATTTATGTATTCATTTCTCAATTTACAGTTGTGCTCATAAGTTTACATACCCTGGACGTACTTATAAGTGATATTTTAACCACTTGTAATCAGTGTTTATAAGTTTACATGCCTCCAGGGTATGTAAACCTATGAGCACAACTGTAAGTAATATGGTTATCTTTACCTTTAACTAATAACTTTAACTGAGCAGTAGCTCAGGAGGTAGAGAGGGCTGTCCAATAACTGGAGGGTTGGTGGTTCAAATCCCACTCTCCCCAGCCATCCTGCCATTGTGTCCCTGGGCAAGCACTTTACCCACCTTGCCTCCAGTGTCCACGACACTGGGTATGAATATGCATAAAAAATGTTTGGTAGTGGTCAGAGAGGCCGTTGGCGTGGATTGGCAGACATGTTTCCGTCAGCCTACATCAGGGCAGCTGTGGCTACAGAAGTAGCTTACCACTACCACTGTCTGTCTGTGGAGTGAATGAATAATGTATCCATTGTAAAGCGTCTTTAGAGTGTTCATGAAAAGCGCTATATAAATCCAATGCGTTATTATTAATATAAAAATTTCAGCCATACATTTAGCAAAATATTTAAAGGTGTTTTTTCCCCTATTTTGGTCTGTTTTTTTCTGTTTCACTATTTTAATTTAATTTATATAATTTAATAGTATTTTAAACTTTTTTATAATAACTATTTTATGTTTTTGTTGCATTTTTCCTCTGACTTATTCCTGTATGTTCAGTTTTTTGTTTTAACTGTATTGGCTGAGTTTCAGAGAGAAGATACTGTAGCAAACAAAAACCAAAGCTGCTAATCCAAATTTGATGTTTTTCATTTGGAAACATCACTGGAAACCTTAAATGTTATTTTCGCTCAGTATTTTAAAGTTATAATTTTCCTTTAAACGCACGCACGCACGCACGCACGCACGCACGCACGCACACACACACAGAGAGACCAATAATCTAATAAGATTACGATTAATTCACCTTTTGTTTCTGGAAGTCAAACTGTCCTTTGAGTGGGCCATTTGCAGGATGTTTTCGGGATAAAACGGCTCCATCTGGCTTATCCTGGTTAGACTGAACCTGGGCACTGGCTGCCTCTTGGCTTCTGCCCTCCGTTTCTGAATCTGTGCTACAGGTTGATCCATTCTGGGCTACATCAGCTTCCTCCATTGGACCCCTCCCATCTGAGGATGTACCCACACTCCGGTCAGATGTGGTGGAGCCGGTTCGTTTTCTTAACAGCAGACTGTCCATGGTCTCAGAGGCCAGTCTCTGTCTGACATAGGACTGGGAGCTGTTGCTTCGCTCTGAGGCCCCAGAGTCTAGTCGACCACGCTGGGAGGAACTCTGGCTTTTGTCTGAGGCTCCAGAGTCCAGCCGGGCCCTGTAAGCTGAGCCCAGACCCTTCTCTGAGGCAGCAAAATCCAGGTTGGACTTGGAAAGCACTGAGGTCACACTGCAGTCTGAAGCTGTGGAGTCTGACCTTTGATGGTGAGACAACACCAGGTCAGGCTCCATCTTCACAGATTCACGCTGAGGCTGAATCAACAGAGGTCTAGTGTCATCCTCCTTCACCGGGTGGTCGAGATCCAACACCATACCTGAGCTGGAGCCTGTTACAGAAAAAAAAAAAAAAAAAAGGAAAAATGAGCAATAAAGTCCCTTCTGTACCTTAGTGCTTTCCGTATTACATCCAGACTTGTAAGCTACAGAGTAGAAGGTGTCAGTGGATGAGAGCAGGGGAAGGAGCGGATGGTCAAGTTTCAGCCTTTAAAAGATGTGAATGAAAAACTTCCGCTGGCTTGGGACCCCAGGAGAGACCAGGCTAGAAAATACCACTCAGGATCATTGAGGAGGCATATGGAGACATGAGGGGATGTAGCCATTTCCTCCAGACTGGACTTAGTTCCTGAGTGAGACTTATGAGATTGTGTCGGTAAATGTGTATATGAAAGGAAAGTGCACAAATGAAGAAAGGCACACATGTTTCAACTATAGGTGTCGAGCAGCAAAAAGGGAGAAAGTGGGGGTGAAAAAGAAGGAAAATAAGACAAGTAGCTTCCCTCCATCTATGCTCCTTTTCTCCTCAGGAAACCACACTCCAAACACAGAGTACTGCCCACATCCTCCCCAGTGATATGTCCCTACCTTTTAACACCCCAGGGTGCTGCTAAACGATGGAATATCTGAGGTTACAAATGTACCACAGATAAGAAAAACAGAAAAATAAGAGTGTATCCAGTTCCCACAGCACACATGCAAAGGCAGGCATGAAAACACTACAGAATGACCTTCGTTTGCACCATCTCTGCAACCAAATGGGGTTCACCAACTATGCATGTCTGTGATTTACAAACCAAATCAAAGAGGGACTCTAGTCTGACCAGAGACAGCCTGCATGATCCCTCAACCTTCCAGCAGACAGGATCAAAGTGGAGCATGCACAGCCTCATTTAAAGCAGCTGATCTTTATTTACTTATTACAACACAGCACCTAAACTCTACACAATAATTTTGTAAAAAAAAAAAAAAAAGTGTTTATTTATATAGCATTACCAAAAAAAATAGGCCTACAAATTACTTTAGGATTGAAGGAAAAAATGTACTACACAACTATGTAATATGATCTGAATAGGAAATGTGGGAATGATACAAACTTAGACCAACACAAAGAATGGACCACGAGACAGTAGTATCTTTATCTAATGATTCACTCAGCCAAAACTCAACTACTAGTGAGAGTCAAACACAACTGCTTCTTTAACAAACTCCCATGTTATTGTTCATGGGGGTTTTTGCAACTGGGGAGCTGTCAAATCTATTGTGTGGTGATTTCTGGGAAAATCCCACTGCAAGTGCATAATGAGAGCCTTGCTTTAAAAAAAACAACAACTCCAAAATAGCTGCAAAAAGCTGCAGTCCACTGCCAGTTAACAGAACACAAAGGACAACAGAGCTTTCTTTAGAGTGATGACCCTACGAGAATGGGTCAGCATAAATGGTTCTTTGGCTAAGCTGCTAATGACCAAAATTTAAAGTGCCCATGACATGCCCATTTTCTGTGTGCTGATACAGTTCTAGAGGTCTTAATGAAATATCTGAGGTGTGCTTTGGTCAAAATACCTCAGGGTTTAAATACTGCAGCACCATTTTCCACCCAGCGTAAGCAGCCTTCCTTAAAATGACCCATATCAGTGAATTTCACTTTAAATGCTAATGAGCGCCAGTTCATTCAACCCACCCTCTTCCATCACTTCTGAGATCTTGGGCTGACATCATATTGAGGCTAATGTTAGCTGGTTAGTTAACGGGTCTGATGATAAACACAGCCTGAGCTAACTAAAGTAAAATTGGTTGAATGCGAGAATGTAAAAACCCCAAAAAGCATTATTGGAGACGGGTGTTTGGTTTGAGTGGTTGGTAGGATATGACCATGAGTATGACAGGTACAGAAACAATCCTGAATGACTGAATAATAAGCTTTGCTAACAGCAGCTAATTGCCACAGGTGGAGGTGCCATCCCAGTCATAGTGTAATAAACTATAGTAAAATCAGTTAAAATAATGTCTATGAATGAGATATATGTCAAGTGTTGGTAGATAATTTGGCTGGGATCACTGATGTCTAGTGGGGTGAACAGATCATACAGAAAATTTCCAGTCTGCTTGTTTGTTAGCAAGATTACCAAAATCTGCTGATCTAGTTTCAATGATATTTGGTGGAAGGGAAGACACTGGGTCATGGAAAAACCCATCAAACTCTGGAGTGGGCAGGAATTAAGGGGTGGAGTACTTCCTCTATTGTAAGATTGCTTTTTAAACATATGTATTAACTTTTCTGGGAATGTAAGGTTCTTAATGAAAAAATTCAAGGAAATATGGGAGGTAGGTAACTGTTTAAAAGATGTGGATCCAAATAAAATCTGCATTTAGTGGCATGGGCTAAGTTATCTAACCAGTTTGCAGTTTGTTAATGAATTTCATAGTGAATACAAAGACTTCAGTGACCTGACATATAAAGTAACACAAAAGATGCATCTGTGCTCATTTCACACACTGAGCTATTGTGTGAAAGTGTAATAAGTACTACAGTGTTATGCTCCAACATGATCGGGTTTTTGTCTTTTGGGAATTTGAGGCACAGAAGTGCATTCCATCGAGTCTCTGAAAACGTTTAATTTCCTAAATCATAGCTTTACTAGTGCAGCTGAACACATGGTTATTGAGGTAAGCATGTAAATACAAGTTTTTTTTTTTGTTTCATAAGCAGAGGTATGCATTTGTGGTATGTTCAAAGCCCCAAAATAATCTGGCGATGATCATCCAAGTGAATTTCTTCTTTTTTACACTTTTACTTTGCAGAAAATACAAACACCCCTCCAGGAACCACAGGCCCACCCCGGCTACACTGTCCTGCCCCAAACACAGAAGTCCTGCGTCTTTTTAATTGCTATCCACTTTAGAAGATTTCTGTTTTCCTTTCATATGGTGGTCATTTTGTTTTTTCAAATCCAAGTTTGACCCCAACTTAAATTGTAAGGCAAGGATAAATCAACAACAGTGGGGAGTTTCTTTGCCACGCCAAGAAAGCCTCAGTTCTGTTCTGGTATCGCCTGTATTTAGCAGAGGTGTGGTTGTTGGGTTTCCCTTGGCTTCTTCCCATAACCCCACCATTAACCTCTGGTCCATGTGATGGGCACTGAGAGCCAAACCCAGAGCAAACCGGGCCACACAGAAGGACATAAACATGACCGTCAGCCTTGGGCTGCATTCCAGTTAGCAGAGTGAGAATTTAAAAAGAGAAAAATTGTTAACCAAGAACTACCCAAGGTAAATTCAATGATGTCATATTATCAGAAATTTATGAGAAAAGAAGATTCATTTTAAAAAGTTACAAATATAGAAAAAAATGTCAAATTTATTAGAAAAGCTACAATTTTAGAAGAAATTATTGCTGTTCTTATTTCATTTTTAATAATTCAGATTTAAAGATAAATTACCTTTTTAAGGATAACTAAGACCTTATATTTGGAAAACAAATTTAAGACTTTTTAAGGATTCAGACACCCTATATATGTCACAAGCCGAGCCGGCTTGGCTTTCCCCGGCTCGGCCTCGATCTCTCTGTGGGTTTTGGTTTCACTGTTTATGTGCATTTTGTGTATTTTTGTACTTATTCCATTACCATAGCCACTGCCTGACCAGCAGCTATTCGGAAGCCTTAGTGACCTACTTTCTCCCACGCTGCTGACAGTCTGTCGGACAAGCCACGCCCCCTCGCTCTCCCTCTGGTCCCATCAGCTGTTCCAGCCCCGGTAATTATCTTTCCCGCGCCTCACCCAGGTGTGCCCAATTTGTGTGGCCAGCGGTGTTTGCATTTAAGCAGCTCTTCACTAGACAAACACCGCTGGACCACTGTACAGGTTAGACTGTTAATCTCCGCCGTCTGACTATCACGTCCCGAAGGATTATTTGTGTTTGTGCTCGTTGTTTGCCTTGGATGACTCAGACTGCTCCTGCACGGTAAGAGCTTTTCTGCGTTTCTGTTTGCAGTTGTGCTGCGATGTTTGTAGCGTTTCCTCTGGCAGCACAACTGCTATGCTCGGGCACTGATGCCCGGCTCTTCTCCTGTGCCAATTGAGCGTCCTTGAGAACTCCAAATTTACGCGAGCACTTTGTCCTGTTAGTGTTTGTGGCCATGGTGCACAGTGGTCTGCCTGCTGTATGCTATTTGTGTCAGCCTTTATGTGCACACCTTTTACATTCCTGTAAGTCTTTACTTTTTGAACTGTGTGTTATCAATAAATGTGTGTCTGGTGAACCCTGCACGTAAATCCTCATCTATCCTTCTCTTCCTCCATGTGCTGTGGAAAAGTGCATGGGGAGGTTTACGACAGAATGGTCCAGCCGGTAAGAAGGATTTAGCGGGTTCACCCACACATCATTTTCCCTTTTTTCCCCCATTGTGAACTGTTTTTCTTTTCTGGACTAACCTGTGTTGGAGAATGTCATGCCCCGGTCTCACCAAGGAAGAGGCACGGCAGCGGGGTTCCCCACAGTGGAGGAAAAATGGGCTGCCGAGTTCATCCGAGACTTCATTCATGACGCCCTCGCCGCCTGGGGTCCTAAGAAGAAGCTGAAGAACCTGGACAGAGCAGTAGGGATTTTGGAGGCGCATCCCAGGTTATGGAGCTACCCACAGAACTCCGACCTGCTCTCCACAGTCTGCGCGCTCCAGCGTTCTTTCCCTGGCCTGGCATTCCCCGCGACGTCGGGACGGAGGTCCGGTGATCTGCAGGTCGGCAGCCTCCGCGACACCTCGCCCGACCCTCCTCTCACTCCAGCAAGGCCAGAAAACAAAAGACAGTGTTGACCCGCAAGAAGACACCGGGAGAAGCCTCCCTCTTCAGCAGCGGCCATCATTGTTTCAGCTGCGGGGAGGTCCACTGAATTCACCCCGGCCCCACCTACCTCCGTCGTCTGGGAGACAGCTCCTCCAATAGTCTACGGAGGGGTCCACGTCATCACTGGTACGGAGAGGAACAAGTGTCTGCCACTTACAGCTGTGGATTTCATCAACCAGGATGACAGGCAAGTATTTTTGCATTCTAAACCATTCATTAACATTGAATCTTGCCCGTCTCCCGAGGGAGAGGCCCAGTATCAGCAGTTCACTGGGTCCTCTCCTCCAGCTGCAATTAATGATTGTTTCCTTCCCCTCTCCGTGTCTCCTTCTTTAATTCCTGAGGGCCTGCCGGTCCGAGAGCCAGGCCACCAGACGATGGAGGAGGTTGGGGCCCTGGATGATCCTGCCCAGGGGCCCAGATGGAGGCGTTTCCCCGCAGTCACACCGGCGGATGAGGAGTGGGCGAATCCGCTTGCCTTAGTCAACCGCCGGGTTGAGGAGGAGTGCCGCGAGAGGGAGGTCCGAGAACGCACTTCCCCGGCTGTGAGGGTTCCACCTCCTACGCCTGCTCAGCCCCCGGATTCACTTTCAGACGAGGAGTGGGCTAACCTGCTCGCCTTTGTCAACAGCCGGGTCGAAGAGGAGCACCGTGAGAAGGAGGTCCGAGGACACACTTCCCCAGCTGTGAGGGTTCCTCCCCCTATGCCTGCCCAACCCCCAAACTCTCCTTCGGACGAGGAGTGGGCAAACCTGCTCGCCATAGTCAACAGCCAGGTCGAAGAGGAGCGTCAGAGGACCAGGACTGCAACTGCGGACCACACCCCAGCCGACGGGACCCAGACCGTCATCGTCGACAGTGTCGGAGTCCTGGACAGCAGTAGAGCTCGAGCACAGGCAAGTTATCTCTCCTGTAGTTCAATTGCCTATGATTGAGAGATCTTGTCTGGCTCTTGGGGAGGAGAGTCGGGTACGGCTCCCGGCCAAACCCGGGCTCCCCTTGTCGGGCTCTGCCGCTACCAGCGACCCTAACCTTTCCTTCTCTCCCATGCCTGTTGAGCCCCTCACTAGGGTCGCCGGAGAAGAGTCGCCATCACCGGGGTTGCCTACTGACGACGACGGGAGGTTGGCGGTCCCCGACGGGGTCGAAGGGGGCACAGCACCGGGGGCGACGACGGTGGCTACGCACCCCAAATCGCCGGAGTCCTGGATGGCGGTGGAGCTCGAGTTCAGGCAAGTGTGCTCCAATGTATCAATTCTGTACATGTCAAAGTCACACTGCCCCACTCATGGCAAGGAGGACCCGGGGCAGCTCATAGTAGCCCTTGGGGCTGCCTCACTGTTCTCTGCCGCTGTCGGCGACCCTGACCCGGTCTCTGGGGTCAGAGTCCCCTGCCAGGGCTGCCGGAGAGCAGCTGACCTCTCTGGAAGCCACCGAGGATCAGGATGCAGTGCCAGGAGACGTTAGGAGCACCACCTCCCTCACTGAGGAGGCCACCGCGGGAGCAATGAGGCCCCCAGTGCGGGTCACCGCTGGTGCAACGGTGCTCCAACCGGAGCCTATCGCGGGTGCAGCCACGTCCCAGACCGGGACTGTCGTGGGTGCAGTGCTGGCCCAATTGGGGCCCACCGCAGGTGCAGCTGAGTGTCAACCGGAGGTTGCCACGGGTGCAGCGGAGCCGGCTCGGTTGGGGTCCGCCGCGGGTGCATCAGCGGAGCCGGCCCGGTTGGGGTCCGCCGTAGGTGCAGTTGTGGACCCCCCTGAGGACGCCGTTGTCCCCTTATCTCTGCCCGACGCCGTGGAGGTCCCCTTTCCCCGGTCCTGTTACCCACCAGTGAGCCTTCTGGTGGGCAGGCCACCTCCTGCTTCACCCCTTCAGTCCTGGTGGCTAAACTACGCTGTATGACTATCATGTCCCGAAGGATTATTTGTGTTTGTGCTCGTTGTCTGCCTTGGATGACTCAGACTGCTCCTGCACGGTGAGTAACAGCTTTTCTGCGTTTCTGTTTACAGTTGTGCTGCAACGTTTGTCTGTAGCGTTTCCTCTGGCAGCACAACTGCTATGCTCGGGCACTGCTGCCGGCTCTTCTCCCGTACCAGTCGAGCGTCCTTGAGAACTCCAAATTTACACGAGCACTTTGTCCTGTAAGTGTTTGTGGCCATGGTGCACAGTGGTCTGCCTGCTGTACGCTATTTGTGTCAGCCTTTATGTGCACACCTTTTACATTCCTGTAAGTCTTTACTTTTTGAACTGTGTGTTATCAATAAATGTGTGTCTAGTGAACCCTGCGCGTAAATCCTCATCTATCCTTCTCTTCCTCCATGTGCTGTGGAAAAGTGCAGGGGAAGGTTTATGACAGAATGGTCCAGCCAGTAAGAAGCTTTATGGAGATGCTGATTTCATTTTCCAGCAGGACTTGACACCCCCCACACACACTGCCAAAAGTATCAAAACCTGGTTTAATGACCATGGCATCACTGTGTTTGATTGGCCCGCAAACTCTCCTGACCTAAACCCCATAGAGAATCAATGGAGGATTGTCAAAAGGAAGATGAGCGACACCAGACCCAACAATGTAGACAAGCTGAAGGTCATTATCAAAGCAACCTGGACCTTTATAACACCTCAGCAGTGCCACAGGCTGATCACCTCCATGCCACGCCACATTGATACGGTAATTAATCCAAAAGGAGCCCCGACCAAGTATTGAGTGTGTACATGGACATACTTTTCAGTCGACCAACATTTCTATTAAAAAACAGTTTTTTAAAATTAATTTTATGTAATATTCAAATTTTTTGAGAAACTGAATTTGGGGTTTTCATAGGCTGTAAGCCACAATCATCAAAATTAAAATAAATAAACACTTGAAATATATCACTCTCTGAGTAATGAATCTATATAATATATGGGTTTCACTTTCTGAAATGAGTGACAAAAATATTGAACTTTTTCATGATATTCTAAGTTTTTGAGATGTACCTGTATGCTGTCATCCAAGTAATGTCTTTCAGGGATGTCCCTGCTTATTTAAGCAAGAAAATGCAAAACAGCGTAGCTTTGTAGTAAAACAGCGTGGTACTAGACTGGCCTGCCTACAGTCCAGACCTATCTCCCGCTGAAAATGTGCGGCGCACAATAAAGCACAAAATGCAATAATGGAGACCCCAGACTGTTAACTGAAGTCGTACATAATCCAAGAACGGGAAAGAATTCCACCTACAAAGCTTCAACAATTAGTGTCCTCAGTTCCTAAACGCTTTTTGAGTGTTGTTAAAAGGAAAGGTGATTTAACACAGTGGCAGACATGCCCCTGTCCCAGCTTTTTTGGAACATGTTGCAGGCATCAAATTCAAAATGAGTGAACATGTATTTGCAAAAATCACAATAAAGTTTATCAGTTTGAACATTAAATATCTTGTGTTTGTAGTGTATTCGATTCAATATAGGTTGAAAAGAACTTGCAAATCACTGAATTCTGCTTATGTTTTACACAGTGTCCCAAGTTTATTGGAATTGGAGTTTGTACAATATTCTTAAATTTGGCAAACCATAAATAGGTCTTTTAACAACACAAGCTTATTGCTAATGGTGCATTTTTATTGTTTTAGTAGCTAATCATCTGTGGCCCTTTAAGGTGGATTCCCACTACAACGTTTGAACCAACTTTTACTGACATTTTGGCAAACATCCGGCTCTGCTGACAAAAGTTAATGATTGCTGATGTTTGTTGGCAAACGCTGGCAAAAGTTGTGTTCTTTGAAAATTTTCAGGCCTGCTGAAAATTTACCAACATTTGGAAATACACGTTGGTGAAAGTTGTGCTCACTTTGTAAAATGAGCACAACTTTAGAGATTGGAGACTCTAAAGTGGACCCAGGTGTGAATGTGTGTGTGAATAGTGAAAGGGCTGGGCGCCGCACCAGTGGCTGCCTCATCCACTCATGTGGATGCCCTGTAATTTCCCCCATTGTGGGACTAATAAAGGATTCTAAATCTAAAAAGTTCCTGAGCGCTGAGCTAAGTTATGCAGAATTTACCTATGTCAGCCTCAGTTAAAACTGGGTTTACTCTATGGCGTTTGGACCGACTTTTACAGACGTTCTGAAAAATCAGAGAAATGCTCAGCGCAGTTCAGCTGACATCAGCGTCAGGTGACACTCATATAAAGATCAGTGTTTGTGGAGGCTTCCTGCCGTTCTGCTTCTGGAGTGAACACATCTCCCTTGGACATACGTTTCAATGTTTATTTTCATTTTATTTTCCTATGTAGTTACTTCTGCATACCCTTTTCCCATGTTCATTCATTCATTCATTCATCTAAAAAATAATAAAATAATGCTATAGACTCCAACACCTAAGTCCGCAATTAAAATGTGAATGTGGTTGGAATTTTAAAAAAAAAACTATTAATGAATCATCATATAAATAAAATGATGGGTTGTGGAGGTAATAGAACAGGCGAGATGCAACAAGCTGGAAGGGCACAAGGTTTTATTCCTCCAACATACTGAAATATGCTTCGTAGCTCATGTGAGCTACTAAGCTGCTGAGGCAAGTGTAACAAGCTCTTTTATACACGTTATACAGACAGAGACAATGCATGGCACATTAGCATAGTGACTGTCATCTAATACACATCAGTCAATACATATCATTAGCATGACATCAGCTGGCACCCAGATGTACTTTCCGTCCTGGGGGGAGGGGGAGGGGGGCATACATAATAGTCCAGTGCAATTGTCCTACCCATCAGGGCTGGAGGAAGGATATAATCACTGGAGGATTATGATCACATCAGGGCTGGAGGAAGGATATAATCACCCTGTGGGGTGACCCTATTTTGACTGTTACAACTCTCTCCATTAAAATAACAAAATCCCATTAAATGTTATTTACTTTTTGACACCACATTAGTGCTGTTTGATTCCCACAATGGAAATGAACCAATAAATCCTGGAGAATGATTATGCATGGAGCAGGAAATCAAGAACAGTAAATTTCTCAATGAGGAGATTTTTTTTTTCTTTTGGGCTATCACATATACAGTGGGACAAAAAAGTATTTAGTCAGCCACCAATTGTGCAAGTTCTCCCACTTAAAAGATGAGAGAGGTCTCCAATTTTCATCATAGGTATACCTCAACTATGAGAGACAAAATAAGAAAAAAAAACAACCAGAAAATCACATTGAAGGATTTTTAATGAATTAATTGGTAAATTCCTCGGTAAAATAAGTATTTGGTCACCTACAAACAAGCAAGATTTCTGGCTCTCACAGACCTGTAACTTCTTCTTTAAGAGGCTCCTCTGTCCTCCACTCGTTACCTGTATTAATGGCACCCGTTTGAACTCATTATCAGTATAAAAGACACCTGTCCACAACCTCAAACAGTCAGACTCCAAACTCCACTATGGCCAAGACCAAAGAGCTGTCAAAGGACACCAGAAACAAAATTGTAGACCTGCACCAGGCTGGGAAGACTGAATCTGCAATAGGTAAGCAGCTTGGTGTGAAGAAATCAACTGTGGGAGCAATTATTAGAAAATGGAAGACATACAAGACCACTGATAATCTCCCTCAATCTGGGGCTCCACGCAAGATCTTACCCCGTGGGGTCAAAATGATCACGAAAACGGTGAGCAAAAATCCCAGAACCACACGGGGGGACCTAGTGAATGACCTGCAGAGAGCTGGGACCAAAGTAACAAAGGCTACATCAGTAACACACTACGCCGCCAGGGACTCAAATCCTGCAGTGCCAGACGTGTCCCCCTGCTTAAGCCAGTACATGTCCAGGCCTGTCTGAAGTTTGCTAGAGAGCATTTGGATGATCCAGAAGAGGATTGGGAGAATGTCATATGGTCAGATGAAACCAAAATAGAACTTTTTGGTAAAAACTCAACTTGTCGTCTTTGGAGGAGAAAGAACACCATACCTACTGTGAAGCATGGGGGTGAAAACATTATACTTTGGGGCTGTTTTTCTGCAAAGGGACCAGGACGACTGATCCGTGTAAAGGAAAGAATGAATGGGGCCATGTATCGTGAGATTTTGAGTGAAAACCTCCTTCCATCAGCAAGGGCATTGAAGATGAAATGTGGCTGGATCTTTCAGCATGACAATGATCCCAAACACACTGCCCGGGCAACGAAGGAGTGGCTTCGTAAAAAGCATTTCAAGGTCCTGGAGTGGCCTAGCCAGTCTCCAGATCTCAACCCCATAGAAAATCTTTAGAGGGAGTTGAAAGTCCGTGTTGCCCAGCGACAGCCCCAAAACATCACTGCTCTAGAGGAGATCTGCATGGAGGAATGGGCCAAAATACCAGCAACAGTGTGTGAAAACCTTGTGAAGACTTACAGAAAACGTTTGACCTCTGTCATTGCCAACAAAGGCTATATAACAAAGTACTGAGATGAACTTTTGTTATTGACCAAATACTTATTTTACCGAGGAATTTACCAATTAATTCATTAAAAATCCTTCATTGTGATTTTCTGGATTTTTTTTTTTTCCTCATTTTGTCTCTCATAGTTGAGGTATACCTATGATGAAAACTGGAGACCTCTCTCATCTTTTAAGTGGGAGAACTTGTACAATTGGTGGCTGACTAAATACTTTTTTACCCCACTGTATATATATAATCTCCCAAAATTGTAACAGGCAGAGAGCAGACAAACTCTGACAAACTCTGAAAAAAACTTTATTCCACGGACCAAGAAAATGTTTTTTCAGACAGCAAAAAAAAAAAAAAAATGGCTGTTGTTTCCAAGGGAACCAGTAATTCCCTACTGGCAAAAGACACGTTTGTGCCAACAGCACAGTGTGGTGGTAGAAAAATAACACTGCAGACACGAAACCACCCACCAAACTATACCCATCACCTGCAAATAAACCCACAAATGTCCGTTATATATATATATATATATATATATATATATATATATATATATCCCATACATTAAGAAAAAAATTTAAAAACATGTCCTACACATCATGTTATCACCAAACAAATACTCTACACTGTCCGATTACATATATATTTTCTTTTTTAAGTCCCCCTTCTCTCTATTTCTCTTTTGTTCCTGCATGTCTGAACTGCGTTTTGATCTAAAAACATCTGTTTTCACCAGCATTTCAGTCAACGTTATGAGTGGTGTGGTAGCGCAGTGGGCCAGCACAGCAACTCACCCTTGGCCATGGGATCCCTGGTTCAATCCCAGCCCCTGACCAACAGTGATCTGTGTGGAGTTTGCATGTTCTCCCTGTGTCTGTGTGGGTTTACTCCAGGATTTCTCCGGTTTCCTCCCACAGACCAAAAACATGCAGGTTAGGTTAACTGGAGACTCTAAAGTGGCCCTAGGTGTGAATGTATGTGTGAATGGTTAAGGGATAGCGCCGTACCGTGGCTGCTTCATCCATCCAGGTGGATGCCCTGAATTTCCCCTCTGGGGATCAATAAAGTATACAAAATAATAATTAAAAAAAAAAAAACAAACAAAAAAAAAAAGTTTGCCAATGGAGCTCAACTTAGGCTGACTTAGGCGAACTCTGCTAACTTCGCCCAGCGCTCAGGAGCTATTACAAATTGAGTACAATTTTCACCAACGTTTATTTCCAAACGTCAGCAAATTTTCAGCATGCTGAAAAATTTGCAACGAATACAACTTTCGCCAGCGTTTGCCAACAAACACCAACCTTTATTAACTTTTGCCAGCAGAGCCAGAAGTTTGCCAAAACGTCAGTAAAAGTTGGTCCAAATACTGTAGTGTGAATCCACCCAAAAAAGCAGGCCTAGGATGGCAGGAAGCCTCCACAAACGCTGATTTTTATATGAGCGTCGCCCAACGCTGATGTCAGCTGAACTGCGCTGAGTATTCCTTTGCTTAAGTTAACATAAGTTGGGGAAGTGCTACACATACGCTAGCCTAAGTTGGCAAAAGTTTGACAACGCTGAATGCAACACTGGCAAATGCTAGCAACAGTTCATAAAAGTTAGTGTGTGCTCACCAATGTAATTTCACCAACGTTTGGATTGATTTCTCAGATTTTTCAAAACGTCAGTAAAAGTCGGTCCAAACATTATAGTGTGAACCCAGCTTTAAATGTTCCTGCTTTGGTTTGAGCGTTCCAACAGAGCGAGGCACATCCAGTCCCTCCTAAAAGGTATGCATTCATACCGCTTTATTGATGGCTGGACTAACAGAGGAGTTAATTAAATAAACTCACACTTAAGATGTCAGTCATTAAGCCTATAACTGTGAGTGACTCCAAACGGTTAATAAAGTTAGATGAATTAGCTTAAAGAGCCTGAGTTGATATAACCTCCTGACCGCTACCTCAGGAGAATGGCTCCTTTTGCCGACTATTCTAAAAGAGGCACTGAATAGCAAAAAGAAATCAAAAGGGAAGTGTGCAGTCACAGGTACATGTGAGAGAGGTGGTCAGTGTTGGTTTTGTTATTAGTTCCAACTCAAACTTGACCTTTAGGTGGATGTTTACAGTGCATACAAGGTTTTGTGTTTCAGAGATCCTAAAGCATGATATAGCTGAATATGAGGTAAGTGTGAGGAGGGAAAAGTCACTAAAATGATCACAACACATGCAAGTAAAATGCAGACTTCACTGGTAAAATAAAGGTCCACCGTCTTAAAAAAAAAAAACACATTCAATCTAGAACTGAAGGAGTGTTTCTCACCTTTTCTCAGCAGCTCTTTGCTTTGTTGTGTCTGCTGGCTGTGCACGTCTTGGATCTGAGATCTGATACACTCACTGTGACTCGCCTTCTCTGTGTCCTGTGGGAAAAAGAAAAGAATTGCTCGGTGCACTTCCATACAGCTGCAGAAACACCATGCTTTTAATTTTCTCAGGCGACAGATTGTGTTCAGCCTTAGAATAGCAGCCAGCAAATGTCAGAACTGCATAGCTTCACAACTAAGTAAAAACGTTCTTCCACATCTATCACTGATCTGAGGGCAGCTGGTGATCAAAACAGGTTTTATAAGAGTGAAAGTCATGATAAGAAGCATACTCTGACAGATGGAAAAGGAAAGATTATTTTGTTTCCAGGCTTTTTCAAATATTTCCTTAAGTTATTTAAGATAAGATAAGATAAGCCTTTATTAGTCCCACAACGGGGAAATTCCAGGATTGCAACAGCACAGGGATAGCAACACTCAGAGCAACAATCAGAAGGCAAGAAAAAAACAAGCAAGCAAGAGCAGCTAATATACATATGTACATATTACTATAAAATATATATATACACACACACACACACACACACAGACACACAGTGCAGAGCATTGTAGCTGGATGGAATAAATATATGAATATATGAACACACAGTGCAGAGCATTGTAGCTAGATGGAATAAATATGTAAATATATAAACACCCACAGTACGGAGCATTGCAGCTAGGTGGAATAAATATGCAAGTATATAAACACACACAGTGCGGAGCAATGTAGCTAGATGGAATAATATGTAGATATATAAAAACACAGTGCGGAGCATTGTAGCTAGATGGAATAAATATATAGATATAAACACACCCAGTGCTGAGCATTGTAGCTAGATGGAATAAATATGTAAATATATAAACACACACAGTGCAGAGCATTGTTGCTAGATGGGATGAAACAGCATAACAGTCTACTTAGTTATCCTACATGGTATGATTATGTGCCCATACATATTCTCACTCTCCATAGCGACCGGTATGTTCCTAGTTGTATGCCGGAGGGGACCATTGTGTAAGTCTATTGCATCTTTTGCATTCAAAAAACTATTAGTTTGTTACGTCTTTTGCTATCTCTGCGAGCAGCCCTGCTTAGGTTGTACAGTCTGACAGCCGTTGGTAGGAAGGACCTACGAAACCTCTCGGTTGTGCACCTGGGATGATGTAGTCTGCTGCTAAATGAGCTCCTCAGTGCATCCAGTATGTCCTGCATAGGGTGGAACTCGGACTCCAGCAGAGATGACTGTTTAGCCACCGTCCTTCTCTCTCCTATCTCCTCCATCGGATCAAGGCGCTGCCCCAGGACAGAGCTAGCTTTCTTAATCAGTTTGTTCAGTCTCTTCCTATCGGCTGCAGTAATGCCACTGCCCCAGCAGACCACTCCAAAAGTGATGGCTGATGCCACCACCGTGTCATAGAATAACTTCAGCAGCGCCCCTTGTACACCAAAAGACCTGAGTCTCCTCAGCAGGAACAGCCTGCGCTGTCCCTTCTTGTAGAGTGCGTCAGTATTGTGTGACCAGTCTAGTTTATTGTTCAGATGAACACCCGGGTACTTATAGGATGTCACCATCTCGATGTCTGTTCCCTGTATATTTACTGGTGCTGTGAGGGGCTGCCCATGCCTGCGGCAGTCCACCACCAGCTCCTTAGTTTTCCTCGCGTTGATCTGGAGGCAGTTCCGATGGCACCAGTCCACGAAGTCCTGGATAAGCCCTCTGTACTCAACTTCATCTCCATTGGAGATGAGGCCAACGATCGCAGAGTCATCAGAGAACTTCTGTAGATGGCAGTGTGTTGTGTTGTGTGAGAAGTCCGCAGTATAAAGAGTGAACAGGAAGGGAGCCAGCACCGTTCCCTGGGGAGCCCCCGTGCTACTGATGATCGTATTGGACACACAGTCCCGGGTTCTCACAAACTGAGGCCGGTTCGTGAGGTAGTCCAGGATCCATGATGACAGGTGCTGGTCCACCCCTGCGCGCAGCAGCTTGTCCTTCAGGATCATCGGTTGGATGGTGTTGAAAGCACTGGAGAAGTCAAAGAACATGATCCTCACCATATTCCCGGGCTTCTCCAGGTGGGACAGAGAACGGTGAAGGAGGAAGATCACCGCATCCTCCACCCCAATGCCATGCTGGTAGGCGAACTGGAGTGGATCCATCGCTGGTTCCACCAGGGGGCGGAGGTGAGCAAGGAGCAGTCTCTCCAGGGTCTTCATCAAGTGGGACGTCAAGGCCACCGGTCTGTAGCTGTTCAGGTCTTTGGGGTAGGAAGTTTTGGTACAGGTACCACACAAGATGTTTTCCACAGCTGTGGTACCCTCCCCAGTTTCAGGCTCATGTTGAAGATATACGTCACAATCCCACACAGCTGGTCTGCACAGGACTTGAGGAGCTTTGCGCTGATGCCGTCCGGTCCCGGCGCCTTCCTCGCTTTGATCTTCCTCAGCTCCGTCCTCACCTGGGTCCTGGTCAGGGTCAGGATGGGGGGCTGTGTGTTGGGAGTGGGGGGGTGTTGGTGGAGTGGGGAGTGGGCAGCAGGACTTGATTTCTTTAGAGGCAGCAGTGGTTGTTGTGCAGACAGGGGGGAGGGCGGTTGGTCAAATCTATTGAAAAACAGATTCTTAATTTGTTGCCAAATGAACTTTTGTTAGATAGTATAGTTCACCCAAATTTCTGCTGGTCAGTAGGGGACTAGATCCTATTTCAAATTTACATTTTCCACAATAAAAATACTGATGGCTGCCAGTGGTACCCCTCAGCCTGCTGGGATTAAGAGCACTAATTGGCTGAATTTTTTGGATAAGTCGCACAAAATCAAAATTGTCCCAGATTTTTCATAGAAGCAACTATAGGATCAATATGAAAAGCCTATGTCATGTCATTGACAAGTTTTGACATTTCCAAGGTTTTCTGAGAGTTGTTCTCTGACCTTGACCTGAGTTCAAGATCACCAAAATTCAAACTCATCCCAGATTTTTCAAAGATAGAATTATGGTATCATTGTGAAACATGTATGTCATTTTTATTGTAAGTTACCATATTTACAATGTTTTGAAATGAAAATGAAAAACCTTGACCTTTGACTGTTTGACCTCAGCACCACAGTTTGAGGTCAGGATGCTAAGACAAACCTGTTGACCAAGTTTGGTAACCTTAGCTTTCGTTGTTCTTGAGCTATAGTTTATATGACCATGACCTTTGACCGTGACCTCAGGTCAGAGGTCAGCCAAATTCAAAGTTGTCCAAGATTTTTCTTAGACACAACTATTGTAATGATTTGAAAAGCCAACATCGTTTCTTTCTCTAGTTACTGTGTTCACAAGGTAGGTGTTGACACTGGAGCCCATCCGCCCGGCGGGATGACAACACTACCCCTTCAGCCTTTTAGAGGCTGAAGAGTAAAAACTAATTTTATCTAGTGTGATGTTCATTCTACCCCAGACGAGTTGGTTTGGGGGTGTATCCCACAAGTACTTCAAATGATGAAATCAGTTTTTTTTAGCTTGTGAAGTCCAACCTGGCTTTATACAGTATGACTGACTACAAAAATTCAAGACAGCTGCACCCATGCATGTATATCAACAGGAGAGAAAAATGTACCATTTATTAGCACTTCTGTTTATAATATACAGTGGGGGAAAAAAAGTATTTAGTCAACCACCAATTGTGCGAGTTCTCCCACTTAAAAGATGAGAGAGGTCTCCAGTTTTCATCATAGGTATACCTTAACCATGAGAGACAAAATGAGAAAAAAAAAATCCAGAAAATCACATTGAAGGATTTTTAATGAATTAATTGGTAAATTCCTCGGTAAAATAAGTATTTGGTCAATAACAAAAGTTCATCTCAATATCCTTATATACCCTTTGTTGGCAATGACAGAGGTCAAACATTTTCTGTAAGTCTTCACAAGGTTTTCATACACTGTTGCTGGTATTTTGGCCCATTCTTCCATGCAGATCTCCTCTAGAGCAATGATGTTTTGGGGCTGTCGCAGGGCAACACGGACTTTCAATTCCCTCCAAAGATTTTCTATGGGGTTGAGATCTGGAGACTGGCTAGGCCACACCAGGACCTTGAAATGCTTCTTACGAAGCCACTCCTTCGTTGCCCAGGCGGAGTGTTTGGGATCACTGTCATGCTGAAAGACCCAGCCACGTTTCATCTTCAATGCCTTTGCTGATGGAAGGAGGTTTTCACTCAAAATCTCACGATACATGGCCCCATTCATTCTTTCCTTTACAAGGATCAGTCGTCCTGGTCCCTTTGCAGATAAACAGCCCCAAAGTATGATGTTTTCACCCCCATGCTTCACAGTAGGTATGGTGTTCTTTCTCCTCCAAACACGAAAAGTTGAGTTTTTACCAAAAAGTTCTATTTTGGTTTCATCTGACCATATGACATTCTCCCAATCCTCTTCTGGATCATCCAAATGCTCTCTAGCAAACTTCAGATGGGCCTGGACATGTACTGGCTTAAGCAGGGGGACACGTCTGGCACTGCAGGATATGAGTCCCTGGCGGCGTAGTGTGTTACTGATATAGCCTTTGTTACTTTGGTCCCAGCTCTCTGCAGATCATTCACTAGGTCCCCCCGTGCGGTTCTGGGATTTTTGCTCACCGTTCTCGTGATCATTTTGACCTCACGGGGTGAGATCTTGCGTGGAGCCCCAGATCAAGGGAGATTATCAGTGGTCTTGTATGTCTTCCATTTTCTAATAATTGCCCCCACAGTTGATTTCTTCACACCAGGCTGCTTACCTATTGCAGATTCAGTCTTCCCAGCCTGGTGCAGGTCTACAATTTTGTTTCTGGTGTCCTTTGACAGCTCTTTGGTCTTGGCCATAGTGGAGTTTGGAGTCTGACTGTTTGAGGTTGTGGACAGGTGTCTTTTATACTGATAATGAGTTCAAACAGGTGCCATTAATACAGGTAACAAGTGGAGGACAGAGGAGCCTCTTAAAGAAGAAGTTACAGGTCTGTGAGAGCCAGAAATCTTGCTTGTTTGTAGGTGGCCAAATACTTATTTTACCAAGGAATTTACCAATTAATTCATTAAAAATCCTTCAATGTGATTTTCTGGATTTTTTTTCCCCTCATTTTGTCTCTCATAGTTGAGGTATACCTATTATGAAAATTGGAGACCTCTCTCACCTTTTAAGTGGGAGAACTTGCACAACTGGTGGCTGACTAAATACTTTTTTGCCCCACTGTACATATACTTCAAGTCAGTTGTACAGACAGTACTGCCCAACTTCTATCTTTGAACATACCATTATGGTGTTTTTATACTCAAAAAATTATTGTGTACTGCATTGTTTTCACTCAGCGCTGCTAACAGTGGCTAACACTAGAATCAGCATCTTCTCACTTTCTGCGCTGGAAAACGTCCAACTTCAATGTGGCGTCATTTTGATGTTTTATTTTCAATCTTAAACAAAAGAAAGAACGCACTATAATGCTTTTTTCCTTGATATTTTTTGATAAATTGTTTCATCACAAACAATAAGTCACCGTTAAAATTACAGGCTACAATAGGAATTCAACAGTGGGTCAAATACTTCTGCACACACATAACTCGAGCAGCACCTGTGTCTCCCTTTTACATGTGGCAAAATGCAGATCATTCTTCTGCACTTTGACCCTAATTTCCAAAGAGAGAAAAGCCTCGGAAGGAGGGAAATCTGAGGGGTGGCAGTAGTATTTTGGCATGTGGAAAGGAAATGGGAGAGGTGTAGAGGGGAGAACAGAGAGTGAAAGACGTGGATGCCGACACTACAGTAGAGTCTCGATTTACTCCACAGGAAAATCAGCTGCATAAATATGAATCCTCTGAACACGTGCACATACGTAAATAGAACCACACACACTCCCTTTAAATCAATCCTAAATATATTTCTAATATAATCTGTGCTGAAAGTTCTTTTAAATGAAAAAAAAAAGGTCCAGCCTGGAGCTTCAGGTGTTTTACGTCATCGGTGTAGCTCATTAAAAATGACAAACCACATAATTTCCTTAAAAAAAAGGCACCTGAGTTAAGAATAGTCCCACAAATGCTCGGGTGGATCCCGGAAAAACAAGCAATACATTTAATACTGACAGCAGATTTACAGCCTACTATTACCGCAAAATGCTTCTTCAAACAGATTCCCCAACTCTCAAGGAGGGAAAGAAAGCACACACTCCACCACAATCGATCCCCCCATGAGTAAACAGTGACACCATCGACAAAAAAACTGGCCACGCTGTTAGCAGGAGCAGGATTAAATTCTTGCAAATCAGATGTTTAAAGGGTTTGATTCAGTTTTGCAGAAAATGTGATGACCAACCACAAAGTATGCTTTAACTCAAACATGAGCAAGAAGCAGAGGTGTGAAGGGACTGTGGGGTTTATGCTCCATTGGCTGTGACCTTCCCCTCCTCAAGCAGATTACAGGGCAGAGTGGTTCAATCAGACAAGAGAAAATGTAATCAGACACTGCGGCAGAAAACGGCAGAACAAACAGGAGAGGTGAATCTGGAATGGCACAGGGTGGGGTAAACACATTAACAGACCTATACCAGTACCTAGTAAAATTAATTGGAGTTTTGTTGGAAAAAAATCCCCCCCAGGAGTGATCATTGTGTGCCTGCATAGGAAAATATATCCAATATACAGTATATAGGTGCTTACATGTCACTTTTTTCCACTTCAGCTTTTTCTGTGTGTAAAAAAAAACCCAAAACACCAGCACAAATTTTGTGGCATGAAAGTGTGTTTTCAGCTTTCACAGACAACAAATGTCACTGGTAGAGTCTGGCAAGGCTTAAATTTACTAGCGTTTCCTTAATGAGTCATGTCTGATGACTTTAGAACACACAAACAGAAAAACACCAAAGGGCGCCTGCACGACAGCCCAAAAAACAAAAGGCACCCTCCTCCTCACTGAAGCGTCACGGGGGGAGACAATTGTGTCAGAGCAACACGTCTTTCCTCCTCTGCTGTGTTTACCAGGAGTCAGTCAGACAGCCATCATTTCAAAGCTCCCACTGAACCACAGGAAGCATACTTTTGGCAGACGATGAGGCTGAGCAAAAGAAACGCCAAGATAAAAGTGGAAATGGACCTGCCGAGGACCACCACACTGTCATCAGAGATAGATAGATAGATACACAGGCAAGATGTACTTTAGTGATCCTGGGAATAAAAACTGGGAAATTACAGGAACCAACACCGACACCCTCCCAACAGTGAGCACCCACAAACTGCTCATCCCATCTGGCCTGAGAAGCCTGTTTGTGTCAGACTACAATTGCAAAATCTCAAAATTTGAAACGCAACAGCCCTCAGTTGTGACCACAGCAAGGCGTGGGCATGTGGACTCCCCTGAACGTTCAACTCCGCTAAAAACAATCACCGCCTCTACAAATGAGCACAGACAGTTGAGATCAGCTACAAATATTCAACTTTCCATGAATGTTAAATCCATCACACTGCTGATGAGGTCAGACCATCTGAGGGTCTTCCATGCCTCCACGTGGAAGTGAAGCAAGAGGACCCTGGCAGCTCAGTTTCCATTACTCCAGCCTGAGGAGCCACATGCTCGGCTTACTCCCAACATCTGAAATACAGTAGCTGGAATGAAGTAGCAATCATGTCTATATCTCACACACTCAAGCCTGGAGTGAGGAAACCCACAGAAGTTGTCAGCCTGGCGTCTCATTCCCATTTATACTTGGTGCACATGCCAATCTACGCTTTAAAAAACAGCCCTACAGCACACATTTTCACATCATCTCCAAAATCTGCAAAACCCTCTCTATTGCAATAGCTAGTCCCAGTTTTAGACAGTTAAGCTACTCTTTCCTCACATCTCTGTGTGCAACATGTTTATACCAACAAACAGGCCTCTGCCCATCCTGCACATCTTAACAAGCAAGCCTTCAATCTTCTTGGGTTTAAACTAGAAACTCATTTTTAATGCAAACACTAAATAGGTAAGTGTGGTTTCAGCTGTCTATAGACATGATGTTCACATCAGCCAATATTGAGCCGCATGTTATAAATCAACCATTATTCATGCCACCTGTCGCCTTACAGTAAATGAACTAAAGTCAGTAATAAACCATTAAGGACACGTACCTGAAATGTAAACGCAGAGGCAGGGACATCACATTCTCCCAGGCAGAAGTGAACAAACACGTTTAAATGGCTTTAAAGTTCACAAAGATAAGGAAAGTCAGAGGAGTGTTTGTTTGATAGATGACAGCAGGGAAATCAGTGGCATTTACCTTCTCCTCAAGGAACCGACTGCCTCTCCCTCTCTCTCAGCAGTAACCCTTCTGGAGTCAGGACGTCCACTCTTCTAACTCTACTCCCTCACTTCTTACACACCCACACACAAACATCTACACTGCCACAAACACCCCACTCACACACACACATAAGCCACTCCCTTGACTTCCCACCCTCCCACTCCATCTCCACAGGGATCTGACCCCCACCACACTCACAGACTTTTTTCTCTAGACAGGTTAATGGGTTGCCTGGTTGACACAATAACTCCTGACACACTACTGTCTTCATTCTGACCTCTTTAAAGTTACCATTAAAATTGTGAATATATTTCTAATGACATTTTCCCCCCTGTGCCAGACATATAATTACAGCTTTTTTCTAACCTGTTACAGCAGTTTACCAGCAAATCAGCAAAAGAAAACTTCAATAAAAACTTAAACTTCTTAATAGGATTTAAATCCAGTGCAATTAGAGATAAACACCACCGACTAATTAAAAATGCAAGCTTTGGCTCCGTGCTCATTTTTCAATTGCATGTCTGTGTGGCCTATCTGAGACCACCATCTTCCACGGAGACAATTGCAAGCAGCTCAAAGAGATCCGCTGCTGTGATGTGAGTGGAAGGAGCCCGACTGTTGCAGGCTGATGTTGTTTTTGGCTGCGTCCCCCATTCTGGCACAGACTAGACCGCTGGGGCACAGCTGGTGGTCCCGCTGGTGTGTCTGACCAAACTCAACACCCCGCCCCTCCCCATTCCTGCCCCCCCCCCCACCAAACCTAATCAGTAAACCATTCAGCTGTCTCAAAGGAAGTGAGGTAAAAAGTGCTTGAATAAGAGAGCATCCTGTTACGCCTACACGCCATCATCACTTCCTATCTGAGGAGAAAGAGTATGCACACAAACACACACAAAAGGAATGCATCCATGCAAGGCACAGGCTCCACACAACCTTTTGCAGTTCCTATAACCTTTTCATTACCTAGGCTGGTTTTCTTGTGTTTGGACAGCATGAGAACTAGCAGGGTATGGTAACATTTCTCCGTGGCGGCCCGCCTCACCACAAATCGTACCACCACGCCAAGCCGATATGATTTTATTAATAAAAATAAATGAAGCAATGACTTTCCGCAAGCGCGCACACGAACGTGCATGGCCATCATCCGTGCGAAGTTTAGAAGCGCCCCACTCACACGAGTTTTCCAGTCAGTCAGCAGTGTCTCGCTAAGCGTGACTGTCCGACAGAAACATGAGTTTATTAAAGTACTTTAAACACGGAAAAAAATCATAAAAGGTATGTAAGCACTGGCGTTTATCATGGTTTTAACCCGCTGGAAACGGGAGCCATAATGGAAGAGTCGCTTTGCTAAGAGATGTGGTTAGAATTCAAATGCAGCCGGCTTCATATGAAGGGAAAGGCAGGGGGACTGATGAATTGCTGAGGATATATTTCACCAGCCACTACAATATTAAGTTATGAGACTGGCAATTTCTCTCTCTTTTTGCACGAGCAGGCATGCCACTTTTATTCTCCACCGGCAGTGACAAAGCAACAGCTAAAAACACTAGCTCTAAACTGAGGTCCTTCAGCGGCTGCCTAGAGAGGTGCCTGATGAGAAAGCCTGAGCGCACAACTATAACGGCCGTTGCTAAACGACCGGGAGGTCGTCATTTATGGCTGCATAGTGAATGAAAAATCCAAGTGCAGGAGTGGTTTCGTGCGTTGTATTGAACAAAACCCCAAAACGTGTTAATGGGAATGAATGAAGTGTAGATGTGTATGCATGTGAAACACCCGAGCCGTCAGGGAGCGAAGGACCCAAAGGGCTCCCTGATGCGCCTGATGGAAAATAAATAAATGTACATTTTTTCCAAAATTTTTTTTTAACCAAATAGCCAAATTAGGAGGTATTTACTTGTATTATTAGCATATTTGTAATTTGTGTGTATCTTCTACTATTGAATAAAAAAAAAGAAAGAATCGAACTGTAGGCGCTTCCCAGCCAGATATTGTAATACTAGGAGACCGGCTCCCTGCTGTGTAGTCACTTCGCAACTATAACTGCCTAAACAGATCATTCTGTACATGAACACATATTGTGGTGAATTATGTCTTTAGAGTCCGCTACAGTCCCCTATTATGTACCTGGCAGGTTAAGACGACCGAAATTCACAAAGTCAGTGACTTTAACTACTATCTTAACTACTGTGTAGAAGTCTGGGGAAACACCTACAAGACTAACCTACAGTCAATATGCACATTACAAAAAAGAGTATAAGGATAATAAATAATGTAGGCTATAGAGACCATACCAATTCGTTGTTTTTAAAGTCACATGTCATGAAGTTCATCGATTTAGTTAAATTTAAGACAGCACAAGTAATGTACTGGGCAATTAATAATCAACTCCCAACTAATATACAAAAAATATTTAAAAAAAGAGACAATGATCATAATTTGAGAGGAGACTTAAACTTTACAAAACCCAAGATACGAACAACCAAGAAAAGTATGTGCATATCTGTCTGTGGGGTGGATTTGTGGAACAGTCTGGAGCCGGAACTGAAACTATGTACAAACAGAAATCAATTCAAAAAGAGGTATAAACATTATTTGCTGAAAGGATATATGTTAGAAGGGTAGTATTTATATGTACGATTCACTATGCTCACTCTGGGACACTGGAATGGTGGGTGGGACAGCACTGTGTATATCTGTGTTGTTTGAGGCTGGTTTTGATGTATGGACATCAATGTATGTTAGGATGGATGGGTGTTAATGTTGATATGTACAAAATACAGTTAATTGTTTACTTGGGGTCTTAAATGTGGTAATTTGTATATAATTCACATGGGTGTATTTATGGAAAAGAGGAGATGGAATTAAGTGTTCACTTCTTCCTTCTCCCTTTCGAACACTGTATACTGTTACTTTATTGCATTTGTCATTTGTTTTGTTTTTGTTATACATTTTTGTTCGAAATAAAGTATCCATCTATCTTAATCTGTCAGCAGCCTTCAGACAAACTAAACGTGTCAACATTTGATTTCAAAATAAGGGAGGTTTTTCTTGCTGTCTGGGTGGTGGTGAGATTTCTAAAAAAAACAAAACAAAAACAACTATAAATATAAAGAAATATTATAACAGAAATAATGGCATCCTTGGTCATTTAAGTTCATTTATTTCATTAAATACAATTTTATTAATATTTTTTCTTTGTAATCAGAGTTAAATTATTGTTCTGTTCTGGTCAAAAATGTAAACTGTTATAAGGAAAAAGTAAAAAAAAAAAAAAAAATTACCACAGTCTGTTTCAAATTTAACTAAAAAACCCCCAGTAATTTTATTTTAAAAAACAGACAAAAATTAGTCATAAAATAATCCACAAATTTATAATAAAGTTTCAAATGTACAAGAAAAGTCAATTTTACAAAAGGAAATTACAAATTTGAGGAACATGGTTTCAACTTTAGATTTACAGAGAAAAGTAGAAAACTATAAGAAAATTGTTATAAATTTTTGAGAAAAACCTCAAACCTTGAAGACTGAAGTCATTACTCAAGTTTTTAAGTGGGTGCTCTTTGTACCCTTAACACAGTTAGAAATTTTTGGTTGCCTACTTTAATTATTAATTTCAAAGCACTGCTTTTACATGAGTAGAATTTCTGGTTACAATACCCACCTGATCATATAATTTAAGTATGCTTGAGTACATTGCTATTATGAATGTTTCTTTCCCTTCCCTACTCTCTCAATGGAAAAAAGAAACACTAGAATAAAAATACAAAAAATACACATATTTTTGTTATTTATGTAAACCATGACAAAAAAATCCTGCAGGACAAAACATGACACTTGATATTTTCTAACCTGTTTGTATACCACCATAGACAGAGAGAGAACCTGAATTAGTCAGAGCTCAGAGAGGGCAAGATGAGACAGAAGAGAGGAGCCAAGCAGAGAGAAGTGTTCAGGCAGAGGAAGGAGAGAAGGATAACACCACTAAAAAAATCGAAACACGGGATGTCTGGGTGGGACCCCAACTGGCCCAATATTCAAGCTTCGGTTGTACAATACTTCAAATGGTAAGTTCCATATGCAATGTTACGGTGTAAAATTTTAAAAAGAAATAAATAGTATAAAATTAACATATTCTGGTATGTCTCCCCACCCCACCCCCCGGGAAAAATGTGTTGGCACCGCGCCAAGTTCTTTAAGCCAGAGGAAACACTGAACTAGGAACCATGGACCTCAGTTCCTAGAGCCACTTTCGTGCCAACTCCGAGGCAGGGTCTTTTCTGGTTCCATAGGAACTCATATGACATAGGTCTTTGCTGACTGGTAGAACTCGTAAGCTACGCCCACTGCGAGACTTCTGTTTCTCACGGTGCCGCCATGTTTAAAAAGAAACTTTGCTGTGTTTTCTCCTGTAATCGCTAATGGATATAGAAGTTTTAATATGAACAAACACTGACAAATGGACCGATGAGGAGGTCAGAATCAGAATCAGAATGAGATTTATTGCCATTGTTCATGTAGTACACAAACTAGGAATTTGTCTCGGTGCAATGCTGCAACATTAAACATGGAGTAGCACTAAAGATAAAAATAAAAAACTACGCATGCAATGAAAGGTAGAATATGAATAAGTAATACTAATCTATGCAATTTTTAAATATATTAACAAGCAGCAGATATTGTGGAGTTCCACATAGTGCAGTCGGTAGTGCAAAAAGAAAACAGTGATAATTGTCATGAGCCCGGTTGAGCTGCTGTACGTAGTGCACGAGAGTCTAATAAGTCACTTAGTGTTCAGCAGTCTGATGGCAGAGGGGAAGAAGCTGTTCATGTAGCGGGAGGTTTTAGTCTGAATGGACCGAAGTCTTCTGCCTGAGGGGAGGGGGGCAAACAGTGCGTGTCCAGGGTGTGAAGGGTCGGCTATGATCCGACCTGCACGCCTCCGGGTCCTGGAGATGTACAGGTCCTGGAGGGATGGGAGCTTGCAGCCGATCACCTTCTCAGCAGCGCGCACAACGCGCTGCAGTCTTAAGGCCTTTTCCACTAGCACGCTTTAGCACGACACGGGACGGCTCAGCACGCTTTGTACGCCTTTCCACTAGCCCCAACACGGTTTAACAGCCGCGATTCTCAGCCCCGCTCAAGGGCAGGGTACAGCAGTGTTGAGCTGTGCCGTGTTGTGACGTTAACAGACTGGTCGCCGCTGATTGGCCAGGTCGTAACCGGCACTGATTGGTCAGGTTGTAACCGGCGCTGATTGGTCAGTTCGTAACCGCCGCTGATTGGTCAGTTCGTAACCGCCGCTGATTGGTCAGGTCGTAACATCACGAAAAGCGACCTCTTCTGCCGAATCTTCACGACCGCCATTACTCAGCGCGCAACCACTGTGGGCGGTTTATTTTTTCAGTGTATTGCTGTGCTATTTTCATTTATTCTCTATCAAAAATGGCTTCACGTAATAAGGGTGTTCCATGGACCAATGAGGAGGTGCAGTGTCTGCTCACTGCACTGTCATACGAACGCATCCAGCGCGAGTTAGACGGAACCACCCGGAATGAGAAAATATACCGGGAGGTCTCGACATCGGAGTCCTTTAACGGTGATATTTTTTTTTTTTTTTTTTATTGTGCGTTTTTTCGCAAATATATTCGGTAAGACGCTCATTTTATTTGTGCAATAAAAAAGCTGTTCATTTGTGGATGATGATCGCTCTGCTTTATCGCAGCACACTGCGGACTCACGCTTTTCTTTTAAGTATTCATGTGAACAATGCGCTGAAATAAGCTTATGTAATCTTGTTAAAAACTATTGTCTTTTCTGTATATCTTGCACTTTTGTGATGTATTTTATTGTGTGCATTTTCCTTGTAGAATCATCCAACGCGTCCGCCGCGCCAGCCCGCCCGGATTCTCCAATGTGAATCTGTCCCGCCACCAGGCGCAAAATCTATTCAATGATAAATATTTGCAACATTTAAATGACGTTGCAGAAAACGCGAGGGTAGCCCAGGAGCAGGATGTTGCCTTGAGAAGGCAGGAGCTGGCAGAGACGGCTTCATTCAACCGAGCCTTCCTGACCCAGTTTTGGAAGCTGGTAGAGGCACTCAGTGGTCGGCGTGTATAAAATGTCGATTAACCTTCTTGTTGTGTTGCAATTTTTTTTTTAAATTTTAATATTTTGTATATAATAAAATGGAATTGTTTTGGATGTGTGGTTTGTCTGTTATAACACTGAATTATAAAACAGTATAATTACATAGAAATTCCATTGCCTAGTCTGATCAAAATGATGCTGATCATCCTGTCAGGGGTCAACCATTGTAAAGGTAATGTAATTTTTAACTAGACCAAAAAACAAATGTTTTTGTAAGCTTTCTGTTCTTTTTATTGAAATATCATAAAAAATTAGCACCACATGATCCAGTTCTAAACTTTGGGTACATTTTTAATGTTAACTTATAAGAAGTTGCACAGTTGGACTTTAAAATGCAGCAGGAGAGACTGATCAAGCTTACAAGTCAAAGTAGGTAAAAAAGTAAGTATATGTAAATTGAATGTTCTATCGGCATTCCAAATTCAGAGAATTACAATACTTTAGAAGGAGTGTAGCATCATCAAAATGGAAAATACCTATACTGTTGTTCCAAACGTTGACCTGAAGGTGAAAAACATGAATTTTTTTTATTCAGTACATCCAAAATGCCCTAGGATGTAAAAAATAATACAATTTGGTGTTGGCCAGTGTGCCACTGTCTCATTATTTAATACAAATAAAAACAAGTTTCAGCTCATTATTTCTAGGTCATTTGGCAGTTAATTCAAACCAAAAGTGACTTGTGTTGTTGCAGCTTTTTTATCAGAGAGTTTCTCCAGTTTTGGAGCATATAATCATCCGTCCCTTAACTGTTAAACATTAAATAACAGCAGACAGATTGGCAAAGGATACACAATTGTGTTGCTGTTGCCCAAAACCGCTGTGACCCACTGCTTGTGGTGCTACCTTTTGCATGTGTGTGCTTTTTATGAATATTCACACTTTTTTGTAAGTACAAGTGGGATAGTATTAAATTGAAATATAACATATTTCTAATAACGTGTGCTTTTTGCAAATATTTACACTTATTTTGAAAGTAAAAGTTGGATAGGATTAAATTGACATATAACACGTTTCTCAATAGTGACAGTACCAGTATATGGAGGAATTCTGGGTCATATTAGCATCAGCTCTTCATTATAATGGGTTTGGGCGGGGGGGGGGGTGTCTAATCATGTGCCATGGAGGGCCAAGACCCTGAAGGCTTTACCTCCAACCAGTGTCTTCAACAGCAGATTCCACTGAACTTCTTCCACTGACTGATCAGTGACAACACCTGCTGAAGAGACTGGGTAGAAGAGAGAACCTGCAGGGTCTTGGCCCCCCATGACACATGATTGGAAGCCCCCGGATTAGGTTTAATGGGATTTAACATTTTAACACAAACTGCTTTATGGTTAATAATTCTGTTGACAGACTTACACCAAACCAAAAGTGATTTCTCAAACTGCTGGATTATTCTTAGCTTTTCCAATCTTTCAGTATTTAATTAATGGTGGTAACCTTCACATATAAAAAAAAGAGACATCTGCAAAAACTTCAGAGGTTTATTGTCAGTGCAAATCCCAGTGCAATACAACATGAATGCATATCTAGTACATTGTTGATGCAGAGAATATACTGTATATTTCTACAGTACATGTTTCCATGTAACCTTGTGACTGCATTATTTTAATTGCTTTTAATCCTAGATCAAGTTTGTTTTTGCCTAAAATGCATGATAACTGTCAAATATATCTTATTATACCTAACTCAGTAAAGTTTACTTTTTGAATATATATTTTGTGGCTAATATAGTTATTAACCTGGCGATCAAGTTGTGTCAGCTGATCATTTTTTTCTATGACACCATCTCAGACTCTGCTGCAGAAGCAGGTAAGTCCATGATGTCTCAACAGTCTCTCCATGATTTTCAAGCAGATCAGAGCAATTTGTTGTACAGGAAATAAAACGTTTCTACAGACATTCTTAAGCTCTATAACCACTGCTCGTTTGTGAAGCTGTGCTGACATCAGTGACAGGCACGCCCAGAGCGAATGAAGCAGTAATTTCCCCACCACAGAGCCATCTGAAACACACACAGCGTACATATTTTAGTACCTAACAGCGATAACTTGCAGACATTAAAGTGTAGCACGACGTACTTATAGCAAACTAGCATTAGCAACCATTAGCTTACCGTCATATACGACCTAGTTTGTATCCTCACGCCTTTGGCTCTCCCAGAAGCTGCAGAACTATTCCAGAGTGTTTTCATCTCGCTGCCTGTACCCTTGTCTGGCGGTCCTTTTTGGCGTTTACGGTGAAAAAAGCCACAGACCGAGGAGTGGCCTTGTACAGCTGTGTGTTATGTTTTGCTTGGGTCGCGTGCGTTACGTCACGGGAGTGTGGCCCGCCTCGCTGGGAGTGTGGCGCCGCCTCGCTGTTATAACCATCCCAACCATCCCAGCCCAAGCACAACACCGTGCTAATGGAGACAGAAGCATTCCGAGCCGTGTTGAAGTGAATCGAGCCGTTCCGAGGTGTGCTGGGCTAGTGGAAATGAGGCTTTAGTCTGTCCCTGGCAGTGGCTCCTGCGTACCACACGGTGATGGAGGTGGTGAGGATGGACTCGATGATGGCTGTGTAGAACTGCACCAACATCTTGGTGGGTAGCTTGAGCTTCCTCAGCTGCCGCAGGAAGAACATCCTCTGCTGGGCCTTTTTGATGAGGGAGCTGATGGTCGGCTCCCACTTGAGGTCCCGGGTGATGGTGGTGCCCAGGAAGCGGAAGGAATCCGCAGTGGTGATGGGAGAGTCTGTGAGGGTAAGGGGGGGCAGAGGGGCTGTGACTTTTCTGAAGTCCACGATCATCTCCACTGTCTTCAAAGCGTTCAGCTGCAGGTTGTTGTGGCTGCACCAGGACGCCAGCTGGGCCACCTCTCTCCTGTAGACGGACTCGTCGCCGTTGGAGATGAGCCCGATGAGGGTGGTGTCGTCCGCAAACTTGATCAGCTTGACAGACTGGTGGCTGGAGGTGCAGGAGTTGATGTACAGGGAGAAGAGTAGGGGGGAAAGTACACAGCCCTGGGGTGATCCGGTGCTGATGCTAGCAGAGTCTGAGACAGTCTTTCCCAGCCGCACATGCTGCCTCCGGTCCGTCAGGAAGTCGGTGATCCACCTGCAGAGGGAGTCAGGCACATTGAGCAGGGACAGCTTGTCCTGGAGCAGAGCGGGGCGGATGGTATTGAATGCAGAGCTGAAGTCCACAAACAGGATCCTGACGTAGGGTCCCGGGAAGTCCAGGTGCTGCAGGATGGAGTGGAGGGCCAGGCTGACTGCGTCGTCCACAGACCTGTTGGCTCTGTAGGCAAACTGCAGCGGGTCCATGAGGGAAGTGGTGATGGTCTTGAGGTGGGGCAGGACCAGGCACTCAAAGGACTTCATGACTACAGAGGTGAGCACTACAGGTCTGTAGTCGTTAAGTCCAGTGATCCGTGGCTTCTTGGGGACAGGGACGATGGTAGAGGTTTTGAGGCAGGCCGGCACGTGGCATGACTTCAGGGAGGTGTTAAAAATGTCTGTGAAGACAGGAGTCAGCTCCTCCACACAGTGTCTCAGGGTGGAGGGAGACACGCCGTCCGGACCGGGGGCCTTGCGCGGGTTCAGTCTGGAGAACTGTCTGTGCACATCCTGCTCACTGATGGCAAGGGCAGGGGGGGAGGAGGGGGGGGCGCCTTTGATGAAGTGGGGCAGTGGCGCTGGGGGGAGGGGGGGAGTTGGACACAGCTGACGAGGTGTCAAAACGGGCATAGTATTGGGACAGTCTTTGACAAAGGGCTTTGTCATCCTGTCCCTTAGAAGCCTGAGGCCGATAGTTGGTGATTTGCCTCAGTCCTCTCCACACAGAAGCAGAGTCGTTAGCAGTGAACTGTTGCTGGAGTCTCTCAGAATACACAGATTTAGCTCTTCTCAGCTCTCTGCTAAACCGGTATTTGACCTCCCTGTAGCAGTCCCGGTCTCCACTTTTCAACGCTGCTTCCTTCTCCTTCTTGATCTGTCTGAGCTTAGCTGTGAACCAGGGCTTGTCGTTGGAGTAACTCACCCTGGTGCGCGATGGAAGAATGCTCTCCTCACAAAAGTGGATATATAAGGTCACAGTGTCCGTGTACTCATCCAGATCATGCGTGGCTCCTTTAAACATGTCCCAGTCAGTTATTTCCAAGCACATGCGCAGCTCCTCCACAGCTTCACTGGTCCATTTCCTCGTAGTGCTCACAACAGGTTTTGTAAGCTTCAGTCTCTGTCTGTATGTGGGAATCAGGTGGACCATCACGTGATCAGATAGTCCGAGCGCAGCACGGGGAACAGCGCGATACGCGTCCTTAACTGTAGTGTAACAGTGATCCAGTGTGTTCTCTCCTCTGGTGGGGCATTTAATAAACTGTTTGTACCGGGGGAGTTCGTGGCTCAGGTTGCTCTGGTTAAAGTCGCCAACCACAATAACCAGAGAGTCCGGGAAAGTCCGCTCCGCTTGCTGAATGTGATCCGCGAGCGCGCGCTGAGCCTCGCGCACGTCCGCGTCGGGCGGGACATAAACAGCGGCCAGGATGAATGAAGCAAACTCACGCGGGGAATAAAATGGCTTGCAGTTGATGAATAAATATTCCAGAGCGGGAGAACAGTGTTGGGAGATCACAGTTACATCGGAGCACCAGCTGCTGTTGATGTAGAAGCAGACTCCTCCGCCGGTGGTCTTGCCGGAGAGCCCCGTGTCACGGTCTGTACGAAACAGCTGAAATCCCTCGAGGAGGAGCGCGCTGTCCGGTGTCTTTTCCTTGAGCCAGGTCTCAGTGAAGCAGAGGGCACACGAGGTGGAGAGGTCCTTAAATCGCATCAGCAGTCTCAGTTCATCTACCTTGTTATAAAGAGAATTGACGTTGGACAGAAAGATCCCAGGCAAGGCTGTGCGCGTGCCTCTCCTGCGAAGCCGCACGAGGGCGCCCGCTCGTCTTCCTCTCTTTCACCGTCTCACTTTTTGGGCTAAAAAGTGAACCAGATCGGCGGCAGGAGCCAAAAAAACTGGGAGTAGGTCCGTGGGAGTCAAAGTCCTGATATTTAGTAGCTCTTCACGGGTGTAAGAGCAGGCAGACACACAATTGACGAACAAAAACAAACAAAAAAAAGCGCAGCGAAGCACCATGGCGACCACTGTGGGCGCCATCTTGGATCAAGAGGTCAAAGCTCTTCTGGCCTTGTACGTCACAGAGGAGGATCTGCGAGAATTTGAGGGCTCGCAGCAGAGCGTAATAATTTTTGGAAAATAAGTTCGCAGTTAGCGGGGATTTTTCGCAATGCAAAGCAGTGAGGAAGAAGATTATAAAACTCAAACAAGACTATAACAATTAAGGACCCCAACAATCAGAACTGGGAAAACCAGAAGACCAGGAAATGTTCCAGTACTCTGGACACAATCTTGTATCGACCTGCCTACATGAGGCATGAAACCTCGGCACCGCAACCACAGGATACCGCAGTCTGCAGTCGGCGTCCTCGGAGCAGCTGAAGGTTGGTAAATATGTGCAAAAAATATGCAATTTATCTCATAAATTTCAGGCTTTTTTCCACCCTCTTAACTTTTAATTTGTCTCTCCCAAACATGAAATTGTGGTGGAACACCAGGAGGTCCAACTCTCACCCACTGACTTGGGGGATAGGGGGAAGGGGCAAGAAATGTAAATGTATGCACCTCAGGCAGGGGATGCAAATGTAGGTGCTTTGGCAACCAGAGGGGAGAAATGAGAAGATGCAAATGTAGGCGCCTTGGAGCCCAGGGGGGAGAAATGTGTAAAGATATGTGCCTTGACACCTGGGACACTAGGTGTGAATGTATGTGCTCTTGGCACCAAGGAGAAGGAGGCAGGTGGTATAAATGTATAGACCTTGGCACCCAGAGTCCCTTCTTGTTGTTGGAGTGAATAAAGTCTGAATCGACAGCTCTCGTGTCTCATCTTCTCATTCCTCCACAAAATCATATTAAGACTTTAGACTTAACTTTTTAAAATTCTGTGGCACACCGGCGTGCCTGTCAGCCTCCACCCCACCTCCCCGGTGGTCAAGGTTTTTTTGAAGAAAATATTCAGTTTAGATATCAGACATTCCAAAGGCTATAACTTGAAAGTGGTGAGAGATAATGGCTTACTATCAATTAGAAAGATGTAGAATATGATCCAAAGTTTGAGATAGGAGTAAATTTACACATCTAATTTGCATAATGCGATGGCAGCCGTATCGAATTACATAACTTTTGGTCAAAAGTGGAGTTTGGACATATTCACACAAAGAATGGTTTTGTTTTTTGTCTTCGTTCTTGTTTTTTTTTTTTTTCCACAATATCTTTATTGAACCTTTTTTTTTTTTTTTTACAAACATGATACAAACAATCAAACACTAACACTAAAGTACTACAAAAAAAAATGCACTAAAAACACCAACAACCACCAACAAAATCAAATCTTCAACAATGCTCCTCTGTTTAGTCTAGACAATCCAATACATAAGTATACATATTATGTTCACCAGTTTGGAATTTACAAGGTCCACACACATCATTCACCTTCTTCTTCAAGAGTTATGTTTAAATTTTTTACATAATCAATAAAAGGTCTCCATATATTCTCAAACACAATTTCCTTTGATTTCAGTATATATGTTATTCTTTCTAATGGAAGGTTTGTTAACATCTGTCTTAACCACTGAGTCACATCTGGTCTATGAGTCTTTTTCCATAATAGTGCAATACATTTTTTGGCATTAAGCAAACCGAGGTCTATGAATGTTCTTTCACTTTTATTAAAATTATGCTTTTCTGCGGTTATGGCTGCCACGTAGGACGGACGTGTCTCGCTCTGCTCTGCTCCTGGAGAAAAAAATCGGCAAATAACTCTCTCATTTGGGACAGAACGTATCCCAGCATTTGAGCGAGGATATGTCGGCGAAGCCTAAGGCTGGAAAACCAGGAAAAGGAAAAAGCGAGCCGCCGAAACAGTCCAAATTAACGGACTTTCAGGTCTGTGACGCAGCAAACAAGGCTCCATATATGGCGGAGGAGGCTGGCGGCGGTGCGATTTCTGCGGGGAATGGCGCAGATGCGCTGATGGCTGCCATGAGTTCAATGAGAGCGGACTTTTCCTCTAGATTTGATGGGATTATGACAGCGTTGGAAGGAATAAGAAAGGAATTGGGTGACTGTGTAGAACGAACGGCGCAGATGGAGCTCCGTCTCGCTAGTGCTGAAGATGACGTCACCCGTCTTCAATTAAAGGTGCGCACTTTGGAAAAAAAAAATAAATCTCTGGAAGATAATATTTTGGATTTGGAATCTCGGTCGAGACAGAATAATTTGAGGCTGGTGGGTCTTCCAGAGGAATCAGAAGGTCGGGACGTATGTTCCTTTCTGGAAAAGTGGATTCCGGAGGTGCTGGGCAGCGAGGAGTTGCAATCAGCAGTGGTTCTGGAAAAAGCACATCGTATTGGCCCACGGAGAGACAAGGGACCGCCGAGGACCTTAATTATGAAGTTTCTTAGCAACAGAGACAGGATGAAGATCTTCAACGCTGCACGTGCTAAAGGAGAGATTAAACACCAGGACCAGCAGGTGCGGTTCTACCCAGATTTGGCCACAGGAATCCAACAATTGAGGAAGCAGTTTGATCCCGTACGTAAGGAGCTGCGCAACCTTGGGATTCGTCATGGTGTAATCTATCCTGCGAGACTGCTGACCACGTATGAGGGCAGAACCCACATCTTCAAGACCCCAGAGGAGGCGCAGGAGTTCATCAAGAAGATCAAAGAAGAAGAAGAGACTGGTGGGAGCTAAGCATGAACAAAATATAAGGTAGAATAATTAAGCATTTGCACAGGCATCTGACTGACTTGAAGTAAATAGTAAGTTTACAAAATATAGATTGTATTATATATTTAAAAAAAAACAAAAACAAAACAAACAAAAAAAAAACTATGATGTACAAAGTTGTTAAAAATCTTGGAGTTAAGTTGGAAAACTACAGAGGAGAGTTAATGTTACGTCATTAAAAGTAGTAGAGTTAGGGTGATTGGGAGGATGAAGAAGGAGTGGCTTAGGCTGTTCCCCGTGGGTGTGGAACAGTCGACGGCTATATCGGGAGACAGAATTTTTCTTTTGATTTTGGGGGGTTTGCCACAAGTGTGGGAAGGGGAAATTTGTTTGTGTGTAGTTTGTAGGATGAATGTTCAACCACTCATGTTTTTGCTTCTCTGTATGAGCATGTTTACACTGCAAGGTAATCCCAAACTCTCTATTGATCATGGACCAAAGTGTTAATCTTAATTTAACTTCATGGAATTGCAGAGGTCTACAAAATTTAAAAAAACTTAAACAAGTTATGAATAAAATAAAGGACATGGGTTCAAGAATTGTGTTTTTACAAGAAACTCATCTGATAGAGGAGGATGTTAAAAGAATTAGGAGTAGATGGCAGGGAAGTGTATTCACCTCTTCATTTTCATCCCGAGCCAGGGGAGTTATGACTCTCATACATAAATCAGTTCCTTTTCAAGTGAAAAATGTAATTGGAGACAAATTTGGAAGATATGTAATCATTCAAGGTTCTTTGCTATTAGAAAATATAAATCTTGTGAACTTATATGGTCCCAATATAGATGATCAGAAGTTCTTTGCTAATTTATTTCTCATCTTATCATCACTTACAGGGCAACATATAATAGCAGGGGATTTTAATTGTACATTGAATCCAGGTGTGGATAGATCAACAGGACTGGATTGTACGCACATTGGATGTAGGATGACTATTAATCATTTTATGAAAGAATTGAGATTGTTAGATATATGGAGAGAAATGAAACCACAAGTTAAAGCCTATTCTTGTTATTCCAGTACCTACAAGACATTCTCACGTATTGATTATTTTTTGATTTCCACAGAATTAAGGTCCAAGATTCAAAACTGCTTTTATGATAACATCGTGATCTCTGATCATGCACCCTGTTGTCTAATATATGTAGATAAAAAATTGACAAAGGAATCAGGTAGATGGCAATTTCAGCATAAATGGCTTCAGGATGAGGAATTTGTCAAGTATATAGAAAAACAGATAGACGAGTTCTTTGACATCAATACTACACAAACATCAGCATGTGTAAAGTGGGAGGCTTTCAAAGCTTTTATTAGGGGACATATTATTAGTTATACAGGATCAAAATCTAAGAAGACTCGAGAGGAGAGAGCTAAATTGGAACATAAAATAAAAAATCTTCAGGAAAAAGTGTATGCAGGAAGTGACCCAAGGTTGGAGAATGAATTACTGATTTTGAGAGCTGAATACGACAAAAAATCAGCGAATAGAGCTGCCTCGAGTCTTCTAAGATTGAAACAATCTTTTTATGAACAAGGTGAAAAATCAGGAAAATTATTAGCATGGCAGATTAAACAATTGGAAATTAAAACACCAATTACCAGTATTATAAGTAATGGACAAGTAGTTATAGATCCTTTAGAAATTAATAGAGCCTTTAGAGATTACTATGAAAAATTATATGATACCAAAAATGAACCTGATTTAACAAAACTAAATGGGTTTTTGAACGAACTATCTATACCGTGTATTCCAAATGAAAACAGGGAGATATTGGAGTCTAAAATTAGTCAAGAAGAAGTTGGGCTAGCCATTGATAATATGAAATCAGGAAAAAGTGCAGGACCAGATGGTCTTCCAGTTGACCTTTATAAAAAATTTAAGAATAAATTAATAAAACCTTTTTTGGAAATGGTTTTAGAAGCATTTCAAAATAATAATTTACCATCATACATAAATAATGCCTTAATTATACTGCTGCCAAAACCAGGTAAGCCCTCTAATAAATGTGAAAATATGAGACCAATAAGCCTATTAAACGCCGACCTTAAGATAATCTGTAAAATTTTAGCAAGACGAATACAAGAAATTTTACCAAATATTATTAATCGAGATCAGAATGGCTTTATAAAGGGTAGACAAGGCTTCCATAATGTAAGAAGACTATTTAATATTATTTATTTTAATAAAGAAGCACCGGATACAGCTCTCCTATCATTGGACGCCGAAAAGGCCTTTGATAGAGTTGAATGGCCCTTTCTTTTTGAAGTCCTACAAAGGTTTGGACTTGGAAATAATTTCATAAAATGGGTTCAAATAATATACAATAATGCTACAGCAGAAATCCTAACAAATAACAATATTTCAAAACCAATAAAAATCAATAGAGGATGTCGACAAGGCTGTCCACTTTCACCTTTACTGTTTACTATGGCAATTGAACCTTTAGCGATAGCGATACGTTTACATTCACAAATATATGGAATTAAAGTTGGACCAACAGAACATAAAATCTCCCTGTACGCCGATGATATAATTTTGTTTATGTCGAATCTAAAAAAATCAATTCCAACCTTGTTGAATTTAATAAAGAATTTTGGGGAAATATCAGGATATAAAATAAATAAAACTAAATCTTCAATATTAATGCTAAATGAGACCCAGAGAAATTACCCAGCCCCTGAGGTAAATCAATTCAATGTTGTAAATCAGTTTAAATATTTAGGAATCCAAATTATGCCTAAGCTAGAATCAGTCGCCAGTGTCAACTATGAAGCCTTAATGTCAGATATCAGTGAGTTAACTCAGAGATGGATGTCACTACCAATGTCGATGATCGGGAGAATCAATATACTTAAAAGTAATATTTTACCTAAAATACTTTATTTATTTCAATACATTCCCTTATCACCACCTTTAGATCTATTCTCAAGAATAAAAAAAAAGTTAGTGGAATTTATATGGAACAACAGGAGGGCTAGATTACGTTTGTCTTTATTATATTTACCATTTGATCGTGGAGGTCTGAAATGTCCAAATTTTATGTTGTATTATTGGTCGGCACAACTGAGGTCTATGACATATTATTTTTCATCAAATGATCTCCCTCACTGGACTGAAATGGAATCATACAATTTACCTTTACCTCTTCCCATATTCATATACTCAGATTCGGCAAAAAAATTACAAAAACAAGTTAAAAATCCATTTGTAAAGCATATGATCAAAATATGGTGTGAAGCTAAAAACTATTTAAAAGAACCACAGTTATTGTCACAATTTAGTCCAATATGGGGTAATCAATATTTTAAACCAGGGAGAGCGGACGCTGTATTTAAAGTATGGAATTTAAAAGGGATACAAAAGATTCAGGATTTATATTTGCCAGGTGCAGACAACATAATGTCTTTTGAAGAGCTGAGGATCAAATTTAATCTCAATAGAACACATTTTTTTAAATATCTTCAACTTAGAAACTTTATTCGATCAAATCAAAATAAAGCTCTCACTCGACCTATTTATTCATCCTTGGAAAAAATGATGATGAAAGATAGTAAAAGAAAGGGTATTATTTCAGAGTTTTATAACTCATTGACACTATCTTCAAGTGAAAATTCACTGAAAAGATTAAACTACTGGAAAGAAGATCTGCAAATTGAAATTTCAGAGGAACAATGGGAATTGGCTTGTACAGAAGCTCAAACCAAATCAATAAATGCACGCCTTAAATTGATACATTTCAAATGGTTAATGCGGATGTATGTTACACCGGAGGAGTTAAATAGATATAACAAAAATATACCAGATACATGCACAAAATGCATGGAAAGTAAAGGAACCCTATTTCATTGTCTATGGGAATGTAGATTAATAAGAATGTTTTGGGAAGAGGTGAGGGTAACAATTGAAAAAATAATCTCAAAACAAATCATATTGAATCCTAAACTGTTTTTGTTGGGTCTGTACCCAGAAAAGCATAATTTTAATAAAAGTGAAAGAACATTCATAGACCTCAGTTTGCTTAATGCCAAAAAATGTATTGCACTATTATGGAAAAAGACTCATAGACCAGATGTGACTCAGTGGTTAAGACAGATGTTAACAAACCTTCCATTAGAAAGAATAACATATATACTAAAATCAAAGGAAATTGTGTTTGAGAATATATGGAGACCTTTTATTGATTATGTAAAAAATTTAAACATAACTCTTGAAGAAGAAGGTGAATGATGTGTGTGGACCTTGTAAATTCCAAACTGGTGAACATAATATGTATACTAATGTATTGGATTGTCTAGACTAAACAGAGGAGCATTGTTGAAGACTTGATTTTGTTGGTGGTTGTTGGTGTTTTTAGGGTTTTTTTTTTTTTTGTAGTACTTTAGTGTTAGTGTTTGATTGTTTGTATCATGTTTGTTAAAAAAAAAAAAAAAGGTTCAATAAAGATATTGTGGAAAAAAAAAATTATGCTTTTCTGGGTACAGACCCAACAAAAGCAGTTTAGGATTCAATATGATTTGTTTTGAGATTATTTTTTCAATTGTTACCCTCACCTCTTCCCAAAACATTCTTATTAATCTACATTCCCATAAACAATGAAATAGGGTTCCTTTACTTTCCATGCATTTTGTGCATGTATCTGGTATATTTTTATTATATCTATTTAACTCCTCCGGTGTAACATACATCCGCATTAACCATTTGAAATGTATCAATTTAAGGCGTACATTTATTGATTTGGTTTGAGCTTCTGTACAAGCCAATTCCCATTGTTCCTCTGAAATTTCAGTTTGCAGATCTTCTTTCCAGTAGTTTAATCTTTTCAGTGAATTTTCACTTGAAGATAGTGTCAATGAGTTATAAAACTCTGAAATAATACCCTTTCTTTTACTATCTTTTATCATCATTTTTTCCAAGGATGAATAAATAGGTCGAGTGAGAGCTTTATTTTGATTTGATCGAATAAAGTTTCTAAGTTGAAGATATTTAAAAAAATGTGTTCTATTGAGATTAAATTTGATCCTCAGCTCTTCAAAAGACATTATGTTATCTGCACATGGCAAATATAAATCCTGAATCTTTTGTATCCCTTTTAAATTCCATACTTTAAATACAGCGTCCGCTCTCCCTGGTTTAAAATATTGATTACCCCATATTGGACTAAACTGTGACAATAACTGTGGTTCTTTTAAATAATTTTTAGCTTCACACCATATTTTGATCATATGCTTTACAAATGGATTTTTAACTTGTTTTTGTAATTTTTTTTGCCGAATCTGAGTATATGAATATGGGAAGAGGTAAAGGTAAATTGTATGATTCCATTTCAGTCCAGTGAGGGAGATCATTTGATGAAAAATAATATGTCATAGACCTCAGTTGTGCCGACCAATAATACAACATAAAATTTGGACATTTCAGACCTCCACGATCAAATGGTAAATATAATAAAGACAGACGTAATCTAGCCCTCCTGTTGTTCCATATAAATTCCACTAACTTTTTTTTTATTCTTGAGAATAAATCTAAAGGTGGTGATAAGGGAATGTATTGAAATAAATAAAGTATTTTAGGTAAAATATTACTTTTAAGTATATTGATTCTCCCGATCATCGACATTGGTAGTGACATCCATCTCTGAGTTAACTCATTGATATCTGACATTAAGGCTTCATAGTTGACACTGGCGACTGATTCTAGCTTAGGCACAATTTGGATTCCTAAATATTTAAACTGATTTACAACATTGAATTGATTTACCTCAGGGGCTGGGTAATTTCTCTGGGTCTCATTTAGCATTAATATTGAAGATTTAGTTTTATTTATTTTATATCCTGATATTTCCCCAAAATTCTTTATTAAATTCAACAAGGTTGGAATTGATTTTTTTAGATTCGACATAAACAAAATTATGTCATCGGCGTACAGGGAGATTTTATGTTCTGTTGGTCCAACTTTAATTCCATATATTTGTGAATGTAAACGTATCGCTATCGCTAAAGGTTCAATTGCCATAGTAAACAGTAAAGGTGAAAGTGGACAGCCTTGTCGACATCCTCTATTGATTTTTATTGGTTTTGAAATATTGTTATTTGTTAGGATTTCTGCTGTAGCATTATTGTATATTATTTGAACCCATTTTATGAAATTATTTCCAAGTCCAAACCTTTGTAGGACTTCAAAAAGAAAGGGCCATTCAACTCTATCAAAGGCCTTTTCGGCGTCCAGTGATAGGAGAGCTGTATCCGGTGCTTCTTTATTAAAATAAATAATATTAAATAGTCTTCTTACATTATGGAAGCCTTGTCTACCCTTTATAAAGCCATTCTGATCTCGATTAATAATATTTGGTAAAATTTCTTGTATTCGTCTTGCTAAAATTTTACAGATTATCTTAAGGTCGGCGTTTAATAGGCTTATTGGTCTCATATTTTCACATTTATTAGAGGGCTTACCTGGTTTTGGCAGCAGTATAATTAAGGCATTATTTATGTATGATGGTAAATTATTATTTTGAAATGCTTCTAAAACCATTTCCAAAAAAGGTTTTATTAATTTATTCTTAAATTTTTTATAGAGGTCAACTGGAAGACCATCTGGTCCTGCACTTTTTCCTGATTTCATATTATCAATGGCTAGCCCAACTTCTTCTTGACTAATTTTAGACTCCAATATCTCCCTGTTTTCATTTGGAATACACGGTATAGATAGTTCGTTCAAAAACCCATTTAGTTTTGTTAAATCAGATTCATTTTTGGTATCATATAATTTTTCATAGTAATCTCTAAAGGCTCTGTTAATTTCTAAAGGATCTATAACTACCTGTCCATTACTTATAATACTGGTAATTGGTGTTTTAATTTCTAATTGTTTAATCTGCCATGCTAATAATTTTCCTGATTTTTCACCTTGTTCATAAAAAGATTGTTTCAATCTTAGAAGACTCGAGGCAGCTCTATTCGCTGATTTTTTGTCGTATTCAGCTCTCAAAATCAGTAATTCATTCTCCAACCTTGGGTCACTTCCTGCATACACTTTTTCCTGAAGACTTTTTATTTTATGTTCCAATTTAGCTCTCTCCTCTCGAGTCTTCTTAGATTTTGATCCTGTATAACTAATAATATGTCCCCTAATAAAAGCTTTGAAAGCCTCCCACTTTACACATGCTGATGTTTGTGTAGTATTGATGTCAAAGAACTCGTCTATCTGTTTTTCTATATACTTGACAAATTCCTCATCCTGAAGCCATTTATGCTGAAATTGCCATCTACCTGATTCCTTTGTCAATTTTTTATCTACATATATTAGACAACAGGGTGCATGATCAGAGATCACAATGTTATCATAAAAGCAGTTTTGAATCTTGGACCTTAATTCTGTGGAAATCAAAAAATAATCAATACGTGAGAATGTCTTGTAGGTACTGGAATAACAAGAATAGGCTTTAACTTGTGGTTTCATTTCTCTCCATATATCTAACAATCTCAATTCTTTCATAAAATGATTAATAGTCATCCTACATCCATTGTGCGTACAATCCAGTCCTGTTGATCTATCTATACCTGGATTCAATGTACAATTAAAATCCCCTGCTATTATATGTTGCCCTGTAAGTGATGATAAGATAAGAAATAAATTACCAAAGAACCTTTGATCATCTATATTGGGACCATATAAGTTCACAAGATTTATATTTTCTAATAGCAAAGAACCTTGAATGATTACATATCTTCCAAATTTGTCTCCAATTACATTTTTCACTTGAAAAGGAACTGATTTATGTATGAGAGTCATAACTCCCCTGACCCGGGATGAGAATGATGAAGTGAAGACACTTCCTTGCCATCTACTCCTAATTCTTTTTATATCCTCCTCTATTAAATGAGTTTCTTGTAAAAACACAATTTTTGAACCCATGTCTTTTATTTTATTCATAACTTGTTTAAGTTTTTTTAAATTTTGCAGACCTCTGCAATTCCATGAAGTTAAATTAAGATTAACACTTTGGTTTATGATCAATAGAGAGTTTGGGATTACCTTGCAGTGTAAACATGCTCATACAGAGAAGCAAAAACATGAGTGGTTGAACATTCATCCTGCAAACTACACACAAACAAATTTCCCCTTCCCACACTTGTGGCAAACCCCCCAAAATCAAAAGAAAAATTCCGTCTCCCGATATAGCCATCGACCGCTCCACACCCACGGGGAACAGCCTAAGCCACTCCTTCTTCATCCTCCCAATCACCCTAACTCTACTGCTTTTAATGACGTAACATTAACTCTCCTCTGTAGTTTTCCAACTTAACTCCAAAATTTTTAACAACTTTGTACATCATAGTTTTTTTTTGTTTGTTTTGTTTTTGTTTTTTTTTAATATATAATACAATCTATATTTTGTAAACTTACTATTTACTTCAAGTCAGTCAGATGCCTGTGCAAATGCTTAATTATTCTACCTTATATTTTGTTCATGCTTAGCTCCCACCAGTCTCTTCTTCTTCTTTGATCTTCTTGATGAACTCCTGCGCCTCCTCTGGGGTCTTGAAGATGTGGGTTCTGCCCTCATACGTGGTCAGCAGTCTCGCAGGATAGATTACCCCATGACGAATCCCAAGGTTGCGCAGCTCCTTACGTATGGGGTCAAACTGCTTCCTCAATTGTTGGATTCCTGTGGCCAAATCTGGGTAGAACCGCACCTGCTGGTCCTGGTGTTTAATCTCTCCTTTAGCTCGTGCAGCGTTGAAGATCTTCATCCTGTCTCTGTTGCTAAGAAACTTCATAATTAAGGTCCTCGGCGGTCCCTTATCTCTCCGTGGGCCAATACGATGTGCATTTTCTAGAACCACTGCTGATTGCAACTCCTCGCTGCCCAGCACCTCCGGAATCCACTTTTCCAGAAAGGAACATACGTCCCGACCTTCTGATTCCTCTGGAAGACCCACCAGCCTCAAGTTATTCTGTCTCGACCGAGATTCCAAATCCAAAATATTATCTTCCAGACATTTATTTTTTTTTCCAAAGTGCGCACCTTTAATTGAAGATGGGTGACGTCATCTTCAGCACTAGCGAGACGGAGCTCCATCTGCGCCGTTCGTTCTACACAGTCACCCAATTCCTTTCTTATTCCTTCCAACGCTGTCATAATCCCATCAAATCTAGAGGAAAAGTCCGCTCTCATTGAACTCATGGCAGCCATCAGCGCATCTGCGCCGCTCCCCGCAGACATCGCACCGTTGCCAGCCTCCTCCGCCATATATGGAGTTTTATTTGCTGCGTCACAGACCTGAAAGTCCGTTAATTTGGACTGTTTCGGCGGCTCGCTTTTTCCTTTACCTGGTTTTCCAGCCTTAGGCTTCGCCGACATATCCTCGCCCAAACGCTGGGATACGTTCTGTCCCAAATGAGAGAGTTATTTGCCGATTTTTTTTCTCCAGGAGCAGAGCAGAGTGAGACACGTCCATCTTACGTGGCAGCCATAACCGGAAGTCCGTCTTCGTTCTTGTTTTTGATTTTTTTTGTCATCTTATTTTCAAAGTATATGAACCAGAAAATCAGTAGAATGTACATAAACCGATAAAAAAACAATCAGACCTACCGCTTGTCGTGTCTTCATTCGTTCATTTTCGTCATCCACAGTCCTTATTTCGTCTTCTGCCAGTCATTTTGGCTTTCTCTCCCACATCCATAAACTGTCACATGTATGTTATGAATTATTCCACCTCAATTTTGGTTACATTACGCCGCCAAACAGGCGCTATTGTTCTGTCGTTACATGTAGCTCCGTTGAAGGCAGACAAAAGTGTACACACTCCAGACCATCCTCTGCTGTCACAAAAGGTAAATATTTCCCTTCAGAAGCTAAATAATCTCTTTAGAATCATAGTTGGCAAAATTTGGAGCAAACGCTTCCTGTGTGGAAATGTATGTTGCAATGGAGCTTTTATTTACATTCTCTTCTTCATGTTTCCAGAAATTATGTTTCAGGTGGCTCGTTTGGGTGAAGTCCTCCAGTCCTCCAGTGAAGAGCAGTAAGCTTTATGTGTCTGACATCTTGTGATGAGAAATGCTTGGTACAACTGGGTTTTCTGTACAAAATATCAGAGAAACAAGGACTACCTCTAGGTGGCACTGTTGCATCCCCCTACGTAAAACTGCTTTTGGACAATCAGCTTTCTCATACAAAGCTATTACGGAATGGAACAAGCTCCCCACTGCTTTGAAGACCAGAACAAATTACAGACTTTTCCACAAAGACAAAAAAAATGGATTTTAAGAATCAAGTCTGCCAGCATCTATGCTCTCCCTTAAATGGGACTATGAAATTGTACCCTTAAATTGTTTTTATGTGTGCCATTTTTCTTATCTTTTTACCTTTAAACTTACTCCCTGCTTGTTTCAGGGTCGACAGTTTCTGAAGCTCGACCTGAATTGCTTTCTACATGTGCTGTTTTTTTTAAATATCTTCCTGCCTGCTTCAGGGACTACAGATGGAAATTAGAAGAACACTATAATCTGGTACTGAGCATCTTTACCCTGTGTTTAATGTTTTTCTGTACATGGTCCCTGACAAATAAACCAATAAACTAAAACTAAATTTGCAACTCCTTTTCTAAACACTGGCACTTTTTGCAATGTAAATCTGCAATATTTTTTTCTCTTAAATTCACAACTTCTTTTTCTTAATTTGTTACCTTTTTTCCTGTGAAATTGGTGTTATTACAAATGTACACCTTATTTTACAGAAGTTTCCAATGTTTTTCTCTCTAATATGCAGTTTTTTCTTGTAATGTGCATTAAGTTTCTTATGTTTGCATCCTTGTCCTCTTTAATCTGCAGTATTTTTTACTGTAATTTTGCAACATTTTTCCACATAAATTTAAGGCATTTTTTGATTTTTTTTTTCATTGATCTGGGGCTTCTTGTAAATGCACAGCTTTTTTCCTAATAATTTTTCACTTTCTAAAATGTGCAACACATAAATTTGCATATTTTTCTTTTTAATTTAGAATGTTTTTCTCGCAAATTCACAATTATGGTCTTATAAATAAACAACATATTCTTGTAGATTATACTTATTTTCTCTCATATTGCATTTTTCCCTCTTTGATTTGCATCTTTTTCTTGTATATCTGAATTTATTCTGTCATACATTTGACAATTTTTCTGTCCACTGAATATGAGAAGAAGAGCCACAGGTTTCAGACCTCTGGCCTAGCTGATCTACCTCACCAGTTTTGCCATCTCTTTTTACCTCCGCCAAGGAGGTTATGTGATCATCGGCGTTGGTTTGTCTGTCTGTTTGTTTGTTTGTTTGTTTGTTAGCAAGATAACTCAAAAACTTATGGACGGATTTTCATGAAATTTTCACAGATTGTGAGAAATGGGGTATCCTACATTTGATTACATTTTGGTGGTGATCCGGATCACTGTCCAGAAGAAAACCGCCATTACGGAAAATGCCATTTTCGTGAATAACTACTGAACCACTAATCTTGTCATTGTCAATCCAATTGCTGGTCATATGTTTTCGTGGTCAAGGAATCTGAAAACGTACACACAAACACTGTATGGGGGGAACTGTGGCCGCCATTACGGAAAAGGCCATTTTCATGAATAACCACTCAACCACTAATCCTATCATTGTCAATCCAATTGCTAGTCATATGTTTTCATGGTCAAGGAATCTGAAAACGTACACACAAACACTGTATGGGGGGAACTGTGGCCGCCATTACGGAAAATGTCATTTTCGTGAATAACTACTGAACCACTAATCCTATCATTGTCAATCCAATTGCTAGTCATATGTTTTTGTGGTCAAGGAATCTGAAAACGTGCACACAAACACTGTATGGGGGGAACTGTGGCCGCCATTACGGAAAATGCCATTTTCGTGAATAACTACTGAACCACTAATCCTGTCATTGTCAATCCAATTGCTAGTTATACGTTTTCATGGTCAAGGAATCTGAAAACGTACACACAAACACTGTATGGGGGGAACTGTGGCCGCCATTACGGAAAATGTCATTTTCGTGAATAACTACTGAACCACTAATCCTATCATTGTCAATCCAATTGCTAGTCATATGTTTTCATGGTCAAGGAATCTGAAAACGTACACACAAACACTGTATGGGGGAACTGTGGTGCTTGGCAGAGGTCTGCGCTCTCCGAGTGCTTTTCTAGTTTTATAACATGGTTCTGATCCAGAAATGTGTCTTTATTCAGAGACTGCCATCTGCCTGACATCTGCTACTGCCAACACCCTCTGCCACCTTAGACCTGGTAAAGGAAACATTACTGTTGCACTGCACATCTTGTTGAGTCTCAAAGAATTGTATTATTGTTGTCTGTTAATATTTGTCTCCATCCTCCCCGTGTTTTTTTTTTTCCAGAAAAGAGAAAGTGGGGTGAAACTCTTCTGGCTGTTGTGCACGGCATGCTGAAGTCAGATGCCGAAGCGAGAACAAACACTGGAGTGAATTCGTTTTCAGTAAATTTATGGTGTGTCTGTTGTATGTTTGAAGTTTTTGAAGTATTTTACTGGAAAATAAATAAATGCACATTTGAAGAATCAGAACTTTGCTTTGTTTTTGTTGTGTTAACAACAGTGATGTTAGGTGTGAGTGGGTCAGAGCTATCAAATATTAAATCATCCATCTTTGTTCACTGCATCTTAAGCCTTTCTGATCCTCAGGTGTGCGTTGAACTACATGTTATAAACTTCTTTTTAAAGTGCACCAAGTTTATCATGTTTAACAAAGGTATGGCATTCACATACAGTCATGTGATACAATTTGGACACCCTATTAAATATTCAGTTAATTATTAAATGTTCAGGTCGATGCCCAATGATTTTTTTTTTTTTTAATTTTAGCCATTTTAAGTGGGAATAAAGGTGGGGTGTCCTAATTTATTCCTCACTGTTTCTTTAATTTCATTATATAATGTGAATCTCCCAATATTAACATTAATATTAAATATCCATATGTCTATGTTTGAAAACACACAGGCTTATACAGGGTGACCTGCTTTTGTCACATGATGCACTTGTGGCCACTTATAAAAGTAAAGCAAACATTTCACCACATTCCTTCCACATTTTACTGGAGTGATGGCCTAGTTAGTAGAGCATCTGCCCCACAACTGAGAGGTCGTGGGTTCAAATCCCGGCTGGGTCATACCAAAGACCATATAAAAATGGCACTTTCTGCCTTCTAGCTTGGTGCTCAGTATAATAGAACGGGGAAAGGAAAGTTAACACACAGAGCTACCACAGGACTAACCCCTCCACTGTAGCTTTCACTACTCACAGTAGCTGTGTGGCCTAGGATCAGCGAAACGAAGATAGGCACTGCCCCATACACCACATGGTGTCCCATATGCTGTGGAAAGGATTAACTTAAACTAACCTTGTGGTGGACACAATACACAGGTCTGGCGCTCTCTCACACCCAGAAGCAGGAAGAGAGACTGAATAAGGGACTGACGGAGGAAGTGCTTCTGGGAGGTACCAAACGAGACAGTAGTTCTACACACCTCCCGGCGAGAGGAAAAGTAACATGGTGTCAACTAGACAAAGATGCGCCTTTCGCCACCTGCAGCAACAAGCGGGTGCGTGAACACGCAGGTGGCGAATGTACTGTAATGTATGTAACAAGTGTTATGATAATCGCACCACACATTCTCTTTGTCCATGCAACATGAATAATGTCAGAAGCCTCAGTTGTTATGCATGAGATTAAAGCTATAAAGGCCAGATGCGCAATGACTGAGAGGAGTCCCCTTGATGGAGGCTTCCTGGCCCGCCATGGCTGTACATGTTGTTAGAGGGATAATAAAGATTGTGTCGTCCTATGCTTGTGCCTCGCCTCACATCCTTTCCTTACCCTCTACAACCTTCCACATACTGCTCTTACAGTATATTGTGACAGTATCCCCTCGTAATTAAACACGTTAAAACCACAAATAACCCCTTCAGTCACTGATTAATTCTTAACCTTTAAAGTCCACTACTGGTGTACTACTGATTTCATAATGCACACAGAGCTTAAAGGCAGGAAATCTTTATTTCACACAACATTAAAAAATGCTCACAATGGCTTATTGTGAAAATGTGTGTTGTGATTAGTTGGAAGGCACAAGGTAACACATCCAGGCTGCACACACTACATTTCCTATCTGCAGCAGATAGGCTGTACAGCCAGACGCAAGTTGCGTCCATTCTCTCCAGTGAAGGCTTCAGGCGGCGACACACGTATTGAAATGTCCGGGGGAGGGTAGTTCCTAGAAATAAACAGTTCTTAGAACTGAGTTCTTAGAACTTCTCTGCCCGAAAGTGCCTATTACGACTGAAACCAAAAGGCCTTTATATCACAGTGCTGAAAAAATGGCTCCTTTCAAATGAAACACCAACATTCTGATGATGTGACTGTTTTATTTCCCCTCTGAAGTGCAGACTAATGTAGCTTAGTTTTAAAAGAGCAGTGACTGCACACAAAAAGAAGCAACTCTGTTTTTCCACTACAGAAATGTTATCCTCTGAAAGCAAGGTATTCACCAGAAACGTAATCAGAAAGAGCAGATAAGATAACATCTGGCCCAGAGAGCGCTCCTTAAGAGATTAGAGCCTCACGTTCTTACGTCACGCTTGGCCACCAGAGGGCAAACCAGTTGTCGGAAACGTGACAAAACCTTTAAACCCAAATGGCTCTGGGTGAAGTCAGAACCATAAAAAAAAAAAAACTGTCAAAAAGAGATCTCTAAATGGACAGTGGCTGTCAAAAGAAAAAAAAAATCAATTTACTGCCCTCACACCCATAATCAAGGTCAACATCATCTTTCCCCTCTTCCTACTTGGTCAAACCTGAATGACAATGTGGAAAAAAACACAAACACATTCCTTGCTCCGTGGCAGCTCGGGCATGTGTTTAGTTTGTCCCAACTGTTCTTGTTGTTGTTTGTTTCATTCTTTACTGCAGCAGCTGCAAAACCTCAACGGTCAATGCTGCTATCCAAACAAACTCCACAAATTGGTCTGGGCTTTACTGTTCATTTTTGTAAATGGAAGCAGACGTGAGCGTATGTTGAATGAATGAATGAATGACTGAATCTTTATTTCGGATAGATTAAAAGAAGAGAACAGAATAATATAAAAAAAGGGGGAAAAAATCTAACAAGGTCAAATTAAACAATAACTCATCTGATTATACAGTTGAACATAAGCTATCCGAAATGGGTGATGGCTGAAGCCGCAGCTTATATTTCCCACCCATGTTCCATCCAAGAATTCAAAAGAAAAACAAAACAGGAGCGGTTACAATTCAGAACAAAACTAAGACAAAATGTGACAAAAAAAAAACAACTAAGCAACAGCACAACACAGACTGAATATGATAATTCTTATGTGATTTTACATGTCATCTTGTATATATGTTTGGAGTATTTCTTCCTTTAGTTTTTGTTTAAATTGTCCAAGCGTTGTACATGATTTTAATTCAGGTCCAAAAGCGTTCCACAATCTAACTCCTTGCACTGAGACACAGTGTTGCTTGGTGGTAGTTCTCACTAAAGGTTTTTGAAATATACGTTCCTCTGAAATGATATTGTTTCTCCCTTATTTGAAACAACTTTTGGATATTTGCGGGCAGTGATAGATTCTTCACTTTAAACATTATTACTGCAGTTTTAAAGTCAACCAGATCTTTCAACATGAGAGCTTTTAATTTAAGAAAAAGTGGGTTTGTTGGTTCCCTGTAAGCAGCTTTGTTTATTATTCTAATAGCTCTCTTCTGAATCATAAATATTGGATATATGTTTGTTTTATATGTATTTCCCCATACTTCAGTACAATATGTCATGTATGGGAGTATTACTGAATGATACAAAGTATATAGTGTGGGTTGATTCAGCAAATATTTCATTCTGTGTAGTATTGCAATTGATTTGGATATTTTACCTTTAACATAATTAATATGTGACTTCCAACACAGTTTATTATCAATTATTACTCCACGAAATTTAATTTCGGATACCCTTTCAATCTCTACACCATTTACACTGAGTTTAGATACTGAGTTGTTGTGATGATTGTTAAAAATTTTAAATTTTGTCTTATTTAAATTAAGCGTTAATTTGTTTGAATCAAACCACAGTTTAAGCTTTCCTAATTCCTTTCCGAGTGTATCCAAAAGTTGTTCCAAATTGCTTCCACTGCATAATAAATTAGTGTCATCTGCAAACAATATTAAATCGATTTTTTCCGAAACTTTACATATGTCATTTATATACATATTGAATAACAATGGCCCCAAAACTGAACCCTGTGGGACTCCGCAAGTAACCTTCAGTAACTGTGAGATTTGAGGTGATTTACTTACATTCTGTAACTGCAATGTTCGGACTACATTTTACTGTGGGATCACTTATGACTTCTCCTTCCCACATTCAACCTCCAATCACTTCTATAACTCTGCTGCACTCACCACAGTTCCCATGCTGCTTTGGGGGTCCACACCTTCGGATTCAAAGCGACATCCAGAACCTTTACCTTTCTCCACAGTCCCTAAAATCATACACAGAGCAGTGAAGAATATTTATTAATGAAAAGTTCATAATGATCAAATCTGACGTCAGGCTTACATTCATGTGCAAGCACCATCACTGTGATGGAAAAATAAGACCAATGCAAATGTGCCGAAAATGGTTCCTTAAATAAACACTTGAGGGTGCTTCTTTTTTTTTTTTTTATTTAAGTTTTTGTAAAGGGTATACACGTCATTACAGCATTGCATTGTTTACATTTTCATCACATGTTCCCTTATTTTTTGTTATTTGACAACATTGGAAGAATAATTATTACAACACCCCCCTTTTTTTTGTTAAGTGAAAGAAAAAGTGAAATTAAAGAGAACAGAAAAAAAACAAAAACAAACAAGCAAACAAAAGAGCAAAAAACAAACAAACAAAAAATAAATAAAAATAAAAGAGCATCTGAGTAGCTTTGGAACAAAGAGCGGTGCCATTATTGAAATGGTATTTGTCAAAGATTAGATCTAATGGAAGACACATATGCGATCCAGGGTTGCCAAAAGTTCAAGAACCCATCCATGTCCTGTCTCAATGCGAATGTCAACTTTTCCATCGAGTAAATGTCTTGGATCACGTTAATCCAATCTTCAGGTGTAGGACAGTCCTTCAACATCCATTTTTTAGTTAGGGCTTTTTTACTTGCCAATATTAAAACAGTGAATAAGTATTTTTCTCCTCGTCTTTCCAGTGAATCTGGTAGTAAACCCAAATACAAAGTTACAAAAGAAAAGGGAACTGTTATTTTGAATATTTTCCCTAATATTGTCTGTACATTGGTCCAATATTGGTGGATAACTGGGCATGACCAAAACACATGAAAATGATTTGCAGTCTCTTCACCACACAAGCGCCAACAATTCAACCCCTTATGAGTAAATTTGTTTTGTGCAGGTGTTCTGAAAAATCTTGCCAAATTTTTCCATCCAAATTCTCTCCACTGCAGGGAAGAGGTACTTTTCCATTGCTGTTTATTTAGCTTTTCCCATATTTCCAGTTGTAAAGTGAAGTTCCCCTCTTTTTCCCATCTCTCTTTTATATATGATGTGTTGTCTCCTTTTAAGTCTTGAAGACCTTGGTATATTTTAGAAATGTATCTGATCCCTGGGATCCCTTTATATGCCATTAAGAAGACCTTCAGAACACCTGACTGGGCCCTTTCCAAATCCTCCTTTTGTGGCGCATATATTGAGCTCATATTTCCCCACAAATGTATGACTGTATGTGTATTGGGGGCTTCATGTCTCGTGGGACAAAAGAGGTCTGGGCCCGCAGAGATCTACAGGAGATGACGAGTAGGTGTGAGTTTTGGCCTTTGTCTCGGAGAAGATACCCCAGGAGGATTCCCGGACCATCGAGGGATAAGAGACAATAGTGAAACATCAAAGAGTGCATTGTGACTGAGATTATGTACCATGTGATTATATGTTTGCTAAAGCATCATGTGACTTAGGTTCGTGGCTCCAGCAGAGTATAAGAGTGTGGTATTTGATTGCTCAGTCTCTTTTCTTGCCTAGAGATTGATAGAGCATGTGTTCACTTAATAAAGCTGAACCTGAGAAATAAACTCAGCCTCATCCTTGAACGCATTCTCTACACTGGTGACCCTACGACAAGTTATGGCCGGTGACGACCTTCACGCACCGGACTCATCAGGAGCCAGCCAGGCTAATGCAGCTACCACAGTCCAGCTGCCCGATTTCTGGCAGCACAGCCCGCGTTCCTGGTTCAACACTGTCGAGGCGCAGTTCCATCTTCGGGGAATTTCAGCAGATGCAACGAAATTCTACCATGTAGTCGCAAAGCTGGACAGCCTCACAGCACAGCGGGTGGAGAGCCTGACTAACCACCCACCAGACGACGACAAGTACGGCGCATTGAAAGCCACTCTCATCCGTGCTTTCACCCCCTCGCTGGTAGAGCGAGCAGAGAAGCTCCTGGTGTTGACTGAAGGCGAAGCAGACAGGCCCGCGGACCTGATGGCGAGGATGCTGAGTCTGAGGGGCGATGATGATGACGGCTTTATCTTCGCCCATCTTTTCCTTAGGACACTACCGTCAGCGGTGAGAGTCACCCTGGCCAGCTCACAGCTGCTGACCAACCGAGATTACCACGAGCTGGGCCAGGAGGCACAGCGACTCGTCGACGCCCATAGACGGCACACGGCCACAACGGCGGCAGTGGAGCTGAGCGCAACGCCCGGAGACGGCAGGGGGCCAGAGGCTGCAGCACCAGATTCGCTGACGTCGGCAGCGGCGGAGACCAGGAGACGCGGAGCGCGTGACATCCTCTGCTTTTATCATCAACGTTTCGCCGAGAGGGCACACAAGTGCATTCCACCGTGCCAGTTCAAGCGTTCGGGAAACGCCAGGACCGAGAGTCGGTAGCAGCTGCTGCTCTCGGCGCAAAGAATAAGCTGCTCTACCTCACGGACGGGAAATCACGGAGGCAGTTCCTGGTGGACACAGGCTCCCAGCTGAGTTTCATCACACCTTCCTACGCTGATCGGCTGGCGCCTTCCAGCGGACCCCTGGTGTTGGCGGCGAACGGCTCGACGATCAAGACCTTCGGGGAGAAGACCCTCCCCCTGTCTTTTCATGGTCGGACATTTGAGTGGACTTTCGTCGTGGCAGCAGTCAGTCATAACATGTTAGGTGCTGATTTTTTGTGCTCAAATGGTTTATTGGTTGATCTTGCTAATAGACGTCTGGTTAATGCACTGTCTTTCCACTCCATTTCCTGTACAGCCCGGGTGGTCCCGCCTACTGCACAGCCCAAAGTCACAGCTGCGGGTGGTAAGTTCCAAGCACTACTCACTCAGTTTCCAGCACTCACAGTCCCAACGTTTTCGGCGTCAGTGGCTAAACATGGGGTGGAGCACTTTATAACTACCACCGGGCCCCCCGTTTTTGCAAAAGCTCGGCGCTTGGACCCAGCTAAACTGGCCATAGTGCGTGAGGAATTCGCCAACATGGAAAAGCTGGGCATCATTAGACGCTCTAACAGCCCCTGGGCTTCACCACTGCATATGGTCCCCAAGGCTGATGGCTCGTGGCAGCCTTGCGGTGATTTCCGCAGGTTGAATAACGCTTCAGCACACGACCGCTACCCGATTCCGCACATCCAGGATTTTTTGGTGCATTTAGCAGGGGCGTGCATTTTTTCTAAAATAGATTTGGTGCGCGGGTACCATCAAGTCCCAGTCCGCGCTCAGGACATACCCAAAACAGCGGTAATAACTCCTTTTGTGCTTTTCGAGTTTTTGCGTATGCCGTTTGGACTCAAGGGGGCTGCGCAGACATTCCAGCGCATGATGGATGCAGTTTTACGCGACCTCCCTTTCGTGTTCGTCTACTTGGATGATATTTTGGTAGCCAGCACGTCCGAAGAAGAACACGAAAGCCATCTCACAGCGGTTTTTCGGAGGCTGGCAGAGCACGGGTTAATAATTAACCCAGCGAAGTGCCAGTTTGGGGTGGTGCAAATCGATTTTTTGGGGCACCGCGTTTCACCAGAAGGAGCGGTCCCTCTGCCCGATAAAGTACGCACAATAACGGATTTTCCCCAACCTCAGACGGTCAAAGCATTGCAAGAATTTTTGGGAATGGTTAATTTTTATAACCGCTTCCTCCCAAGCGCAGCGCAGCTCATGCAACCATTGTACGCGGCACTTAAAAAAACAAAAACCTGCAAATAAGATCGAATGGTCCCCGGAGCGGGAACGCGCGTTCTCCCAGGTCAAATCAGCCCTGGCGAACGCCGTTTTGTTGGCACACCCAGTGCCAACGGCACGTATGGCGCTCACCACGGACGCTTCTGATTTAGCGGTGGGGGCGGTCGTTGAACAGTTTGTGGCAGGGAGCTGGCAACCTCTCGCGTTTTTCAGCAAAACCTTGCGCGATAACGAGCGGAAATACAGTGCGTTCGACAGGGAGCTGTTGGCCCTGCATTTGGCCATCCGCCATTTCCAGTTCTGGCTGGAGGGGCGCCGTTTCACCGCGTTTGTGGACCATAAGCCGCTAACGTTTGCGATGGCCAAGATTTCAGAGCCTTGGTCAGGCAGGCAGCAAAGACAGCTGGCCGTGATATCGGAGTTCACCACCGATATTCAGCATGTCACGGGCAAACATAATGTAGTGGCAGACTGTCTTTCACATGCAGTAGCAGCGCCAAGCCCCGTGGGGGCAGGCTCGGCAGCCGTGGCCGCGGGCCAGGGTTGTGGCGCGGAAGCGCTCGCAGCCCCGGTCCGCATGGGTTTAGATTACGCAGCCATGGCCGCGGAGCAGGTTAGCGACGCGGATGTGCGCGAGCTCCAGTCTGGACCAACAGGGTTAAGGCTGGAGCACAGGGTGCAGCAGATAGGTATGCCCCCTCTAATCTGCGATGTCTCCACCGGGCGGCCTCGCCCCGTGGTTCCAGCTGCATGGCGCCGCCGCGTTTTTGACTCAATCCATTCTCTGGCGCACCCGGGGGTGCGCGCACCCCCAAGATGGTGGGGGAGAAATTTGTTTGGCCGGGGTTGCGTAAACAGGTCAAAGAATGGGCAGCAGCCTGCGTAGCGTGTCAGCGAGCCAAAATACACAAGCACACTAGAGCCCCGTTGGAGCCTTTTCACATCCCGGCTAAGCGTTTCGATCATGTGCATGTCGACTTGGTGGGCCCCCTTCCGTTGTCGCAGGGGTGCACACACCTTTTGATGATGGTAGATCGCACCATGCGTTGGCCAGAAGTGGTTCCTCTGGCGTCAACTACGGCAGCAGACGTTGCACGCGCGTTTTTAACGGCTTGGGTCGCCCGTTTTGGAGTTCCGTCAGACATAACGTCCGACAGAGGTCCCCAATTCGTTTCCGAACTCTGGTCATCCATGGCCCACAGCCTGGGGGTGAAGATCCACCGCACTACCGCGTATAACCCCCAGGCTAACGGTTTGTGCGAACGCTTTCATAGGTCATTGAAAGCAGCCCTCAGAGCGTCTCTCACGGATACAAATTGGGTGGATAAACTTCCATGGGTTTTACTGGGGTTGCGTTCTGCACCTAAGGAGGATTTGCAAGCCTCTCCGGCTGAATTAGTTTTTGCTCAACCCCTCCGTTTGCCGGGGGAATTCCTTCCTGACAACCCTGCACCAAATTGCCCCCCCCGCTCAGCTGTTGCAGAGCGGCACAGGATCAAACACCCTTCCTGGCCCAGTTCATCACAGTTTTCCACGCGTTTTTGTGCCGAGGGCTTTAAAGAATGCGGAGTTTGTTTTTGTTAGACATGATGCTCAACGACCAGGTTTGTGACCGCCTTATGACGGGCCTTTCAGAGTGTTGGAAACAGGGGAGAAACATTTTTTGCTTGATTTGGGAGACAGAAAAGAGTTGATTTGCATTAACAGACTCAAACCCGCCTTTGTTCTGGCTGATGAACACGTGCAGTTGGCCAGGGCCCCCCGCCGTGGCAGGCCGCCGGGAAGACATTGTTCGGAGCCACCACAGAGATGTGCTAACAATTCTGATTCGCAGATGCAGGGAGCCGCTGCAGAAGGAACAAAGCCGGCTTACAGCAGATATGGCAGGAGGTTTAAACCCAAGCAATTGGTGAATTGATTTGTGATATGTTGTGATGTTTTCTGCCACACATCCCTGATTATGTTTTGTCCCTGAATAGACGTTTGGGGGGGGGTTATGTGGCGCATATATTGAGTTCATATTTCCCCACAAATTTATGTGGCATATATTGAGTTCATATTTCCCCACAAATGTATGACTGTATGTGTATTGGGGGCTTCATGTCTCGTGGGACAAAAGAGATCTGGGCCCGCAGAGATCTACAGGAGATGACGAGTAGGTGTGAGTTTTGGCCTTTGTCTCGGAGAAGATACCCCAGGAGGATTCCCGGACCATCGAGGGATAAGAGACAATAGTGAAACATCAAAGAGTGCATTGTGACTGAGATTATGTACCATGTGATTATATGTTTGCTAAAGCATCATGTGACTTAGGTTCGTGGCTCCAGCAGAGTATAAGAGTGTGGTATTTGATTGCTCAGTCTCTTTTCTTGCCTAGAGATTGATAGAGCATGTGTTCACTCAATAAAGCTGAACCTGAGAAATAAACTCAGCCTCATCCTTGAACACATTCTCTACACTTTTTAAGTATATTGTTTATGTGGTGTCTAAGCTGAAAGAACCTGTAAAGGTCTTGATTTATTAGACCTTGTTTTTTTAAGTCTTCAAAACTTCTTAAAATTTGCCCCTTAAAAAAATCGTAATATTTTATCAGTCCGTTCTCTTTCCACTTTTTAAATCTAATGTCTGTTTTATTAGGAGTAAAGTCTTGATCATAGGCGATCCATTGCAGAAATCGATAGAGCCCTTTAGTTTGATTCTGACTATCTTAAACCAAATTTTTAGCGGGGTCTCTATCCACGGGTTAGTGTTATTCAAAAGTTTAGGTAAGGCATTGTTCCCTATTATCGCCTGTAGGGGGATGTCACTTGTTATTTGGCATTCCATCTCCTTCCATTGTGCAGTGTAGACTGGGTTACATATCTCTACTAAAGTTTTAATTTGTGCGGCTTTAAAACAGTCCCTGATATTTGGCAGCGCAAGCCCACCTTTGTCTTTGTTTAGCTGTAGGTGTGGCGGGTTGGTGTAACCCCCACAACAGACTGGACAGACACAGCGCTCGGCTAGAGCAATTAACAGAACAGTGAAATGTGTGTGTTAATGTCTACAGGCAGCCCCGCTTCTTCTGGCTCACTACTGTGATGTTAATGTGCCTTTCATGCATTGTGTCCATGCGTCCTGTCCTTACTGTGACCTAGAGACTGAGATCAATATGTAGATGTGCCTTGTAACCTCTTTGTCTTGCAGCTGGAGCAAAGGCCAGCAATCTGCCTATTGTGATGTATGTCTCTCAAATGAAAATGTCTCATGCCTGTTCTGCAATCTCTTTGATCATACCAACTGCTGGGGAATGCTCTTTTATGTATTGTTGTAGTTGGGTATATATACTGCACTGTAACCCATGCTCATCCTCTCACTCTCACTCTTCAACTGCTGCTGGACACACGCACTTTGTGTCCCTCTGCTGAGAGCCGCTGGGCTCGCTCCCGGCGCGCATGCACGGCGCCGGGAGCGGAGCTCGTGACGGCGGTATGATTTAATAAACCCTGCTTAAAACTTCACCAGCGCTGCCTTTATTTTATCATCCGCCTCACTGGTGACCCCGAACATGCACACGTTTTGTGCAAAGCAACCTTCTGGTCTGGACATCCACCCTGAACCAGTCGAGGGACACAAGACGTCTCCTCCCTCTCGCCGCTCCAACGCACCATGACCTGAAGGCAGTAAAGAACACGCTGACAATGAACGCAGCACCCGGCGGTGATGCTCGGACGACAAGTGAACGCAGCAGCTCCCTTCTGCTTCAGGGAACTCTCCGGACATCACTCACGACCGGGAAAGCCGCAGCAACTTCATGGTGAAATCTGCACGCCTAGACCGGCACATCCACGCTTGGACCAGCCGCTCTCACAGCTTCTGACACACGATTCTGTGTCTCCTTACGAGAGCGCACGCACTTCGTCCTTCCTCCACAACGGTGACCTCCACAGCCGATGGAGCACACGTGGACCTCAACGCACCATGACCCATCTGCTGCAACTAAAACAGGGATGATTAAGCTCCCTGACCCTGGTTTTTCCTCTCCAGCTGGCCCACCCACACACGGAGCCCCGGCACATGCACCGGGGAGTTACGAGGACGGCGCACCACGCACGGGACACATATGGCTCCACTGACCGCCTTCCTTCTGCTGCATACTGGCCCTTCAGGCTTGCTCGTACACCTGAGGCACGCAGCTTGCTCACTGGATTTTATGGTCTTAGCCATGGCACACAAGGGGAATTCAGCTGTCTGCGGTTTCCGAGGCTTTAGGGTTGCGCCTGCGCCTAAAAGTCAAACACGCCAAGTCCCTTTGCTTCCTTTTTTTTTTTTTTTTTTTTTTTTCTTACAGCCGCTCCTGTTTTTCTTCATGGCCACGAGAGGAGTCAGAGACTAATTTTTCTTCTTGTGATCTCCGCACGCTCAACGGGACAGCCCCTCGACGTCACGGACCAACAAGCAATTTTTGCGCGGCTCGGACGATTTCACCGCTCCCGGCCGGCACTTACCACCCCCTCCCCCCTCCGCCTGCACAGAGCTTCTCCTGCTCGTTGCCCAAGCTGCATGATCGAGACCTCGGCCGCCTGCCGAGCCCTCTGGGAGGGAGCATGTGGCGGGTTGGTGTAACCCCCACAACAGACTGGACAGACACAGCGCTCGGCTAGAGCAATTAACAGAACAGTGAAATGTGTGTATTAATGTCTACAGGCAGCCCCACTTCTTCTGGCTCACTACTGTGATGTTAATGTGCCTTTCATGCGTTGTGTTCATGCGTCCTGTCCTTACTGTGACCTAGAGACTGAGATCAATATGTAGATGTGCCTTGTAACCTCTTTGTCTTGCAGCTGGAGCAAAGGCCAGCAATCTGCCTATTGTGATGTATGTCTCTCAAATGCAAATGTCTCATGGCTGTTCTGCAATCTCTTTGATCATACCAACTGCTGGGGAATGCTCTTTTATGTATTGTTGTAGTTGGGTATATACAGTATACTGCACTGTAACCCATGCTCATCCTCTCACTCTCACTCTTCAACTGCTGCTGGACACACGCACTTCGTGTCCCTCTGCTGAGAGCCGCTGGGCTCGCTCCCGGCGCACATGCACGGCGCCGGGAGAGGAGCTCGTGACGGCGGTATGATTTAATAAACCCTGCTTAAAACTTCACCAGCGCTGCCTTTATTTTATCATCCGCCTCATAGGGTTCTATATCTGATTTTAGGTCTCTTGCCCTGCTATATGACTCTTGAGATCCTTCTGTCCAGTTCCTGCCATGTTTTTTTGGGAGGTTCTACCGGTATTGTTTGGAAAAGGTATAGAAGATGTGGAAGTATATTCATTTTGACTGCTTCAATTCTTTGTGCAGTACCCAAGAATGGTATCATATTCCATCTTGCTAGATCAGATGTTATTTTTACCACCAGTGGATCATAGTTTAGTGTTATAATTTTGTTGAGTTGTTTCGGGATATTGACCCCCAGATATTTCATAGATTCCATCTCCCAGTTAGTTTTGAGTTTGACCCAAATCAATATTTACTAAGCATAGTTGAATGTTAAAACTTGGGTTTTATGCATGTTTAGTTCGTACCCCGATAAATCTCCGTACTCTGAAAAAACTGAGATTAGTTCTGGAAAAGAGGTGTCCGGCTGCCCCAGGTATATTAGAATGTCATCAGCAAAGAGTGCTATTTTATGCTCCTTCTGACCAAGTGTAATACATTGAATTTTTTGATTCCGTCTTATCCATTGGCTCAGAGGTTCTATGAAGATTGCAAAGAGCAGTGGAGAATAGGGGCAGCCCTGACGACATCCTCTTTCCAGCTCAAAAGATGATGATAAATTACCGTTAATCCTTATTTTAGGGATAAGGACCTGTACTTATATAGCGCTTTTCTAGTCTCAAAGACCACTCAAAGCGCTTCACTAGTACTAACCCTCTATTCTAAGGGCCTATAGGAGACAAATATTGGGACAATTTAGAACAACCAATTAACCTAGCATGCATGTCTTTGGATTGTGGGAGGAAACCGGAGCCCCCGGAGTAAACCCACGCAGCACAGGGAGAACATGCAAACTCCACACAGAAAGGTTCCTACCCCTGCCAGCATGGGGATTCGAACCTGGAACCTTCTAGCTGTTAGGCAACAGTGCTAACCACTGCAACACCGTGCTGCCCAATTTTAGCTGTTGGTTTTTTATATAATGCCTGGATAGTTCTAATGAAGTTGTTATGAAAATTGAAACTGGATAAGATTCTATATAAGAAAGACCAGTCAACCGAATCAAATGCTTTTTCCGCATCTAATCCCAATATGACTGCATTTAAGTTATATTTTTTTATATGATGAATTATGTGTAAAGTGCGTCTAATGTTGTCTTGTGTCTGTCTTTGTCTTATAAAACCTGTTTGGTCTAAATGAAATAAGTCTGTCAGTATATTTTCTAACCTTTTGGCAAGGATAGTGGTAAAAAGCTTATAGTCCTGATTTAATACACTGATTGGTCTGTAGTTGGAGCATTCTAGTTTATCCTTTTCAGGTTTAGGTATGACTGCAATGACCCCTTCTCTCCAGGAGGGGGGGGATGTCCCCTGTGTGGAGGACATAGTTAAATGTTTTCAGGAGGAGAGGAGATAGTTGCTGTTTAAAGGTTTTGTACCACTCTGCTGTATAGCCATCTGCTCCTGGGGATTTGTTAGCTTTAAGTTTCATAATTGCTTTTTCTAATTCTTTAGGTTGTATTTGGGAGCGTAGTGCTCAGATAAGACTGAAGTCATTCTTGTTGGTCCAAAAAAACCTTAGAAATTCCTTTCCAAATCAAACTTTCAGTTTGGATGCGGTTACTCTTTCTCTTAATAGCTCTGTGAGGAACCTTGGAGTTATTTTTGATCAGGATTTGTCCTTCAATTCACATATTAAATTTGTTTCTAAGACTGCCTTCTATCATTTGCGTAATATTGCCAAGATTAGGAGCACCTTGTCTCAGAGTGATGCTGAGAAACTGATCCACGCTTTTGTTAGCTCGGGATTAGATTATTGTAATTCTTTATTATCAGGCTGTCCTAAAACATCTTTAAAAAGTCTTCAGCTGATCCAAAATGCTGCAGCAAGAGTTTTAAAAGGTACTAGAAAGAGAGATCATATCTCTCCGGTTCTGGCCTCCCTTCATTGGCTTCCCATAGAGTTTAGAATTAAGTTTAAAATCCTTCTTCTTACTTACAAAGCTCTAAACAATCAGGCTCCTTTTTATTTACGCTAGGATTGAATCTGTCAATCCTAGCATTCCCTTAGAGCTTACTAGTCAGGACTTTATGAACTTTTTCAATAATAAAATTTCATCCATCAGAGATAAAATCAATCAGATTCTTCCCACAGTTAACTTAAATACTATAACTACTACAACTCCTTCTTTTGATGTCTGTCTTGATGAGTTTACTCCAATCGACCTTTGTGAGTTAGACAAAATAGTTTCCTCATCCAAACCTTCAACTTGTCTTTTAGACCCTATTCCTACCAGGTTATTTAAAGAAGTCTTCCCACTTATTGGTAGCTTTATTCTTCATATAATCAATTCTTCATTAACTTTAGGCCATGTACCGCAGGCTTTTAAAACGGCTGTAATTAAACCCTTACTCAAAAAGCCAACGCTAGATCTAGGAGCTTTAGCTAACTATAGACCAATCTCTAATCTCCCTTTCATTTCAAAAATCTTAGAAAGAGTTGTTGCTACGCAATTATTTGACCACCTGCAGGGAAATGGTTTACTTGAAGAGTTTCAATCTGGGTTTAGAATCCATCATAGTACTGAAACAGCCTTAGCGAAGGTCACTAACGACCTCCTCATTGCATCTGATAATGGACTAGTTTCTGTACTTGTCCTTTTAGACCTTAGTGCAGCTTTTGATACTATCGATCATAATATTCTACTTGATAGATTAGAACACTATGTTGGACTTAATGGAACTTCATTGCAGTGGTTTAGATCTTATTTATCTGATAGGTTCCAGTTTGTTCATGTAAATAATGAGTTTTCTTTCAACTCAAAGCTTAGTCATGGAGTTCCACAGGGATCTGTGCTAGGCCCTACTCTTTTTAGTTTATATATAAGATAAGATAAGATAAGCCTTTATTAGTCCCACAATGGGGAAATTCCAGGATTGCAACAGCACAGGGATAGCAACACTCAGAGCAACAATCAGAAGGCAAGAAAAAACAACATCTAGTAAACATATGTCCATATTACTATAAATGTATATATATAGACACACAGTGCAGAGCATTATGGTTGGTTGGTGAATGTGCAGCAGAAAGTCTAAGCTCTCTCTCCGCGGATGCGGCGGGCCAGCAGGAATGCTTCCGTTAGGCAACATTATTAGAAAGCACTGTATACATTTTTTTCATTGTTATGCAGATGACACACAATTATACCTGTCAATGAAGCCAGATGATAGTAATCAATTAGCCAAGTTAGAAGCCTGTCTTAAGGAAATCAAAGCTTGAATGACTTGTAATTTCCTGCTATTAAATTCAGATAAGACTGAAGTCATTCTTGTTGGTCCAAAAAACCTTAGAAATTCCTTTCCAAATCAAACTTTCAGTTTGGATGCAGTTACTCTTTCTCTTAATAGCTCTGTGAGGAACCTTGGAGTTATTTTTTAATCAGAATTTGTCCTTCAATTTACATATTAAATTTGTTTCTAAGACTGCCTTCTATCATTTGCGTAATATTGCCAAGATTAGGAGCATCTTGTCTCAGAGTGATGCTGAGAAGCTGACCCATGCTTTTGTTAGCTCGAGATTAGATTATTGTAATTCTTTATTATCAGGCTGTCCTAAAACATCTTTAAAAAGTCTTCAGCTGATCCAAAATGCTGCAGCAAGAGTTTTAACAGGTACGAGAAAGAGAGATCATATCTCTCCGGTTCTGGCCTCCCTTCATTGGCTTCCCATAGAGTTTAGAATTAAGTTTGAAATCCTTCTTCTTACTTACAAAGCTCTAAACAATCAGGCTCCTTTTTATTTAAAAGATCTGATACTACCGTATTATCCTAACAGAGCACTACGCTCCCAAAATGCAGGATTACTTGTAATACCTAGAATCTCCAAAAGTACAATGGGAGGCAGAGCCTTCAGTTATCAAGCTCCTCTCCTGTGGAATCAGCTGCTAATCTGGATTTGGGAGTCAGACTCGATCTCTGTTTTTAAGAATAGGGCTTAAACTACCTTTTTGATATAGCCTACAATTAGGGAGGGATCATGTGTTTCTGAACCCTCCCTTAGTTATGCTGCTAATAGGTTTAGTCAGCCGGGGGACCTCCAGTAATGCAGTGGGCCTTACTCCTTTTCTCACTCTCAATGAAATATTTTTTTTGCTGGTCATTAACATTTGTTTGTTCTCTCCCATAGATTGAGCCCCCATCGTGCTGTTTGCTCTCTACATGTCTGTTCTTTTCTTCTTCTCTATCCCCTCACCCCCCAGCCAGTCGCAGCAGATGACTGCCCCTCCCTGAGCCTGGTTCTGCTGGAGGTTTCTTCCTGTTAAAAGGGAGTTTTTCCTCTCCACCGTCGCCAAGTGCTTGCTCACAGGGGATCGCCTGATTGCTGGGGTCTTTCTGCAACTGTGTGGTTTCCCCTACAGTTGATAGTGCTATGAGATGACTGTTGTTGTGAAATGGCGCTATATAAATAAAGTTGAATTGAATATTTCTGACAGTAGTGTTTTATTTTGAGACTCAGTAAGTTGGGGAAGGGTTAATGTGTTTAGGAATGCTTCGGATGAGTTTTTATGTTTTTTGAGGCAGTACAAGTTCTTATAGTAGTTCTCGAAGCTTTTAAGAATATCCTGAATTCTGAATTTTATTTCCTTTGATACTGGGTGTCTGATTTTGTAGATTGCTCTTTCCGTTTGTTGTTTCCTCAATTTATAGGCTAGTAATTTTGCCGATTTACTGCCTGCTTCATAGTATTTTTGTTTCAGAAATGTAAGTTTCTTCTGGATTTCTATTGTGTAGATCTCATTTATTTGTTTTTTAATTTCCTTAATTTTGAGTGAGTCAATGAGTGTTTTCTTTGTGCCCTTTTTCTAGGTTCTTAAGTTCTGACTCTAATGTGGTTAGTTTTTCTTGTCTCAGTTTCTTTTGGATTGCCAGTTTTGCGATAATCTTTCCCCTTATTACAGCTTTGCATGCATCCCACAGTATTAAAGGGGATACTTCTCCATGATCATTTTCTTCCAAATATCTGAGAATATCTGATTCCAATTCATCTTTCAGTGGTCCTTTCAGGACATTTGAACTCAACCTCCAAGAAAATGTATTATTTGGGAATTTTTGGGTACTTAAGTCCATATATATCGGACTGTGGTCGGAGAGATCCATCAGTCCTATTTTTTTTTTTGTTTAAGTTTTTGTAAAGGGTATACAGGTCATTACAGCATTGCATTGTTTACATTTTCATCACATGTTCCCTTATTTTTTGCTATTTGACAACATTGGAAGAATAATTCTTACAACACCCCGTTTTGTTTTGTTTTTTAAAGTGAAAGAAAAAGTGAAATTAAAGAGAATAAAAAACAAACAAACAAACAAAACAAAAGAGCAAAAAAACAAATAAACAAACAGAAAAATAAGAAATAAATAATTAAAAACAAAAGAGCCTCTGAGTAGCGTTGGAACAAAGAGCGAAGCCATTATTGAAATGGTATTTGTCAAATATTAGATCTAATGGAAGACACATATGCGATCCAGGGTTGCCAAAAGTTCATGAACCCATCCATGTCTTGTCTCAGTGCGAATGTCAACTTTTCCATCGAGTAGATGTCTTGGATCACATTAATCCAATCTTCAGGTGTAGGACAGTCCTTCAACATCCATTTTTTAGTTAGGGCTTTTTTACTTGCCAATATTAAAACATTGAATAGGTATTTTTCTCCTCGTCTTTCCAGAGAGTCCGGTAGCAAACCCAAATACAAAGTTACAAAAGAAAAGGGAACTGTTATTTTGAATATTTTCCCTAATATTGTCTGTACATTAGTCCAATATTGGTGGATAACTGGGCATGACCAAAACACATGAAAATGATTTGCAGTCTCTTCACCACGCAAGCGCCAACAATTTAACCCCTTACGAGTAGATTTGTTTTGTGCAGGTGTTCTGAAAAATCTTACCAAATTTTTCCATCCAAATTCTCTCCACTGCAGGGATGAGGTACTTTTCCATTGCTGTTTGTTTAGCTTTTCCCATATTTCCAGTTGTAAATTGAAATTCCCCTCTTTTTCCCATCTCTCTTTTATATATGATGTGTTGTCTCCTTTTAAGTCTTGAAGACCTTGGTATATTTTAGAAATGTATCTGATCCCTGGGATCCCTTTATATGCCATTAAGAAGACCTTCAGAACACCTGACTGGGCCCTTTCCAAATCCTCCTTTTTAAGTATATTGTTGATGTGGTGTCGAAGCTGAAAGAACCTGTAAAGGTCTTGATTTACTAGGCCTTGTTTTTTCAAATCTTCAAAACTTCTTAAAAATTGACCTTTAAAAAAAATCGTAATATTTTATCAATCCGTTCTCTTTCCACTTTTTAAATCTAGTGTCTGTTTTATTAGGAGTAAAGTCTTGATCATAGGCGATCCATTGCAGAAATCGATAGAGCTCTTTAGTTTGATTCTCTCTGACTATCTTAAACCAAATTTTTAGCTGGGTCTCTATCCACGGGTTAGTGTTATTCAAAAGTTTAGGTAAGGTATTGTTCCCTATTATCGCCTGTAGGGGGATGTCACTTGTTATTTGGCATTCGATCTCCTTCCATTGTGCAGTGTAGACTGGGTTACATATCTCCATTGAAGTTTTAATTTGTGCGGCTTTAAAATAGTCCCTGATATTTGGCAGCGCAAGCCCACCTTTGTCTTTGATTAGCTGTAAGGTTCTATATCTGATTCTAGGTCTTTTGCCCTGCCATATGAATCTTGAGATCCTTCTGTCCAGCTCGTGCCATGTTTTTTTTGGAGGTTCTACCGGTATTGTTTGGAAAAGGTATAGAAGACGTGGAAGTATATTCATTTTGACTGCTACAATTCTTTGTGCTGTACCCAAGAATGGTATCATATTCCATCTTGCTAGGTCAGATTTTATTTTTGTCACCAGTGGATCGTAGTTTAGTGTTATAATTTTGTTGAGTTGTTTCGGGATATTGACCCCCAGATATTTCATAGATTCCATCTCCCAGTTAGTTTTGAGTTTGCTTAGTGAATAATGATTTGGGTCATAGTTGAATGTTAAAACTTGGGTTTTGTGCATGTTTAATTTGTACCCCGATAAATCTCCATACTCTGAAAAAACTGAGATTAGTTCTGGTAAAGAGGTGTCCGGCTGCCCTAGGTATATTAAAATGTCATCAGCAAAGAGTGCTATTTTATGTTCCTTCTGACCAAGTGTAATACCTTGAATTTTTTGATTCTGTCTTATCCATTGACTCAGAGGTTCTATGAAGATTGCAAAGAGCAGTGGAGACAGGGGGCAGCCCTGACGACATCCTCTTTCCAGCTCAAAAGATGATGATAAATTACCGTTAATCCTTATTTTAGCTGTTGGTTTTTTTATATAGTGCCTGGATAGTTCTAATGAAGTTGTTATGGAAATTGAAACAGGATAAGATTCTATATAGGAAAGACCAGTCAACTGAATCAAATGCTTTTTCCGCATCTAATCCCAATATGACTGCATTTAAGTTATATTTTTTTATATGATGAATTATGTGTAAAGTGCGTCTAATGTTGTCTTGTGTCTGTCTTTGTCTTATAAAACCTGTTTGGTCTAAGTGAATTAAGTCTGTCAGTATATTTTCTAACCTTTTGGCAAGGATAGTGGTAAAAAGCTTATAGTCCTGATTTAATACACTGATTGGTCTGTAGTTGGAGCATTCTAGTTTATCCTTTTCAGGTTTAGGTATAACTGCAATGACCCCTTCTCTCCAGGAGGGGGGATTTCCCCTGTGTGGAGGACATAGTTAAATGTTTTCAGGAGGAGAGGAGATAGTTGCTGTTTAAAGGTTTTGTACCACTCTGCTGTATAGCCATCTGTTCCAGGGGATTTGTTAGCTTTAAGTTTCATAATTGCTTTTTCCAATTCTTTAGGTTGTATTTCTGACGTAGTGTTTTATTTTGTGACTCCGTAAGTTGGGGAAGGTTTAATGTGTTTAGGAATGCCTCGGATGCGTTTTTATGATTTTTGAGGGAGTATAAGTTCTTATAGTAGTTCTCGAAGTTTTTAAGAATATCCTGAATTCTGAATTTTATTTCCTTTGATACTGGATCTCTGATTTTGTAGATTGCTCTGTTTGTTGTTTCCTCAATTTATAGGCTAGTAATTTTGCCGATTTACTGCCTGCTTCATAGTATTTTTGTTTCAGACATGTAAGTTTCTTCTGGATTTCTATTGTGTAGATCTCATTTATTTGATTTTTAATTTCCTTAATCTTGAGCGAGTCATTAGAATGAGTGTTGCCTTTGTGTTCATTTTCTAGGTTCTTAAGTTCTGACTCTAATGTGGTTAGTTTTTCTTGTCTCCAGTTTCTTTTGGGTTGACAGTTTTGCAATAATCTTTCCCCTTATTACAGCTTTGCATGCATCCCACAGTATTAAAGGGGATACTTCTCCATTATCGTTTTCTTCCAAATATCTGAGAATATCTGATTCCAATTCATCTTTCAGTGGTCCTTTCAGGACATTTGAATTCAAACTCCAAGAAAATGTATTATTTGTGTATTTTTGGATCCTTAAGTCCATATAGATCGGACTGTGGTCAGAGAGATCCATCAGTCCTATTTTACATGTTTTTACTCTTCCAATGTCTCTATTAAACATAAAAAAATAGTCAATCCTTGAGTAAGATGAATGTGGCGTTGAGTAAAATGTATAATCTTTTACACTGGGGTTGAGTTCCCTCCACACATCACAGATTCCCATTTCTTTTAGTAGCATCCGAGTTTTCCTGCTTTGAGTGTTATTTTGATGTGGGGAATTACCTGATGCATCCCAGTATGGATTCAGTCTTAGATTGAAGTCTCCACCACATAGCACTAAACCTTGGGCTTTAGTTATCATTAGGTCAAATACATTTTTATAAAATTTCCAGTTAGCCCCTGGGGGTGCATATACATTCAGCAGGGTGATATCTTCTCCCTCTAGCCGCCCAGTTACCAAACTGTATCTCCCTTCTTTATCTTTGTGTTCTGATTTTTTTTCAAATGTAATTTTGGTTGATATCAATGTCGCTACTCCCCTCCTCCTCCCTGACTTACAGTGGGGCAAAAAAGTATTTATTCAGCCACCAATTGTGCAAGTTCTCCCACTGTAAAAGATGAGAGGTCTCCAATTTTCATCATAGGTATACCTCAACTATGAGAGACAAAATGAAAAAAAAAAATCCAGAAAATCACATTGTCTGATTTTTAAAGAATTTATTTGCAAATTATGGTGGAAAATAAGTATTTGGTCAATAACAAAAGTTCATCTCAATGCTTTGTTATATAACCTTTGTTGGCAATGACAGAGGTCAAACGTTTTCTGTAAGTCTTCACAAGGTTTTCACACACTGTTGCTGGTATTTTTGCCCATTCCTCCATGCAGATCTCCTCTAGAGCAGTGATGTTTTGGGGTTGTCACTGGGCAACACGGACTTTCAACTCCCTCCAAAGACTTTCTATGGGGTTGAGATCTGGAAACTGGCTAGGCTACTCCAGGACCTTGAAATGCTTCTTACGAAGCCACTCCTTCGCTGCCCGGGCGGTGTGTTTGGGATCATTGTCATGCTGAAAGACCCAGCCACGTTTCATCTTCAATGCCCTTGCTGATGGAAGGAGGTTTTCACTCAAAATCTCACGATACATGGCCCCATTCATTCTTTCCTTTACACGGATCAGTCGTCCTGGTCCCTTTGCAGAAAAACAGCCCCAAAGCATGATGTTTCCACCCCCATGCTTCACAGTAGGTATGGTGTTATTTGGATGCAACTCAGCATTCTTTCTCCTCCAAACACGACAAGTTGAGTTTTTACCAAAAAGTTCTATTTTGGTTTCATCTGAACATATGACATTCTCCCAGTCCTTTTCTGGATCATCCAAATGCTCTCTAGCAAACTTCAGACGGGCCTGGACATGTACTGGCTTAAGCAGGGGGACACGTCTGGCACTGCAGAATTTGAGTCCCTGGCGGCGTAGTGTGTTACTGATGGTAGCCTTTGTTACTTTGGTCCCAGCTCTCTGCAGGTCATTCACTAGGTCCCCCCGTGTGGTTCTGGGATTTTTGCTCACCGTTCATGTGATCATTTTGACCCCACGGGGTGAGATCTTGCGTGGAACCCCAGATCGAGGGAGATTATCAGTGTGGTGCAGTGGTTAGCACTGCGGCAGCACAGTTTACCCTTGGCCGGGGTATTGTGGGGATCGTGGGATCGTGGGTTCGATCCCAGCCCCCGACCAACAGTGATCTGTGTGGAGTTTGCATGTTCTCCCCGTGTTGCGTGGGTTTACTCCGGGATTTCTCCGGTTTCCTCCCACATGCCAAAAACATGCATGTTAGGTTAATTGGCTGTTCTAAATTGTCCCTAGATATTTGTTTCCTATAGGCCCTTAGAATAGAGGGTTAGTATTAATGAAAGCGCTTTGAGTGGTCTTTGTGACTAGAAAAGCGCTATATAAGTGCAGGTTAGTTAGTTAGTTAGTTGTATGTCTTCCATTTTCTAATAATTGCTCCCACAGTTGATTTCTTCACACCAAGCTGCTTACCTATTGCAGATTCAGTCTTCCCAGCCTGGTGCAGGTCTACAATTTTGTTTCTGGTGTCCTTTGACAGCTCTTTGGTCTTGGCCATAGTGGAGTTTGGAGTCTGATTGTTTGAGGTTGTGGACAGGTGTCTTTTATACTGATAATGAGTTCAAACAGGTGCCATTAATACAGATAATGAGTGGAGGACAGAGAAGCCTCTTAAAGAAGAAGTTACAGGTCTGTGAGAGCCAGAAATCTTGCTTGTTTGTAGGTGACCAAATACTTATTTTATCAAGGAATTTACCAATTAATTCATTAAAAATCCTTCAATGTGATTTTCTGGATTTTTTTTTCTCATTTTGTCTCTCATAGTTGAGGTATACCTATGACGAAAATTGGAGACCTCTCTCATCTTTTAAGTGGGAGAACTTGCACAATTGGCTGACTAAATACTTCTTTGCCCCACTGTATATGAAGATGAAGAGATCATTTTAAACCCTTGTCTACTGAGTTTAGTGTGCTCCACGTCTGTTAGGTGGGTTTCTTGTAAAAATATTATTCCTGCTTTGTCTTTTTTCATTTTGCCTAGAATCTTGGATCTTTTAACTGGATTCAGGATTCCTTTTACATTATATGAGATTATTTTGGTTACACCCTGCTTCTCCATTGTGTTGTCTTATTTAGTATAACAGTGTGGTGGCCCTCTTTTGTGCTACTCAGAAACTGAAAGAACATTAAGAACATAAAAAACATTAAGAACATAGTGTATAAAACTTTAAAACAAAAAACTGACAAAAGAACTTCCTGAGCTGAGGTCTTTTTAGAGACCCTGGAAGAGCCTTGATGGAGTGTAGGCTCTGAGGGAAATTCCTCAAACTCTGTTACGTGTTGAGGGCCCTCTCTTACCCCTGTAAGTTGACCCATGCTTTTAACGTAGATTTCAGAACCCAATCCGAACTTGTAATGATTTTTTTTTTTTTTTTTTTAATGCCTATACCCTGTGAAATTGTGTGCACCCTCCCACTCCCATCACAGCGGACATTCACGCTAAAACAGTATTTGTTAGTGTGGGGAGAACATGTGGATCATTGTCACATTTCTATTTTAACAAGTTTTTTTTTTGTTTGTTTTTTTTTATTAAAAAGACTTATTTGTTTCTAATATTATGACTGTTCCATGAAATGTTTTACCACATGCTGGATATGCATCTCCTTTAATGCTTGTTACCTTGTATGAGGGGGGTTGGATGTGCGGATTGACTAAAAAAAAAAAAAAAAAAAGGTCACTATTCCAATCTGAAAACGTCCAGTTTATCCGTGACGCTCTGGCGGTGGGTTTCCCGCTGCTGGCCCGTGGATTTTGAAGGTCTCTGTGTGGTCCACGTTTGAGCCTTGATCCTATCGCTCAGGTCTGCTGCGGGTTTAAACACCGTTACCGGGAGCCCTCTTCTCGCCATGTCAATTGTAGCTTCTTCCGCCGAATTATAGAGACATGTCTCCTCACCCTAGAAGACCCTTAACTTCGCAGGAAATGGTGTCTGAAAGCGCAGTTTCTTCTCTCTTAGCACCTTTTTCGCCTCATTGTATTCCCGGCGCTTTTTAAGGACCTCCGGGGCGTAATCGTGTTCCACGAAGACTTTTCTCTCTTGCTGCATAAATCCTTTTTTCTGCCAAGCCAATCTTACAACCTCTTGTTTTATTTTGAAATTGGAAAATCTCACCAACACCGAACGTGGGGGCGCTTCCGCCGCTGGCCTAGCGGCTAACGTACGATGGGCCTTTTCTATCTTCAAGTCGGTGGTTTGGGGGATATCCAATTTCTCTCTTAGTAAAGATTCCACGCAGTCTGCCATTGAGTTGAAACCATCTTCGGCTCCTTCTTTCAGACCATGAATTCTTATGTTGTCTTTTCTTTGTCTTCTTTCTTGGTTGGCTAGCTTAGCCTCTATTGTTGACTGTCTCTTGCGTAGGTCCAGCACAGAATCTTCAAGCACTTTTATTCTTTCCTCTGCTTCCAAGATTCGGTTCTCGGCCTGGTCCACTCTGCTGTTTGTCCTTTTTAATTCGTCTCTGAATTCACGAAATTCGGCCCAAACCTCTCGGCGAAATCGTCGTAGTTCTTCAAATAGCGTTTTCAAGCTAACCTTCTTGTTAGCTACATTCAGCTCCTCGTCTTCTGAACGGATATCTTCCGGTTCAGATTCTCCGGCCGATGCGTGTCCTGGCCTGGGGAATTTCGGTTTATTCCGTTTTCCTTTAGACATCATTATTTTGTCTTGTGCTTTTCACTCTTCCAAAAATCCGTTAAATCCGATTTTCAATATATTTTCTTGGATTGGGTCTGGGAGCTTCAGCGTTAAGCTGCTATCACCATGGCGTCCAGACCGGAAGTCCCCATCAGTCCTATTTTACATGTTTTTACTCTTCCAATGTCTCTATTAATCATAAAAAAAATAGTCAGTCCTTGAGTACGATGAATGTGGCGCTGAGTAAAATGTCTAATCTTTTACACTGGGGTTGAATTCCCGCCACACATCACAGATTCCCATTTCTTTTAGTAGGATCCGAGTTTTTCTACTTTGAGTGTTATTTTGATGTGGAGAATTACCTGATGCATCCCAGTATGGATTCAGTCTTAGATTGAAGTCTCCACCACATATCACTAAACCTTGGGCTTTAGTTATCATTAGGTCAAATACATTTTTATAAAATTTCCAGTTAGCCCCTGGAGGTGCATATACATTCAGTAGGGTGATATCTTCTCCCTCTAGCCGCCCAATTACCAAACTGTATCTCCCTTCTTTATCTTTGTGTTCTGACTTTTTTTCAAATGTAATTTTGGTTGAGATCAATGTCGCTACTCCCCTCCTTCTCCCTGACTTATATGAAGATGAAGAGATCATATTAAATGCTTGTCTATTGAGTTTAGTGTGCTCCACATCTGTTAGGTGGGTTTCTTGTAAAAATATTATTCCTGCTTTGTTTTTTTTCATTTTGCCTAGAATCTTGGATCTTTTTTTTTATTTTTTTTTTTTTATTTAAGTTTTTGTAAAGGGTATACAGGTCGTTACAGCAATGCATTGTTTACATTTTCATCACATGTTCCCTTATTTTCTGATATCTGACAACATTGGAAGATTAATTCTTACAACACCCCTTTTTTTTTTTTTTTTAAAGTGAAAGAAAAAGTGAAATTAAAGAGAAAAAAAAACAAAAAACAAATAACAAAAAACCCCAAACAAACCAGTAAAAAACAAACAAAAAGAAAAAGTAAGTAAATAAAGATAAAAGAGCATCTGAGTAGCTTTGGAACAAAGAGCGGAACCATTATTGAAATGGTATTTGTCAAAGATTAGATCTAATGGAAGACACATATGCGGTCCAGGGTTGCCAAAAGTTCATGAACCCATCCATGTCCTGTCTCAGTGCGAATGTCAACTTTTCCATCGAGTAAATGTCTTGGATCACGTTAGTCCAATCTTCAGGTGTAGGACAGTCCTTCAACATCCATTTTTTAGTTAGAGCTCTTTTGCTTGCCAATATTAAAACATTGAATAAGTATTTTTCTCCTCGTCTTTCCAGTGAGTCCGGTAGTAAACCCAAATACAAAGTTACAAAAGAAAAGGGAACTGTAATTTTGAATATTTTCCCCAATATTGTCTGTACCTTGGTCCAATATTGGTGGATAACTGGGCATGACCAAAACACATGAAAATGATTTGCAGTCTTTTCACCACACAAGCGCCAACAGTTCAATCCCTTATGGGTAAATTTGTTTTGTGCAGGTGTTCTGAAAAATCTTGCCAAGTTTTTCCATCCAAATTCTCTCCACTGCAGGGATGAGGTACTTTTCCATTGCTGTTTATTTAGCTTTTCCCATATTTCCAGTTGTAAAGTGAAATTCCCCTCTTTTTCCCATCTCTCTTTTATATAAGATGTGTTGTCTCCTTTTAAGTCTTGAAGACCTTGGTATATTTTAGAAATGTATCTGATCCCTGGGATCCCTTTATATGCCATTAAGAAGACCTTCAGAACACCTGACTGGGCCCTTTCCAAAACCTCCTTTTTAAGTATATTGTTTATGTGGTGTCTAAGCTGGAAGAACCTGTAAAGGTCTTGATTTATTAGGCCTTGTTTTTTCAAATCTTCAAAACTTCTTAAGATTTGCCCTTTAAAAAAATCGTAATATTTTATCAGCCCTTTCTCCTTCCACTTTTTAAATCTGGTGTCTGTTTTATTAGGAGTAAAGTCCTGATCATAGGCGATCCATTGCAGAAGTCGATAGGGCTCTTTAGTTTGATTCTCTCTGACTATCTTAAACCAAATTTTTAGCGGGGTCTCTATCCACGGGTTAGTGTTATTCAAAAGCTTAGGTAAGGCATTGTTCCCTATTATCGCCTGTAGGGGGATGTCACTTGTTATTTGGCATTCGATCTCCTTCCATTGTGCAGTGTAGACTGGGTTACATATCTCTACTAAAGTTTTAATTTGTGCGGCTTTAAAGTAGTCCCTGATATTTGGCAGCGCGAGCCCACCTTTGTCTTTGTTTAGCTGTAGGGTTCTATATCTGATTCTAGGTCTCTTGCCCTGCCATATGAATCTTGAGATCCATCTGTCCAGCTCCTGCCATGTTTTTTTGGGAGGTTCTACCGGTATTGTTTGGAAAAGATATAGAAGACGTGGAAGTATATTCATTTTGACTGCTTCAATTCTTTGTGCAGTACCCAAGAATGGTATCATATTCCATCTTGCTAGGTCAGATTTTATTTTTGTCACCAGTGGATCATAGTTTAGTGATATAATTTTGTTGAGTTGTTTCGGGATATTGACCCCCAGATATTTCATAGATTCCGACTCCCAGTTAGTTTTGAGTTTGCTTAGTGAATAATGATTTGGGTCATAGTTGAATGTTAAAACTTGGGTTTTATGCATGTTTAATTTGTACCCCGATAAATCTCCATACTCTGAAAAAACTGAGGTTAGTTCTGGTAAAGAAGTGTCCGGCTGCCCTAGGTATATTAAAATGTCATCAGCAAAGAGTGCTATTTTATGTTCCTTCTGACCAAGTGTAATACCTTGAATTTTTTGGTTTTGTCTTATCCATTGGCTCAGAGGTTCTATGAAGATTGCAAAGAGCAGTGGAGACAGGGGGCAGCCCTGACGACATCCTCTTTCCAGTTCAAAAGATGATGATAAATTACCGTTAATCCTTATTTTAGCTGTTGGTTTTTTATATAATGCCTGTATAGTTCTAATGAAGTTGTTATGAAAATTGAAACTGGATAAGATTCTATATAGAAAAGACCAGTCAACCGAATCGAATGCTTTTTCAGCATCTAATCCCAATATGACTGCATTTAAGCTATATTTTTTTATATGATGAATTATGTGTAAAGTGCGTCAAATGTTGTCTTGTGTCTGTCTTTGTCTTATAAAACCTGTTTGGTCTAAATGAATTAGGTCTGTCAGTATATTTTCTAACCTTTTGGCAAGGATAATGGTAAAAAGCTTATAGTCCTGATTTAGTACACTGATTGGTCTGTAGTTGGAGCACTCTAGTTTATCCTTTTCAGGTTTAGGTATAACTGCAATGACCCCTTCTCTCCAGGAGGGGGGGATTTCCCCTGTGTGGAGGACATAATTAAATGTTTTCAGGAGGAGAGGAGATAGTTGCTGTTTAAAGGTTTTGTACCACTCTGCTGTATAGCCATCAGCTCCTGGGGATTTGTTAGCTTTAAGTTTCATAATTGCTTTTTCCAATTCTTTAGGATGTATTTCTGACAGTAGTGTTTTATTTTGTGACTCCGTAAGTTGGGGAAGGTTTAATGTGTTTAGGAATGCCTCGGATGCGTTTTTATGTTTTTTGTGGGAGTATAAGTTCTTATAGTAATTCTCGAAGTTTTTAAGAATATCCTGAATTCTGAATTTTATTTCCTTTGATACTGGGTCTCTGATTTTGTAGATTGCTCTTTCTGTTTGATGTTTCCTCAATTTATAGGCTAGCAATTTTGCCGATTTACTGCCTGCTTCATAGTATTTTTGTTTCAGAAATGTAAGTTTCTTCTGGATTTCTATTGTGTAGATCTCATTTATTTGGTTTTTAATTTCCTTAATCTTGAGCGAGTCAGTAGAATGAGTGTTGCCTTTGTGTTCTTTTTCTAGGTTCCTAAGTTCTGACTCTAATGTGGATAGTTTTTCTTGTCTTAGTTTCTTTTGGGTTGCCAGTTTTGCAATAATCTTTCCTCTTATTACAGCTTTGCATGCATCCCACAGTATTAAAGGGGATACTTCTCCATTATCGTTATCTTCCAAATATCTGAGAATATCTGATTCCAATTCATCTTTCAATGGTCCTTTCAGGACATTTGAGTTTAACCTCCAAGAAAATGTATTATTTGTGTATTTTTGGATATTTAAGTCCATGTAGATCGGACTGTGGTCGGAGAGATCCATCAGTCCTATTTTACATGTTTTTACTCTTCCAATGTCTCTATTAAACATAAAAAAATAGTCAATCCTTGAGTGAGATGAATGTGGAGTTGAGTAAAATGTATAGTCTTTTACACTGGGGTTGAGTTCCCTCCACACGTCACAGATTCCCAGTTCTTTTAGTAGCATCCGAGTCTTCCTGTTTTGGGTGTTATTTTGATGTGGGGAATTACCAGAAGCATCCCAGTATGGATTCAGTCTAAGATTGAAGTCCCCACCACATATCACTAAACCTTGAGCTTTAGTTATCATTAGGTCGAATACATTTTTATAAAATTTCCAGTTAGCCCCTGGGGGAGCATACACATTCAGCAGGGTGATATCTTCTCCCTCTAGCCGCCCAGTTACCAAACTGTATCTCCCTTCTTTATCTTTGTGTTCTGATTTTTTTTCAAATGTAATTTTGGTTGATATCAATGTCGCTACTCCCCTCCTCCTCCCTGATTTATATGAAGATGAAGAGATCATTTTAAACCCTTGTCTACTGAGTTTATTGTGTTCCACGTCTGTTAGGTGGGTTTCTTGTAAAAATATTATTCCTGCTTTGTCTTTTTTCATTTTGCCTAGAATCTTGGATCTTTTAACTGGATTCAGGATTCCTTTTACATTATATGAAATTATTTTGGTTACACCCTCTTTCTCCATTGTGTTGTTTTGTTTAGTATAACTGTGTGGTGGCCCTCTTTTGTGCTACTCAGAAACTGAAAGAACATTAAAAACAAGAAAAACATTAAGAACATAGTGTAAAAAACTTTAAAACAAAAAGCTGTCATAAGAACTTCCTGAGCTGAGGTCTTTTTAAAGACCCTGTAAGAGCCTTGATGGAGTGAAGGCCCTGAGGGAAATTCCTCAAACTCTGTTACGTGTTGAGGGCCCTCTCTTGCCACTGAAAGTAGTCCCATGCTTTTAACGTGAGTTTCAGAACCCAATCCAAACTTGTAATGATTTTTTTTTTTTTATCTTTTATGCCTAAACCCTGTGAAATTGTGTGCACCCTCCCACCCCCATCACATCAAACATTCACGCAAAAACAGTATTTGTTAGTATGAGGAGAACATGTGGATTATTGTCACATTTCTATTTTAACAAGTTTTTTTTTTTTTTTATTACAAAGACTTATTTGTTTCAAATAATATGATTGTTCCATGAAATGTTTTACCACATGCTGAATATGCATCTCCTTTAAAGTTTGTTACCTTGTATGAGGGGGGTTGGATGTGCGGATTGATTCAAGAGGAAGGGAAAAAAAAAAAAAAAAAAGGTCGCTATTCCAACCTGAAAACGGATAGTTTATCCGCGACGCTCTGGTGCTGGGTTTCCCGCTGCTGGTCCGTGGATTTTGAGGGTCTTTGTGTTGTCCATGTTTGCGCTTTGATCTTCTCACTCGGGTCTGCTGCGGGTTTAAATACCGTTACCGGGAGCCCTCTTTTCGCCATGTCAGCTGTTGCTTCTTCCGCCGAATTATAGAGACACGTTTCATCGCCGTAGAAGACCCTTAACTTCGCAGGAAATGGTGTCTGAAAGCGCAATTTCTTCTCTCTTAACACCTTTTTCGCGTCATTGTATTCCCTGCGCTTTTTAAGGACCTCCGGGGCGTAATCGTGTTCCACGTAGACTTTTCTCTCCTGGTGCATAAATCCTTTTTTTCTGCCAGGCCAGTCTTACAACCTCTTGTTTTATTTTGAAATTGGAAAATCTTGACTTCCGGTTATGGCTGCCACGTAGGACGGACGTGTCTCGCTCTGCTCTGCTCCTGGAGAAAAAAAATCGGCAAATAACTCTCTCATTTGGGACAGAACGTATCTCAGCATTTGGGCGAGGATATGTCGGCGAAGCCTAAGGCTGGAAAATCAGGAAAAGGAAAAAGCGAGCCGCCGAAACAGTCCAAATTAACGGACTTTCAGGTCTGTGACGCAGCAAACATAACTCCATATATGGCGGAGGAGGCTGGCAACGGTGCGATGTCTGCGCGGGGAGGCGCAGATGCGCTGATGGCTGCCATGAGTTCAATGAGAGCGGATTTTTCCTCTAGATTTGATGGGATTATGACAGCGTTGGAAGGAATAAGAAAGGAATTGGGTGACTGTGTAGAACGAACGGCGCAGATGGAGCTCCGTCTCGCTAGTGCTGAAGATGACGTCACCCGTCTTCAATTAAAGGTGCGCACTTTGGAAAAAAAAAATAAATCTCTGGAAGATAATATTTTGGATTTGGAATCTCGGTCGAGACAGAATAATTTGAGGCTGGTGGGTCTTCCAGAGGAATCAGAAGGTCGGGACGTATGTTCCTTTCTGGAAAAGTGGATTCCGGAGGTGCTGGGCAGCGAGGAGTTGCAATCAGCAGTGGTTCTGGAAAAAGCACATCGTATTGGCCCACGGAGAGATAAGGGACCGCCGAGGACCTTAATTATGAAGTTTCTTAGCAACAGAGACAGGATGAAGATCTTCAACGCTGCACGTGCTAAAGGAGAGATTAAACACCAGGACCAGCAGGTGCGGTTCTACCCAGATTTGGCCACAGGAATCCAGCAATTGAGGAAGCAGTTTGATCCCGTACGTAAGGAGCTGCGCAACCTTGGGATTCGTCATGGTGTAATCTATCCTGCGAGACTGCTGACCACGTATGAGGGCAGAACCCACATCTTCAAGACCCCAGAGGAGGCGCAGGAGTTCATCAAGAAGATCAAAGAAGAAGAGGAGACTGGTGGGAGCTAAGCATGAACAAGATATAAGGTAGAATAATTAAGCATTTGCACAGGCATCTGACTGACTTGAAGTAAATAGTAAGTTTACAAAATATAGATTGTATTATATATTAAAAAAACAAAACAAAAACAAAACAAACAAAAAAAAAAACTATGATGTACAAAGTTGTTAAAAATTTTGGAGTTAAGTTGGAAAACTACAGAGGAGAGTTAATGTTACGTCATTAAAAGCAGTAGAGTTAGGGTGATTGGGAGGATGAAGAAGGAGTGGCTTAGGCTGTTTCCCGTGGGTGTGGAACGGTCGATGGCTATATCGGGAGACAGAATTTTTCTTTTGATTTTGGGGGGTTTGCCACAAGTGTGGGAAGGGGAAATTTGTTTGTGTGTAGTTTGTAGGATGAATGTTCAACCACTCATGTTTTTGCTTCTCTGTATGAGCATGTTTACACTGCAAGGTAATCCCAAACTCTCTATTGATCATGGACCAAAGTGTTAATCTTAATTTAACTTCATGGAATTGCAGAGGTCTACAAAATTTAAAAAAACTTAAACAAGTTATGAATAAAATAAAGGACATGGGTTCAAGAATTGTGTTTTTACAAGAAACTCATCTGATAGAGGAGGATGTTAAAAGAATTAGGAGTAGATGGCAGGGAAGTGTATTCACCTCTTCATTTTCATCCCGAGCCAGGGGAGTTATGACTCTCATACATAAATCAGTTCCTTTTCAAGTGAAAAATGTAATTGGAGACAAATTTGGAAGATATGTAATCATTCAAGGTTCTTTGCTATTAGAAAATATAAATCTTGTGAACTTATATGGTCCCAATATAGATGATCAGAAGTTCTTTGCTAATTTATTTCTCATCTTATCATCACTTACAGGGCAACATATAATAGCAGGGGATTTTAATTGTACATTGAATCCAGGTGTGGATAGATCAACAGGACTGGATTGTACGCACATTGGATGTAGGATGACTATTAATCATTTTATGAAAGAATTGAGATTGTTAGATATATGGAGAGAAATGAAACCACAAGTTAAAGCCTATTCTTGTTATTCCAGTACCTACAAGACATTCTCACGTATTGATTATTTTTTGATTTCCACAGAATTAAGGTCCAAGATTCAAAACTGCTTTTATGATAACATCGTGATCTCTGATCATGCACCCTGTTGTCTAATATATGTAGATAAAAAATTGACAAAGGAATCAGGCAGATGGCAATTTCAGCATAAATGGCTTCAGGATGAGGAATTTGTCAAGTATATAGAAAAACAGATAGACGAGTTCTTTGACATCAATACTACACAAACATCAGCATGTGTAAAGTGGGAGGCTTTCAAAGCTTTTATTAGGGGACATATTATTAGTTATACAGGATCAAAATCTAAGAAGACTCGAGAGGAGAGAGCTAAATTGGAACATAAAATAAAAAGTCTTCAGGAAAAAGTGTATGCAGGAAGAGATCCAAGGTTGGAGAATGAATTACTGATTTTGAGAGCTGAATACGACAAAAAATCAGCGAATAGAGCTGCCTCGAGTCTTCTAAGATTGAAACAATCTTTTTATGAACAAGGTGAAAAATCAGGAAAATTATTAGCATGGCAGATTAAACAATTGGAAATTAAAACACCAATAACCAGTATTATAAGTAATGGACAGGTAGTTATAGATCCTTTAGAAATTAATAGAGCCTTTAGAGATTACTATGAAAAATTATATGATACCAAAAATGAACCTGATTTAACAAAACTAAATGGGTTTTTGAACGAACTATCTATACCGTGTATTCCAAATGAAAACAGGGAGATATTGGAGTCTAAAATTAGTCAAGAAGAAGTTGGGCTAGCCATTGATAATATGAAATCAGGAAAAAGTGCAGGACCAGATGGTCTTCCAGTTGACCTTTATAAAAAATTTAAGAATAAATTAATAAAACCTTTTTTGGAAATGGTTTTAGAAGCATTTCAAAATAATAATTTACCATCATACATAAATAATGCCTTAATTATACTGCTGCCAAAACCAGGTAAGCCCTCTAATAAATGTGAAAATATGAGACCAATAAGCCTATTAAACGCCGACCTTAAGATAATCTGTAAAATTTTAGCAAGACGAATACAAGAAATTTTACCAAATATTATTAATCGAGATCAGAATGGCTTTATAAAGGGTAGACAAGGCTTCCATAATGTAAGAAGACTATTTAATATTATTTATTTTAATAAAGAAGCACCGGATACAGCTCTCCTATCATTGGACGCCGAAAAGGCCTTTGATAGAGTTGAATGGCCCTTTCTTTTTGAAGTCCTACAAAGGTTTGGACTTGGAAATAATTTCATAAAATGGGTTCAAATAATATACAATAATGCTACAGCAGAAATCCTAACAAATAACAATATTTCAAAACCAATAAAAATCAATAGAGGATGTCGACAAGGCTGTCCACTTTCACCTTTATTGTTTACTATGGCAATTGAACCTTTAGCGATAGCGATACGTTTACATTCACAAATATATGGAATTAAAGTTGGACCAACAGAACATAAAATCTCCCTGTACGCCGATGATATAATTTTGTTTATGTCGAATCTAAAAAAATCAATTCCAACCTTGTTGAATTTAATAAAGAATTTTGGGGAAATATCAGGATATAAAATAAATAAAACTAAATCTTCAATATTAATGCTAAATGAGACCCAGAGAAATTACCCAGCCCCTGAGGTAAATCAATTCAATGTTGTAAATCAGTTTAAATATTTAGGAATCCAAATTATGCCTAAGCTAGAATCAGTCGCCAGTGTCAACTATGAAGCCTTAATGTCAGATATCAATGAGTTAACTCAGAGATGGATGTCACTACCAATGTCGATGATCGGGAGAATCAATATACTTAAAAGTAATATTTTACCTAAAATACTTTATTTATTTCAATACATTCCCTTATCACCACCTTTAGATCTATTCTCAAGAATAAAAAAAAAGTTAGTGGAATTTATATGGAACAACAGGAGGGCTAGATTACGTTTGTCTTTATTATATTTACCATTTGATCGTGGAGGTCTGAAATGTCCAAATTTTATGTTGTATTATTGGTCGGCACAACTGAGGTCTATGACATATTATTTTTCATCAAATGATCTCCCTCACTGGACTGAAATGGAATCATACAATTTACCTTTACCTCTTCCCATATTCATATACTCAGATTCGGCAAAAAAATTACAAAAACAAGTTAAAAATCCATTTGTAAAGCATATGATCAAAATATGGTGTGAAGCTAAAAACTATTTAAAAGAACCACAGTTATTGTCACAATTTAGTCCAATATGGGGTAATCAATATTTTAAACCAGGGAGAGCGGACACTGTATTTAAAGTATGGAATTTAAAAGGGATACAAAAGATTCAGGATTTATATTTGCCATGTGCAGACAACATAATGTCTTTTGAAGAGCTGAGGATCAAATTTAATCTCAATAGAACACATTTTTTTAAATATCTTCAACTTAGAAACTTTATTCGATCAAATCAAAATAAAGCTCTCACTCGACCTATTTATTCATCCTTGGAAAAAATGATGATGAAAGATAGTAAAAGAAAGGGTATTATTTCAGAGTTTTATAACTCATTGACACTATCTTCAAGTGAAAATTCACTGAAAAGATTAAACTACTGGAAAGAAGATCTGCAAATTGAAATTTCAGAGGAACAATGGGAATTGGCTTGTACAGAAGCTCAAACCAAATCAATAAATGCACGCCTTAAATTGATACATTTCAAATGGTTAATGCGGATGTATGTTACACCGGAGGAGTTAAATAGATATAACAAAAATATACCAGATACATGCACAAAATGCATGGAAAGTAAAGGAACCCTATTTCATTGTTTATGGGAATGTAGATTAATAAGAATGTTTTGGGAAGAGGTGAGGGTAACAATTGAAAAAATAATCTCAAAACAAATCATATTGAATCCTAAACTGTTTTTGTTGGGTCTGTACCCAGAAAAGCATAATTTTAATAAAAGTGAAAGAACATTCATAGACCTCAGTTTGCTTAATGCCAAAAAATGTATTGCACTATTATGGAAAAAGACTCATAGACCAGATGTGACTCAGTGGTTAAGACAGATGTTAACAAACCTTCCATTAGAAAGAATAACATATATACTGAAATCAAAGGAAATTGTGTTTGAGAATATATGGAGACCTTTTATTGATTATGTAAAAAATTTAAACATAACTCTTGAAGAAGAAGGTGAATGATGTGTGTGGACCTTGTAAATTCCAAACTGGTGAACATAATATGTATACTTATGTATTGGATTGTCTAGACTAAACAGAGGAGCATTGTTGAAGACTTGATTTTGTTGGTGGTTGTTGGTGTTTTTAGTGCATTTTTTTTTTTGTAGTACTTTAGTGTTAGTGTTTGATTGTTTGTATCATGTTTGTTAAAAAAAAAAAAGGTTCAATAAAGATATTGTGGAAAAAAAAAAAATTGGAAAATCTTACCAACACCGAACGTGGGGGCGCTTCCGCCGCCGGCCTAGCGGCTAATGAACGATGTGCCTTTTCTATCTTCAGGTCGGTGGTTTGTGGAATATCCAATTTCTCTCTTAGTAAGGATTCCACGCATTCTGCCATTGAGTTAAAACCATTTTCGGTTCCTTCTATCAGACCATGAATTCTTATGTTGTCTCTTCTCTGTTTTCCTTCTTGGTCGGTTAGCTTAGCCTCTATAGCTGCTTGTCTTTTGCGTAGGTCTAGCACAGAATCTTCAAGCACTTTTATTCGATCCTCTGTTTCCAAGATTCGGTTCTCGGCCTGGTCCACTCTGCTGTTTGTCGTTTTCAATTCTTCTCTGAATTCCCGAAATTCGGCCGTAACTTCTCGGCGAAATCGTCGTAGCTCCTCAAATAGTGATTTCAGGCTAACCCTTTTGTTAGCTATCACCAGTTCCTCGTCTTCTGAACGGAGATCTTCCAGTTCAGATTCTCCGGCCGATACGTGTCCTGGCCTGGAGAATTTCAGTTTCTTCTGTTTTCCTTTAGACATGATGATTTTGTTTTTTGATTTTCACTCCTCCAAAAATCCGTTAAGTTTGATTTTCAAGGTGTTATCCTGGATTGGGTCTGAGAGCTTCAGTGTTAAGCTGCAGTCGCCATGGCGTCCAGACCGGAAGTCAATCTTGGATCTTTTAACTGGATTCAGGATCCCTTTTACATTATATGAGATTATTTTGGTTACTCCCCGTTTCTCCATTGTGTTGTCTTATTTAGTAGGGGAGGAGAGGAGAACATTCAATTCAATTCAACTTTATTTATATAGCGCCATTTCACAACAACAGTCATCTCATAGCACTATCAACTGTAGGGGGGACCCCCACAGTTGCAGAAAGACCCCAGCAATCAGGCGATCCCCTGTGAGCAAGCACTTGGCGACGGTGGAGAGGAAAAACTCCCTTTTAACAGGAAGAAACCTCCAGCAGAACCAGGCTCAGGGAGGGGCAGTCATCTGCTGCGACTGGCTGGGGGGTGAGGGGATAGAGAAGAAGAAAAGAACAGACATGTAGAGAGCAAACAGCATGATGGGGACTCAATCTATGGGAGAGAACAAACAAATGTTAATGACCAGCAAAAAAAAAATATTTCATAGACAGTGAGGAAAGGAGTGAGGCCCAGTGCATTACTGGAGGTCCCCCGGCTGACTAAACCTATTAGCAGCATAACTAAGGGAGGGTTCAGAAACACATGATCCCTCCCTAATTGTAGGCTAGATCAAAAAGGTAGGTTTTAGCCCTATTCTTAAAAACAGAGATCGAGTCTGACTCCCGAATCCAGATTGGCAGCTGATTCCACAGGAGAGGAGCTTGATAACTGAAGGCTCTGCCTCCCATTGTACTTTTGGAGATTCTAGGTATTACAAGTAATCCTGCATTTTGGGAGCGTAGTGTTCTGTTAGGATGATACGGTAGTATCAGATCTTTTAAATAAAAAGGAGCCTGATTGTTTAAAGCTTTGTAAGTAAGAAGAAGGATTTTAAACTTAATTCTAAACTCTATGGAAAGCCAATGAAGGGAGGCCAGAATCGGAGAGATATGATCTCTCTTTCTAGTACCTGTTAAAACTCTTGCTGCAGCATTTTGGATCAGCTGAAGACTTTTTAAAGATGTTTTAGGACAGCCTGATAATAAAGAATTACAATAATCTAATCTCGAGCTAACAAAAGCGTGGATCAGTTTCTCAGCATCACTCTGAGACAAGATGCTCCTAATCTTGGCAATATTACGCAAATGATAGAAGGCAGTCTTAGAAACAAATTTAATATGTGAATTGAAGGACAAATCCTGATCAAAAATAACTCCAAGGTTCCTCACAGAGCTATTAAGAGAAAGAGGTAACTGCATCCAAACTGAAAGTTTGATTTGGAAAGGAATTTCTAAGGTTTTTTGGACCAACAAGAATGACTTCAGTCTTATCTGAATTTAATAGCAGGAAATTACAAGTCATCCAAGCTTTGATTTCCTTAAGACAGGCTTCTAACTTGGCTAATTGATTAGTATCATCTGGCTTCATTGACAGGTATAATTGTGTGTCATCTGCATAACAATGAAAATGTATACAGTGCTTTCTAATAATGTTGCCTAACGGAAGCATATATAAACTAAAAAGAGTAGGGCCTAGCACAGATCCCTGTGGAACTCCATGACTAAGCTTTGAGCTGAAAGAAAACTCATCATTTACATGAACAAACTGGAACCTATCAGATAAATAAGATCTAAACCACTGCAACGAAGTTCCATTAAGTCCAACATAGTGTTCTAATCTATCAAGTAGAATATTATGATCAATAGTATCAAAAGCTGCACTAAGATCTAAAAGGACAAGTACAGAAACTAGTCCATTATCAGATGCAATGAGGAGGTCGTTAGTGACCTTCGCTAAGGCTGTTTCAGTACTATGATGAATTCTAAACCCAGATTGAAACTCTTCAAGTAAACCATTTCCCTGCAGGTGGTCAAATAATTGCGTAGCAACAACTCTTTCTAAGATTTTTGAAATGAAAGGGAGATTAGAGATTGGTCTATAGTTAGCTAAAGCTCCTGGATCTAGCGTTGGCTTTTTGAGTAAGGGTTTAATTACAGCCGTTTTAAAAGCCTGCGGTACATGGCCTAAAGTTAATGAAGAATTGATTATATAAAGAATAAAGCTACCAATAAGTGGGAAGACTTCTTTAAATAACCTGGTAGGAATAGGGTCTAAAAGACAAGTTGAAGGTTTGGATGAGGAAACTATTTTGTCTAACTCACAAAGGTCGATTGGAGTAAACTCATCAAGACAGACATCAATAGAAGGAGTTGTAGTAGTTACAGTATTTAAGTTAACTGTGGGAAGAATCTGATTGATTTTATCTCTGATGGATGAAATTTTATTATTGAAAAAGTTCATAAAGTCCTGACTAGTAAGCTCTAAGGGGATGCTAGGATTGACAGAGTCCTGACTCTTTGTCAACCTGGCTACAGTACTGAAAAGAAACCTGGGATTATTCTTGTTCTCTTCTATTAATGCAGAGTAATAACTCGTTCTAGCTTTTCTAAGAGATTTTTTATAAATTAAAAGATGATTTCTCCAAGCTAAATAGATTTCATCTAAATTAGTAGAGCGCCATTTTCTTTCTAATTGACGAGTCTTCTGTTTTAAGCTACGAGTTTCTGTGTTGAACCAAGGAGTTAAAAATCTCTGATTAGACTTTTTCTTTTTTAAGGGGGCCACCAAGTCTAGAGCCTGATGCAGAGAAGCTGAAACACTATCCACCATGTTATCAATTACAGAAGGAGCAAGCTGTCTATAGCTTATTTCCGTTGTGTTGACACATGGCATAGAGGAAACAATCTGCATAAATCTGGAAACAGCATCATCTGAGAGGCATCTACTGTGATAATATTTTTCTTTAGGAGCCAAATAGTCAGAAATAGTAAAATCAAAGGTTAACAGACAATGGTCTGACAGTACAGGGTTATGAGGAGACACTACAAGATTTTCTATTTCTATGCCATATGTCAGAACAAGGTCCAATGTATGGTGGAGGTAATGAGTAGAATTTCCTACTTTCTGAGAAAACCCAATCGAGTCTAATATTGAATTAAAAGCCACATTAAGGCAGTCACTATCTACATCCACATGTATATTAAAGTCCCCTACTATAATTATTCTATCAGATTTCAGCACTAAATCAGCTAAGAAATCAGCAAATTCGGATAAAAATTCCGAATAGGTTGATGGGGGACGATAAACTATGGCAAATAAAATTGGGTTTAACCTGAAATTGCTAAAGTGCCCAACACTGAGGACCAGGCCCTCAAAGGAATTATAACATGTTTTTTGCTTTACATTAACTAGTAATTTGGAATGGTAAATTGTTGCTACTCCTCCTCCACGACCAGAACTTCTGGGATTTTGACAGTTTAAATAACCAGAGGGAGTTGATTCATTTAAACCAACATAATCCTCTTGGCCTAACCAAGTCTCTGTAAGGGAAATTAAATCAATCTGATGATCAATTAACAGATCATGGACTAACAGAGACTTAGGAGTTAGAGACCTAATATTTAATAAACCACATTTAATTTTTAAATTATGAGGAGGAACAGAGGCCAAATCATTCAATTTAGAGGCTTTACGTTTAATTTGAGTTTTACCAATATTTTGCTTTATCACTTTGGGATGCTTATACATTATATTTTTATTTACTTTGGAGGGAGCAGACAACGATTCTCTGATGGGGAAGACAGGGGCTAAGCTGAGGGGTGGCGGATGAAGAGGAGCTGCAGAGAGGCGTGTAAGACTGCGACTCTGCTTCCTGGTCCCAACTCTGAGTAGTCACGGTTTTGGAAATTTGGATAAAAAAAGATGCCAGATTGTTAGATAAATGAGAAGCACCATCCAAAGTGGGATGAATGCTGTCTCATCTCATAAGACCAGGTTTTCCCCAAAAAGAGCTCCAATTGTCAATGTAGCCCACGTCATTTTTAGGACACCACACAGACAGCCAGCGGTTCAAGGATGACGAGCGACTAAACATGTCATCACTGGTCAGATTGGGGAGGGGCCCAGAGAATACTACAGTGGCAGACATCGTTTTTGCAAACTCACACACCGATTCTATATTAAGTTTCGTGACTTCCGACTGCCGGAGACTGATGTCATTAATGCCGGCGTGAATAACAATTGTCGAGTATTTACAGTTACTTTTAGCCAGCATTTTCAAATTTGACTCGATGTCACCTGCTCTGGCCCCAGGAATACATTGGACTATGGCCGCTGGAGTCTCTAGGTTCACGTTTCTGACTACAGAGTCGCCAATGATCAGAGTTTTTTCCTCAGCGGGTGTGTCGCTGAGCGGGGAAAAACGATTAGAAACGTGAACAGGTTGGTGGTGAACCGGGGCTTTGCGACTAGGCTTCCTTCTCACCGTCACCCACCCAGTCTCCTCGCTGCTGAGGAGAGCCGGGGAACCGCTGACAGTGGGACCTAAGCTAGCTAGCTCCGCTGCAGCTAATGGGCGTCCGTCGAGATTAACTGGCGCAGACGGTGTTTCAATGCAGCGGAGCCGGGATTCCAAATCAGACAACCTCGCCTCGAGCGCCTCAAAAAGACAACATTTATTACATTTACCGTTATCACTAAAAGAGGCAGAGGTGTAGCTAAACATCTGACAGAGAGAGCACACCAGAGGAGGAGAGGAAAGAGAGCTAGTAGCCATAGCTAGTGGCTGGAGAGCTGGAGAGCAAACCACACAGGCAGACAGCAAAACAGGAAGTGATGATACGTTACCACAAGGAAGTGACGATCAGCCAATCTACAAAGGAGAACATGTGGATCATTGTCACATTTCTATTTTAACAAGTTTGTTGTTTGTTTGTTTTTTTAAAGACTTATTTGTTTCTAATATTATGACTGTTCCATGAAATGTTTTTACCACATGCTGATTCTGCATCTCCTTTAATGTTTGTTACCTTGTAGGAGGGGGGTTGGATGTGCAGACTGATTAAAAAAAAAACAAAACGTTGTTCCCTCCTGTAAACGGCCAGTTTTTTCTTGTAGCTCTGACGCTGGGTTCCCCGCTGCTGGCCCGTGGGTTTGGTGGGTCTCTGTGTGGACCACGTTTGAGCCTTGATTCTTTCGATCGGGTCTGCTGCGGGTTTAAACACCGTTACCGGGAGTCCTCTTCTCGCCATATCTTCAGTTGCTTCTTCCGCCGAGTTATAGAGACATGTCTCTTCCCCGTAGAAAACCCTCAACTTCGCCGGAAATGGCGTCTGGAAGTGCAATTTTTTCTCTCGTAATACCTTTTTAGCGTTGTTGTATTCCCAATGCTTTTTAAGGACCTCCGGGGCGTAATCGTATTCCACGAAAACTTTTCTCTCTTGATGCATAAATCCTTTTTTCTGCCAAGCCAGTCTTACAACCTCTTCTTTTATTTTGGAGTTGGAAAACTTCACCACCACCGAACGTGGAGGCGCTTCCGCCGCCGGCCTAGGGGCTAATGTACGGTGCGCCCTTTCTATCTTCAAGTCGGTGGATTGGGGAATATCCAACTTCTCTCTCAGTAAGGATTCCACGCATGCCGCCATTGTGTTGAAACCATCCTCGACTCCTTCTTTCAGACCGTGAATTCTTATGTTGTCTCTTCTCAGTCTTCCTTCTTGGTCGGTTAGCTTAGCCTCTAGTCTTGACTGCCTTTTGTGTAGATCCAGCACGGAATCTTCCAGCGCTTTTATTCTTTCCTCTGCTTCCAAGATTCGGTTCTCAGCCTGGTCCACTCTGCTGTTTGTCCTTTTTAATTCTTCTTTGAATTCACGAAATTCGGCCCAACACTCTCGGCGAAATCGTCTTAATTCATTATATACCATTTTCAAGCTAACCTTTTTGTTAGCTTCATTCAGCTCCTCGTCTTCTGAATGGAAATCCTCTGGATCAGATTCTTCGGCCGATGTGTGTCCTGGCCTGGTAAATGTCGATTTCTTCTGTTTTCCTTTAGGCATGATGACTTTGTCCTTTGATTTTCACTCTTCCAAAAATCCGTTAAATCTGATTTTCAAGGTATTTTACTGGATTGGGTCTGGGAGCTTCAGCGTTAAGCTGCAATCACCATGGTGTCTAGACCGGAAGTCGAGGGTGCTTCTGAAATCAAGTTAGTCCCTCCAGACTCAGCTGAAAACCAGTTAACAAGCTGCATTTCTGGACTGAATGTGTGAAGTGAAAACATATTTCTGCTAATAAATGACTATGTAATAAAATCGTAAAATAAAATGCTTCAGTTTTCATAGTGAAATTTTAGTGTTTATTTTGCTTTTATTTTAAGGCCCATGTAGGTCCCATTTTTGTGGGTTTAACCTTTTAAAATCCATCCAATGTCACATGTTTACCGTTAAAAAATCAAAACTCTCACTTCATGGAGAATGTACACTGTGGTGACCCACCACAATCTACATGGACATTCAGCCTTCACACTCAGCTAGGGCAGGAAGCAGAACAATTTGCATACGGACAGAGAGCCCCTAGGGGGACAACCAGAACAATGACTATTGTTATACATCCCCGGATTAAGGAGAGGAAGTCCGGCGCCAGTTAATCACGTGATTGATATGTATTGACTGATATGTACAGTATATCAATATGCAAATGTGCCATGCATTCTCTCTTGTCTGTATAAAAGAGCTTGCTTTACATGCCTCAGGGAACACACACACGCACACACACACACAGGACACACAGCCACAGCGCACAGCGCTACAGTGTGTCTCATGATGATGGAGGAATAAAACTCTGCAACTTCTCAGCTCGTCGCATCTCGCCTGAACTTATTTGTTCCTCCACAACACTACCTTTTTTTGTTCAGTTAAACTCTTAAAGAAATAAGCAAATTGCACTTCCTGGGTTTTGAGATGTCATAAATGAAGAAGTCCCACCTTCAGCTCCCCTCCAGTCACAGTCCTATTGGCTATTAAACTCTTTGCCTCATTGCTTGTGAGTGGCTTACAGAGCCTCATTCAAAAAACCTTTACCCACTCAGATATGGGGCTCCTTAAACAGACTGGAAACTGCTTCAGGGAAAACTTCACAGACAGCCTTTTTGGTGAGATGTGAAAAACAAAAATTATTTTTGCTCTTTAAAATTACATATATGTCCTCAAAGACGTTATAACCTAAATTTAACGCTTGGAAAATGTGTGATATGAAACCTTTAAAGGGGTTATTGAGTGCATTTTTGCCACATTTTAACAGCTCACATAGGTCCAAATGAAATGTTTGTGACATACAGTATTTTGGTCAAATTTTCTTTAATTACTTAATTATTGCAGCATAATTTGAGAATCATCTTTTGCAGCCTTTCTCGAAACACCTGAATTCAGTGTATGTCTCTTTAAATCTCCAAGTCCATATTCAGCTCTCTCTTACATCACTATTGCTAATCTTAGCTGCTAGCTCGTGTCTAGCCTGAGCTAACCAAAGTAAATTCATCTCAAAGAATGAATGAAATAATCCATCACTGGTGGACAGGGATGTGTGGTTTCAGTGGTTTCTAGAATATTACTGGTCTCTGGAGTACAATAAGCACAGAAACATTTGTGAACGAGTTGCTAAACTGCTAGCTTCAGCGAGCCACCTTTGGTCCCAGTTATAGATAATACTACAAGAAAATAGGCTAGAACAGCATCTAATAACAACATACACGGTCAAGTGTTGGTAGATGAACAAGGATTACAGTGGGGGTGAATTGAATTTAGAGAAAATAGCAATCAAAATCGTCCGGATCAACAGATAAGCTAACGCAGGTGGCGTATCCGTCACTTCCTCCCCCTCGATGCAAATGCTGACCACCTAGCCAAGCTATTGCTAACAGACTGATGTAGCATCACAGCAAAAATATAACAAAATAGGCCAGAATGGCACAAGATATATTATTGACTATGGATTAGTGAACCAGGTGGAAACAGTGATGTCTATTAGGGTGACTGAAATCAAAAGAAAATAACAATATAAACCACACTTAGTAAAATGTCCAGCTAAGCTGGCAAATAATAGCGCAGCAAGCGGATAACAAAGATGGTGCTGTGCTCGGTTTACCATTTTATGACATCTTATGGAAGATCTGAAGAGCCAAGTTGCTAAGTTGAGAAAAATATCCAAAAGTCACAAGTGTCTGGTACAGTTCACAGTATCAGTCAACTCCTAAGCGTCCTGACAAATTATGACAGGTGATATCAACCTTGTTATGTGACTGGCTTTGAGATCCGTGCACCATAGCAGTAGTTCTTGTCAGCCAGCTGCTCATATGTAAGTATTCTGATCATTTTAGACCTGCACATTTAAAAAAAAATTTTACAACTAACTTAATCATGGCATCAGAGGATGTCTGTCAGTTGAGTACATGAGTACATCCTGGGATTTCAGAATGACGGACCTTCACACAGGCAGACAGCAGTAAGGTATGGCAGGAATCCATTATCTGATCCAACATCATAGGTAGATTAGCTGTAGTAACTATGGAAACAGACGGTCATAATGTGCCGATAGATCACAGTTGACAAAAAGATCATATGAACTTACTTCTCCTTTCTGATTTAAATAATAAACAAACTGTTTCATTTTCTTCAGTTTCAGTTTTTAAATTTAGTGCACTCTAACATCAATGACTAAATCAGACATATTTTTCCTACAGATTTTCTCGGATTGTTTTCATTAAACTCGTTAGAATTATTCCCAAACATATAACTGCTCCATCACAACATCATTTGAAATGGGAGTATTTTGGGATATTTATAAATCACACTACTATATCAATATGACAGTTTCAGATGCCTCAACCAGTTTGAAAAAGGCACCGCCCTAACCTTTATTTGTTATAGTAAGATGAGAGGTATAGGTAGAGGTGGGCAGAAACTGAAGTAAAAGTAGCATTATGTATTAATTACTCAAGTCTGAGAAAGAGCAGGCACCAAAAAAAAGTTAATTACATAAGAAGTGACTAAGTATATAAGTTGCTCGAGTAGTAATTTACTTATAATCATTTACTTGTTCCTTTTTCATTAGCGACCCTTCTCATACATTTGTATTTTTTTTCCTCTAAATTTGACTTTTTCTCAAATTTACTGCTTCTCCCTCATAAATTTGATCTTTTTTTGCATAAATTTTCAAATTTTTTATGTAAATGTATACATTTTTAGCTTTTAATTCTGTATGTATTTTCTCATAAATTTGAAACATTTTTCTTGTACATTTATGCCACCATATTCAAGCATAAGGGTGTCCATATGTGCACCTGGCACCAGGACACCCTAGGTCGCAGGTCGATGATCGATTTTGTTATCGTGTCATGAGACCTGCGACCGTATGTCTTGGACGCTCGGGTAAAGAGAGGTGCAGAGCTGTCAACTGATCACCACCTGGTGGTGAGTTGGATCCGATGGCAGGGGAGGAAGCCATTCAGACCTGGTAGACCCAAACGTATAGTGAGGGTGTGCTGGGAACATCTGGCTGAGGCCCCTGTCCGGGAGGTCTTCAACTCCCACCTCCGGAAGAACTTCAACCACATTCCAAGGGAGTCTGGAGACATGGAGTCTGAATGGACTATGTTCTCTACCTCTGTTGTTGAAGCGGCGGCCCAGAGCTGCAGCCGCAGGGTGGTCGGTGCATCTTGTGGTGGCAACCCCCGAACCAAGTGGTGAACACCAGTGGTGAGGGGGGCCATTAAGCTGAAGAAGGAGTCCTATCAAGATTGGTTGGCTTGTGGGACTCCCGAAGCAGCTGAGGTGTACCGGCAGGCCAAGCGGAGTGCAGCTCGGGTGGTTGCTGAAGCAAAAACCCGGGTATGGGAGGAGTTCGGTGAGGCCATGGAACAAGACTTTCGGTCGGCCTCGAAGAGATTCTGGCAAACTGTCTGGCGGCTCAGGAGGGGAAAGCAGCTCCCTGTCCACACTGTGTATGGTGCGGATGGGGCGCTGCTGACTTCGACTGGGGATATCGTCGGGCGGTGGAAGGATTACTTCGAGGGTCTCCTCAATCCCACTGATACGCCTTCCACAGAGGAAGCAGGGTTTGTGGACGAGGGGGATGACTCGCCTATCACAGGGGCTGAGGTCACCAAGGTGGTTAAAAATCTCCTTGGTGGCCGGGCCCCGGGGGTGGACGAGATTCGCCCTGAGTACCTCAAGACCCTGGATGTTGTTGGGCTGTCATGGTTGACACGCCTCTGCAACATTGCGTGGAGGTCGGGGGCAGTGCCTTTGGCATGGCAAACTGGGGTGGTGGTTCCTCTTTTCAAAAAAGGGGACCGGAGGGTGTGCTCCAACTTTAGAGGGATCACACTCCTCAGCCTCCCTGGGAAGGTCTATGCCAAGGTACTGGAGAGGAGAGTCCGGCTGTTGGTCGAACCTCGGATTCAGGAGGAGCAATGTGGTTTTCGTCCTGGCCGTGGCACATCGGACCAGCTCTTTTCCCTCTCGAGAATTCTCGAGGGTTCGTGGGAGTTTGCCCAACCAGTTTATATGTGTTTTGTGGACTTGGAAAAGGCATTTGACCGTGTCCCTCGTGGTTTTTTGTGGGGGGGTGGTTCGGGAGTATGGGGTATCGGGCTTGTTGTTATGAGCTATTCGGTCTCTGTACGACCGTTGTGAGAGTTTGGTTCGTATTGCCAACACTCGGTCGGACTCATTCCCAGTGAGGGTTGGACTCCGCCAGGGCTGCCCTTTGTCACCGATCTTGTTCATAATTTTTATGGACAGGATTTCTAGGCGCAGCCAGGGAATGGAGGGTGTCATGCTTGGTGACCACAGGATCTCATCTCTGTTGTTTGCAGATGATGTTGTCCTGTTGGCTTCATCCAGCAATGACCTACAGCTCTTGCTGGGACGGTTTGCCGCTGAGTGTGAAGCGGCTGGGATGAGAATCAGCACCTCCAAGTCCGAGTCCATGGTCCTCAGCCGGAAAAAGGTGGATTGTCCTCTCTGGGTTGGGGACAGGCTCCTGCCCCAAGTGGAGGAGTTTAAGTATCTTGGGGTCTTATTCACGAGTGAGGGGAAAATGGAGCGAGAGATTGACAGACGGATTGGAGCAGCATCTGCAGTGATGCGGACATTGTACCGGTCTGTTGTGGTGAAGAGGGAGCTTAGTTCTAAGGCAAAGCTGTCGATTTACCAGTCATTCTACGTTCCTACTCTCACCTATGGTCACGAGCTTTGGGTAATGACCGAAAGAACAAGATCGTGGATACAAGCGGCTGAAATGAGCTTTCTCCGTAGGATTGCTGGACTCACCCTCAGAGACAGAGTGAGGAGATCAGTCATCCGGGAGAGGCTCAGAGTAGAACCGCTGCTCCTCCACATTGAAAGGAGTCAGTTGAGGTGGTATGGGCATCTGATTAGGATGCCTCCTGGACGCCTCCCACTTGAGGTGTTTCGGGGACGTCCCACTGGGAGGAGACCCCAGGGCAGACCCAGGACTCGGTGGAGAGACTATGTCTCCCAGCTGGTTTGGGAACGCCTTGGTATCCTCTCTGAAGAGCTGGAGCAGGTGGCTGGGGAGAGGGAAGTCTGGGCTTCTCTGCTTGAACTGCTGCCTCCGCGACCCGGACCTCCGGAAAAGCGGTAGAAGATGGATGGATGGATGGATTTATGGCATCTATTTCTTAAATTTGCAACTATTTTGTGACTTTTTCCAGATAAAATTGCTATTTTTTCTTGTAAATCTGTGACTTTATTCTCTCCAATTTGAGTTTTTTTCTTAGTACCCTCTAATATAATCCAAATCATATAAAAAACAGCAGACGTTAATAAAATTGATTATCTCCTGATCTAGAATAAAAGAACAATAATTTCAACTGATTTTAATGAAAATCATTAATTCACTGATATGCTTCCTACCTCTGGGTAAATGTCACATCAGAATACAGGCCCGTCCACACCAATGATGAAAAAGACAATAATATTAATTAACAATAAAGAAAAGATGTGAGCGTCCACACTGATGAACTTTATCGCTCTATAGCAGCAGAGCCAAACATGATCTGCACACTCCAACCGGCTTCATACCGCACCACACCAGTATTTCTCATGCTGCAGGATGAGATCATCTATGCTGCTGTTGCAATTAGAGAATCTTAAAGGATTTTTTTTTTTTTTGCTAGACCTGTACCTTGGGCAAAGAAAAAAAATTAAGAAGAAGAGGGTGTGTGAGATTCTGAATTTTTTCATCTGATTATTCTCTCAGCTCCAGAGCTTCCTCAGACTCACACAGGTAGGATGAAGTGAGCACAAAGCAGATTCATATGGACTTGCAAATGATTAATAATAATAATTATTATTATTTATTATTATTATTATTATTATTATTATTGCCTTACAATAATAATAATAATTTCAACTTGGATGCATAGACTGTTTCCGAGGGCTGCTTTATGCATCCAATTATTTCTCCTCCTACTCCCCCTGCTGTGCACCCAGCATCCTGTCTGAAAGGAGGTAGGTAAATGTTTCCAGCCTCTGTCATTTATTCCAGCCCTGCTGTCAAGACAGGTGAAAGTAATGGCTGAATGTTTTCTGACTGGCTGAAAGTGCTTTTATCGTTTGTAAAATCAATCTGAAAGTGACCCCAAAAATACAGTGTGCCACTGGTTATCGCTGTAGTGTGGACTCTGTCATCCACTTGAGTTAGAATGACTTTTAAAAATATAATTTTATACTTATTATCTTTATCATGCTTTGTGTGGATGGCCCTTAAATCAGTACACAATCTGACAGACACTAGTTTGATGTGTCTTGATCACAGGGCCTCACCTTGCTGATGTTCCTCTCGAATTTGTCTGATGGCTGCTCGGATCATCTTCCTCTCCTCATACTCGTTGGCTGCACGGAGCTATGAACAAAAAGACACAAACTTATCTCAACATCTGTGTTAACCTCAGTTAAAGTCTTATATCATGTTTTCATATTCACCATTTTTGTGAGCTCATCAATGTCTCGAATTGATTGTAGCTTTTGTGACAGGACATTCAAGTTCTCACTGGATTCAGACCTGAGAGAGATAAAAACACAAATAATTAGAAAGCACTCGGAAATCCGCCAAGGATCCACACTTCGCTGAATGTAATTTTTTTTACACTCCAGAACAGCAGGTGGCAGCAGGACTGTCAGCTCCCCACCAAACAGGAAGCAGGAAGTTGTTGCACTGCTAGCAGAAACATGCCGTTTTGTGTATTTTTGTTTGTCTTCTGAATATCAGATGTGGATGAAACAATCACTGTGTCCAAATCATCCAACTATTCCCTACCTCCTACTCACTATATAGGGAATATAACTGTAGAGGATTATATAGTGAACTCCATAAAACAATTGAAATTTGAGCTTTTTTGAGACCATTTGGCTTATTTTCTTGATGTTAATGACATCATTAAGGTGAAACAATAAGTGAATACTTGCATGTATTTAGTAATAATATACATCATATTAAATCAGTTTTACCATATTAATAAATGAAAATATTTTGTGTCAGTTACTGTTGTGGTGACAGGCTCTCTTTTCACTGCTCCATTTGCTGCACATTGTATTATGGGATACATTGGCTAATGTAGTGACCTTCAGTTGTACACTACTTTTTAATATGCATTGTGGGAAATTTTGAATGCACTATGTAGAGGGTCAAAAAGGCATTCAAACACCCATGAAAATGGAGAACACCCTATAGAGTGAGAAGAGGGAGATTCTGAACACAGTCAATTTCTGATCAAAATGTAACACATATTTGACTTACTTAAGCCATCTAGTGGGTTGTTAGTCCATTGTGAGAGTCTTACTGATCTCATTTTGTGTGAACCTGCTGCCAATGAAAGTGCCACTCTGTTTGCTTCAGCTATTGCTGCCGCTGTGTCTACAGCGTCATCCAGTAGCTACACCACCACAATCACTAGACCTACAACCCAGAGCTTTACGAGACAGTTTGTGCAAAGCGCCATGACCCTAGTTGTTTTTGTACTTTATTATTTATATTGCTTATTGGACTCAACAAACTCAACAAAATAAACTTTAAACATTTGATATATGTTTTGTACATTAGTAATTTATTTTATGACCCACAAAGCCCTCTGCATTACAGGTGATGCCACTCACCCATCACACAGCTTCTTCAGTCTGCTGCCATCAGGGAGGAGACTGCGGAGTCTCCGGGCCAGAACCAGCAGACTCAAGGACAGCTTCATCCACCAGGCTGTCAGGAAGCTCAACTCTCTCCATGCTCTTCCCCCGCACCCCCTTCTGCCCCCCACACATACGAATCCAGGACTCTGGCTCCCCCCCTCCCCCTTCAACAACTGAACTCTGCCATCCCCAGGTACTGTTCACTCCCACACACACCGACTTCAAGAGCTTCAAAAACTGAACTCTGTCGTCCGGGAACTGTTCACTCCAACACACGCACACACACTGATCTCAGGGCTGCACCAGTCACTTTATGCAGCAATGGACTGCTCTCTTTGCACTACACGCCACTTTAACCCTTTATGTGCCCTGATATGTGCCTTAAGTCACTACATGCCGTCTTAATTTTTATCGTATTTAGTTAGTTTGCACACCCTTAGTATTTTTAGTTAGCTTCTGGTTGGGGGTTGGTTTTCTTTGCACTGATGTTTGATGTTTAATGTTTGGTGTTAGAGTTACAAATATCTGGGTGTCAGGATCAGCAGCGGGTTGGACTGGAGATCCAACACCGATGCTGCGCACAAGAAGGGGATGAGCAGACTCTACTTCCTGAGGAAGCTGAGATCCTTCAATGTGTGCAGCAGGATGCTGGAGCTTTTCTACCAGACCGTTGTCGCCAGCGCCATCTTCTTTGCTGCGGTCTGTTGGGGCAGCAGTATCAGGGCCAGAGACACCAACAGACTTGACAAGATTATCAAGAGGGCTGGCTCTGTAACTGGTCTCAGACCGGAGACCTTTGAGACAGTGGCAGAGAGGAGAACACTAAATAACTGCGATCCATCATGGACAATCCTGATCCCCCCCTCCACCACACACTAGACACACAGCGAAGCACTTTCTCCAGTAGACTACTACAGCTTCGCTGGTGAACAGCCAGGTACAGGAAATCTTTCCTGCCACATGCAATTTCATTGTACAATAACTCACTATGATGTTGTATTCTGGTCATAGCTATGCTGCCACACTGCACCTTACAGACTAACTGGTACATCACTTTTCACTCTGCTCCTGATAGTCGTTCTTTGTACAATGGGATGATTCATGTGTTTATACGGGTCATCATATATTAAGCTATGATGTATACAGGTTTTATAGTCGTGTGAGTTTTTACTTTCCATGAGTAATCCCTTTGTCTGTCATGTGCGTGTTTCTGTTGTTTGGTTGTCTACCATCATGCTGCTGTTACACTGTAATTTCCCAATTTGTAATCAATAAAGTACATCTATCTATCAATGTTATACTTTATATTAATATTTCCTACTTAGTGTTTACCATGGGTGGCGTTAGGCCTTTTTTAGGGGTGCTGTAGTACCCTTAAATTTAAACTCAGCCCCCCTAAAAATTGGAGTGAGAAAAGTTGTGATTATAAAATTTTAGTTCGTCTTTGACAAGCTGAAATAACATCCAAAACATATTCAATAGTTTGTCATTTAAACTTTTAAAAAATGAAAATGAAAACATCACCCGCAACGCAAATGGTATGATCCCTCCTCTCACACACATTCTCTCCCCTGTACTTGCATGCGCTGCGCTGGAGCCCTGGTACGCACACACAGAGAGGTCCCTCCCTCTCCCAACTGCAGGAGGCTTTTCTACAGGAAACACTCAATATGATGTATGACGCCAGCCTCAGCTGGAATATTCTGCAACATTATGAATAGTTTTTGGGTCTGTCTGAATTTATTTGGCAAAAGTATGATGCATACCTGCAAACATTTAAGTTTCAAAGTACGTGAGGTTTTCACCTGGGGTGGGGGTTAGAAAACAGGCTATCAATAGACTATAAAAAGCCTATAATATAACAGAAAATACTGCATCTTTGCTCATTTTATTTTTTATTTTTAATTTATGAGGAAAACCTCACAAATTTATGAGTAAAGTCTCAAATGTACAAGAAAAAAGCCCTAAATTAGCACTAAACACAAAATATAAGAAAAAGTTGATTTAAGTGGAAAAAAAATCTTTCAAATTTACAAGGAAAAAATAGTACATTTAGAATACTGATAATATGCAGCGATAACCTACTTTTACTTGTGTACAGTTTCAGGCAACTCTACCACCAAAAGTAGATTTTTTTAATTGAAAATGTGGAAATTTTTTATGTGAATTTGGAGAGTTCTCATAAATTACCTACTTTTTCTTATGATTTTTTTTTAATCTTTTTGAATTACAGACTTTTTAAGAAACCATGAAATTTGAAATTTCGTGAAAAATTTTTGCTCATGGATTGACATATTTTTCTTGAATTTGTGATTTTTGCATCATAAACTGGCATCTTTTTTTCTTCCGTCTTTGTATTTTTGCCTCAGTGATTTTCCGTCATCTTTCAATTGATTTTTTCCTTAATTTTTTAAAAAATTATTGCAAATGAGCTACATTTCTCTTGTGATTTTCTGACCTTTGTCTCAACAGTTTATTAATTTTCTTTTTCTTAATGAATTTATTAAACTTCCTGTGTTTACATTCTTGATGACTGTAATTGTACATATGTGAATTTTTTTCCTCATAAAGTTGCAACTTTTGCCATGAATTTATAACTTTCATCTTTTAAATTCAAGGTTGTTTTTCTTGCAATTTTCCATTTTTTTCTCTCATCAATTTAGTACATTCATTCATCTTCATTCATTCATCTTCTTCTTCCGCTTAATCCTTTTCGGGTTGCGGGGGGGGGGGGGGCTGAAGCCTATCCCAGCATCTTTGGGCAGAAGGCAGGGTACACCCTGGACAGATGGTCAGTCCATCGCAGGGCCAACACAGAGAGACAGACAATCATTCACTCTCACAGTCACACCTAAGGACAATTTAGAATCCCCAGTTTGATGCCAATTAACCTAACTTGCATGTTTTTGGCATGTGGGAGGAAACCAGAGAAATCCCGGAGTAAACCCACACAGATACGGGGAGAACATGCAAACTCCACACAGATCAATCAAACTGCTTGTTTGCAGTTGTTGCTGCAAACAAGCATTTGTGATAACTGGCAATGAGTTTTTTACAGTGCTGTGGAAAAATTCTGGCCCACCCATCTTTGCAGAATAGTTGTAATTCAGACACATTGGAGGGTTTTTGAGCATGAACCGCCTTTTAAAGGTCATGCCACAGCATCTCAGTCGGATTCAGGTCAGGACTTTGACTGGGCCACTCCAAAGTCTTCATTTGATTTTTCTTAAGCCATTCAGAGGTGGACTTGCTGATGTGTTTTGGATCATTGTCCTGCTGCAGAACCCAAGTGCGCTTCAGCTTGAGGTCACAAACAGATGGCCAGACATTCTCCTTCAGGATTTTTTGGTAGACGGCAGAATTCATGGTTCCATTTACCACAGCAAGTCTTCCAGGTCCTGAAGCAGCAAAACAGCCCCAGACCATCACACAACCACCACCATATTTTACTGTTGGTATGATCTTCCTTTTCTGAAATGCTGCGTTACTTTTACGTCTGATGTAATGGGACACACACTTTCCAAAAAGTTCAACATTTGTCTCATCAGTCCACAGAGTATTTTCCCAAAAGTCTTGGGGATCATCAAGATGTTTTCTGGCAAAACTGAGACGAGCCTTTATGTTCTTTTTGCTCAGCAGTGGATTTTGTCTTGGAACTCTGCCATGCACGCCATTTTTGCCTAGTCTCTTTCTTATGGTGGAGTCATGAACACTGACCTTAACTGAGGCAAGTGAGGCCTGCAGTTCTTTGAATATTGTTGTGGGATCTTTTGTAACCTCTTGGATGAGTCGTTGCTGTGCTCTTGGGGTAATTTTGGTCAGCCAGCCACTCCTGGGAAGGTTCACCACTGTTCCATGTTTTAGCCATTTTTGGATGATGGCTCTCACTGTGGTTTGCTGGAGTCCCAAAGCTTTAGAAATGGCTTTATAACCTTTTCCACACTGATAGATCTCAGTTACTTTGTCATTTGTTCCTGAATTTCTTTGGATCACAGCATGATGTCTAGCTTTTGAGGATCTTTTGGTCTACTTCACTTTTGTGATTTCTTGATTGAGAACAGGTGTGGCAGTAATCAGACCTGGGTGTGGCTAGAGAAATTGAACTCAGCTTTCCAAAGATGTGATAAACAACAGTTAATTTATGAGTTAACGGGGGGGGAGGGGTCACTTTTTCCACACAGGGCCATGTAGGTTTGGATTTTTTTTTACCCTTAATAATAAACATCTTCATTTAAAAAGTGCATTTTGTGTTTACTTGTATTATCTTTGTCGAATATTTAAATTTGTTGGATGAGCTGAAACATTTAAGTGTGACAAACACACAAAAAAAATGAGAAATCAAGAAGGGGGCAAACACTTTTTCACACCACTGTATGTATGTGATGCTTTTTTTTCCTTGTAAATATGTAGCATTTTCTCAAAGTTTTGCACCTTTGGAAAATTTTGAGACTTTAAAATTATGACAAAATATTTATGCAAAATAGATAAAGTAACTTATAGATAATAAAGTAACTTATAAAGTAACTTCCTTCCTTCCTTCCTTCAAAACACAGGGATTCACTTGTTAAGAGCAAAAGTGGGATAATTCTGACCTCCGTTAGACAAGGGTGTCCAGTCACGTGTCATGGAGGGCCAAAACCCTGCAGGCTTTACCTCCAACCAGTGTCTTCAACAGCAGATTTCACTGAACGCCTTCTCACCGATTGCTGATCAGTGAAAACACCTGCTGAAGAGTCTGGGTAAAAGAGAAAACCTGCAGTGTCTTGGCCCTCCATGGCACATGATTGGACACCCCTGTGTTAGACCATTTAGTGAGATGGCTGAATGTTGCTACTCAATAAATTGGACCAAAAATGCCAGAGCTGATTTTTTTGTCCCAGTCCAGCCCTGGCTAAGACAGCTAGTAGCAGACGTTTTTCTTTAACGGTTGCATTGTCAATCAACCACTGTGCACTGTTTGAATTTGAAAGAAAGAAGCTGTTGTCATTTTGGTATAAGCAAAATATTAAATCCAAGCTGTCACTGTGTCTATGTATTGTATCATCAGGTACCATGTTCACTAACAAGAAGCCCGGGAGGAGATGTATGAAAAACGATAACTCGAACAAAATAACGTGTGTGTGGTGGAGCTCACTGGGTGCTCAGCACTCCTAAAGCTCTGATCCTAGAACCGCCCCTGGTGTTTATCTTGCTGCACCATGGGTCTAACGTAATTTAAATTCTTTGTATGTGCTGTACATATGGCAGAACTGACAATAAAGTTGACTTTGACTTAACTATTTTACACATAATTTTACATTGTTTTGGTAATAAATTAATTTAAGCAGCAGAAAAATCTTAGGAGCCATTTGGGAGCCAAAAGAGCCAGCTCTTTTCAATGAGCCGAGCCATTAGTAGTAGTAGTAGATTAGTTTATTTGACAGGGACAGTGCAATAAACATAGACAATTAATCAAAGACAATCAATCTGATGTGTTGCACATAGAGTGTATAGCTATTAGCTAATTTGCAACTCTTGTCCCTGGATGGGCTTTAGAAAAAAGAATCAAGTAAAGATGGGAAAAAAATAAAAAATATACACAATAACCACATACATCAATGCAGAAAAATTATAAATACACAATTATAAATATTATAAATATTATAAATACACAAATATAACAGCCTGACTCACATTTAACATAAATATTATAAATATTATAAATACACAAATATAACAGCCTGACTCACATTTAACACATATAACATAACTCACATTTGCCTATTTCAGGCCTTAGAACTGAGTCTCTTGTGCAAAAGAGCTGGAATTCTCATCACTATTTGGAACACACGCCACCCTCTGCTGGTTACCATCAAAATATCTGACAAGCATTGATTTCCCATCAAGAAATATTTTAAAGGAGTCATTGACTGAAAAATTGTGTTTTTGTACGTTTTAACCTGCTGAAATGAATCTATACAACACTCACTTCTCTCAAAAAAACACAACTTTTATCTAATTTTGCTCTCCAAGCCATTTTGACTCTTCTGGATATTTTCCTGTATGTCAATAAATCGGAAACGTCACTAAAAGGTAAATGTCATGAGCCTTGAAAACCTGCCTGCTGTTGCCGGCGTACCTAACTGTCTGTCATGTAGATGGGTGAACAGCCAAAGGTGGTAGCGTAAGAGCTAACAGTGGTACCAGGAAGCTCACATTTATATTGCCATTTTCTTTAGATTTTAGTCACCCTAATAGACATCATTGTTTCCACCTGAGAGAGAGGTGCAGAGCTGTTAATTGATCACCACCTGGTGGTGAGTTGGATCCGATGGCAGGGACAGACGCCACTCAGACCCGGTAGACGTAAACGTATAGTGAGGGTGTGCTGGGAACATCTGGCTGAGGCCCCTGTCCGGGAGGTTTTCAACTCCCACCTCCAGAAGAACTTCGACCACTGCGCCAGCACAGCAACTCACCCTCGGCCATGGGATCCCTGGTTCGATCCCAGCCCCTGACCAACAGTGATCTGTGTGGAGTTTGCATGTTCTCCCCGTATCTACGTGGGTTTACTCCGGGATTTCTCTGGTTTCCTCCCACAGGCCAAAAACATGCAGGTTAGGTTAACTGGAGACTCTAAAGTGGTCCTAGGTGTGAATGTGTGTGTGAATGGTTAAGGGATAGCGCCGTACCGTGGCTACTTCATCCATCCAGGTGGATGCCCTCAATTTCCCCTCTGGGGATCAATAAAGTATACAAAATAAAATTTAAAAAAAAAAATCATTCCAGGAGCGGTGGTCAAAATATGTGCTGATCAGCTGGCAGAGATCCTCACCAAGCTGTTCAACCTCTCCCTGACACACGCCACCATCCCCTCCTGCCTCAAGGCCTCCACCACTTTTATTTTTTTTATTTCACCTTTATTTAACCAGGTAAAAATCACATTGAGATTAAAAACCTCTTTTCCAAGACTGGAAGCATCACATAAAAACACAAGGTTACCCAATTAAAACAAATAAATAAATAAGAAACATGACAAGGTATAATTACAAAGTGGAAGTGAATTACTAAAAACAAGTACAATATACAAATAATGGAATCAGCCTCAAATACTTTCAATTTGGATTTAAAGGCACTCAATGAAATCAATTCTGCCATTTTCCAGTCATTCTGCTGCAAGTTCCATGTAATTGGTGCAGAACAGACAAAAGCCATTTTACCTGTTTTGGTGCAGGCATCCCCACCATCATCCCCATCCCCAAAAAGTCCGCAACTGACAGCCTGAACGACTACAGACCCATAGCCCTTATTGTCTGTAGTCATGAAGAGTTTTGAGCGACTGGTGTCCCAGCACATCAGAGACTGTCTTCCCCCCTCCTTCAACCCCCATCAGCTCGCCTACAGAGAGAACCAGTCCACGGAAGACACCATCACCCCCACACTCCACAGTGCGCTGAGCCACCTGGAGAACCCAAGGAGCTACATGAGGATGCTTTTTGTGGACTACAGCTCAGCTTTCAACACCATCATCCCAGACATCCTGAACAATAAAATGCACCACCACCACCACCCCCGCCCCCCCCCCACCTGCTCCTGGATAAAACACTTTCTCACCAACCGCCCACAAACAGTCAGACTTGACCCCCATCAATCCTCCACCCCAGGGCTGCGTGCTAAGCCCTCTACTGTACTCCCTGTATACCTCTGACTGTATTCCAACCCACCCAACCACTGTCATCGTAAGTATGTGGATGATCCCACCTTGGTTGGGCTCGTCACAGATGACGATGAGAAGGCATACAGGTAGAGAATCTGCTGCTATGGTGCCATGCAAACAACCTGAAACTGAATGTCCACAAAACCAAATAACTCATACTGGACTTCAGGAAGAACAGACAGGACCACCCCTCCTCCTCATAAATGGAGACAGCATGGAAACTGTCCCCACCTTCAGGTTCCTGGGCACCCACATCTCCTCTAACCTCTCCTGGTCAGTCAACACCAAGGTCATGGTGAAGAAAGTCCAGTAGTGGCTGCACTTCCTCTGTGTCCCGAGGAAGAATAACCTGGACCAGAAGCTGCTGCTGGCCTTCTACCGCTGTTCAGTGGAGAGCGTGCTCACCTACTGTCTGGGCGTGTGGTACGCCTGCTCCACAGCTGAGAACAGGAAGGCTGTGCAGGGAGTCATCAACACCGCCCAAAAAAAATCATTGGCGGCCCTCTGCCCTACCAAGGAGGACACCTCCAGAGCCTCCTCTCTCAGAAAGGCCATCACAGGAGACCCCTCACATCCCGCCCACCACCTGTTTGACCTGCTTTCCTCTGGACGACGGTTCAGCTCAATCAGGTTCCACACCTCCAGACTAACAAACAGTTTCTTCCCCTGGGCTATCCGGACTGCAACCAGTCGAGGCCCCACCCCCCTCCCTCCGAACGCTCACATGCACAGAACTGAGAACCTTTTCAATTACCATAATAATCACACCTGTCTTTGCACTCTGCACTTTCATGTACATTGATCCATCCATGAAGTCACTACCATACCTGTGTATATCCCATAATCCTGGGCTATTTTATTCAACTGTGTGTTCAATCGTGTGTTGTGTAACTCTGTGTTTTATTTATATGCTTCTCTCATACTTGATTGCGCAGTACCCTGGTGGAGCACCCACAGTTTCGTTGTACTGTACAACTGTATAACGACAATAAAAGCCTATTCTATTATAGTGATCTATTTATAACCTACCTGAAAATTTCTTCAGAATTAGTCGTTAACACAGACACATACAAACACAATTTAAATGGCCAAAACGACAAACTCCAATATCCTAATAATCCAAAATATCAGTGTATAAAACATGAACTTCACTGACTAATATAAAGGCTGTGCGAGCAATTAGCAAAAAGCAATTTAAAGATAAGGCAGTTTTCTTAGTCAGGAGAGAAATCAAGCATGGAAGGAGTGACACTCTTCCACAGCAGAATTGAAAGGAATGACATTAAACTCCCAAAAAGGGGAGAAAAGGCTGCTCTCATCCTCTCTCTTCAGTGTCATATTTCTCCAATTCACTGGCTGCTTTTATGTTGGTTTCTATTACTCATGTGCTCCATCAGGTCTCTCATTACTCTCATTTCTCCAGTCGGTGGTATTAAAAGACACGCAGCACGCTGGAGTGGAATACTTCACATTCCACCACTGGGAGGCACAGGATCGTGTGACTCAGACGGGTTATGTGAGCATCTCGTCACATGTGGATAATGCCACATGTGTGTGGATGTAGGGATCCTCAATGAGGTGCCGCTTTTGTTTTTGTAGCCGACGTACATCATCTGAGAGCAGAGGGGAATGGAAATGATTTGGTCCCTCCACTTTTTTTTATGATTCAGTGACAAAAAAGGGAATGGCTGGGTATTTTCTTCAAATCAAACAGCATTACCTGTTGTATATATAGGTGTAATTCATCCATTAACACAGTTAATTGTTTAGTTCTGTTCAAGTGTCTCAGAAAATATTTTACTTTCAAGTGACATACATCCACATTAACACTATGTTACTATGGTGACTACTATGTATTACTCTCATCAATTTATTCATAAAACTAGCAAACATTTAGCTTTTAGCCATCATTTCAGTGAGTCAGTTCAACAAGTTATTTAAATATATGAGCAGTGTTTATTGTGATTTCTGGATTGTATTTACAGATAATTGAGCACATGTTTATTGTAGAGGACTACTTTGTACCCCGAGTTAGGAATCACTGGTTTGAAACAAAAATATTGCCAGCAAAAACATGTTTAATAACAGAATGGCAGAATTAATGTGGCATGACAGCTATGTTATCGGTTCGCCCACATCACTCAGCTGACAGACAGTTGCTGGGAACTGTGGGACACAGACCTGGGAAAACACCGGAAGGGCTCGCTGAATTACAAATAAATATAAACAAGTAATTTTATTTAAAAATACATTGTGATTCTTTCATAAGTGTGACTCGCTTGCATGCGAAACAATGTTTTTGTAAAATGAGGAGATGGCAGATACAAGTTGGAAAATTTACTGTGGTTGCAATTTTCTGTCCCTTATGATTTGCTGATTTGTGTTTTCCAGAGTTTTCCCACGGCGGCTGAGAAACACTGAATGTTTTCTCAGCAATTCCACTTCACCTGATCTTGCGCACTTTGCTATTAAGATATATTGTGTGTGTGTGTGTGTGTGTGTGTGTGTACACATGGTCACACCTGTGCTGGTTCTCCTTGTCCTCCAGCTGATTGAGGCGCGTGGGTCGAAATCTCTTGCTGGCCAAAGCGGCCTCCATGTCCTCGATCTCCCTCCTTCTCAACTCGCGGATGGCTGAACGGATGAGGCGTCTCTCGTCCAGGTCCACGGTTCCATCCAGCTGTTCACAAAGGCACAGACACACAGAATGAAGAGGGGCACGAGCGTTAAGAGTGTAAACACAGCAGGATGCTACACAAGGCAGCAAACACTTGGCTTAAAAAATTAGTCAATTTATACTTTCATCTGAAGCAGTACAAGGGCAGGTTCGTATTTGATCAAATGGATATCTTATTGAAACATCAGGTACATTTGGGGATATATACAGTATTCCATTCTACATGAATTCATAACTGAATTAACTGGGAACCAGAATATTCTAAAATTCTTGCACTTCTGCTGTTAACTATACAGGAATGTAATCTTGTACAGGCTGTTCCCCCATCTCTTGTCCTACAACAGTTGGGACAATGTTTAGCCCCAGTGACCCTGAGCTGGAAAAGTGTTCTGCAAAAATGGACAATCAGACAGACAGCTATTACCTTAAATTTTAAGCACTGGACACAGGCCTGTTCTCAACAAAAGGACATTGATGATGAACAATCAACGTCTGCATGGTATCTGCAGCTATAAGGAGGTTGAATTTAAAACTTTTTAAGAACACTTGGAAAAAAAAAAACTGTGACCACATTACAGTTAGTCTTGTCCTTTTGTTTTTACTGACATCATCTTTCTCTCCTTCCTCTGCCTGAACACTTTCCTCTTCTTGGCTTCTCTCTTCTGTCTCATCTTTCTCTCGTTGAGCCCTGTCTAATTCAGGTTCTCTCTCTGTCTATGGTGGTATACAAACAGGTTAGAAAATATCGAGTGTCACATTTTGTCCTGCATGATTTTTTTTGTCATGATTTACATAAATGACACAAATATGTATATTTTTTTGTATTTTTATTATAGTGTTTCTTTTTTCCATTGAGAAAGAGTAGGAAAGAGAAGGGGAAAAAAACATTCATAATAATTTACTCATGCATACTTAAATTATATGATCAGAGGTGGGTATAGTAGCCAGAAATTCAACTCATGTAAAAGCAGTATTATTTTATGAAATTAATAATTAAAAGTAGACACCCAAAAAATTCAATTTGAGTTAAATAAGGATACAAAGAGCACCCACTTTAAAAAACTTGAGTAATGACTTCAGTCTTGAAGGTTTGAGGTTTTTCTCCAAAATGTATAACGATTTTCTTACAGTTTTCTACTTTTCTCTGTAAGTTTATCTAAATTTGAAACCATTTTCCTCAAATTTTTAATTTACTCTTGTAAAATTATGACTTTTTGTACATTTGAAACTTTATTATAAATTTGTGGATTATTTTATGGCTAATTTTTGTCTATTTTTTAAAATAAAATTACTGTGTTTTTTTTTAAATATAAATTTGAAACCGATAGTAAAATTTTGACCTTTTTTCCCCTCATACAATTTAAACTTTTGACTGTGGTACACATATTTGAGATGCTTAGACTGCATATGTATATTGTGGTACCTCACGTCTTAGAAGGAACAATAAGTCTGGACCTCCTGGGGATAACAGTAGGAGGTGGAGATGCTTTTAGAAATGACTCTGGGAAGACTTCCTGACCTCCAGGAGTTAGGTGGAGGAAGAAGAGACCTGGGGGAGACGTATTGTCTATGGGGGGGGTTGAATGACATTGTGATTCTGTACTTTGATGTCCCGGGTATAAAGAGGGGGGATTTGAGAAGTTGGTCCTCTTTTCTGTTTGAGAGGACGTTGGAGACGTGTGATGTTCAATAAACCTGAATTGAGAAATAAATTCAGCCTCTTCATTTCACGTTCTCCACATTGACCATAATTTTGCAGAGCCACAACAGAACAATAATTTAACTCAGATTTCAAAGAAATATAATTACTTCCGCCAAGGAGGTTATGTTTTCATCAGCGTTGGTTTGTCTGTCTGTTTGTTTGATTGTTAGCAAGATAACTCAAAAAGTTATGGACGGATTTTCATGAAATTTTCACAGATTGTCAGAAATGGGGTATCCTACAGATGATTAGATTTTGGTGCTGATCCGGATCACCGTCTGGAAAAAAAAACACAAAAAAACAAGCATCACAGTATAGCTAATATATGCCACTTGCGAATGGCATTTTTTTCATGGTCAAGGAATCTATAAAGTTAGACAAAATAAATGTAGGATTAATATTTATGATGTTAAACACTGTATGGGGGGAACTGTGGCGCTTGGCGGAGGTCTGCGCTCTCCGAGTGCTTTTCTAGTCATTAATAAAATTATATTTAATGAAATAAATTAAAATGACGAAAGATGCAGTTATTACCGTTATATTTTTTCTATATATTTACATTTTTTAGAACTCTCCTCACCACCCAGACAATAGGAAAAACCTCCCTTATTTTGAAATCCAAATGTTGGCAGGTTTAGTTTGTCTGAAGGCTGGAAGACGTTGATGGATTAAAGTCAATGACTTAGTGAATTTTTGGTAATTTTAAATTGCCAGGTACATAATAATGAACATAAATTAGTTAATATTGTAGTGGTTGATGAAGTAAATCCTCAGCAGTTCAGTCACTCTTGCCTTTACCTCGATGGACCTCATGCACAATGTAGAGGAACGCATTTCCGCATTCCAGTCCATCCACATTTTCGGTTCCGCTGTGGGGGACCTAGATATTACATTCTCTACTCAGACTGAATGGCACAGGAGGAGACGCTAAAAGGCTGTAGACAGATATGCAGGGCAGACTGTGGTTTTCTCCATAGGACCGCATGAGAATGCGCCATCTCCACCGGACTGAATGATAATATGCATTCTCCACCGGACTGCATAATAATGCGGTGACAAAGGGGATTGTAATTGTATGTATTGTAATGTGAACCCCCGCTAGGTCACTTGGTGAGGATGTAAGGTATAAAAGAGAGATGCCAGCGACCTGGCTAAGGCTTCTTGTTGACTGATGGATAGAGAGAATAAAGTCTACTCTGATCCAGCTCACTGCCTTGCCTGCTCATTTCTCTCGCTACACTGGTGACCTTTGACGTATAATGGAACTCGAGGCAAACACCCCGGAGACGACCCGGACTGGAGGTGCCAGCACCGCATGCGCCGTTTCAGTCAAGCTCCCAGACTTTTGGCTACATGACCCGAAGTTTTGGTTCCTCCACACCAAGGCCCAGTTCGCGCTCCGTGGAGTGATGGCAGATGACACCAAATACTACTACATGGCTGCAGCGCTGGACGCACGCACAACACAGTAGGTGGCAAGCCTGCTCCAACAGCCCCCAGCCCACGACAAATATGATGCTCTCAAGACCGCGCTGACCTAGCGCTACACGCTCTCAGACTGCGAGAGAGTGGAAAGGCTCCTGACGCGCTCCGAATTGGGAGATGGGTCGGCGGTCGAATTAATGGAGAAGATGTTGGCGTTGATGGGCACAGATGACAAGCAGTTCCTCTTTGCCCACCTTTTCCTCCGGAACCTCCCGACAGCAGCCAGACCGGTCCTCGCCAATTCGCCACTGCTGGCCATATGGAACTACCGGGCGCTGGCACAAGAGGCAGATCGGATTATCCAGGTGACCAGAACCTTCGCTATGAACGCAGTGGCGTTGGAACCCAGCGAGACGGCCAGTGAGGGAGAGGAGCCAGCGACGGTGGCCGCAGCAGAGGCCAAGAAGCACCGGAAGGACACACTCTGCTTCTACCACTGCCGCTTTGGAGAAGACGCACGCCGATGTGTGCCACCGTGCCAGTTCAAGCGCTTGGGAAACGCCTGGACCGGCAGTCAGTAGCAGCTGCGACCGCCGGTGACACAACCAAGCTGCTCTATGTGACGGACTCACGCCCGGGGAGATGGTTCCTCGTGGACTCCGGCTCCCAAAAGAGCCTCATCCTGCCGTCCTATGCAGACCGGCTGGTGGGAACTAGTGGCCCCGAGCTGGCGGCCGCAAACTGCTCAGTCATTAAGACTTTTGTTGAGAGGACACTGATTATATCATTGCACGGCCATCCATACCAATGGACCTTTGTCATAGTGGCATGTAACTCCCCCATTTTGGGCGCAGATTTTTTGTGTGCACACGGACTATTAGTCGATGTGGCTAACAGACGCCTGATTAACACTATGTCTTTTGATTCTCTGCCCTGTACAGCTAGAGAAGCCAGGTCCACAACACTAGCCAAAGTCACAGCTCCAGGGGGTAAGTTCCACACACTACTCACCCAGCTCCCAGCACTCACGGTTCTGACGTTTTCAGTGGCCGTCACTAAACACGGGGTGAAGCACTTCATTACCACCATGGGGCCGCCCGTTTCACACGACCTGGATGCCTGGACGCAGCTAAACTGGCCAGTGCACGCGAGGAGTTCGCCAACTTGGAAAGGTTGGGCATAATCAGGCGCTCAAACAGCCCATGGGCATCCCCACTACATATGATGCCTAAAGCCGAGGGATCATGGCGACCATGTGGAGATTTCCGCAGATTAAACAACGCCACAGCGCACGATTGCTACCCAGTCCCCCATATTCAGGATTTTTCCATCCACCTCACCGGGGCACGCATTTTTTCCAAGGTGGACCTGGTCCGCGGTTACCACCAGGTCCCAATGTGCGCCGAAGACATACCCAATACGGCAGTAATAACCCCGTTTGGTCTTTTTGAGTTCTTACGCATGCCTTTCGGGTTAAAAGGCACGGCGCAGACATTCCAACGCATGATGGATGCAGTGCTACGCGATCTGCCATTTGTGTTCGTCTACCTGGACGACATCCTGGTGGCCAGCGTGTCCAAGGATGAACACGTAGCCCACCTTAGGACGGTTTTCCAGAGGTTGGAAGAGCACGGGTTAATAATCAACCCCGCAAAGTGCCAGTTCGGGGTTACGGTAATCGATTTTCTGGGCCACCGCATCTCACCAGAGGGCGCAATACCCTTATCGGACAAAGTGCGCACAGTGGCAGATTTTCCCCGGCCTCAGACGGTCAGGGCGCTGCAGGAGTTTTTGGGGATGGTTAACTTTTACAACCGTTTCCTCCCCTGCGCAGCCCACCTCATGCAGCCGTTGTACGCCGTACTTAAGAAATGGAAACCGGCGGACAGAGTCAACTGGATTCCTGAGCGAGAACAGGTATTTTCCAAGGCTAAAACAGCCCTAGCGAACGCTGCACTACTGGCACACCTGGACCCGGCGGCTCAGATAGCGCTCACTACCGACACATCGGACATGGCCATAGGGGCCGTCGTGGAGCAGCGCGTTGCCGGTTCTTGGCAGCCGCTCGCATTTTTTAGTTTTAAATTGGGTGGACCGGTTGCCGTGGGTTCTATTAGGGTTGCATTCAGCACCGAAGGAGGATCTGGCTGCCTCCCCAGCAGAGCTTGTTTTTTCCCCAGCCGCTGTGGCTCCCCGGAGAATTTTTGCACAACAACCCCGCACCGAACACTGATCCATCCCTGCCTCTGCACTATGTAGTGAAGGCAGGGATGGTACCCGGCCCGGCCCACCACTGTTTCCCCCGCGCTTTTGTGCCAAGGACCTTGAAGGATGCGTCATTCGTGTTTGTCAGGCACAATGCCCACCGGACCCCGTTGCGCCCACCCTATGACGGCATGTTCAGAGTGTTGGAACCTGGGGATAAATGTTTTGTGTTAGACTTGGGGGGACGCAGAGAAACAATCTGCATAGACAAGCTTAAGCCCGCCTTCGTATTAGCAGACAAGCAGGTGGTGTTGGCCTGAGCTCCTCGGCGCGGACGACCCCCACTGAGAACTCCCCAGGTAAATGACTCGTCAGCTCAGTCACAATGGCATGGTGAAGCTGTGTTTCCCCCCCAACCCCCCATTGTCCCCCAACAGACGGACGCACCTCCAAGAGTGCCTCACCGGCAGAGCAGCGCCTCAGAGCCGGCGACCCCGTTACAGCCACTACGGACGTTGGCTGAAGCCCACAGGACATAAGGGTTAAGGCCCAGTCTGAGTTTTCGGGGGGGAGGGGCTAGACATTACATTCTCCACTCAGACTAAATGGCACAGGAGGGGACGCTAAAAGGCTGTAGACGGATATGTAGGGCAGACTGTGGTTTTCTCCATAGGACCGCATGAGAATGTGCCCTCTCCACCGGACTGAATGATAATACGCATTCTCCACCAGACTGCAAAATAATGCGCCGACAGGCTGGGTGACAAAGGGGATTGTAATTGTATGTATTGTAATGTGAGCCTCCCAGGTCGCTAGGCGAGGGTGTAAGGTATAAAAGAGAGATACCAGCGACCTGGGTAAGGCTTCTTGTTGACTGATGGATAGAGAGAGAATAAAGTCTACTCTGATCCAGCTCACTGCCTCGCCTGCTCCTTTCTCTCTCTACATCGCTTCCATTATATTTTCCAATTCCTTTGTGCTTTCTTGTCAATAAATTAATTTTATCACTTTCACTTATCATTGTACATACTGGAAATAGTGTGCGGGCAGATCGTTTTTCTTTATAAAGTTTGTGTTTCACATTTTGATCGTTTTTGTAACCATACTGAACTGTTTAATAGTTCCCCAGTTAGCTTAGCGGCTAGCAGCTATCATGTTGATTCTGCATACACAAATATTAAAGGGAATACTCGCTGAGAATCCTAAAATAAGGATATTATACCTCTACCGAAAGCTGAGAACATAAACATGAATACAGTACTTTTGTAGCCTTAATTTCATCTAGAAAGAAAAGAAATTGAATTTTTTTTTCCCATTCATTCTGTGCACCCACATTGAGGCTCTGACTTCTATATTTGCCGACTGAATTTGGTTACATTACAAGCTGAACAAACTAAAAGCTCAATGGCTCAAGCGGATCCAACCCGCACTCTTGATTATGCATCTAAATTTTCAAAAAAGAGTTTAATTTAAAAACACTGGACTAAAAACTAATTAAAATTCAAGACAGTTCAGTGTTCATCCGAACACCATCATCAGTTGTAAGACTGCAGCAGGAAGTGTCTCTGGCCAATAAATAACCTACAAGGAAGTCACATGACAAAAGGACATAGTTACATGACTTGTGGGAAATGTAGTCCATGGTGTGTAACCATAATAAACCACATTCATTGGCCAGATACACTTCCTGCTGCAGTCTTACAACTGATGAAGGTGTTTGGATGAACATTGAAAAGTCTTGAATTTTAATTAGTTTTTAGTCCAGTGTTTTTTAAATAAAACTCCTTTTTGAAAGTCTGACACCTGGATGTTTGAAAATGAACTTACATAGACTGAATGCATCTAAATTGTAGAAATAAACGAATATTGCAGACAACAGACCTTGTGAAGATTTTGATCGCTCGGTCACTCGGTGTAGAGAACACTATTGTCACTGCAAGCATGCAACTTGCAAGGAGAGAGTGAAGATATGAAGCAAAAATAACAATCAACTTGTCTAAAAATCATCCTGCTTAATAAAGCACATATATTTGAAGAATAAGGTCTACCCTTGCTAAAAACATAATCTGGCATTAAAATAAGAAACACTCTAGTTTCTCTAAAATCTGATGAATAATATCGGCTGAGTGCCGATCACTCAGGAACAACCTTTACACATTTGTTTTTTAAATTTAGAAAAAAGCTAATCTCAAAGTGGATTTCTAAATTTTCTATAATATAAAAGTAAGACAAGAAACATCAATAAATACATTTATACATAAAATAAATAAATTTATAAAATAAACAAATAAATAAAATAAATAAATAAATAACATTTATACATTTCACAGTGTTGTTAGAGTTGAGCTGCGACTCGTCTTCGTTTCTCCTCGGTTCATCATCACAGAGGTTCAACCTGGAGGAGGTGCAAAAATCCCCTGTGCGTCTCCGCTCTAATCCAGTGGCTCACATGGGATCGAATGGCCACCCCGGGGCTCATGTTGCCAGGGCTCGGAGGTGAAGGAAGGACCACCGGTGGGCTCGGACATCGGTTTGGTGGAAGTTTAAAAGCCACTTCAGCCACCAGCGGCAGCAGGACAATGAAGGAGGAGTAGCTGGGCAGGAGGACCGGAGCTAACGGCTAACAGGGAGCAACTGAATGGTGAAAAAAAAACCTCTGGGATGGATTAACGGTAAGGCAAGGCAAGTTTATTTGTATAGCACATTTCGTGTACAAGACAATTCAAAGTGCTTTACATATAAACATTAAAGCATTACAGTAAGTTGCAAAAGGAATACTTAAGAATTTAAAAGCAAACTACAAAGTAAATTAAAGAGAAACAAAAACAAGCTAAAATAGAATGACAGAAATAAAAATTTACAGTGCATTGTAGGAGATTAACAATTGTTCTACTGAAAGGTCGCGGCAAATAGAGTTTTTAACCTGGATTTAAAGCAGCTGAGAATGATTAAAGAAGAACTCACCATCCGGCTGTCTTGGACCTGGTTCATGCAGGTAAGCTGCAGGGACTGCAGCCACAGCGTTAGCACTATCTTGGATTTTGTCGTTGGCTTCAGGGTCAAAATCTCCCAAATCTCTGTCATCATTACAGCTGTCTATTTAAATCCCTCTCTTCCCCTTCATTTTCCTCTTCGTTGGGATCCACTTTGAAACAGATCGAGAATGCTTTCTTCCATTTTCTTCAGAATATGAACGCGATCTTGTCGTTTTCAGATTGTAACAAGACCAGTATTAATTCATTGTTCAGCTCGTGACGTCAAGCATTTCAGGCCGACATTAGTGAATTTCGGTCATCTGAAACCATCACTTTCGCTGACTTTTTTCTTTCTCCAGATCACAATTTATTCCAAAAAATGGTGATATTCGAGGAAATTGTATCGCTTTCTGCGTAAACATACCAAATTCAGCCTAATTAAAAATCAATAAACTTCTCCTTTAAAAAGAAGTCAGGTAACAACTGGGAGTCGGACATATGGTTCAGTGAGTTTCATAGGTCTATTACAGCCAGTGTTGGGCAAGTTACTAAAAATTAGTAACTAATTACAGTTACTAGTTACTTCTTCTCAAAAGTAATCCAGTTACTTTACCAATTACTGCATGATTAAAGTAATTAGTTACTTGGAAAATTAACTTTCGCGTTACTTTTAAATGCATACTTAAATCATCTTGCACACATAACATAATTTAAGTGATGGATTACATTACGGCTTTATTAATGGCAGGCTGAAAATGGACTGTTTCAGACAGAACTTAAAGGGGACCTGTTGTGGTCGTCTAAACGCATTCAACTTGAAAACATTAGGCAAAGTATTCGTTATTTGGTTAAATAATTATTGCCAGCCATATACCACCAGAGAAATATGCAAATACGACCGCAGGCATGGCCAGCCAATGAAAACTATGCGCGCAGCCATGACACATGCGGATGTGACGTCACTACGTTGCTACTGAAAAGTCAATACTCCGCCTGTATGAGCGACTACGGTGCTTTTGTGAGTGTTTTTATTCTATTATGGCTGAATTGTCGGACTCTGAGGAAGAATTCGTCCAACATGGCTACAGGTTTGAGCCAGAAAGGTCTTCTGAGGGTGAAAGTGACGAAGTGGTCCTCACACACAACGCAATTTCGTCTGAAAGTAAACGTCTGTGCCCTGTTCCGAGATTGCGCAACCACTTTTCCGCTACGATCTTCCGACAAGGTGAACTGGGTTTGGGTACACAAAAGAAGTGTTTATCTTTGTTTTTTTGTTTATTATTGAGACATCCAAAGGCTTTACATTCCGCCATGTTGCAATATCCATATCGCATTGTATGTTTTTGTTGTTACAAGAGCGCCGAGTGTCTGCTGATCTGTATATACTTTTAGCGGCGAGGGAAGAGCCCAGTGCTGAATCCCCGGCCGTCTGGCAGCCGTTACGACCTCAGATCAGACGAGACGACCCGCTGAATTTAAGCATTTATTTATTTATTTTCTACTTGTTTTAGTTCTGCATTTAATATGAACCCTGAGTTTGAAATAAACGTTTGAATTTGAATTTGAATATCCCGAAAGCCACTGCTCATCCGGGCACTCCAGGCTCAGCCAATATTGATCCAGATCGCGGTAGCCACGGCACTACGTCACAGGAAGCATCCTGGCAGGCCATGTAGCCGCTAGTATGGCTGCGCCCATGTTTTGCTGACATAGCTGAACCAGCACATCAGCAATGGATTTATATCGCATTGCTTTGAACTTGAACTAGAACATGAGACAGGGTCTCAACATAATATCTTTTTTTTTTCACGACCACCACAGGTCCCCTTTAACAGTTTTTTAATGTTGGTGTTGCTGCATATGTGTCAGTGTGTGGGACATGAAAGGTGTCCATGTTTATCTTACCTTTATGTTATGAATTATTCTGACGTGCAGTGAGTGATCCAAAGAAAATGTTCATTTTCCACAGTCCAAACATCTGTTGTGACAGATACATGATCCAGTCTCTCATATGCCTTTTGGAGATCAAAATCCATTTGTGAATAATCTTTATCCAGGTAGCAGGTAAATGCATTTTAACTTCAGTGGATCACAGTCCAGCTGTCTGAAGGACAGTCACTGATATCACACCTTCATTCTGTAATGACGTATCTGGTAATCAGTCAGTTTAATTCTTGCTGGGTCACAAACTGTCCAGATGCATACCTGTGCTTGAAATCCAGCTGTGGGTGTTCAGATAAGAGTATTTCCACTTTACATCCTGCTGTGGGATCCACTTCATGGTGTTAGTTGTTAGGATAACTAGCAGTTACTTAGCACTAACTTTGGAGCTTGTTGCTGTTTTCAGGCACTTCTGAAGACTGCAGTAGGACTCCATCGGCACTTCGCTTGCAACCCACCAATATACTTTTGTCCTTAACCACGACAAAGGAAAAATAATCTGTGTATGTCCACAAAAACAAAGTAGCTTCATCTCTTCCTCTGCTCAGTAATGAAGGCTCAGGCTCTTTGCAATAAATAGGTCACGTTGACTGATGGCTCGTCTCAGCTACAGTAGAGTCAGTTTGCATATTCATTTATTTGCGCTAAAAATATCTATCCATATTAATAAAATGAGTAACACATCTGATCAAATTTCAGTAACTGTAACACATTACTGAATTTTTAAACAGTAATTTCACTACACAGCACATTACTATGAAAGTAGTGGCGTTACAGTAACGCATTACTTTGTAAGAGATCGTTACTTACCCAACACTGATTACAGCCCGTGCAGTGGTATGTGGAATGGCAAAGAAATAAACAAACATGATAGCTGTTAGCCGCTAAGCTATGTGGGGAACTATTAACCCTTTGAGTGTGTATGGCGCAGAAGTGTGACTGTCAGCTGATCAGTCCAAACAAAGCCTGTACAGCTGAATAGAGTGTGAAATGTACAAACCATTTAACACCACTTGGTGGCTGAGAGGTGTGGCTTTTCACTTACAGTGAGAACTGGAAATGGTCCAATTCAATAAGTAGGTCAAATCAGTGTTTGAAGCCCACCCTCTTTCATTCTGCTGTTTGACACGGAGGGAACAGGATGGCGAGGAAGACGCTGTCAGCTGAAGAAGTTTTAGCGCTGGTATTCGCCGCTCCTGGTTCAGAAGAAGAGCTTAGCCCTAGTTCGTCATCTGAGTTAGAGTCCAGCTCTGATTATGTGCCTTCGGACAATGGTGCAAGCAGTTCTTGTGAAAGTGGAGACGGACATCTTGCGCGCGACATTGCAACTGCGTTTTCTGTGTCCAGCCGTGCCCAAAATGGCACAAGAGCCTCGTTTGCAGATTGTTCTGCTTTGCCAAACCGTGGTCGCGGAGCGAAAAGGTCCAGAGCAGCCCGTGGACGACATTTGGCTGGGCAAGAGCGCACAGCCAGTGCGCATCGACGTGCGCCACGTGTGCGTGGCGGCAGGACAATAGGTAAGTTGTGATGCGGCAGGAGGTTTGGACATTGACGGCTGGGAGCTTCTTACAGATGAAGAAGTTTATCAGCCGTGGCTGAACGCAATTGAACAGCCAATTGGATATCGTGGCGAGAAGGACCTGTCATCTGCGCCCGCCATTGATTTTGTGTCGCCTTTTTGGACTCCGGAATTCTGGATGCTTGTGACTGACGAAACAAACAGGTACATATTTGTTGCATAAACTGCGTTTCATTTGCTTCATTTTAGTTTAGTGTGAAACAAATGTGCCATGAGATTGGTGTTTCTTTTAATGCTTTTTAGTAATATTGTCAATGATGGTACAAAAGGCCATGTGGTGACAGTGTGTGAAACAAAAATTGTCCATCCATCCATCTTCTACCGCTTTTCCGGAGCGGTAGAAGATGAAGGGACAAATGAAGGGGCAAAAGTACCATGTGTTGACAAAGTGTGAAACAAAAATTGTCCATCCATCAATCTTCTACCGCTTTTCTGGAGCGGTAGAAGATGAAGGGACAAATGAAGGGACAAAAGGCCATATGGTGACAGTGTGACATCAAAATTGTTTTTGTTTTGAATGATTTTTAGTAATTTTGTCAATGATGGGACAAAAGGACCATGTGGTGACAGTGTGTGAAACAAAAATTGTCCATCCATCCATCTTCTACCGCTTTTCCGGAGCGGTAATTAGGTCCAATTATGCACAATGCATGGATGCAAGTTCACGTGGCAGACACTTGGGTACCTCTGCAACACTTTTATAATTGGGACTTTGCATCTAACTATAATCATTCTGAAGCTATAGTGTTATAATAAAATTTGGATTGCTGCAATATGCAAATTAGCTCCAATTATGCACAATGCATGGATGCAAGTTCACTTGGCAGATAATTGGGTTCCTCTGCAACATTTTTGTAATTGGGACTTTGCATCTAACTATTACCGTTCTGGAGCTGTAGTGTTGTAAAATTTGGATTGTCGCAATATGCAAATTAGGTCCAATTATGCACAATGCAAGTTCACTTGGCAGACAATTGGGTTCTTCTGCAACATTTTTGTAATTGGGACTTTGCAGCTAACTATTACCGTTCTGGAGCTGCAGTGCTGTAAAATTTGGATTGTCGCAATATGCAAATTAGATCCAATTATGCACAATTCATGGATGCAAGTTCACCTGGCAGACACTTGGGTACCTCTGCAACACTTTTGTAATTGGGACTGTGCATCTAACTATAATCATTCTAAAGCTATAGTGTTATAATAAAATTTGGATTGTTGCAACATGCAAATTAGGTCCAATTATGCACTATGCATGGATGCAAGTTCACTTGGCAGACACTTGGGTTCCTCTGCAACATTTTTGTAATTGGGACTTTGTCTCTAACTATTACCGTTCTGAAGCTATAGTCATTTGAAAATTTGAGGTCAAACTGCATTTTCCTGCCAAAAATTCTACACACTCAAACGGTTAAATGGCCCAGTATGGTTACAATAATGATCAAAATGTGAAACACAAACTTTATAATGAAAAAACAATCTGCTCGCACACTATTTCCAGTATGTACAATGATAAGTGAAAGTGATAATTAAGCAATATTACACTAGAGGGAGTACAGTATCAATGAATATAGTAACTGTGGGTGTGATACACTGAGGGCATTCGAGTATCACACCCGTAGTTAGTATATTCATGATACCATAACAACCTCAAGTGTAATATTGCCTTTGTACAACAGTTCCACAAACACAATTTATTAAATGACAGCAATACTGCACAAAATATTATGATTTGTTTGTTTAACCAGTTATTTTGTGCAGCTGAGAAAAAAATGGTCCCTTCTAAATGTAGCCAGTAGCTGTTGCTAAACATCTCAATCAGCATGAAAATGTCTATTGTCATTTCACACATGTGTAGTAGTCTTAAGAATAAATATGTTCCTGCAGTAATGAACTTCCCAAAATGTCCGTGTTGTAAATATGTCAAGTGTTTCTGATGGGGCGATAATTAGTGTGACACATCTGGGAACTTCCTCACACGCTGGAAGCCTGGGAAGGGGTAAGTTGTGTGTAATTCCTCAGGGAACGAAATTGATTAATGTGATTGATTTACTGTAGTTTTCTTTAAGTTATTGTACTAATTTTGATTGTAAGATTTTCTGTTACATTTTCGTTTGCAATACCGATGTAAAATATTCAAAGTAGAGTCATAAATACCGATGATTGATGGCTAGTTAAGTAGGCGCTAACGAGTCCATTGTTCTGTAGGAATGCCAGCACTTGTCCCCATTCCCGTGTCATGTGTAAATTGTCTGCCCCAATCTGTTTCAGGTATGTTAAAATGTTAAATGTACTGTTGTAAAAAATAGAAAAAACGATCAGTCATGTAACTCTGTCATGTAATGCTGTCATGTATTTGGTGCTAAACTTTTTCTTTGCTTGTGGTATACTGTAACTATACGATCTAAAGTTATGTAGTCCAAGTAGCTGTAAGCTATGTCTCACACGCTGGAAGCCTGGGAAGGGGAATGCCAGCACTTGTCCCCATTCCCGTGTCATGTGTAAATTGTCTGCCCCAATCTGTTTCAGAAATAAACAGACTACTGACTGATCGAGATCCTGCCTGACGTCTACTTCTCTGCATCGGCCAAGATTTATTTTATTTTGTTATTTTAATGTAGCTGACTAGTTCGAGTCCGTTACACATGTAAACAAATTAAATATTGTCAAGTGGACTTCCGGTTATGGCTGCCACGTAGGACGGACGTGTCTCGCTCTGCTCTGCTCCTGGAAAAAAAAAAAATCGGCAAATAACTCTCTCATTTGGGACAGAACGTATCCCAGCATTTGGGCGAAGATATGTCGGCGAAGCCTAAGGCTGGAAAACCAGGAAAAGGAAAAAGCGAGCCGCCGAAACAGTCCAAATTAACGGACTTTCAGGTCTGTGACGCAGTAAACAAAACTCCATATATGGCGGAGGAGGCTGGCAACGCTGCGATGTCTGCGGGGAATGGCGCAGATGCGCTGATGGCTGCCATGAGTTCAATGAGAGCGGACTTTTCCTCTAGATTTGATGGGATTATGACAGCGTTGGAAGGAATAAGAAAGGAATTGGGTGACTGTGTAGAACGAACGGCGCAGATGGAGCTCCGTCTCGCTAGTGCTGAAGATGACGTCACCCGTCTTCAATTAAAGGTGCGCACTTTGGAAAAAAAAAATAAATCTCTGGAAGATAATATTTTGGATTTGGAATCTCGGTCGAGACAGAATAATTTGAGGCTGGTGGGTCTTCCAGAGGAATCAGAAGGTCGGGACGTATGTTCCTTTCTGGAAAAGTGGATTCCGGAGGTGCTGGGCAGCGAGGAGTTGCAATCAGCAGTGGTTCTGGAAAAAGCACATCGTATTGGCCCACGGAGAGATAAGGGACCGCCGAGGACCTTAATTATGAAGTTTCTTAGCAACAGAGACAGGATGAAGATCTTCAACGCTGCACGAGCTAAAAAAGGAGAGATTAAACACCAGGACCAGCAGGTGCGGTTCTACCCAGATTTGGCCACAGGAATCCAGCAATTGAGGAAGCAGTTTGATCCCGTACGTAAGGAGCTGCGCAACCTTGGGATTCGTCATGGTGTAATCTATCCTGCGAGACTGCTGACCACGTATGAGGGCAGAACCCACATCTTCAAGACCCCAGAGGAGGCGCAGGAGTTCATCAAGAAGATCAAAGAAGAAGAAGAGACTGGTGGGAGCTAAGCATGAACAAAATATAAGGTAGAATAATTAAGCATTTGCACAGGCATCTGACTGACTTGAAGTAAATAGTAAGTTTACAAAATATAGATTGTATTATATATTAAAAAAACAAAACAAAAACAAAACAAACAAAAAAAAAAAACTATGATGTACAAAGTTGTTAAAAATTTTGGAGTTAAGTTGGAAAACTACAGAGGAGAGTTAATGTTATGTCATTAAAAGCAGTAGAGTTAGGGTGATTGGGAGGATGAAGAAGGAGTGGCTTAGGCTGTTCCCCGTGGGTGTGGAACGGCCGATGGCTATATCGGGAGACAGAATTTTTCTTTTGATTTTGGGGGGTTTGCCACAAGTGTGGGAAGGGGAAATTTGTTTGTGTGTAGTTTGTAGGATGAATGTTCAACCACTCATGTTTTTGCTTCTCTGTATGAGCATGTTTACACTGCAAGGTGATCCCAAACTCTCTATTGATCATGGACCAAAGTGTTAATCTTAATTTAACTTCATGGAATTGCAGAGGTCTACAAAATTTAAAAAAACTTAAACAAGTTATGAATAAAATAAAGGACATGGGTTCAAGAATTGTGTTTTTACAAGAAACTCATCTGATAGAGGAGGATGTTAAAAGAATTAGGAGTAGATGGCAGGGAAGTGTATTCACCTCTTCATTTTCATCCCGAGCCAGGGGAGTTATGACTCTCATACATAAATCAGTTCCTTTTCAAGTGAAAAATGTAATTGGAGACAAATTTGGAAGATATGTAATCATTCAAGGTTCTTTGCTATTAGAAAATATAAATCTTGTGAACTTATATGGTCCCAATATAGATGATCAGAAGTTCTTTGCTAATTTATTTCTCATCTTATCATCACTTACAGGGCAACATATAATAGCAGGGGATTTTAATTGTACATTGAATCCAGGTGTGGATAGATCAACAGGACTGGATTGTCCGCACATTGGATGTAGGATGACTATTAATCATTTTATGAAAGAATTGAGATTGTTAGATATATGGAGAGAAATGAAACCACAAGTTAAAGCCTATTCTTGTTATTCCAGTACCTACAAGACATTCTCACGTATTGATTATTTTTTGATTTCCACAGAATTAAGGTCCAAGATTCAAAACTGCTTTTATGATAACATCGTGATCTCTGATCATGCACCCTGTTGTCTAATATATGTAGATAAAAAATTGACAAAGGAATCAGGTAGATGGCAATTTCAGCATAAATGGCTTCAGGATGAGGAATTTGTCAAGTATATAGAAAAACAGATAGACGAGTTCTTTGACATCAATACTACACAAACATCAGCATGTGTAAAGTGGGAGGCTTTCAAAGCTTTTATTAGGGGACATATTATTAGTTATACAGGATCAAAATCTAAGAAGACTCGAGAGGAGAGAGCTAAATTGGAACATAAAATAAAAAGTCTTCAGGAAAAAGTGTATGCAGGAAGTGACCCAAGGTTGGAGAATGAATTACTGATTTTGAGAGCTGAATACGACAAAAAATCAGCGAATAGAGCTGCCTCGAGTCTTCTAAGATTGAAACAATCTTTTTATGAACAAGGTGAAAAATCAGGAAAATTATTAGCATGGCAGATTAAACAACTGGAAATTAAAACACCAATTACCAGTATTATAAGTAATGGACAGGTAGTTATAGATCCTTTAGAAATTAATAGAGCCTTTAGAGATTACTATGAAAAATTATATGATACCAAAAATGAACCTGATTTAACAAAACTAAATGGGTTTTTGAACGAACTATCTATACCGTGTATACCAAATGAAAACAGGGAGATATTGGAGTCTAAAATTAGTCAAGAAGAAGTTGGGCTAGCCATTGATAATATGAAATCAGGAAAAAGTGCAGGACCAGATGGTCTTCCAGTTGACCTTTATAAAAAATTTAAGAATAAATTAATAAAACCTTTTTTGGAAATGGTTTTAGAAGCATTTCAAAATAATAATTTACCATCATACATAAATAATGCCTTAATTATACTGCTGCCAAAACCAGGTAAGCCCTCTAATAAATGTGAAAATATGAGACCAATAAGCCTATTAAACGCCGACCTTAAGATAATCTGTAAAATTTTAGCAAGACGAATACAAGAAATTTTACCAAATATTATTAATCGAGATCAGAATGGCTTTATAAAGGGTAGACAAGGCTTCCATAATGTAAGAAGACTATTTAATATTATTTATTTTAATAAAGAAGCACCGGATACAGCTCTCCTATCTTTGGACGCCGAAAAGGCCTTTGATAGAGTTGAATGGCCCTTTCTTTTTGAAGTCCTACAAAGGTTTGGACTTGGAAATAATTTCATAAAATGGGTTCAAATAATATACAATAATGCTACAGCAGAAATCCTAACAAATAACAATATTTCAAAACCAATAAAAATCAATAGAGGATGTCGACAAGGCTGTCCACTTTCACCTTTACTGTTTACTATGGCAATTGAACCTTTAGCGATAGCGATACGTTTACATTCACAAATATATGGAATTAAAGTTGGACCAACAGAACATAAAATCTCCCTGTACGCCGATGATATAATTTTGTTTATGTCGAATCTAAAAAAATCAATTCCAACCTTGTTGAATTTAATAAAGAATTTTGGGGAAATATCAGGATATAAAATAAATAAAACTAAATCTTCAATATTAATGCTAAATGAGACCCAGAGAAATTACCCAGCCCCTGAGGCAAATCAATTCAATGTTGTAAATCAGTTTAAATATTTAGGAATCCAAATTATGCCTAAGCTAGAATCAGTCGCCAGCGTCAACTATGAAGCCTTAATGTCAGATATCAATGAGTTAACTCAGAGATGGATGTCACTACCAATGTCGATGATCGGGAGAATCAATATACTTAAAAGTAATATTTTACCTAAAATACTTTATTTATTTCAATACATTCCCTTATCACCACCTTTAGATCTATTCTCAAGAATAAAAAAAAAGTTAGTGGAATTTATATGGAACAACAGGAGGGCTAGATTACGTCTGTCTTTATTATATTTACCATTTGATCGTGGAGGTCTGAAATGTCCAAATTTTATGTTGTATTATTGGTCGGCACAACTGAGGTCTATGACATATTATTTTTCATCAAATGATCTCCCTCACTGGACTGAAATGGAATCATACAATTTACCTTTACCTCTTCCCATATTCATATACTCAGATTCGGCAAAAAAATTACAAAAACAAGTTAAAAATCCATTTGTAAAGCATATGATCAAAATATGGTGTGAAGCTAAAAACTATTTAAAAGAACCACAGTTATTGTCACAATTTAGTCCAATATGGGGTAATCAATATTTTAAACCAGGGAGAGCGGACGCTGTATTTAAAGTATGGAATTTAAAAGGGATACAAAAGATTCAGGATTTATATTTGCCATGTGCAGACAACATAATGTCTTTTGAAGAGCTGAGGATCAAATTTAATCTCAATAGAACACATTTTTTTAAATATCTTCAACTTAGAAACTTTATTCGATCAAATCAAAATAAAGCTCTCACTCGACCTATTTATTCATCCTTGGAAAAAATGATGATGAAAGATAGTAAAAGAAAGGGTATTATTTCAGAGTTTTATAACTCATTGACACTATCTTCAAGTGAAAATTCACTGAAAAGATTAAACTACTGGAAAGAAGATCTGCAAATTGAAATTTCGGAGGAACAATGGGAATTGGCTTGTACAGAAGCTCAAACCAAATCAATAAATGCACGCCTTAAATTGATACATTTCAAATGGTTAATGCGGATGTATGTTACACCGGAGGAGTTAAATAGATATAACAAAAATATACCAGATACATGCACAAAATGCATGGAAAGTAAAGGAACCCTATTTCATTGTTTATGGGAATGTAGATTAATAAGAATGTTTTGGGAAGAGGTGAGGGTAACAATTGAAAAAATAATCTCAAAACAAATCATACTGAATCCTAAACTGTTTTTGTTGGGTCTGTACCCAGAAAAACATAATTTTAATAAAAGTGAAAGAACATTCATAGACCTCAGTTTGCTTAATGCCAAAAAATGTATTGCACTATTATGGAAAAAGACTCATAGACCAGATGTGACTCAGTGGTTAAGACAGATGTTAACAAACCTTCCATTAGAAAGAATAACATATATACTGAAATCAAAGGAAATTGTGTTTGAGAATATATGGAGACCTTTTATTGATTATGTAAAAAATTTAAACATAACTCTTGAAGAAGAAGGTGAATGATGTGTGTGGACCTTGTAAATTCCAAACTGGTGAACATAATATGTATACTTATGTATTGGATTGTCTAGACTAAACAGAGGAGCATTGTTGAAGACTTGATTCTGTTGGTGGTTGTTGGTGTTTTTAGTGCATTTTTTTTTTTTGTAGTACTTTAGCGTTAGTGTTTGATTGTTTGTATCATGTTTGTTAAAAAAAAAAGGTTCAATAAAGATATTGTGGAAAAAAAAAAATATTGTCAAGTGCAAAAGTAATAAGTGTGTATAAAACAAATACCTGTTGAGTTGGTACTGCAGAAGACCCGAGATCAAAATATAGCCAATGCCAGTAGCTAGCAGTTAGCACGCTAGCGATATAGCACACTTTGTTGGCTTTTCTTCACATTTTCAGATGAAATAAAGAGTTCATCACCACAAAGGTATTGTGGTTTGTTAAACAAGACAATAAATCCAATTCTAGCACTGTGGGGGCATGGTGTGGGACATCTCCACCCAGAGAAGAAGGCAACTGGGGAAGGGGGGAACAATGGATCAAAAGAGGAGGTATCACCAGGGGGCATCATACGGGACAGTAAGGACTACGCACCCCCTGGGGAGAGAAGTAAATAAGATGCCGGAGCCGTGGAAGAAGAAGGGTGTGAGAGCAGCGCCGGCGTTATGTCACGTTAATGTGCCACGCAGGCTTTGTTCTAAACATAATGTATGATGGTCGGAAGTTCCGGGTCTCGATGCATGGTATTAAAGATATAAAAGAGGAGTGCACAGAGACCCAGGAGCTCTTTTACTGTACTGCTCGTTGCCTCGCCTGCTTCCTTTCTCCACAGCACTGCATATTTTTTTTAAACAGACGTGAAATAGCTTCATGTGTTTATACAAGGCCAGACTATAAACTGATTTAATAAAGCTTTTTTCAAAAGGGTGGGACTTCCGGGTCAGGTAAGAAATCTTTTCAAACAGCACCTCACTGTGGAAATTAAGGTATTGAACACAGTATTGCAATTGTCACAGAGTTAGTTGTCAGTAAATTATTGGTTACATGAACACCTTTGAAGCGGCGTGACACATACAGTCGTGAAAAAATTAGGACACCCTGTATAAGCCTGTGTTTTTTTAACATATTTAGACATATGGATATTTAATATCAATGTTAAAAATACTGGGAGATTCATGTAATACAACTAAACATTTAAAAATGAATTAGACTTTTTTCAGATTTTCTGTAAAATGTAATTCTAAACAAATAGTGAGGAATAAATTAGGACACCCACCATCTTTTTTAGGAGACCCACACATTCATTCCCACTTACGATGGCTAAAATAAATGTTAAAAAATGCAAATAAAAACAAAAACAAGGTTAGGCATACTGTAGATATGTGAACATTTCTTAATAAAGAACAATATTTAATGGAGTGTCCTAATTGTTTCTGTCGTTTTGGTCGTCTCCTGTCATGCTGCTGTTACACTGTATTTTCCCAGTTTGGGATCAATAAAGTACGTTGTAGCGGATTTATAGCAGAGATAAACCTATCATCTGGTCAGTCACTGCAACAGATACTGGAGTCAGTTTGTCTTGGCCTGTCCTTGCCACTGATAATACCTCTATCTGCCAAGAATGTGCCACTAGTCACGAAATGGTCAGTCAGAAAGCAACTCATACCGGCTTGGACGTCGCCCGGGTTAACAAGGTTAGGAGTTCCTGGCAGCGGAGGGTGAAGGACAGAGCTGCGTGGAGGAATCTGATCAGACCTAAATGAAACAGTCATTGTCACCCCCGACAGACTGCTATGATGAGTAACTCCTGGAATCCCTATTGTCTCATCAAATTGTTCGGTCGAAACGGTTGTATAAAATTGATTCACTGACGAGAAAGCACTGGGGAATGGGAGAATATAATGGAAGCAGAACCGGAAATGCGGGTGGACTGGAATGCAGAAGTACATTACTCTACATTGTGCAAGGGGTCCATTAGCCTGCATATGAAGCCTTTACCAGACCTGTTTGCTAAGCAACTCATTATTGTTCCAATTACCAGTGAGTTAAAACCATGATATATGCCTCCACTGCTTACATACCTCTTCTGTTTTTTTCTCCTTGTTTAAAGTACTTAAATAAGCTCATGCTTTGCTCTTGGACAGTGACGCTAGTTCGGTCTGCCTGCAGACTGGAACGGTCACACGGGCGGTGCATACCAGAACTCCAATGTATGGGTGACTGTCACGTCCGTTGTTCACATGTGCACTTGCGGAGTGTCATGCCTTCATTTATTTTCTCAGCGTGGCGGCTGCATTTCTGGCGTGGCGTACCGCTACGCAGAAATGTTACCAGCAGAAACCATGAACTTAACAGAATAACAAAAGTCATATTTCTGAGGGGAAAAGTGGCAAATTTATAAGAAACCAGTCCGTCAATGATGGAGTAGCTCATTCCAGCCTGATGAAATCACCCAAAGAGTGCTCAGATCATCTGACCTTTGACCCTGACCTGGACCTTGAGTACAACGAGGATGTAGGCCCACCTGAGGAACACTGTGTGTGAGTTTGATAAGCATCCGGGCAACTGCCTAGGAGGAGTAGCAATTCTCCTGAAATGTGGACAGATGGATGGGCGGACGCAGTACTATCCGATTAGCCCCTTTTTCCGTCGCCTGAATTAGTGTAGAAAAATGCTGTAAATTTAACAGTAATGATTGCTGATGACATTATACTAAATACCTCCTGACTTACTTTTGAACATGTAGTAGGCAGGGAGTTACGGGGTCAGTAGGACTGAGACAGTTTAGAGATTTCCAATGACAAGCGATCCAAGTTCAGTAATGTGAAAAGACTGTACCACCTGAACAAGAAGCTGAGGATTAGACAAAGACCTGGCAGCAGCTGGTGCTCGGCTTTAAGTGTGTGCAGCTCTGCAGGTCAACCTGTTACTGAGATGTCTTCATCGATCACTGTGTTTGATCCAAGCTGAATAACAGTAGACAATCTACAGGAAATCTCACAGATTCAGATGTTGAAATGCTCCATTTTAAACATCCATCAAGCCATTTCACTGCTCTGAGTGGGTAATAGTTAAAAGTTCTATTTTTAAGGAAAAGGAGCCATAATTAATGTGTGCGTATGAAAGCACACCTGAAGACAGACACAATATGTCAACAAGCTTTACGCTTTCATGTCAGTGACAGCTCTGAACACAAGAGGGAAGAGGGAGCCCCCTCCTGTCGTATGGGAGACAGAGCTCTATTGGGTCAATGGAGAGAACGTGTCAACACATGCAGAGATGAGCAGCTCACCTGGCAGGCTTTTCTTCTAATCTCATGCTCCAACACAGACTAAGTTTTCCAGCTGCCCCAGATAAAACGTGAAGTTTCAAGAGTCAAATCTTCATGTGCCAACTGCCTTTTAATGAAGGGAGCTGGACGTGGTTGTTAAGCTAAGCCCTACATGCTGATGGATTGAAAAGGGGGCTCATGTGCCCCACTGCTGGGCCCAGAGGAGGATGAAGAGAGCTGGTGGTTTTGTGGTTTGACAAAGAATGCAGCCCGTGCTGCACTAGCTCAGAGGGGCTCCTCTATATACTGTAATTTGTGGAAATTCAAAGTGCTGAACTGACTAAAAAGAATGGGTACAAGGAGAAAGTGAAAAAACAGCTGAAAGAAAGGCTATAGGAGAGAAGGAGGTGGATAGGAGGTTAAAGTAGAGCAGGGAGAGAGGGTGACAAAGTGTGAAACGAGAAAAAAAAAAAAGCTGAACTTGGGTTTGCCTAAAAATGGGCAGATGAAAGTTGGGTGGGAAAGTCAGGCCTCACAAAGGTCATTCCTCACATTCCTGCTGACTCATGAGAGAAGAAGACGGCAGAGAAATACAGCAATCAGGAACTGGGTTTGGGTCCAATCCAGCAGTGATGATACAAGACCAGGAGTGATGGTGAAGGCAGAATATCAGGTCAGATTTAGTCATTTTTAATCAGTGTCTTGTCTCTAATGCCCACATACACACACATACTACGCAAACACTCAAGGGAGCCGACTGTTAACACGCTGTCAAGCACTCTGCCAACTGTCATGGTTAGATTTTCTAACTAGAATCTGCTCTGCCAAGTTTAAGGACTGACTGATTTATTAATTTACTAGTGAAACAGCACAGAACAGCTTTAAGTCTGGGCCTCAACTCAAAAATGCACAACTCCAATCAGACTGTGCACCTTTGGCCGGTGTACTCTGCATATCGCATAAAAACAAAAACACAATCAGAGAAAAACCAGAGACGGCTCCTAAACTCAAAGCCTGTGACAGAGTGCAGACGTCCAGATCAGTTACAGTAATCTTTTCAAATACAAGGATATTACAAGTCCTGATGTGACAATAAGAAATGGGAAAAAAAAAGCAGTTTCAACTTCAAATAACAGATTTCTGACATTCACAAGTTGTAAAGGAACCAATCAGCTGACAGGTGACTGCACGTGAAGTCTGTCTGGATTGGTTGCAGCACTTATGTTTTGAATTCAACTTGCACAACAACAGTGGCTGTAACTGACATGTCTGAGGGGAAACTGAAAAAAAAAGTTAACCAGTCACTGCCTTGCACAGGAAAAGCGTGAGTGAGTGTGTCACCGGGAAATAAAACACACCTTAAACTTGGGCGCCTGCCAAACAAAACACAATAACAGCCAGAGAACCAGAGATGGAAATGCATGCACACTAAAAACAGTTGGCAAACTGACCACATGACAGTGGCCTTGACAAAGAATGACTTGTGTCCAGAGAGTGGAAAAAGCGAAAAAAAAAGACTTTTCAGTTAGGAGTGACGCCACCTTACACCATTGGCCATCTTGATGTGCATTTTTCAAACTAGACCACAGAACTGTGGGTAACCGACTGTCTCTGTGGCTCCAAACGAGACCAACAATACGACCCAAAGAACTGCCATTACACCCAATTAGAAGGTTTCTACACTAGGTAGCATGAACAGATTTATAACTAAGAAAACACATGACAAATAGGTCAAAGACACAGTTTTTTTTCTATTTAAACAGCCGTGAGGCAGCCATTGAGACGTCACTGCAAGCTGTCAGCACCTTTAATGATGGTGGGAGGATAGTCATGTTACAGTCTGGTCTGCGTTGCTCATCAGCTCTCAGGAAGCTGCAGTCATACCTGTTATCCTCACCTGAGTCAGCCCACACTTAGCAAGAAGGAAGACCGTCTAGAATTTTGGTGACTCCTCTTTTTACTACGTACACATCAAGCCAGAACTGTATGATTGTTGGGACTTATCAAATATAATTTTGGGATGAGAAACAAATGACCGAACAACTTGTTGCAATGTCTTACATGCCAAAGCTCGTATTGCTGTTTACTTTGAGTCACTTCCTACCACTCTAGCAGCAGTGGCTTACTATAGAGTCAAAACCTCAAACCTCCAAAGACGTCTGACTGAAGTAGCTCAATCAATCACAGCCAATTAGAGAACGCTGAAGGTTTACCAGTAATCTGGCCCTACTGAAGACGCACTCCAGAATACAGGAAAATACTCTGAACTCATCTGTGATACTTGAAAAATACACAAAGTTCTTTAGGTTTGACAGGTTGGCTTAATCATTGTGTCCAACAAGGAAACGGCAACAGAAGTAGTCAATTATGGCAGATGCTAGAGGATTTTTAGTTGGTTCAGCCACAGCATTAAAACTGCTTCACGGAGATTCCATCTTTCACAAATAGCTAACCAGAAAAATGCTAAAATTCAAACATTCAAAGATTTTTATTTGTTAATACTTCTATATGTACAGGACATACAGGAGAATTGAAATGCCGCTTCTCTCTCTCTTAGTGGTGTGCGCAATATGTAAGAAAACAAGTAGTAAAGATGAAAAACAACAACAGCAGTACAGTAATGCTACCCAGAGTGCAAATGATGATAAAAGACAAAATCCAACAATCCTATATACAGAAAAGTAGAGTAAAATGGGAGGTTTCTGATGGCTATTGGACCAAGGATCCAAAAGCAAGCAAATCAAAATTAATTTGCATTATTTCAACATCATTTCTGAAATTTGTGCTCCAGTATTGTGAGGACAAATTCTAGTATTAGCACTTACCCATCTCTGTGCATTGCACTTATACTGTTTTATATCAGTGATGATAACTTTGCACTTTTTTTCTAAATATGGTCACATTCAGCTCAAAGAAAACAACATGCTAGTGCTGGCCAAATTGCTAAATGATGAGACATCAGAATGCCAAAGTATTACATCATGGTGGGCGGCTACATCCATCTTTGATATACGTACAGTGTTAGAATATATAGATTTAACCCATCAAGCTCTGGATCAACCTCTAACGACACCTTGACAAAATCTGTCAACAGTTCGACAAGTGAATGTCTGGGGGGAAAAATATTTAGCTGGATTTATAGTTCCTGCTACACTGTTAAAGGTTACATTTGTCTGTGGTAACACACAAACAGACAGACCTACATTGTACACAGAATCCCGAAAGAGCAACTAACTAGCAAGACCAAAGCAGTATTAAATTAAAACTGCAAGTGAAAAGAAACAGACCACTGAGCTAAATTACTGTGAGTAGCGTGCAAATGCTGGGGTGTTTTACTAATCTCTATTGTGCTCTGTCCTTCATGCCATTCATTCTTTGTAGCACAGAACAACATGAAGAACAGCTCTTGTTTCTGAAAGTGAGAGCATGTTTACCAACTAAAACTTTAGGTAATGATGATTTGCTCATAATAACATGTCTATACCTCAACATCCTTCCATCCATCCATATTCTTATCCAGGGGTTCGGGTCATGGGGGCAGCAGTCCAAGCAGAGTGGCCCAGACAGCCACCTGGTTCACACAGCACCATGATCACCATGATCCCTCCTGGAGATGTGGCCCATTGTGTACACTTGGTCCTTCATGTAACTTTTTTTTCAGGGGGATCTACAGGACCGCTCTTATATCCCCCTCACTCCAAACTTATTCTCAGAACATCCTAGCCTGTCCTAAGAAATTGATGAAACGGAGTAAAAACGGGCAACTTGGGACACAAAACGCCTCAAATACGACACTACTTCATTCTTGCATGGTTCGAGACAAGTCCATCTCATTTTCATCCCGACTGTAGCCAGTTCTTGCAACATTCAAAATGGGGAAAAGTAGCCATCCATCTCATTTCTAATCCGTTTCTAATCCATTCTTGACAAGCTGAACCCCAAGCTGCTTCCAACAGCATAGCTCCTGGGTTGATTAGGGCACTCAAACCTCTCCACTACGATAAGGTGGCGATTCACAGAGGGAATACCCCAATGTACAGTGGGTTAAGCATGTTAGATCATAGTCCTGTTAACATAAACTCTCAGGGCGTTATGAGCTCCAGTTGTGCTGTGGTTCACAAAGGTCAGGTCAAACGTCACAGCTCTGTGTGTGGAGGACATTCACCGCAACCTTTCCACACATACTCGCTCACCCTTTCTAGGAGGACCAACAACCTCACCTCGGGCCAAATCCTGACCTTTTGACTCCCAGTGGGTGTGCTCACTTTTGCCCCACTTGTTGTTTTTGTGCATAAAGCGCTCTACTTTGTGAGCAATAATGCCTCAAGCTAAAGACAAAGGCGTACATGTGCATCCACAGGCATGTGCATGAATGAGAGGTAGGGGGTACCACGTCTGTGTGTGAACTGAGGCCTACAGTAATAACTTCCAGAGCAGGCTGAGGTTAGAGTACAACCAGGCAGCAGATCGGATCAGTGCTTTAAACTGACTTGTGTCAAGCCCACAAGTGGGTTTACCCTAATAAGGAAAATGGGACACTCCTAGAGGGGCTGAAATGGACTAGCAGCTGCCACTGAGGAAGCAGGAGTGGTGCAGAGATTGAGAACGACACAAATAAACAATCGAGAAAGACTGATGGATTACAAAGTTCTGACATATTTTTAGCACCCTTAAATACGTATTTGTGTTGCTTTTCTTCAAGTCGAAACTCCAATTTGAATCAGGTGTTCAAAGGAATACCCATATGCACATGTAAATGGAAATATAATCAGGATAGAACAAGAGAGCCCTGCGAGGCATGAGACACCTGGTTTCTCATAAAGAGTTTCAGTCACCTCTGGGCTGAAAAATCAACAAAGAGTCAAACCAGATCCAAAGTTAAGACTTACGTTACAATCAGCACTGAGTTGGCACTGTCCACAGTGAAGAAAAGGAGAGATTAATTATCAGATACTGTATACAGGCAAGGGAGAGAGATTACTGTGCATGTGCCAACGTGCTCTCTGCAAGTGCAGCTGCACGTGTAGGAGAGCTAAACCTTTTCTAATAACTGAATGGCGGGACCCTGGACTGGAGCATACCTGGGAAAACATTATCCCCCTTTACACTTGAAGTAGCAGACATAAAGAACAGACATATAGAGGAATGCATGAGGGTCAGAGGGGGGTAGAGCAACCAACAGTGTCCTGTAGGGATGTAATGATGCACTGAAGACAGATCTGAGCTTACACGGGTTGTGTTCATTACTGATTTATGCTCATGGTACAGATTCCTACAATAGTGCACTGGAGGCCAGGCCACATGCTACAGGATTAATCAGCACATGCTTGATTGTGAACACATGGTCTACGCACTGATCTAAATTGCAAAATATTAACCTTTCATCTGTGTGAAGGACCTCAAAGTAATTTCTAACCTCTGCTGCATTGCTGGATTTTCAGTCCACCAAAATTAACTCTAACTCACATGCTGTACATTTTGTCAGAAGGTCTTCTGTGAAGGGTTTGGCCTCTTTCAGTTGTCTGGCTCCAGGCAATTTGCCCCCCCCCCCCCCAATGTAATTCTCTTCAGACCTGCAGGTCAGGTCACAGCAAGGTATCCAGGTCAGTTAAAGGTTGGTCCAGAAAACTGTGCCCCACATTTAGGAGCTGGCAGGACAGCAGGGTTTTCATCAGCCCACGATGGCAGCAAACCATTTCAACATTTTTCTATTTAAAGCTACTATAACAACAGTGCACACAAAGCAAGATTCTTCAGATAATCTATAATTTCAGTATTCTCTTTGTTTTCAGCCATCCACTTTTATTGTGCATTATGCATTATTGATTACTTCCGGCGCCACATGAGTAGGCTGCCTTTTGCAACAGCGGATCAATTTCTGCCTATTTCTATTTACTATCTGGCTCTCTTGCCAATCTTTCTGATCCAGCATCACCTTTATTCCATCCAAACACCTAGATCGCCCAAATGTCTCCTGAGCCAGTGGACAGAGCCACTGTTTCGTGCAGGAGGCAGTATAATAGAGACCAGCTGTTAGCACTTAACCGGCCCACGATGCTAACGCAAAAACTCGACATACCGGGAGAGATAAGACGGAAACGGCGTGGTTGTCGAGCTGGGGCAAGACAGCGGGCAAGGAATATAAGGTACAGATCCACCCTCCCATCCGTTGTTATGGGGAATGTACGATCGATACTAGGAAAAACAGATGAGCTAGCGGCTATCTCCCGCTACAAGAGCATATACCGGGAGTGATGCCTTATGCTATTCACGGAGACGTGGCTAACAGAACTAGCAGCAGATGCTAACATTGAACTGGAGGGTTTCCACGCAATACGGGCAGACCGAACACCAGACAGTGGGAAGGCAAGGGGCGGTGGAGTGATGATGTATGTTAATAACAACTGGTGCAGACCGGGACACATCACAGTTAAACAACAACACTGCAACAAAGACATGGAGTTGCTAGCTGTTAGCATGCGGCCTACATATCTCCCGAGGGAATACTCACACGTGATCTGCATTGTTATTTATGCAAATCCGACGGCGAACGCTGGGACAGCGCGTGACGTCATCCACTCAGTAACTGGCAGTCTGCAGACAGAACACCCAGATGCTCTTCTCCTCATCTCAGGCGACTTCAACCATGTTTCACTGTCTCCCATTCTACCCACATTTACCCAGTATGTCACATGCCACACTAGAGACAATAAAACACTGGACTTATTCTACGCAAACACTAAGGAGGCGTACACCTCATCACCACTCCCCCCACTCGGGAGATCAGATCACAACTTGGTTCATCTCTGGCCGGTGTACAAACACAGACCGGAGGTTGTACACAGACAACCTCCGGTCATGCGCACAGTGAAGTTATCGTCTGAGGAGGCAATGGACGCTCTAAGGACTGTTTTGAAACTACTGCCTGGGAGCAGCTCTGCGATCCACATGTTGAGGACATCGATGGCCTCACTCACACCATCACGGACTACATCAGCTTCTGTGTGGACAACACCGTACCCACCAAGACCATACGGTGTTGCTCGAACAACAAACCCTGGATCAACCCTGAAATAAAAACACTTCTGAGAGAGAAGAAGAGGATCTTCGGGTCGGGGAACAGGGAGATGCTGAAGTCCGTACAGAGGGAGCTGAGGAGAAAGATCAGAGAAGGCAAGGACAGCTTCAGGAAGAAGATGGAGGACAAGCTGCAACAGAGTGACATTGGTGGGGTCTGGAGAAACCTTAAAACCATCTCTGGGCTCCAGAATACCTCCTCCCAGGCCACGGGGGGCAGGGAGTGGGTGAACAATCTGAACCTGTTTTTTAATAGGTTTGACCAACCGCCCTCCCCCCGACTGCACAACAACCACTGCTGCCTCTGAAGACATCGAGTCCTGCTGCCCACACCCCACTCCACCATCACCCCCCCCACTCCCAACACACAGCCCCCCAACATGACCCTCACTAAGACCCGGGTGAGGACGGAGCTGAGGAAGATCAAGGCGAGGAAGGCGTCGGGACCGGACGGCATCAGCGCAAAGCTCCTCAAGTCCTGTGCAGACCAGCTGTGTGGGATTGTGGAGCACATCTTCAACCTGAGCCTGAAGCTGGGGAGGGTACCACAGTTGTGGAAAACATCTTGTGTGGTGCCTGTACCAAAGACTTCCTACCCCAAAGATCTGAACAGCTACAGACCAGTGGCCCTGACATCCCACATGATGAAGACCCTGGAGAGACTGCTCCTTGCTCACCTCCGCCCCCTGGTGGGACCAGCGATGGATCCACTCCAGTTCGCCTACCAGCATGGCATTGGGGTGGAGGATGCGGTGATCTTCCTCCTTCACCGTTCTCTGTCCCACCTGGAGAAGCCCGGGAATGCGGTGAGGATCATGTTCTTTGACTTCTCCAGTGCTTTCAACACCATCCAACCGATGATCCTGAAGGACAAGCTGCTGTGCGCAGGGGTGGACCAGCACCTGTCATCATGGATCCTGGACTACCTCACTAACCGGCCACAGTTTGTGAGAACCCGGGACTGTGTGTCCGACACGATCATCGGTAGCACGGGGGCCCCCCAGGGAACGGTTTTGGCTCCCTTCCTGTTCACCCTTTATACTGCGGACTTCTCACACAACACAACACACTGCCATCTACAGAAGTTCTCTGACGACTCTGCGATCGTTGGCCTCATCTCCAACGGAGATGAAGCTGAGTACAGAGGACTTATCCAGGACTTCGTGGACTGGTGCCATTGGAACTGCCTCCAGATCAACGCGAGGAAAACTAAGGAGCTGGTGGTGGACTGCCGCAGGCAAGGACAACCCCTCACAGCACCAGTAAACATCCAGGGAACAGACATCGAGATGGTGACATCCTACAAGTACCTGGGTGTTCATCTGAACAATAAACTAGACTGGTCACACAATACTGACGCACTCTACAAGAAGGGACAACGTAGGCTGTTCCTACTGAGGAGACTCAGGTCTTTTGGTGTACAAGTGGCACTGCTGAAGACATTCTACGACACGGTGGTGGCATCAGCCATCACTTTTGGAGTGGGCTGCTGGGGCAGTGGCGTTACAGCAGCCGATAGGAAGAGACTGAGCAAACTGATCAAGAAAGCTAGCTCTGCCCTGAGGCAACGCCTTGACCCAGTGGAGGAGATGGGAGAGAGAAGGATGGTGGCTAAACTGTCATCTCTGCTGGAGTCCGAGTCCCACCCTATGCAGGACATACTGAACGCACTGAGGAACTCATTTAGCAGCAGACCACATCATCCTAGGTGCGCAACCGAGAGGTTTCGCAGGTCCTTCCTACCTACGGCTGTCAGACTGTATAACCTAAGCAGGGCGGCTCGCGGAGATTGCAAAAAAATGTGACAACCTAATAGTATTGAATGCAAAAGACGCAATAGACTTACACAATGGTCCCCTCCGGTATACAACTAGGAAAATACCGGTCGCTACGGAGGGTGACAATATGTATGGGTACATAATCATATCATGTAGGATAACTAAGTAGACGGTTATGCTGTTCATTCCATCTAGCTACAATGCTGCGCACTGTGTGTGTTTATATATTTATTCCATCTAGCTACAATGCTCCGCACTGTGTGTTTATATATTTATATATACATATGTATATTTGCTGCTCTTTTTTTTTTTTTTTTTTTCTCCTCTTGTCTTCTGATTGTTGCTCTGAGTGTTGCTATCCCTGCGCTGTTGCAATCCTGGAATTTCCCCATTGTGGGACTAATAAAGGCTTATCTTATCTTATGTAGTAAGAAAAGGAAATAATTCAACGACCATTCATTTACATTTAGACTTAGCTTGGGAGAGTTTTGCTCTCTATTCTGGAATTGAATGCTAGGTTCTTTTAATAATAATGCATCAGATTTATATAGCGCTTTTCATAGACAGAGATGCTTTACAATGGATACATTATTCATTCATTCCACAGACAATGGTAGTGGTAAGTTACTATTGTAGCCACAGCTGCCCTGGGGCAGACTGACGGAAACGGGGCTGCCAATCCACACTAGCCTCTCTGACCACTACCAAACATTTATACACAGTCATGCCCAGTGTCATTGACACTGGAGGCAAGGTGGGTAAAGTGTCTTGCCCAGGGACACAACAGCAGGATGTCTGGGGAGAGCGAGATTCGAACCACCAACCCTCCGGTTATTAGACGACCCACTCTACCTCCTGAGCCACTGCCACCCACAAACCACTTGTGAATTATTATCTTGTTAATAAAAAAAAAAATTAAAAAAATCAAACAACATTATAGTGGCAATATAACTAAAGGGCACTTGAACAAAAAACAATGTCGCCTAAAGCCTCTCACAGAGATAATGGCTGTGCTGCTTTCACTTCACACCAAGATCTTTATATTTCATAGTCTTAAACCTTAATCTCGTATTTACTCAGTGTGCTTGCAACAGATTCTACATTATAATTCATGTCTGTATCAAAGATAGTCACTGATGGAAATTAACTTCTTTAATCTTGTATATTTACAGTGATGTGAAAAAGCATTTGCCCCCTTCCTGATTTCTCTTTTTTTTTTGTATGTTTTCACACTTAAATGTTTCAGATCATCAAACAAATTTAAATATTAGACAAAGATAACACAAGTAAACACAAAATGCAGTTTTTAAATGAAGGGGTTTATTATCAAGGGTAAAAAAAATCCAAACTTACATGGCCCTGTGTGAAAAAGTGATTTGCTGCCCCCCCCCACACACACACATATAAATTAACTGTGGTTTATCCCATCTTTGGAAAGGTGAGTTCAATTTCTCGAACCACACCCAGGTCTGATTACTGCCACACCTGTTCTCAATCAAGAAATCCTTTAAATAGGACCTGCCTGACAAAGTGAAGTAGACCAAAAGATCCTCAAAAGCTAAACATCATGCTGTGATCCAAAGAAATTCAGGAACAAATGAGAAACAAAGTAACTGAGATCTATCAGTCTGGAAAAGGTTATAAATGTTATGTTTGCCCCTTACAGAGCATAAATGAGGCACCACTTGCCTGCAGTGAGTTTGGTGATTTAATAAGAAATAATAAATACAAACACTCGCCTCGAGGGGCAGATATGCAAAAAGCTAAGGATGAGACCCCAGTGTGGTGGTAACGAGAACATAAAGAGCAAAGAGTCAATACAGCAACTTACATATAACTTGCAAGGATGAAACCTTACACAGAGAATGGACTGGAGTCAGGGTAGGGGACTCCAGTCTAAGTTGGGCGAGGATGCAGCGAAGAATAATAATCAAACACCCGAGCGCGGTACAGATCCGCACTGGGCATCATGACAATAAAGCTATTTCTAAAGCTTTGGGACTCCAGCAAACCACAGTGAGCGCTATTATCCACAAATGGCGAAAACATGGAACAGTGGTGAACCTTCCCAGGAGTAGTGATGTTATGCTCGACACCACCCACTCGACACTGACTCGAGCAATATAACATGGAAGTGTCATGAGCAGAGTGTCAACATGCCCACAGTCACGTGACCGTAGCAAGCAAGGCCTCATTATGTCGGTCACATCACATGACTTGAGGGCTCACAGGAAGTTTGAGAGGTAATTATTTTTTTTGTTTGCTTTGTATTGCTTGTTCCTGCCATCCAATTTTGAATAGATCTCAGATGGCCAAATGCTCAAAAACAAAAAAGTATTGAGATTTTTTTCAGGTTTTTCAAATCTGATGCTGTTCTGACAGTCAGTCACCAGATGGCAGTCTTTATTAGATGTTTCATAACACTGTGTTGCTCATGTCTCAAAGTTGCTAGTTGTTTCATGAGGCCTTGATTTTAACATCACTACCCAGGAGTGGCTGGCCAACCAAGAGCGCAGTGACGACTCATCCAAGAGGTCACAAAAGACCCCACAATAACATCCAAAGAACTGCAGGCCTAACTTGCCTCAGTTAAGGTCAGTGTTCATGACTCCACCATAAGAAAGAGACTGGGTAAAAATGGCCTGCATGGCAGAGTTCCAAGACGAAAACCACCGCTTAGCAAAAAGAACATAAAGGCTCGTCACAGTTTTGCCAGATAACATCTTGATGATCCCCAAGACTTTTGGGAAAATAGTCTGTGGACTGATGACACAAAAGTTGAACTTTTTGGAAGGTGTGTGTCCCATTACATGTGGTGTAAAAGTAACACAGCATTTCAGAAAAGGAACACCATACCGACAGTAAAATATGGTGGTGGTCGTGTGATGGTCTGGGGCCGTTTTGCTGCTTCAGGACCTGGAAGACTTGCTGTGGTAAATGGAACCATGAATTCTGCTGTCTACCAAAAATTCCCGAAGGAAAATGCTCGGCCATCTGTTTGTGACCTCAAGCTGAAGCACACTTGGGTTCTGCAGCAGGACAATGATCCAAAACACACCAGCAAGTCCACCTCTGAATGGCTTAAGGAAAACAAAATGAAGACTTTGGAGTGGACTAGTCAAAGTCCTGACTTGAATCCACTGAGATGCTGTGGCATGACCTTAAAAAGGCAGTTCATGCTCGAAAACCCTCCAGTGTGGCTGAATTACAACAATTCTACAAAGATGGGTGGGCCAAAATTCCTCCACAGTGCTGTAAAAGACTCATTGCCAGTTATCACAAATGCCTGACTGCAGTTGTTGCTGTTAAGGGTGGCCCAGCCAGTTATTAGGTTTAGGGGGCAATCACATTTTCACATAGGGCCATGTAGGTTTGGATTTTTTTTTTTACACTTAATAATAAACACCTTCATTTAAAAACTCCATTTTGTGTTTACTTGTGTTATCTTTGTCTAATATTTATATTTGTTTGATGTTCTAAAACATTTAAGTGTGACAAACATACAAAAAAATGAGAAATCAGGAAGGGGGAAAACACTTTTTCACACCACAGTACATGTAAAAATGTTCATTAATATGCATCGTCTCATTTTCAAAAATAAATAAAATCACAAAATCACAAATCACATTGTTTCAGCAATTATTCATCACAAATGATAGTGGGCTGGTTCTTCAACTAAATGCCAAAAAAGAGATAAATTCTAAGTCAGTAAAGACCAAGAGAAAAGTTATAGCCTCGCTAAGTGGACATAAGCATAGGATCAAATGTAATAACAGCTTCCAGCAGGAAAGTATCTTCAGAAATGCATAAGTAAACTAAAAAACAAACAGAGCGCATACCTCCGCCAAGGCTCCTTCCGTTTGTCATGGATCACCTCCAAAATGTAATGGATTTGTGTGTAGGCCTATAGCCACTTGTGATGAAAATGGCATCAAAGTCTGTCCATTAGTTTTGGAGTATTGTTGCTAACACACTGTGAGAGGATAAGAGCCTTGGCTGAGGTATGCATTCTGAGATCATCACCAAAATATAATGGGTTCCTCTTTAGCCCAAGAACCACCTCTGGTGAAAATTTCATCCAAATCCATCCAGTAGTTTTTGTGTAATCCTGCTGCACAAATACAAACAAAGCCCTTGGTGGAGGTATGCACTGTCAGATCATCACCAAAATCTAATCACCTGTTCCCCGTGCCATTACACACCTTTCCTGAAAATTTCGTCAAAATCCATTCCTAAGTTTTTGAATTATGTTGGTAAAAGACAGACAAACCCCGGTAAAAACATTACCTCCTTGGCGGAGGTAACTAGAAGACACTGAGAGTGCATACCTCCGCCAAGGTCTGTCTTTTTGGGAGCAGGATTACACAAAAACTACTGGACAGATTTTGATGATTTTTTTTTTAATCACCAATGGTGGTCCCTGGACAACGGATGAACCCATTAGATTTTGAAGGTGATCCGGGTCAGGATGTAGATTTCGGATCACTTTTTCCATTTTCTTTAACGTTGCAAGAGAAGGCCGTGGCAGAGGTATGTGCTTTCTGAGTGCCCAGTAGCTCTTTAAGTTCCCTCTAGGACATAACTCTGCCAAGGCCCCATCTCACAATAGTAAAAAAGTGAAAAGGTGAACCAGAATCTGTATCCTGACCCAGATCACCTCCTAAATCTAATGGGTTCATCCATAGCCCAAGAGCTGCCTCTGGTTATAAAAAAAAATAATAATAATCAAAATCTGTCCAGTAGTTTTTGCGTGATCCTGGTAACAAACAAACTGACATTTTTAATTTATTTAATTAACCGTTATTTATACAGGATAGTTCCATTGAGAGGCAACCTCTCTTTTTCAAGGATGCCCTGCTCACATTGACAGCAGGAAGCTGTCCAGTACAACCACAGACTGACCCTGGCCACTGAGCAGCTCCACTGGGGCAGCTGGTGTTAAACGCCTTGCTCAAGGGCACCACAGTGGGGTTAAGGAGGGTGGGGCAAACACTGCTATGTTATCTGTCCCACCCAGATCTAATCCTGCCAGTCCAGGGATCGAACCCTCCGCTCCTAAGTCCACATCCATTAACCATTAAGCCACCACTGCCCACATCTTATATCTGTTGACATGATCACATTATCGCCTTGGCTGAGATAAAAAGAAAAAAAATGACATGTTACATTATTCACTTTAAATGATCTTGTTCTCCAAGCAAACTTGGGTTGTTTCAAGAGCTACAAATCAACCTGACAGTTTTCTTCTCATGGGGCATCACTGGAGCCCCGTGTGACCAATATCTTTAATCTAATGATAGAAGAACTGAAAGACGAGGGAGGTCTTCTACAGGAGGAGAATCAAGAAATCAAAAAAACTGTATCTCAGATGTAGCTGCAGAGGAATATCAGAGTTGGCATGACTGGCTCTCTTCGATGTACCATGACAAATGGATAACAACAAACAAAATTCAGAGATCAGCTGCGTTCATCTCAAGAATGCCTTCACATTAACAACAGTGAGTTGGAAAGAAAAACACAAACATCCGCCTGAGGATTTCTGACGGACTTCAGGAAATGCTTCATTCCTGAGGGACTCAATCTAGGGAAAAAAAAAAAAAAAAGCAAAAATCACTGTGATTCTACATTTGTTTATTTCTCATCTAATTTGTATTTTTTTTTTTTAAAGGAAAATGTGTTTAAATTACTTTATCAGTTTACTTCAGCATCTGACTTGGCAGAAAAACTATAAATTTTTCTGACTGCTGCATGCTGTTTCCTGTGCATTACTTTCTCTCAAACAGAGCCCCACCTAAATATTCTAGTATAAAGAAATGCTGAAACTGTACTGGAGCCCTGCAGCAGAGGATTTTCCAATTGGAATTACTTAAAAGGCATCCTTGTGAAAACTGAGAAGGGGGGATAAGTCCAAATTATCTCTTTAACTGAGCAAAAACAGCTTTCTAATTAAGCTATAAAAAACTTAAAAATGTCTTGGGTAGTATGTGAAATTAAAGAAAATATATATTTCAAACTTATTGAAAATATAAGATGTTTTCCTCAGAGCTTGCCTGTAGATGATAAAGGAGCTGAAGGGTAAAAACACACATCAATTCCCTTCAGACCTTTTCCATTTTGCAGAATGAAGATCCAGGCGGATCAGTGGCAACAGCCTTCTTCTCTGCTGGATCACTTACTGCACAGACGGAAAGACCAGAGTAGCTGTGACAGCAGAGGGGGAATCTGTCTAATATCTTAGGTTTGCAGACATTTGCTCTTCACTGCACAACATGTGTCACTCTCAAAATCTTACCACAATCGGCAAGTTAAACTGTAGGTTGATATTCTGGGTGTTCCACAAGTATAGATGTATTTAGTTCTGTCATTTCTATAAATGCATCCCCTCTTGATACATCTACATAACTAGAAAAGCACTCGGAGAGCGCAGACCTCCGCCAAGCGGCACAGTTCCCCCCATAGAGTGTTTGTGTGTACGTTTTCAGATTCCCTGAGCATGAAAAGATATGACTAGCAATTGGATTCACAATGATTATTTGTTTATTTGACATGGACAGTGCAATACACAGACAATTAATGAATGACAATCAATGTGATAGTGATAGGATTAGTGGTTCAGTAGTGTAAAATGGGGCTATAAGGGACGGCGGGTTAATAAGGGAGACTTTTGTGGGAAATGTTTTAAATGTAATTCTGTTTTTTTTATTTTGAGCAGGACGCTGAGTTGTGTTGTTATTGTCAAATATCCATGAATCCTTCATCAAATGTAGGCGGAAGCAAAATTAAAAAAGCAGAATTACATTTAGAAAAGTGTGCCATATTACCCCGCCGTCCCTTATAGCCCCTTTGTACGGTTGTAAAAGCATTGCCTCCTTGGCGGAGGTAATAAAGTGAAGTGTTGGTGTGTCCATCTCCTCCACTGACGGATGCAGATTGGTTAGACAGGTTGGCGTCGGTTTTATATTATACTGGGGTTGCGCTCGGCGGCAAAACAGAATTTAGAGTCTTCCCCGGCAGAGAGGTCGTTTTTACGCAGCGCCTATAGCTGGGCGGGGAATTTGTGGCAAATAATGGGGCGGCGGACAGGTGTCCGTGTCAGGTTTTGCAGCGTGTCGCCAAAGCAGCCACGCTGGCGTGCCCAGGGCAGCAGTGTTTTCCGCGTGCTTTTGTGCCTAAAACGTTGAAGAACGCGGCGTTTGTGTTGGTCAGACACGACAACCAGCGCAATGTGCGCAGCGCCTATGGCTGGCAGAGGCACGCTGGGGGTCCGAGGCCAGCAGTGTTTTCCGCATGCTTTTGTGGCCAAAACGTTGAAGGCGGCGGAGTTTGTGTTGGTCAGACACGACGCCCAGCGGCCTCCATTGCGCCTGCGCACATGTTGAAAATGGGCCTATGTCACAGTGTGGAAAAATGCTTTAAAAAAATTCCTGTATCCAGACGGTGAACCGGATCACCCCCAAAATTTAATCAGTTCTTCCTTGTACCATTTCCAACAACGCCTGAAAGTTTCATGCAAATCCGTCCAAGACTTTTTGAGTTATCTTGCTAACCAACAGACAAACAGACAGACAGACAGACAAACACACAAACCCTGGCAAAAACATAACCTCCTCCAGGCCTTTTCGGCCTGGCGGAGGTAATTAGGTCTTGGTCAACAGTCAGAGGTATTAAAGGAATAGTTCAGTGCTTCTGAATATGGGTTATGTGAAATACTTGTGTGTGTGTGTGTGTGTGTGTGTGTGTGTGTGTGTGTGTGTGTGTGTAGTTGATTGCTATGATCTCCAGTTCAGTCCAATATCAGTTAGCCAGCTGACAGCAAGGTCATGCACTTCGTAAAGCACCTTAATTCCACCTTGGAGGTGAGTAGAGCGACAATCATTCACAATGTGTTGCATTGTTTGGAGGTCACCACAGTCACACAGGGGGGTTACAGCATAACCCTATTTGTGGAGGCTTGATTTGCAAGGTCCAGCATCAGAACAAAACTGACTGAGCAGTCTCCATTGTACTCGGGGAAGTTCCATTCCTGGGAGCTCAATGGTAGTGTCATCAACCAAGAATTTGTTGGGGATATCGCCGTGTTCATGCCATCTTTTGCACCACAGATCTGTTGATGTTGTTGTGGTCTCTGGAGCGTTGGACCAGACCGGGTGTCGCGATTTAAGTCTTGGTCTTGGATGGTAAACAATGCCCTTGAGGACTGGCAGTGCTGGATTGTCTCGGATCTTCTGAAGTAGTTTAGATGTAGCAACCTCTCTGCGAATGTCTGGGGGAGCGATGTTTCTCAGCACTGGAAGCCAGTCTGTCTTGGCACAGTGGACTGTACTGCTGATGGTCCTCATTGTGTTGTTTAGTTGGATATCGACAAGATTGGTATAAGCAGAGTTTCTCCATATTGACAGCAGTACTCTGCCACTGAATAACAGAGTGGCAGTGCTGTTGAGCAGAGTGTCTTTGCTTTTGTACCCAGGTTGTACAACACTGCGCTTACATCATCATCATCATCATAGCAGTCTGTCGGAGACAACAATGACTGTTTCATTTAGGTCTGATCAGATTCCACACAGCTCTGTCCTTTTCCTTCTGCTGCCAGGAACTCCTAACCTTGTTAACCCAGGCAATGTTCGAGCCGGTATGAGTTGCTTTCTGATTGACCATTTCATGAAACTGCTTGCAAAGTATTTGAGTACCACTAGCTTTTGCTGGACTAGCGGCACATTCTTGGCAAATAGAGCTTACAGCACTTACAATATTCACTCATCTTGGCCATGTCGTTATTTAGGGCAGAGTTGAGTTCTGAAAAGACTTTTGCTTGGGTAGCAAAGCAGATGTTGTCGGCATAGATGAACTTCTGTGATATCGTAGTTGGGAGATCTTTGATGCACAGGCTGAACAGGATGGGTGCCAGGACCAAACCTTGTGGCAACCCATTTTTCTGTCTTCTTCAAGAGCTGGTGAAATCTCCCAGGTGAACACGAAACCAACGTTGTAGCAGCAGTAGATCAACTGTGTATACAACCCACCATGGAAGGACCTTGGATAGTTTCACTACTAGGCCTTTATGCCAGACTGTGTCATATGCCGCAGTAAGATCTGACAAGACCACCCCAGTTTTTAAGAGCTACTGGTATCTATTTTCAATGTAGGTGGTGAGAGCTAGTACTTGCTCTTGTGTACTTCTGCCAGAGCGAAAACCAGCTTGTTCAATATTTAGCATTTCCTCCACTATTGGCTTGATGTGGCGGAGGATGATCCTTTCGAGCAGCTTACAGTCACAATTAATGACTTGTGCGTAGTCACTGATTTAACGGTAGTTGGTGGTCTGCCTGCTCTCCTTTTAGAGAATGAAGGAAGCTGACCACAGAGTCAGAGAGTGTCAAAAGCTCCGGTCAGCTCTCCTCCCTCATTCTCTAAAAGGAGAGAAGCCAAACCACTGACAGAAGTTAATTCAATGACTATTCAAAGATTTCGCATAACGCCACTTCAAAAATACTTAAACTATTCCTTCATTCCTTCATTTGTTTATGAGTAAGACCCAAAAAGTACATCAGATCAAGGGGACTTCAAGCTGAAACCCCGTACAAGTTTGAAGACCCTGGCGCCAATAGTGTAACATAAAGGCGGCAAATGTGAAATACTGCTAAAAGGTCATGCCACCTTGATCCTTGACATTTTGACCCCAATCTAGATCAGTTCCTGAGGACTTCCAGATCCACCAATGATAAGTTTGGTAATCTTAGCCCTTATCCCAACATCATAACGGGCAGAAATGTGAAAAAAAAATTACTATCAGAGCCTGTGAGCTTGACCTTTTGACCCAAAAACGTAGATGAGGCCAAGGGGACCTCAGGTTCAACGCCTGCACCATGTTTGGTGATCTTAGCTACTGAGGATCTGAAGTTACAGCTGGCAGACATACTGGCAGACAAAAGGACAAGGCTGATAGCTGCACCGCCGTCTGATTTTGTTGATGGCGTCGGCAACAATTTTCAACCATCAAGGATAGGGCAAGTTTTAAAGGTCACACCTATAGACATGAGAAATAAATCTGTTCTTAAGCACCTCTTTAGTGGAAATGTCAAATTCCTTTGAAATCTCCCCATGAGAAATTTTCCATTACCACCTCACAAGATGACTACATTATTTAAATGCAATTACTGTTTATATGCTCAAACACAAGCCATTAGACAAACTGCTACTTCTGAGGGTTCCTATTGTTGAGCTAACTGCCACATTATTCATTTGTAAAAGCCTTTAAGATGACAAAACAGTTCTTGCTGATAATAGAATGAAGTTTATATTAAATGGTTACTTGTGTTTCTTTCACAATGAAACAAAAATAGCAAGAGTTCATTTTAATGTGGTACTACAACACACTGAACTCCGTTTCACCTTAAAACATTGAGTAAATGTTTTCCAAAATACATGTAGAAGTTTGTGTAAAACTGCTACATTCACTCTAAATTGTTGCTCCACAATAACAGTCTGTCTCCTCTCCAAGTGCATGGCTTTTCTTTTCTCATCCTTTCAGAGCCAAAATAGGGCAGGCTATTAATAGCATAAACAAAAGTTTCCATTTTATTTTTTTTTTCCAAACACACACGCTGCTTCTTATCTCTCTATTCCCTGGCCATGTATTTGGATATTCACTGTCAGAGGCTGAAGTCTTCTGGCTGTAACTAAATCGTCAGTGTTCGCTGTGATGGACTGTCACTGCCGTAGTGTCGATAATGCAAACTGGTAGTTTACATAGGGAAATCTGAAATAAAAATTCAAGTATTCACAGCCTTTCTAGGGGAGAAATTTAACTGCAAAACAGACATCCACACTGTTTCCTTGTGGTTCTGTCTTCCTGTATCATGATATCTCACCACCATAGCTGCGTCCAGTGTTGATCTCTTCTCAGTTAATCGAAAGCTCACTAGGATGTTGTAAAAGCCATGTGCTACAAACTTACAACACTGAAGTAAACAGACACAGGACGATTGCTTGGTGGTAGAGAGATACAGGGAGCTGGCAACTGCCAACCGTAGGACACGATTGGTACACTAGCCAAGCTTCAAGATGAAAAACAAAGTTTAACTAGACGAGTGCCCATACATCTGCCAAAGCTCTGTCTTGCCCTTCTTTCATCCGTCCATACCTACTTCTGTCCATCCATTGTGAGACAGGGCCTTGGTGGGGGTTTGCATACATGGATCACTTCCAAAATCTAATATGTTCATCTGTAGCCCAAGGGCCACATAGTCAAAATTTTATCAAAATCCCTCCAATAGTGATAATGTAATTGTGCTAACACATTGTGAGAAGATAGGGTTTTGACAGAGGTACGCGCTTTCAAATCACCTCTAACATTTAATCAGTTCATCAGTAAGGAGGACAAGGACCTGTTCTTATATAGCACTTTTCTCGTCTCAAAGACCACTCAAAGCGCTTCACTAGTACTAACCCTCTATTCTACACACCGTGTTCCAAATTATTATGCAAATATTTGTCTCTGATTTTCTTAAAACAGTCAAAGCAAATGAGAGTCAGTATAATTTTCAAGTCATCAACCGTTAGAGCCTAATTCAAATTTTTTTTTTGTAACTTTGATTTTTATTCATTTTTCATCATACATATTACATTCAGATCACAGTCTCTATATTTAAAAAAAAGGAGCTAGAGGAAGAAAAAAAAAAGGGGGGGGACAAATGTTGGAGCATCAAGTTTTTAGTTTCCATCTCTTAATTCTTCTGGTTTTTCAGTGTCTTTGGTTATTCTTTCAATTTCTGTCTCGTTGTTGCACTTTGTAGTGTGTCCATTTCCACCATTTTTTTCATATCGTCCTTCTTGCATTCTTTGTCGATATGTTAGTTTTTCCATTAAACGTATATCCTCAACAATGTCAATCCATTGCTCTTGGTCAGGAAGAACTTCTGATCGCCATTTTCTCGTGATTGTTTTTTTACATGCAATCAGCAATATTTTAACTAGATATCTGTCCTCAGCCTGTATTACATTGTCTCTTTTAAGATCACATAAATACATCAAGTTACAGTTCATTGGTATATTATATCCTAATATCCTCTGTATTGTCACATGTATAGATTTCCAGAATGATGAGATTTTGCAGCATTTCCAAAACATATGTGAGTGGTCTGCATTTTGAGCCCCACAGCCCCTCCAGCATATAGATTGGGTATTTGTATATTTTCTTTGAATCTGTGGTGTAATGAAATAGCGAATCAGGTTTTTCCATCCAAATTTCCTCCATGTCCTTGAACTTGTTGATGTGTGTTGTGTTTTCCATATTTCTTGCCAGTTTTCTTCTGTTATGTTTAAATTTAGCTCTTTCTCCCATTTCTCCTTTATATAGTTATTTGAATGTTTGTTTGCCGTAAGTTTCTGATATAGCTTTGAAATAGAGCCTAATTCAAAATTTTATTGAACAAACCTCCCAATGATAACTATTTTTTCTGCAAAAATTAAAAAAAACTCAAAATGAATTGTTCCAAATTATTATGCACAACAGTTTCAAAACATTTTATTGGTTGTCAAGAACTGAAAATGGTAATTTTTTGAATTTGCATCATTAGGAGGTCATATTTACTGAAATCAAAAGCTATTTCAATCAAAAACATCTTAACACAGGGTTTCCTCTGGAAACATTTCTGCATGGCGGGCTGCCACCCTTGAAGTTATGCCGCCACACTAAAAGGAAATATAAATTTAAAGTGACACTCTGGCAAAAATCAAGGTTTTTTTTCCCCTATTGTTAACATGTCTGTAACATGTTTCTTGTGATTTACAAGACATATCGAGAGCAAAATCATTCCAAATCCCCAAGTATGTGTTTTTCTGCTGTTAATGTCTGCTTAAGCTCCCCCCCCCCCCCCAAAAAAAGGTAGATTTGGACAGAGTGTTTCTAGCTACGTCAGAATTCCTGCTTAGCCTGATTGGTTATAAGATTAACCAATCAGACAGCTACTCTTGGCTACCTCGGGAGAAGAGGAAGGAGCTAAGGAGCAGCAGAGTTGAGGCAGAGGAGGATCAAGGCGTCTGTTTTGCTCAGCAAAGCAGTGGAGGAGGAGGTGACTAATCACATGCAGGGGTAGCAGCAGAGAGAGTGCAGAGAGAGGTGGTGGTGGTGGTGGTGGTGGTGGGGACGTGATTTGAATGTGGCTGTGCCAGACCATGGTCTCAGCGGACAGGCGCTGTACTGTGAGCTGAGAGCAGCCACATTCAACTTGGGTCCCCCCCCCCCCCGCTCAGTCGCAGGTGGACGGGGGACTGTTTTTTGGTAAAAAGTAAGCACATATTTGGCAAATACATATTTATCTCTCGCCTTGACCGTTTTCAGAAAAATGTTTCGCTTTTTACTTTTGAAGATGTAGGCAAAACTTTAATGTCCAGAAGTGTCTTGAACAGATGAGCAGCCCACCCACCAGGATTCGTGGCGACCAATCACGTGCGAGCCCTGCAGGTCGGGAGCATGACGACCAATCATGTGCAAGCCCTGCAGGTTGGGAGCACAGCGACCAACCACGTGCAAGCCCTGCAGGTTGGGAGCACGGCAATCAATCACGTGCAAGCCCTGCAGGTCGGGAGCGCAGCAACCATTCATGTGCAAGCCCTGCAGGCCACTCATTAGAATATTCATAGATCTGCGCATACTTAAGGTGAAAGATTTAAAATTTCTTTCCAAGCAATTCTAAGGCAATGGAAGTTTTTTTGTGGGTAAAAAGTCACACTATACTATTTTGGGCAATTGCACATTTGTTTCTGAGGTGGTTTTAGAGTCGCCAAAGTGCACCTTTAAGAAAAAAAAAATTAAGGAATGATGGTCTGCAAGCGCACACATGAACAATGAGCATGACAGTCATCCGTGCGTTGCCATTCGGAAGCGCCGCCACCCGCATGACCGTTCTAGTCTGCAGGCAAAGAGTCTCTCTCTCTTTTTTTTTTTTTTTTTTTTTTTAAAGAGTGTCTCTGTAGCGTTACTGTCCGAGATAAGCATGAGCTTATTAAAGTACTTTAAATGCAGAAAAAAAGCAGAAGAGGTATGCAAGTAGTGTAGGCATTCATTGTGGTTTTAACCCGCTGGTAATGGGAACAATAATGAAGTCGCTTAGCAAACAGGTGTGGTTAGGCTTCATATGCATAGGCAAGAGTGGCTGAATCATTGAGAATTTACTTCACCAGCCACTACAATATTAACTAATTTATGTCCATTATTAACTGGAAAGTTAAGATGACCAAAATTCACAGTCAATGACTTTAATCCGTCAAAAGCCTTCAGACAAACTAAACGTGCCAACATTTGGATTTCAAAATAAGGGAGGTTTTTGCTGCTGTCTGGTTGGTGAGGAGATTTCTAAAAAAAAAAAGTATAAATATATAGAAATTTTTTAAAAAAAACAAAAACAGAAATAACTGCATCTTTTGTAATTTAAGTTAATTTATTTCATTAAATATAATTTTATTTTTTTTTCTTTGAAATAGAGTTAAATCATTGTTCTGCAAAATTATGGTTAAAAGTGTAAATGGTATAAAGAAAAAGTCAAAATTTTACCACAATTTTAAATTTATTTTAAAAAATGTTAATTTTATTTTAAAAAAATAGACAAAAATTAGCTCTAAAATAATCCACAACCTCAAACCTTCAAGACTGAAGTTATTACTCAAGTTTTTAAGTGGGTGCTCTTTGTACCATTAACTCAGCTAGAAATTTTTGGTTGTCTGCTTTTAATTATTAATTTCAAAAGCACTGCTTTTACACGAGTAGAATGTCTGGCTACTATACCTACCTCTAATTATCTAATTTCAGTCTGCATGAGTAAATGACTATTATGAATGTTTTTTCCCTTCTCTTTCCTACTTGTTCTCAATGGAAAAAAGAAACACTAGAAGAAAAATACAAAAAATATACATATTTTTGTCATTTATGTAAACCATGACAAAAAAATCCTGCAGGACAAAATGTGACACTTGGTATTTTCTAACCTGTTTGTATACCACCATAGGCAGAGAGAGAATCTGAATTAGACAGGGCTCAGAGAGGGAAAGATGAGAGACAAGATTAGCCAAGGAGAGGAAAGTGTTCAGGCAGAGGGTCCAGGAGAGGTGAGAGCAGAGGAAGGAGAGAAAGATGACACCAGTAAAAAGTCCAAACACAGGACATCTAGGTGGGACACCAACTTGCCCAACATTCAAGCCTTGGTTGTACAATACTTCATATGGTAAATTCCATATGCAAAGTTCATTCATTCATTCATCTTCTTCCGCTTAATCCTTTTTCGGGTCGCGGGGGGGCTGAAGCCTATCCCAGCGTCTTTGGGCGAGAGGCAGGGTACACCCTGAACAGGTCGCCAGTCCATCACAGAGCCAACACAGAGAGACAGACAACCATTCACTCTCACAGTCATACCTAAGGACAATTTAGAATCCCCAGTTTGATGCCAATTAAGTTACTGTGCAAAATTTTAAAAAAGAAAAAATAAATAGTATAAAATTAACATATTCCAGTTACAATAGTGTCATGTGTTTTCTGCCCCCCCCCCCCCCCGGGCCGAAAAATATGTTGCCACCACACCAAGGTCTTTAAGCCAGAGGAAACACTGTAAAAGGCCAACTTACATGTTAACATTGGACCCCTTCTTTGATATAATCTTCACAATTCTTGCATCCATTGAACTTGTGAGTTTTTGGAAAGTTTCTGCTTGAATTTCTTTGAAAGATGTCAGAATAGCCTCCCACAGCTGCTGTTTTGATGTGAACTGCCTCCCACCCTCATAGATCTTTTCCTTGAGGATGCTCCAACGGTTCTCAATAGGGTTGAGGTCAGGGGAGGATGGGGGCCACATCATGAGTTTCTCTTCTTTTATGCCCATAGCAGCCAATGACACAGAGGTATTCTTTGCAGCATGAGATGGTGCACTGTCACGCTTGAAGATAATTTTGCTATGGAAGGCACGGTTCTTCTTTTTGGACATGGAAGAAAGTGGTCAGTCAGAAACTCTATATACTTTGTCGAGGTCATTTTTACACCAAACTAATTATCACAGGTGTCTGAGATTGATATCAGTGATCCAAAGAGCCCTGAGACACAATACCATCCATGAGTTTAATTGAAACACAAAAAATTAAATGTTTATGACAGTAAAATCCTATTTGCATAATAATTTCAAACACGGTGTAACAGCCGATCGGAGACAGATACCTAGGGACAATTCAGAGTCACCAATTAACCTAGCATGCATGCCTTTGGATTGTGGGAGGAAACTGGAGCACCTGGAGTAAACCCACACAGCATATGCAAACTCTACACAGAAAGGTTCCCAACCCTGCCAGCCTGGGGATTGGAACCTGTAACCTTCTAGCTGTTAGGCAACAGTGCTAACCACTGTACCACCATGCTGCCCAGTAGGCCAAGGGTCACCTCTGGTGAACATTTCATCAAAATTATGGCAATAATCCAATTCAAAAAGTAAAACTCATATTATATAGACTCACTGCACACAGATTGATATATTTCAAGTGTTTATTTCTTTTAATTTTGATGATTATGGCTTACAGCTAATGAAAACTCAAAATTCAGTTTCTCAAAAAATTAGAATATTACATAAAATGAATTAAAAAAGAGAATTTTTTTAATTGAAATGTCGGTCTACTGAAAAGTATGTCCATGTACACAGTTAATGCTTTTTTGGGGTTCCTTTTGCATGAATTACTGTATCACACAGACCTGGCATGGAGGCAATCAGCCTGTGGTACTGCTGAGGTGTTATGAAAGCCCGGGTTGCTTTGACAGTGGCGTGCAGATCGTCTACACTGTTGGGTCTGGTGTCTCATCTTCCTCTTGACAACACCCCAAAGATTCTTTATGGGGTTTAGGTCAGGCAAGTTTGGCAGCCAATCAAGCACATTGATACTATGGTCACTGGCTCGATGGCATGGCTCCCTAAATCAGGTGCCAATTCCTGTTATTTGGAAATCAAGGTCCCAGAGTCCAGAGGAAGAGTGGAAAGGCACAGAATCCAAGTTGCTTGAGGTCCAGTGAAGTTTCCACAGTCAGTGATGATTTGGGGAGCCATGTCATCTGCTAGTGTTTGTCCACTGTGTTTTATCAAGTCCAAAGTCAGTGCAGTCATCTACCAGGAAATTTTAGAGCACTTCATGCTTCCCTCTGCTGACAAGCTTTATGGAGATGCTAATTTCATTTTCCAGCAGGACTTGGCACCTGCTCACGCTGCCAAAAGCACCAATACTTGGTTTGTTACCTCCATCAAGGGAGAAGGTATTGTTTTTGCAGACGTTGGGTTGGTTTGTTTGTTGGTTTGTCTGTCCGTCTGTTAGCAACATTACTCCAAAAGTTATGAACGGATTTTCATGAAATTTTCAGGAAAAGTGTGTAATGGCAGGGGAAAACAGATGATTAGATTTTGCTGGTGACCTGGATCATGATCTGGATCCAGGAATTCTTTAAAAATTATTTTATAAATTAATATTGAGCTTTTCTCATTGGACGCCGAAAAGGCCTTTGATAGAGTTGAATGGCCCTTTCTTTTTGAAGTCCTACAAAGGTTTGGACTTGGAAATAATTTCATAAAATGGGTTCAAATAATATACAATAATGCTACAGCAGAAATCCTAACAAATAACAATATTTCAAAACCAATAAAAATCAATAGAGGATGTCGACAAGGCTGTCCACTTTCACCTTTACTGTTTACTATGGCAATTGAACCTTTAGCGATAGCGATACGTTTACATTCACAAATATATGGAATTAAAGTTGGACCAACAGAACATAAAATCTCCCTGTACGCCGATGATATAATTTTGTTTATGTCGAATCTAAAAAAATCAATTCCAACCTTGTTGAATTTAATAAAGAATTTTGGGGAAATATCAGGATATAAAATAAATAAAACTAAATCTTCAATATTAATGCTAAATGAGACCCAGAGAAATTACCCAGCCCCTGAGGTAAATCAATTCAATGTTGTAAATCAGTTTAAATATTTAGGAATCCAAATTATGCCTAAGCTAGAATCAGTCGCCAGTGTCAACTATGAAGCCTTAATGTCAGATATCAATGAGTTAACTCAGAGATGGATGTCACTACCAAAGTCGATGATCGGGAGAATCAATATACTTAAAAGTAATATTTTACCTAAAATACTTTATTTATTTCAATACATTCCCTTATCACCACCTTTAGATCTATTCTCAAGAATAAAAAAAAAGTTAGTGGAATTTATATGGAACAACAGGAGGGCTAGATTACGTTTGTCTTTATTATATTTACCATTTGATCGTGGAGGTCTGAAATGTCCAAATTTTATGTTGTATTATTGGTCGGCACAACTGAGGTCTATGACATATTATTTTTCATCAAATGATCTCCCTCACTGGACTGAAATGGAATCATACAATTTACCTTTACCTCTTCCCATATTCATATACTCAGATTCGGCAAAAAAATTACAAAAACAAGTTAAAAATCCATTTGTAAAGCATATGATCAAAATATGGTGTGAAGCTAAAAACTATTTAAAAGAACCACAGTTATTGTCACAATTTAGTCCAATATGGGGTAATCAATATTTTAAACCAGGGAGAGCGGACGCTGTATTTAAAGTATGGAATTTAAAAGGGATACAAAAGATTCAGGATTTATATTTGCCATGTGCAGACAACATAATGTCTTTTGAAGAGCTGAGGATCAAATTTAATCTCAATAGAACACATTTTTTTAAATATCTTCAACTTAGAAACTTTATTCGATCAAATCAAAATAAAGCTCTCACTCGACCTATTTATTCATCCTTGGAAAAAATGATGATGAAAGATAGTAAAAGAAAGGGTATTATTTCAGAGTTTTATAACTCATTGACACTATCTTCAAGTGAAAATTCACTGAAAAGATTAAACTACTGGAAAGAAGATCTGCAAATTGAAATTTCAGAGGAACAATGGGAATTGGCTTGTACAGAAGCTCAAACCAAATCAATAAATGCACGCCTTAAATTGATACATTTCAAATGGTTAATGCGGATGTATGTTACACCGGAGGAGTTAAATAGATATAACAAAAATATACCAGATACATGCACAAAATGCATGGAAAGTAAAGGAACCCTATTTCATTGTTTATGGGAATGTAGATTAATAAGAATGTTTTGGGAGGAGGTGAGGGTAACAATTGAAAAAATAATCTCAAAACAAATCATATTGAATCCTAAACTGTTTTTGTTGGGTCTGTACCCAGAAAAGCATAATTTCAATAAAAGTGAAAGAACATTCATAGACCTCAGTTTGCTTAATGCCAAAAAATGTATTGCACTATTATGGAAAAAGACTCATAGACCAGATGTGACTCAGTGGTTAAGACAGATGTTAACAAACCTTCCATTAGAAAGAATAACATATATACTGAAATCAAAGGAAATTGTGTTTGAGAATATATGGAGACCTTTTATTGATTATGTAAAAAATTTAAACATAACTCTTGAAGAAGAAGGTGAATGATGTGTGTGGACCTTGTAAATTCCAAACTGGTGAACATAATATGTATACTTATGTATTGGATTGTCTAGACTAAACAGAGGAGCATTGTTGAAGATTTGATTTTGTTGGTGGTTGTTGGTGTTTTTAGGGTATTTTTTTTTTTTTGTAGTACTTTAGTGTTAGTGTTTGATTGTTTGTATCATGTTTGTTAAAAAAAAAAAGGTTCAATAAAGATATTGTGGAAAAAAAAATATTGAGCTTTTCATGTACTTCCCCTTTAACATGTGTCCGCAGAGTTACATGCGTGGCCACGCACCTCCGCACCCCAGAAGCAGTGCACTCAAGTAAAATGGCTTGGAATAAAAAGAAATGTGGTTTTCCATCCACATAGTATGTGATGGTTGACATTATTACCTCCGCCAAGGAAGGAGGTAATGTTTTTGATGGCGTTGGTTTGTCTGTTTGTCAGCAACATTACTCCAAAAGTTATGAATGGATTTTGATTAAATTTTCAGGAAAGGTGTGTAATGGAACAGGGAACAGATGATTAGATTTCGGTGGTGATCCAGATAACGATCTGGATCCAGGATTTTTCATTTTTTTTATTATTATTACCTCTGTCAAGGGAGGACAGAGGTAATGTTTTTAGTGGTGTTGGTTGGTTGGTTTGTCTGTTAGCAACACAACTCAAAAAGTTATGAACAGATTTTGATGAAATTTTCAGGAAAGGTGTGTAATGGCATGGGGAACAGATGATTAGATTTTGGTGGTGATTTGGATCACAGTCTGTATGCAGAAAAATTTTTTAATATTATTTTATATATTAATCTGGTGCTTTTCATGTACTGCCCCTTTAAGACGTGTCCACTGATTTATGTGCATGGCCACGCCATAGGGCCACGTGCCTCAGCAACCCAGAAGCCAAACACTGCAGAAAAAGTATTAGGGGGTGTGTCCACCAAACTCGTTATTTCTGCTGTGGGAGACTATTTTCTATTCATTCTCTATGTAGTTCAGCGTTTACTGTGCTGAGCGCCCTCGGCACTGGAACGCTTTGGGCGATGGCCAACTTTGTTGCAGTGCTTAGGGCTGAAAAAAGTTCAACTTATCAGACTACTGTACAGCTGTGCTTGTCAATGTCAGACCTTTCTAAGCAGCCAATCAGAACTAAGGAAGGGCGGGTATATCCTGCCCTTCTGGACGCCGGAATGGCAGGTGACGGTGGAGGAGGTGGAGGCTTAACTTTGCTGCATCAAACAACCCGGTACTCTTTGATATGACACTAAAATGATATCATGATCAAAATTTGAAAGCAAACGCTTGGAGAAACATGTCCGCATCTGTCGGCATGCCAGGTAAGCATTTGTGTCTTTATCATCGTCATATTTCTTACAAGTTTGTTGCGGTAGATAATATGGATACTATGTGAATTTGTAGTTGATAACTGCAAAAAAATAGTATGATACCACACTGTTGTGTAATATTGCTTAATAATTATGAACCTTGTCAGTAAACTGTAATGGAGAAGAGAGGAGGGAAAAAACCAACATGAAAGATTCAATAAACCATGATCTTGATTTAAGGTGGAATTGCCCAGCCCCAGTGTATGGTCAATACAATTATGACAGTCTTGTTATTATTATTATTATTATTATTATGTAGTCATATTGTTTTTGCTGTCATTTCTCTGTCTGTTAATATTATCATCCACCCATCCATCTTCTGCTTAATCCTTTTCGGGTCGTGGGGGGGCTGGAGCCTATCCCAGCATCTTTGGGTGAGAGTCAGGGTACACCCTGGACAGATCGCCAGTCCATCGCAGTAATATTATTATTATTATTATTACTTGCTGCCATTTCTTTGTCTGTTAGCAGGATCACACAAAAATCCCTCTGTCCCTTTGTCCGTCCATATCGCCATCCATCTGTACATTGCGAGATGGGGCCTTGGCGGAGGTACAGTATGTGCTCACAGATCACCTCCAACATCTAATAATTTCATCTTTGGGCCAAGGGCCACCCCTGGTGAAAATGTCATTCAAATCCATCCAGGAGTTTTTGCGTGATCCTACTAACAGACAGAGAAACGGCACCAAAACAATATGACTCCCCAGCGGTGTAGTCTTCAGTGGCTTATTACCTTCAACCTAACTGCAGATCTGTCTGCTTAGTAAGTCAGATTGCCTCACAGCATCGATTTACCAACGAATGTACAAATATGCAGCACAGTCAGTCTGCTCCCTTAATGCAGTCACTCTACTGTCAACATATCAGGCAGAATTACTGGAGGAAATGGGCAGTCAGTTGGACTCGGGGTCCCCAAACCCTGTCCTATGGGATAAAATCTGTGTGGTCAATGATCTGGTTGCAGAGGGGCAGTCCAGGGGCCCAGGCGTGTCATGGGTCTCGTGAAAGAGCCTTGTGGCTAAATCTGTCAGGACTGACTGACACACAAAAGGCTGAGGTCATGGATGCACCATATGACCCTACCAAGGGTCTCTTTGGTCCTGCCTTGGAGAAGATGAGCGAGACTAGCACACAGAGAAAGCAGAACGGTGAAGCCTTTAACCTCTGTCTACCCCGCAAGGTGAACACCCAACCTCCCCAGGTGCTTCGGGTTGGCTTTGCAGCAGCAATGAGAGGGAAACATGGTGGTGCAAGGAAGTCAGGGAACAACTCTGCAGCCTCCCCAGACCAAAGCTGAAAACGCAAGACCATGGGGTAAGCATTCCTTTGCAGCTGCGGCTGTTAAGAATCGCTTGTCCTACCCTGGGGATGGGAAGAAGAAAAGTGCAACCTAGCACCCCCCCCCCACCCCCAGCGAAGAAAAGAAGAATGATAGGTGTGGAGACAAACCACCTCACTGTTCAGAGTTCAGTAGCTCCTGTGGGTCTCAGTTCAACAAGAGTCCTCTCTAAGTCTCCCTCTTTTCCTGTTCAGAAGAGAGAGACTCAAAAAAAAATCAGCTAGCGAAGTGTCACCAAGCACCTCCTCAGTGTCAAAAGTGGCCCCAAGCACTGCACAAGTTCACAAACAAGTTACTTGTTCCCCTGTGAAAAAAGAATTAAAATGCGCATCTCTGCACCCAGGCAGTTTGCCAAGGGCAGAATGCGAAAACAAAATAAAACAAAATGGCAGTCATGTATCTCTGCTGCCTGTGGGGGGGAACTCACGCTCTTCCCGAGTGGGGCTGCTCCCTTCTCACAGAGGGAGTGATGTCACTTGGGCACGCAGCCTTCAGCCCACTCTCTTCCTGGGTAGTTCACTGGTGCGCATGCGTAGTTCACCCATGGGTCCTGTCCACCATTTGTCACGGTTACAGACTGCAATTAGCCATGAAGCCCGTGAAATTCAAAGGTATGTTGATTTCAGAGGCCAGTGGAGATTCAGTTCATGTTTTAGAGGAGGAAATTCTGTCTCTTTTAAACAAAGGAGTGATCAGGGAGGTGCCAAGCAGCGAGGCACAGCAGGGCTTTTACTCCCGTTATTTTCTCATTCCAAAAAAGGGCAGCTCCACCCTCTTTTGGATTTGTGGGCACTGAACAAACACTTCAGAAAGTACAGGTTCAGAATGCTCACGCACAAAGCACTATGTGCTAGGCCAACTGGAGTGGTGGCCTAGAGGTAGAGCATCCACCCCACAACCCAGAGGTTGGGGTTCAAGTCCCGGCCAGGTCATGCCAAAGACCATATAAAAATGGAACTTCCTGCCGTCCAGCTTGGTACTCAACAATAATGGAATGGAGGGGGGAAATGTTGGTTACCCAGCCACAGGGGTTGCACAAGCACTCACTCAGGGGAGTGTCTGTTAAGGATATTTGTGTGGCAGCCAGCTGGTCCACACCACACGTTTGTGAGGTTCTATATGCTGGATGTCGTGCGGCAGTCATTGGCCCAGGCTGTGCTGGAAGCAGGCTCTGTTTCTACAGCATGAGGTCATTACCTGTGGCTGTGTGAGACACGGCTTTAGGATCATTGCTGCAATCTGGAAGTGGGCTGCATCTCCCATAGTGAAACACTGAGTGAAGTTAGAAAAAGAACGTTGGATTATTTAACGTCATTCCTGGTTCTTCGATAACCGAGTGAGGCGTTTCACCAACACTTCCCTCCTTGCAGGGTCACAGAAAGAAACCTGCCTAGAATGATTTGGGAGGAGCGGCCATGGTATTATCGGGGGCCGGGCCTTGAACACGGCACAACCTGTCTGTCACTGACAGACGTGGTGTCATTCGAGCTTCCGCAGTTGGTCACACCCAAGGTGATTCCCACAGTGGAACACCTCATTCTGTTATCAAAGAACCAGGAATTATGTTAAGTAATCCAACGTTTCACTTTTTGAATTGAATTATTGAAATCAATTAACTTTCCGATGAGATTCTAATTTATTGAGATGCAACTGTAGGTGATTGTTTAAGGTCAGGGAGATTTAAAAAAAAAAAAAATCTGAAAAGAAATGTATTTCCAGTCTTTTGAAAGAGCATTAATTAAAAGGATGATCTGGTACAGGCAACAGCTCATATCCTCAACTCATCATTAGATACAGCAGTTAAATTTAATCATGTTAACAGAGAAAAATGATTTCATAAGAAGCATTACTATTTACAAGCAACTACAGCCACTAAAGTTTAATAATAAAACAACATACGATTGCACTGTGTATATACAGTAAGTGACCTAGACAATGTCTGTTGACAATTTGGAGTCTCTGGAACTTGGGAAAATGGGGACTATAGTAAGATCCTCCTAGACAAATGCATTTTTCCTCTCCGACTGTAACCGTTGAGCCCTTGTCTAAGGACAAAGGGCCCAGAGAGCCATAAAACGAGGGCCCAGGGGTTCCATTTATCAATGTGGCTGGACCACAGAGTGAAATTAACTATTTTAAACATGTGTGAATGCCTCTTGTTCACCAGGGAGAAAAGGACAGTCACACAGCTGGCAAGACTAGTTGTAAATCATTATGCGAGACATCCAGCAGGAAGAAACCACAAGCAGTCACGTTAATTCATAAAAACAAAGTCCGAGCTGCAGTGACAAACTGAAAGCGTTTACTGAAACAGCAATGCTACATTTCTGTGTCACGGTGCTGCTGGGCCCTTTCACAGATAATCAGAAGGTAGATCAAAGGGGTAGCTCAAGCCAAACCACATTCTTAGCAGGCAGATGAAGACGTGCCAAAGCAACAGACACCTGTAGACATGCAGCAGATTTGACACACTGACACACAGGAAGCTCTTGCCCCACAGCAGATTCAGAGGTGTTGCAGCAGCTGATAACGAACCCCCTCAGGGTAGATGGTCTACCATTAAGTGACAGTGGTTGGAGCTGTTGGGTTGGAAAGCGACTTTCTGTCACTGGCCATGGAAGCTTTTGCTTTTCTTTTTTTTGTGGTTACAGAAGACATTTGACCCGCAGCAAACATCCCCTCCGCTACTCTTCCAAGAAACTGGGACACCGACTGATTATTTTTGCCGACATTTAAATAATCGTGGTAGCCAAGAGAAAAGACAACGGTGTTCTCTGGTTGCCATAGAGAGGATTAAATGAGCAACATAACGGCAGCCTGGGCTCTGAATAGAAGTGTAGAGACAGGATTAGTGGCGTTAGAGAGGCCTCTATGACCTTCTGACTGTTTAGTTCATTAAGAACAACACAGGCTTGGAGTTTGTGTTCGTCAGCCAACTGCTGTTTAAAAGCGGCTTCTCCACCCGGCTTTACAATCACTTTAATTAAGCCTGAACATCTTCAAATGTCCATCATCTTTTACTAGAGTTTAAAAATAATTACAAAGAACTCCTCAACTTGAACAATGCAAAATATCTTTCATAAAAACTAAAAGGCTACCTTCATCTTTGGCAGCCTGGGTTTTATTTAACCGGAACTTCCCCTCAGAGCTGAACAGTTTGTTTAGTCCACTGTGGAAAATTCAGACACTCGACTCACCACAAACACCATTAGTGAAAATGTGGGATTCTGGTGACCTTATACCGGGTGGTCACATCTAAGCGAGGGAGGGAGGCACTCAGCTCAGGGAGTCCATAACAGAGCAGAAGATTTCCAGTCCAGCTCAGAAATGGGTTGGATCATGGGTGTAACATTAAGATTTCCACCGTCGGTATGATATGCGTTTTATTCTTCTGGGCAACATTTTAAGCCCACACAGGAAGACTTGAAAAATGTTCACCGTGTCTGAAATCATACTCCAGAAGAAGATTCACTGACATATCTATGCTTCAAATATAAAACTTCCACAAATGTAAGAGTTGGGCCCCTGTCGAAGTGGTGCTGCTCAATAAATCTCTGCTCATCTCAACTCCCTCCTCTTTAAATAAACTCATACAGTGACTGATCAAAGCACTGATAGACCAGCTAAAAAGTAAATCATTATGCAGAACAGTAAATATTATTTCCTATCCCTGCTCTCCCACCATTACAATGTCACTCTTGGTTTAAGTATGTCCTTTATGAGATCTAAGGGAACAGAGTGACTGTAAATCTTTTGGCCAGACAAGACTTTGGCAAAACAATGAAAACTGTTCAAATTGAATTACACAGGTCAACCAAACACCACATTTATACACTACCCAGTTCCAAAGTAAATAGCCTTCTCTCATCAGGTTCACTGATCTCTAAGAGCGGCAATCAAAATGTTTTTCTGCCTTTTATTCAAGTGCAGTTTCTTGTGAAAATGACTAGATCAGATAATGAGTGAAGCTGAACACACTATTGATGTACAGTAGATCTGTCATTCTTATTTCCAGCTCCACAGTTTTATTCACGAAATCTATTAATTTCATATCTTGAGGCTGCCTCTGCCTCTAAATTCATCTGATATCCAAAACAAGAAATAGTAGCAAATCTCTTTGGGCCATTCTGTTTTTCAGTGGAATTTCTTCCAGTTGGCCTCTCCTCACAAAATAACAACATATGTAGTCCCAGCATATGTAAAAGTTTATAACGCACAGGTAACAAAATAAACTGTGGACAAAAAAAGTGTTTTCTCCCAGATGTTTCGTATGATTTTATAGCACTGTCGTACATGTGTAACTCTGATTCACCCCCTTCCCCATAAAAATATTTACACAAACACAGTATGACTCACGTATCCTTGTAAATGTGTCTGTGTTACAGGTGTCATCATGATATATTTTGGACATAGTTATTCTTCACCTTACTCTGCCTCCGGAAATCATTGGGGCATGACTAATGTGACACTAAACCAGTGACTGTTACACTTTCTAGACATCCTACAGTATGATACATTTCTTGTCATCAGTGCTGATTTGCTGCTCCTGTGATGTTATGTCTTATATTTTGCACAGTGTGTAATCAACTCAGTATAGCTTAACAACGACTTGAAACTAAAAGTGAATTTCTAAAATCATTGTTTAGGAATGAGAAAAGCTCCTGATTAATATTCTGCGATGTCTGGTTTCTTTTTATTCAAATTTTGAATTCCTTAAGAAGTCCAAATTATAACGGAGGGTGCAGCACAACTTGCAGAGACAAGCAGGATTTACAGAGCAGAGAGCAAATAAAACAGTGTTTACGTGCAGATCCCCTGCCTGGATTAACACTGTGCATATGCTACTCCACAATATGGATCAAATTCTAAGGTGGGTACAGTAGACAGACGTTATTATGCCTGAGTGAAACAAAGAGGCATACAGTAATCACTCAATGCGTCTGTGGTTGGATCGGTCTGTCTGTCCACCTGTCTGTTTCAGCTCGCCTGGCCAAACTTAAGTGGAACTAAAGGCTTGTATCATTGTATCACCATATTTTCCCAACTTGTAATTTGCCAGAATTTCAAAATAATGCTTTGCTTTGAAAATAAATACAAAAATAGCTCACCTTTACTGTCAATGCACTTCCTGTCAACAATCGATCTTGTGCTGAACTTTTAAAATAGTTGTTTCTGCAAACTAAACACATATTCAGGAACTACACCATTTATTCAACACATTGTTTCTTTTCAGACACATTCTGCTGTTTACTTTTGAAGATAAAGGACAATGTATAGTCTTCCTGTAGTTTACAGCTCATCAGTAAAAACTATAATTCCTATATTCCTCAAGCGCAACGCGCCAATCACAGCAGAGCTTCCTCTTAAGTCAAAGAAACTTGCAAACATCAGAACAGAAGAGCAGGAGAAAAAAAGTTTTGCCCTTAAATTATGCGGCAGTTTCATTGTTAACACATTAACACTTTCTGACATGACAACATTTGATTCTTAAAGCTTGTATTTTGTCACATTATTTTTTCCTTTGTGCTCTGCTACTGGTGGCTCCATGGTTACATGATTCATATGTTAACTTATTAATGTTAAATTGGTTTTTCTAAAGTTCAGACAATTTTTTCAACTCAATACTAATGTCAGTAATATAAAAACGCCACGGTGTGACGTCGTTGAATCATTTCCTTTAAAATAACTTTTACAGTCCCATCATTTATTTACTGATCTATTTCCTCAATTAAAGCTGATGTGAAGTGTGAAATATGAAAACCACCTGAGGTTATTTTGACAGAAAACCAAACAATTTCTTAAGTTGAGTAGGAACATGACATCTATAATCGAATTTATTTGATGACACTGACTTTAAAAATGTTCTATCATATCTGTAATAATAATCACATTTTCATTATTTTTTCCCTTCTCGTTTCTCTCTCCGAGGTCCACGGTGGTGAACCTGAGGGTGAGCAGTCAGAGCAGCTGTAAAGAGAACAGGCTTGACGCTACATAACAATATTGCATGTTCTCTTTATGGAAAAACTGCATTTCAGTATTTTTTGCAAGATAATTCAAGAACCTCTCAGTACTCACTACACACACAGTGAAACATTTCAATCCATTCTGATTTAATGTTGATGATTATGGTAAGAGTTTTTGAAGTTTTGATATTTTTACCTGCTATTGCATGCTATAGTGTAAATATACATGTATTAAATTAATAAAATCTGTTAATCCAGTCTTTTTCTTTCTGCTCCTAATTTTATTCTTGTGCTTCTATATGTTTTCTTTTATGCGCTCCTTGATAAAAATGCCAGCGTACAGCCCTGGGATGACACACACCTCATGTGTATTGTGACAGTGACATCAGAGTCCATACCTGCATAAACAAATACCAAGCATTTCAAACCTGTGCGTGAGTGGCATGACGCAATACCCATGCTAGCATGCCACAAGCACCGAGGCATCAGCACCTGTGGTGCTTTCATTCTTAAGTACTGTAAATTTATGGTAATAATTACTTAAGTTTAACCTAGAGCACAAACAAAAAGAATACTTGAGAAGGAAAGTATCTACTATAATGATTACTTGAGTAGTGATCAACTGACCAAATTTATTCTTTTCAATAAGAACCAATAAAAGTTTATCATCTAATTAAATTCATATAAATTAACAGGTAATAAACTGAATCTTTCCTGAGCCAGTAGAATAATGATTTCAGCACTGAGTTTAATTAATTAAATTTCTAAACTTAAGACTATATGCTTACCAGAAATGACAGCATCTTTACAGTTATTCCAGTGTGAACATACACATTTCTAACATTTTCCCCTCTGTGCAGCATTTTCCTGAATAGCCATGTTAACTGTACAGCACAAAGTCAAATTTCAGTGTACATTTAGAATCATCAGGGGAAACTGATGGAACTATTATATTGCTGTATGAATGCCTACAGTAAACTACAATAGCTACTACCCACCTTTCAACAAATACAAATTATTCAGAACGGGTCAATGAAACGGACGTGGCTGTGTTCAGATTAAATACTGCATATATTGTAGCCGACATTAGTAACATCACACAGGAAAACATGACTGCAAACCAAAGTTTAAAACCAAGGAACACCACAGCTGTTCGCTTTTATTTTGTATTCGTAACTTTCTGCTCCGGGCATCTCCGTTCACGCACTCACCAGGGCTCGGAGAGAAGACTCATCCAAAGCTGAATAACTCTCCACAGACATTTTAAACCTCTTGTCGGGCTCAGGTGAGGCGGTGTGGACGAAGACTCCGTCTGGGTGGTGTTGCCCCGGTACGCAACGTGCACCCACCTGCACGACCAGAATTAAAACTGCTTTCTTCTTTCCTCCTTTCCCTCCTCTAGTCTCTGTTTTCAGCTCAGGGTTGACCTATTTGCTCTGAATTAACAAAAATAAACTTGGCAGAAAGCATTTCTGTCTGTTTTGTCTGGAAGCCGCTTATGGCACACAGGAGAGGCCGTTGGCAGCTTTTTGAACGCAGGATTCCCTCCACCCAAAGGTGTGGCTCCTCCCTCTGGGGCCACCGCTGCTCCACTCACAGCGCGCCGCTCTGCGGGAAGGACGGCAAACTGCCTCCAGGTATGGAAGACCATTAGTGCCGCAGTTGCATAGAACTTGTTAGGCGCATGACTTCTAAAGTTATGTGCGTGTCAATACTAGAAAGTACCCAGAGAGAGCATACCACCGCCTGCTCTCATGTTCTAATTCCGGATTTTTGGGATCTTTACCATATTCTACACATTCATAGACGCTCACCTCCAGTGTAAAACTTTTTTTCATCAAGTTAGATGCAGAATTCTGATAGAAATTGATGGATCACATTTGCCCTATCTTGTAATTAAAAAAAAGTTTCTGTATAACTGTCGGTTGCACAGTTTCATGTCTGGTGGTGGCCCAGTGGTAGAGTATCTGTCCCAAAACCAGGAGGTTCAAGACGCAGTCAGGTTATACCAAAGTCTTATTACCTCCGCCAAGGAGGTTATGTTTTCATCGGCTTTGGTTTGTCTGTTTGTTTGTTTGTTTGTTAGCAAGATAACTCAAAAAATTATGGAAGGATTTTCATGACATTTTCACAGATTGTCAGAAATGGGGTATCCTACAGATGATTAGATTTTGGTGCTGATCCGGATCACCGTCTGGATCCAGGAATTTTTTAAAGGATTTTTTTTTTTTTAACATTGCGCGATAGGGCCATTTTCAATATTTTTTCTATATTTTTTTATTTGGTGCATGTAACTCTGCCAAAAAATCATCAGAACACTGGGGAAAAAAACCAAACCAAAATACAGGACAACATGCCCACAGGGGAACTGTGGCGCTTGGCGGAGGTCTGCGCTCTCCGAGTGCTTTTCTAGTCTAAAAATGGTATTCCCCACCTTCTAGCTTGGTGCTCAGCATAAAAAAAATGGGGGGAGGAAAGTTGTTTGCAGCCCCTCCAAATCTAGATGAAACTGACACTAAATTGTAGGTAGGAGAAACCCAATTTCTTTCTACTGTACATTCTTGGCTGTATGAATTGAATGACAAACTTTTGGCTTTCTTCCTAATAGTTTAAGAAAACTAAAGATGAATTCATAAAATGAGGAGCTGTAATTACACAAAATCTGTGTCAATAGTTATACCTTATATTTTTACTTGCAGGGTCAGTAAGTTTAACTTTTATGGTTTATTTGCTGTTCCCCTATGCCCAGTTTTAGAGCACCTGTGAAGTGTATTTCCAGCTTCATAACTTCTCTCCTTTTTGCTGCAGTGCACCACGGGAGAAATAAGCAATGCTGCAATCAGGTAAAGTTTACAGTACAGGCTTGCTTCAAGTTATTGTGTAATATGCTGATATGTCCCCTAATTTGTGTAGGGGCAGTCCTGAAGAGTTTTTTTATATACCTCTTTTTGTCAGAATAAAGAGAGAATGCCCAAGGCCGCCTTAATGAACGGGCTAGGCTGGGCTGAAGCCCAGGGGCCTACGAAGATCAGGGGCCTATCATGAGCCAATAAAAAAGATCACATTGTTGTTAATTGGTCAAATTCTGTGTCAATCACTTGATATTCGTGTGTGGCTGCTGATTGGTCCAATTTACATATGGCCCACGTGGGTACCACGCAACAATAGCCTATCAGAGGAATTGTTTTGACATGTGACTATGCAAGCGCCAGTGAGAGGTAAGAAGTAATTAGCTTGGTCAAAAGGTCCGGAAATAAGTTTGTGAGTGGCGCTTATAAAATTATTGAGAGGAAAAGAGCTTAGGGAAAACGAATTGCTCAAAAAAATCCTGAAGAGTAAAGGATTTTTCTAAGCTGCAGCAACGAATGGAGGCGGGGCTGCTAATTACTGCACCAAGGAGACAGGTGGGCCATTAAAGCACTCACCTGGAGAAGATCACCAGATCCTGCCAAAAGAGAGCAGGCCAGTGGAGAAGGCAAGCTGAGAGATGGAGACCAGCACAAGAAAATCCAGGTCTGGTGTAAAGCCATCATTGCTTACATCAGACAGCTGTGCGTAGGACAGTAGACTCGGATCTTGGTGAAAAGTAAAGTAGATCAAGTATGCTGCTTAAACAGACTGTGTAACCTCACACTGATGTCCACAGAGTATGACATTATTCATGAGCTGGACTGAAATGACATAATGAAGGATTTTTCATTAAAGAAGGCCAGAAGAAAGCACTTTACAAAAAAGGTAAGACATGCTATTTGTAGCTTTCCAGTAACCTCTGCAGGTTTTTAATTACCTCCGCCAAGGGGGTAATGTGATTGTGGCGGTTTGTTTGTTTTTCTGTTTATTAGCAGGATTACGCAAAAACTACTGTATAGATTTTGATGAGATTTTCACCAGAGTGGTGAATGATTTGAGAGTACATACCTCCACCAAGGACTTTGTTTGTATTTGTGCAGCAGGGTTACATAAAAATTACTGGATGGATTTGGATGAAATTTTCATCAGAGGTGGTTCTTGAGCTAGAGAGGAACCCATTACATTTTGGTGATGATTGGAGATCACATACCTCCACCAAGGCTCTTCTCAGTGTGTTAACAAGAATCCTCCAAAACTACTGGATAGACTTTGATGTATTTTTCACCAGAAATGGCCTACACATGAACCCATTACATTTTAGAGGTCATCCATGAGGGACAGAAGGAGCTTTGGAGGAGGTATGCACTCTCTAAGTGGTTTTCTAGTTGCTGCTGTTGTGTATTGTTTGAATCAGGAATACTTGACTGATATAACTTTGTGTTCTGCTGTCATCATTAGACTGTAATTGTTGATCAGTGTCATCCTCTGATACCTGGTGTTGTTTAGGCCATGGTGCTGTGTGTGTCTGTGAGAGAGAGAGAGCGAGAGAGAGCGAGAGAGAGAGATTAGACTAATCTGTGTTTAGGCTAAAGGCAGTAGTATCTGTCACTGTAAAAATGAAAATCTTAGAAAGATAAAATATCCTAAATAAAGGCTATATGTTTTTTTTCTCACAAGGTAATTTTGACAAGAATTTCATTTTGTTGTGCGGTTTTCTGTAAGATTTTACTTGCTTTAAAATAGTTTTACTTGTTTTAAGAAATTTAATCTTACTTTGTTGGCAGATATTTTTTTCTAATTTTATCTAAAATTATCTAATACCATAATTTTTTGCTTATTTTAAGTAAAATTATCTACCAATAGAGCAAGATTTGACTTATTAAATTGCTTTAAACAAGTTAAAACTATCTGAAAGCATGTAAAATTTTCTGACACATAAACTGCACAGCAAGAATAAATATCTTGTCAGACAAAAAGACAACCATAAACTGCCTTAATTTATTTCATTTTACTTATATTTGACTTTTTGCAGTGTAGTTGTGTTTTCTAGGTTCCAAGGTTGTCATAGCCAGGAGCGGCACTGGGGTTAAGCTCCCAGTGCTCATAAAATGCTCCTTATGGCGTGCGTCTCGAAAAGCCTCTGACAACTAAGTCCAACTCCTAGCCTGCCCGTGTGGTTTAGTCTCTAAGCCCGGCGGAACTGCTTTTACTAATAGGAGAAGGGGCAAGGGCGGATCTCTGGCGCCTAAAAACCAGATGCTTCGGGTAGATGGTGGCTCGTCAACCTGGGAAGGTAGCCCATCTAGGGGAAGGTAAACCCTGATTTCAAACCTCTGCTGCCTTGCAGCATACCTGGTCACGGGAAAGGCTTCGGGAGTCAACCCTGAGGAAAAATCCGGAGTCGGAGCCCCTAAGGCAGTTCTATGTTGTGCTCAACATCGTTCTGACAGCTCCTGCAACGGCGCTGGTGCCAAACTGTAGCAGCCCTGCTGTTCCTTTGGATTCATCAGTGACGTGGAGAGGGGGGACATGCTGCATGGGCAACATCTTGTCCTCCATATCTTCCTGCCCAGGCTTGAATCCTACCAACGCCCAACGCTGGAAGGTAGAACACCGGATCACTGGAGAGGACACTCCAGCTTCGCCTTTGGCATAGACAAAACACGGGGAATGACAGTTACCGGTTATAAGCCATTGCTCAATTGGCGTAGAGCGTGGCGCCAGGGGTTGTTCCCGACGGTGGGAGGGATCATCAGATCTCACTGGACAGCTACCGCCTGCCTCAAGCTGGGCAGCCCCCAGCCAATAAGGTGTTGTCCTGCCACAGCTTGCTTTCCTCATTGGGTGCATGGGGATAAGGAGAAATCCAAACAGCAGGCTGAGAACCTTCGCACCAGGCAAGACAAAAAAACAAAAGAGACCAACTCTAAAACTGGGAACTTGGAACGTCTGCACTATGATGACAGGACTCGCTGCTAACCTCAAGGACATCAACGACACCAGGAAGACTGCCATCATCAATAATGAGCTGAAGAGACTGGGAGTGGATATCGCCACTCTCCAGGAAACACGGTTAGCTGATGCAGGCACACTGAGAGAGAAGGACTACACGTTCTACTGGCAGGGAAAGGGCAGTGACGAACACAGGGAACACGGAGTGGGCTTCGCAGTGAAGAACACTTTGCTGAAGATGGTGGAACCGGGCAGCACTGGCTCTGCACGACTCCTCACCCTCCGCCTGAACACCACTCAAGGCCCAGTCACCCTCGTCAGTGTGTATGCCCCAACACAGACAGCCACACCAGAGGCAAAAGACGAGTTCTACGAGAATCTCGCAACAACTGTCAGGATCATCCCCAACTCTGAACAACTCATTCTCCTTGGAGACTTCAATGCCAGAGTGGGTGCTGACCACGACTCCTGGCCCTCCTGTCTTGGACCTTTTGGCGTGGGCAGAATGAACGACAACGGACAGCGGCTGCTCGAGTTCTGCACATATCACGATCTGTGCATCACAAACTCGTTCTTCAAGACCAAGCCCCAACACAAGGTTTCCTGGCAACATCCGCGCTCAAAGCACTGGCACCAGCTAGACTTGATCCTGACCAGGTGCAACTCACTGAAGAACGTGCTAATCACCCGTTCGTTCCAGAGTGCAGATTGCGACACAGACCATTCATTGGTGTGTTGCAAGGTCAAGCTGCAGCTGAAGAAATTCCATCGTGCTAGACAACCTGGAAAGGCACGGATTGACATCAGCAAGATGGCCCAACCAGAACTTGTTGAGCAGTTTGCCTCCACCTTTGAGAAGGAACTTGGTGTACCACAAGGAGGAGAATCTGCAAAGCAGAAGTGGGAAGAGCTGCGAAACACCATCTACCGCACAGCCTTGGCTACCTTTGGGAGGAAGACCTCGAAGTCACAGGACTGGTTTGATGCCAAGTTGACCGAGATGACCCCCGTCATTGAAGCCAAGCGCTCAGCACTTGCTGAGTACAAGAAGTACCCAAACGAGAAGAATCTCCAGATTCTCAGGGCTGCGAGAAGCAAAGTTCAGCAGACTGCTCGGCGCTGTGCCAACGAGTACTGGACTCAGCTCAGCCAAGACATTCAAACCGCTGCCATAACAGGGAACATCCGTGGTATGTACGATGGCATCAAGAAAGCACTTGGTCCGGCTCAGAGCAAGACGGCCCCCCTCAAATCTTCCACTGGGGAGATGATCACAGAGAAGAACAAGCAGATGGAGAGATGGGCGGAACACTACTCCGACCTCTACTCTAGACAGAACACCGTGACACCGTCAGCCCTTGATGCCATCGACTGCCTGCCATCCATGGACGAACTTGACGCCGAGCCAACCATCGACGAACTCAGTAAGGCCATTGATAGCTTGGCCGCTGGCAAGGCACCCGGCAACGACGGCATACCCCCTGACCTGATCAAGCACTGCAAGACTGCCCTACTGCTGCCATTGCATGACGTCCTCTGCCAGTGCTGGAAGGAAGGTGTCGTACCACAGGACATGAGGGACGCCAAGATCATCACCCTCTACAAAAACAAAGGGGAGAGAAGCGACTGCAACAACTACAGGGGCATTTCCCTCCTCAGCGTTGTTGGCAAAGTCTACGCACGAGTTGTTCTTGTTCGTCTACAGAAGCTTGCCGAACGTGTCTACCCCAAGTCTCAGTGTGGCTTCCGCGCTGAGCGATCGACGGTAGACATGATATTCTCCATCCGCCAACTCCAGGAGAAATGCAGAGAACAGAACATGCCTCTGTACGTCGCCTTCATCGACCTCACCAAAGCGTTCGATCTGGTCAGCAGAGAGGGCCTTTTCAAGATCCTGCCAAAGATAGGATGCCCACCAAAGTTGCAAAGCCTCATCGAATCGTTTCACACCAACATGCAGGGGATAGTGCAGCATGACGGCAACGTCTCAGAGCCATTCAACATACGCAGCGGAGTGAAACAGGGCTGTGTACTTGCGCCAACCCTCTTTGGGATTTTCTTTGCTATGCTCCTGAGGCATGCCTTCAGCACAGCAACAGAGGGAATCTACCTGCACACAAGATCTGACGGCAGGCTTTTCAACCTCGCCCACCTGAAAGCCAGAACCAAAGTACGCGAGGCTCTAATCAGAGACATGCTGTTCGCAGACGACGCTGCAGTCGCAACCCACACACAGCAGGAGCTTCAGACCCTGATGGACCGCTTCTCACAGGCATGCAAGGACTTCGGGCTTACCATCAGCCTGAAGAAGACTAACGTCTTGGCGCAAGGCACGGAAGCACCACCAACCATCACCATTGATGACTACAAGCTGGAGGTCGTGAATCAGTTCACGTACCTGGGGTCCATGATCAGCAACAACCTCTCCCTTGATACAGAGATCAACAAGAGGATTGGAAAATCAGCCTTCACACTCGCTCGCCTCACCACACGAGTGTGGGAGAATCCCAAACTCTCTGTCAAGACGAAAATGGCAGTGTACAACGCCTGCGTCATCAGCACACTGCTCTATGGGAGTGAGACGTGGACAACATACGCCCGGCAGGAAAAGAGACTGAACTCCTTCCACTTGCGCTGCATTCGCCACATCCTGGACATATCCTGGCAGGACAAAGTGCCCAACACAGAAGTTCTGTCCCGCGCCGGCCTTCCCTCCATGTTCACTCTACTCAGGCAGAGCAGGCTCCGCTGGCTAGGCCACGTTCACCGTATGGAGGATGGCAGAATCCCCAAAGACGTCCTCTATGGAGAACTGGCAACTGGCAGGAGAGACGTTGGCCGCCCACAGCTGCGCTTTAGAGACGTCTGCAAGAGAGATATGAGGGCCCTGGATATCAACACAGAGCGCTGGGAGGACCTTGCAACGGACCGCTCCAAATGGAGAGGCACCCTGACCAGACAGCTCAAGGCGGGTGAAGAGAGACTGACTGCTGCAGCAGATGAAAAAAGGACCCGCAGGAAGAACCGCCACAGACCCAGCAGCACGGAGACCACCCACAAGTGTGACCTGTGTGACAGGGACTGTCATTCGCGCATCGGCCTGTTCAGCCACAGGCGGTGCTGTTCCAGCAGAGTAGACGTTTAGGATTCTCTTCCATGGTCATCATAGACCGACGGAGGCCGACGATGTGTTTTCTAGCTCACAGTTACATTAGTTCTCAAAGAGAAACAAAAATGAGGCCGTAGTGGCTCAGGAGGTACAGCAGGTCACCAAATAACCGGAGTGTTGGCAGTTTGAATCCCGCTCCCCCCACCTTGCTGTTGTGTCCTTGGGCAAGACACTTTACCTGCCTTGTCTCCAGTGTGTTCATGGTTCATGACACTGATGTGTGAATGTGAATAAAAGTTCAGTTGGCATGGATTGGCAGCCACTGTAGCTACAGAAGTAGCTTACCACTATCATTGTCTGTGGAGTGAATGAATAATGGACTCATTGTAAAGTGTTGGGTGTTATGGAAAGTGCTATATAAATGCAATCTATTATTAAAATATAGCTATTACATATTTTTATAGTGAGATTCTGTTGGGGGGGGGGGGCTACAAAACCTCTCAGCCCAAGGGCCTAATGGCAAGTTAAGGTGGCCCTGAGAATGCGCCCATCGTATTGTCATGTGGGTCTCTTCATCTCATAACACAATGCAGAACTTCACCAGTTACACCTGGATCACCTTGATTTGGCTCCACACCATATTCAATGCATAGATATCCATCTCTATATGCAACTTTATTTTCATCAAGTTCCATTTAATTGAAGACAAAATTAAAATTACTTAAATTAATGCAGTGTCCCCTCTGTGGATTGCCACCTTATTGTGGTGGAGGGGTTTGAGTGCCCAAATGATGTCAGGGGGAACTTGGTCCTGGTAGGCAAACTGGTCCTGGGTGAAGGGCCAGACTAAGAGCAGTCCAGTGGATCTCCATGAAAAATGCTACATCAAGGACCCAGTGTTGCCAAAGGAGGTATATGGCTCCACCCTCCAGTGGGCTCACCACCTGCTGGAGGGATCATGGAGATCTTTTGCATTTTTTGAATGCAAAAGATGCAATAGACTTACACAATGGTCCTCTCCGGCATACAACTAGGAACATACCGGTCGCTATGGAGGGTGAGAATATGTATGGGCACATAATCATACCATGTAGGATAACTAAATAGACGGTTATGCTGTTTCATCCCACCTAGCAACAATGCTCTGCACTGTGTGTGTTTATATATTTACATATTTATTCCATCTAGCTACAATGCTCTGCACTGGGTGTGTTTATATTTATATATCTATATATTTATTCCATCTAGCTACAATGCTCCGCACTGTGTTTTTATATATCTACATATTATTCCATCTAGCTACATTGCTCCGCACTGTGTGTGTTTATATACTTGCATATTTATTCCACCTAGCTGCAATGCTCCATACTGTGGGTGTTTATATATTTACATATTTATTCCATCTAGCTACAATGCTCTGCACTGTGTGTTCATATATTCATATATTTATTCCATCCAGCTACAATGCTCTGCACTGTGTGTCTGTGTGTGTGTGTGTGTATATATATATTTTATAGTAATATGTACATATGTATATTAGCTGCTCTTGCTTGCTTGTTTTTTCTTGCCTTCTGATTGTTGCTCTGAGTGTTGCTATCCCTGTGCTGTTGCAATCCTGGAATTTCCCCGTTGTGGGACTAATAAAGGCTTATCTTATCTTATCTTATTATGGTGCTACATGAACTGGGCAATGTTTGGACTGCTCTACCTGGATGGATGCCCCTGTGACCCGGATCCCCAGATAAGCGATAGAAGATGGATGGATGGATAGATAAAGTTAGTGTGTAACAATTAATGACATCTTGGGGTCACGTCAGAAATAGCATCTTAAATACCCTCCAGCCACCCTTTCCCTTCAAAGACTGATTGTTGATGGTTGTCATGTACCAAAATTGTTTAAAATTGGCTAATATTTCTTCATCTGTGACTGGATCCAGTAGCTTTTTTTCCAGTGTTGGCTACAGTATAGGTGAATATTTTAACTATGTTTTTCCCTCCTTTATATTTCACTAGGAACACAGGGCTTTTTGGCCATTCTAAGCTACCATAGTAAGCTGGCATCACAAATTTGGTCGTTCCTTAAACAACATAGATATAAATGGCTCATTTCAAAAGAATTAAAATGCAACATTTCATTATGCCTCTGGGAAAGCAGACATGTGGTAGTCTGTCACTATGTCTATGTGTGACTGTGTCTGTCTGTCCACAGACATACACCAAGCATCAGCACCCCCTGGTGCTTTCATTTAGCAAAGTGATTGTATTGTAAGAGAAACAGTTTTTATTAAGTTAATTTTTTTATCTCCAGGACTTTTGTTTTTGGTTACACACTGCACATTTAAAAAATGTTAAAAAAATATAATCGAACCTATCTCAATGCTTAAGTGGCAAAAATGCTTCGATTTAGATTCACTATACAGTCAACTGGATTGTTCCACCAAATTTAATTAAATCAGGTCAGGTTTTTTTTTTTTTTGCATAGTTCTAACAATCCTGTAAATTCATGAGTACAATTCAAAAAAGAAGTTCAAATATACATGTTGCAAATGTACAAGAAATGTCACAAATCTATAATTCCATCTTCACATAATCATAAGAAAAACAAAAAAAAATTGGAGAAAAAAATGGGGGGGGGTATGAAAAAGTGCCAGAAAACTTGCAAAATTTATGACTATCCTATTACTAATGTTGGTGGGCTGTTTTTTTGTTTTTTTTCATGCAGCTCAACTGTTTTACATTCATTTTAAGGATCAATTACGAGATCTTTTCCACAGACCTCATCTTTTGTTTGCATTAACAGTCGTAATCAAAGTCCATTATGGTTGCAATTATGATCTCCACAATATAAAGAAGAAATACCAGTTCAGTGAGGCACTGAAATGCAAGACAAGATCAGGAAATGGACAAAAACTTTAGGATGAAACTAGCAGCTACAAAGGATCTACGAGAGGGTACCCTAGGGGTAGAGCATCCGCCCCACAACTGGGAGATCGGGGTTCAAGTCCCGGCCGGGTCATGCCAAAGACCATGTAAAAGTGGAACTTCCTGCCATCCAGCTTGGTGCTCAGCAAAAATGGAACGGAGAAGGGAAATGTGGGTGGCAGTGGCTCAGGAGGTAGAGTGGGTCGTCCAATCACCAGAGCGCTGGCGGTTCAAATCCTCTCTCCCCTGCCCTTGTGTCCCTGGGCAAGACACTTTACCCATCTTGCCCCCAGTGTTCATGACACTGGGTATGAATGTGTATAAATGCTCAGTAGTCGTCGGAGAGGTTGTTGGCGTGGATTGGCAGCCACGTTTCCATCAGTTTGCCCCAGCAATAGCTTACCACTACCACTGTCTATCTGTGGAGTGAATGAATAATGGATTTTCATTGTAAAGTGTTTTGGGTTTCTTGAAAGGTGCTATACAAATGCAAACCATTGTTATTCTGATACTTACAGCTGAGGACAAAATTGTTGGTACCCCTCTGTTAATGAAAGAAAAACCCACAGTGGTCACAGAAATAACTTGAATCTGACAAAAGTGGTAATAAATAAAAATTCTATGAAAATTAACCAATGAAAATCAGACAATGCTTTTGAATTGTGGTTCAACAGAATTATTTTAAAAAACAAACTCATGAAACAGGCCTGGACAAAAATGATGGTGTGGAGTGTGTGAAATCACAGGCAGTGTGGTCTATATTAATCATATATTCCATAACCTACATATGTTGAAGCATGTGAGAATGTTTGGTGATTACATATGTAAGGTGACTTCACACCTCAGAACAGGACAAAGAGGTCTCAACCGCCAGTGAAGATTAAAGAGCTTCCCAGGCACTGCAGTGGAGACCGGAGGAGCTGCCCTGACCCCCCAGGGCCATGAGGAGGAGTGCGAAGATAACAGGGGGATTAAGATAATGAGGGATGTCAGCTTTTGATATGCATGTCCTTTGTTATGTGCAAGTATAAGTTCTTAGAGCCGGAGGTGTTCGGTCTCTTTTTCCTTCTTCTGCTGCTGCACTAGGATGAGACTTGTTAGAGGAGCTGATAATAAACTTTGGTTTATATATCACATCGCCTCGTTCTTCCGAGCTCTTCTACACTGGTGACCCTGACGCGAGGATGGACCAGAGGCGTTCCCCCGCGATCGACTCATCTGTGGCGACCCAGGCAGACGCCGGCGCCCATGCAGACAGCGGAACAGATGGACGACGTTCCCCCACGGCAGAAGTGATAGAGAGGGCTCAACCGAGCACCAGCGCCGCGGAGAGAGCCGAAGCAAGGCACTCTCACCCTGCGGACACAGCAGTGACGGTCTACACAAACGCCGTCACCGTCAACCTGCCGGACTTCTGGCAGGAAGACCCCGCCTCGTGGTTTCAGCAAGCTGAAGCCCAGTTTGCACTTGCGGGCATCACGGCTGACGATACAAAGTTCTATCACATCGTCGCCAAACTCAACACCACCACTTCGAGATGTGCGCGGAGCATAATCCAGCGGCCGCCGGCCCAGGACAAATGTGAAGAACTGAAAGCGACCATCGTGGCAAATTACGTCCCCTCAGCCGAGGAGACAGCAGAGAGGATCCTGGCGGTTTACGGCCACAGAGGAGGCAGACCCAAGGCCCTCATGGAGGACTTGCTGCAACTTAAAGAAGAGGACAATGACAACTTCCTCTTCCATTTCATATTCCTCAGTACGCTGCCGCCACACATGAGAGGGACGCTGGCCAACATGCGATGCAGCACCCAGCAAGACTTCCGCACGCTAGCTCACGAAGCTCAACGGCTCGTCAATGCCTGCAAGGAGCAGACACCCACAGCAGCATCCGCAGACCTCAACGCTGATGTCCGGAGCCACGAGGAGCCACAAATCACTGAGCAGAGCCAGCCCGCGGTGACAGCGACACGGCCAGGACGCAACAGACGGAGCGACGTTTGTTATTACCACCACCGCTTCGCCGAGAAGGCTTACAAATGCGTTCCCCCCTGCAAATTCATAATTTCCGGAAAACGCCGAAGCCGAGAGCCGTTAACAGTGGCGGTTCTCGGCGAAAAAAGCAAGCTTTTATATGTGACGGACGGACACACCGGCAAGCGGTTCCTTATCGACACGGGAGCTCAACTAAGTTTTGTCATGCCCTCCCAAGCAGACCGGGCCATGGGCCCCCGGGGCAATGGAGCGGTGGCAGCCAACGGCTCCACCATCGACACTTTTGGCGAAAAGAGCCTGCACCTCTGCATCCACGGCCGCAACTACAGATGGACATTTGTTGTAGCGGCGGTGAGTTTTAACTTGTTGGGCGCAGATTTTTTGTGTGCACATGGGTTATTAGTTGATCTAGCGAACAGACGCTTGGTTAATGCACTGTCCTTTGCTTCTATTCCCTGCTTAGCTCGAGTTTCTCCACCACCCGTGCAGGCTAGCGTCACCACAGCAGGAGGTAAGTTTGATCAACTCCTCACCCAATTTCCAGCACTCACAATTCCCAAATTCTCAGCCACAGTGGCTAAACACGGGGTTGAACATTTTATTCCCACAACGGGCCCACCCGTATTTGCCAAAGCTCGGCACGTAGACGCGGCCAAGCTCGCCATAGCTCGGGACGAGTTTACCACCCTTGAAAAATTAGGCATTATTAGACGCTCGAAAAGCCCCTGGGCCTCACCACTTCACATGGTTCCGAAATCCGACGGTTCTTGGAGACCGTGCGGCGATTACCGCAGATTAAACAATGCAACAGCGCATGACTGCTACCCAGTTCCTCACATTCAGGATTTTTCACTGCATCTGGTGGGTGCGCGCATTTTTTCAAAAATAGACCTGGTCCGCGGTTATCATCAAGTCCCAGTTCGAGCAGAGGACATTCCTAAAACAGCTGTAATAACCCCTTTCGGCCTTTTTGAATTTTTGCGAATGCCTTTCGGCCTCAAAGGCGCGGCTCAAACCTTTCAGCGGATGATGGACGCAGTATTACGCAACCTCCCTTTTGTTTTCGTCTACCTCGACGATACGCTGGTAGCCAGCTCGTCTGAGGAAGAACACGAGCAGCATCTCACTATGGTTTTTCAGAGGCTAGAAGAGCACGGGTTAATAATCAATCCAGCCAAATGCAAATTCGGCGTGTCACAAATTGATTTTTTAGGACACAGAGTTTCTCCGAAGGGGGCAGTCCCACTTCCAGACAAAGTTCACGCGATAAAAAGTTTCCCACGGCCACAAACGGTCAAATCGCTGCAAGAATTTTTAGGAATGGTTAATTTTTACAACCGTTTCCTCCCCCACGCAGCTCAGCTCATGCAGCCCCTATATGACGTGCTCAGAAAACAAAAAGCTTCCAACGCGGTCGAATGGACCCCGGAGCGCGAACGCGCCTTCGCGGAAGTAAAAAGTGCCCGAGCTAATGCCACATTGTTGGTTCACCCTGATCCCTCGGCCCGCATTGCGCTAACCACAGACGCTTCGGACCTAGCTATAGGGGTAGTTGTAGAACAACATGTCAGCAGAATCTGGCAACCTTTGGCATTCTTCAGCAAATCGCTAAACCAAACCGAGCGTAAATACAGCACTTTTGACAGGGAGCTGCTGGCGCTTCATTTATCCATCCGCCACTTCCAGTTCTGGTTAGAAGGGCGGAGTTTCATGGCTTTTGTAGACCACAAACCGCTCACCTTTGCTATGGCTAAAATTTCCGAACCATGGTCGGGCAGGCAACAAAGACAGCTGGCTGCGATTTCAGAGTTCACCACAGACATTCGACATGTGGCAGGCAAACTTAACGTGGTAGCAGACTGCCTCTCTCGCGCTGTGACATCGTCAGAGCGCGAGGAGACAGATTATACTACCTCAGCCGCAGAACTCTTCACCAACGCGGACACATACGCGGCCCCAATCCATGCAGGGATAGATTATGCAGCCATGGCAGAGGAACAAAGTAGTGACGCGGACGTGCGCGCACTCCTGTCTGGACCAACAGGGTTAAGGCTGGAGGAAAGGGGTTTACGCGACGGCGTGCCCCCCCTAATATGCGATATCTCAACTGGCCGACCTCGCCCGTTAGTCCCAGCTACATGGCGCCGCCGTATTTTCGACTCAATTCACTCCCTCGCGCACCCAGCTGTGTGCGCCTCGGTTAAAATGGTCACCGAAAAGTTTGTGTGGCCTGGCCTGCGCAAAAACGTAAAAGAATGGGCAAAAACTTGCATTTCTTGTCAGCGCGCCAAAATACACAAACACACAAAAGCCCCTCTGGAGCCTTTTCCAATCCCTGCTAGAAGGTTCGACCACGTTCATGTCGACCTCGTGGGACCACTACCTTCCTCCCAAGGTTTCACACACCTGTTAACAATGATAGACCGCACCAAGCGCTGGCCAGAGGCAGTCCCTCTGGTGTCAACTACAGCGGAGGAAGTCGCTCGCGTTTTTTTGACAAACTGGGTGGCACGTTTCGGTGTCCCATCGGACATCACGTCCGATAGGGGGCCTCAATTTGTCTCGGAGCTTTGGTCAGCCATGTCCAGCAGCTTAGGGGCAACAATTCACCGCACCACCGCTTATCACCCTCAGGCTAATGGGTTATGCGAGCGTTTTCACAGATCTTTAAAGGCCGCCCTCAGAGCCTCACTAACGGATACAGATTGGGTGAATAAACTTCCCTGGGTTTTATTGGGGTTGTGTGCTGCGCCCAAAGAGGATCTAGACGCCTCTCCAGCAGAATTAGTTTTTGCACAACCTCTCAGGCTCCAAGGTGAATTTTTACCAGAGAACCCAGAGCCAGGGCATCTTCCAGCCCCGAGGTTTTTAGGCAGCAACGGACTGGACTCTCTCCCCGGACCGGCACATCACTCTTTTCCACGGGTTTTTGTCCCACAAGCTTTGAAGAACGCTGAATTCGTTTTTGTTAGGCATGAAGCTTTAAAACCAACCTTCCGCCCACCATACGATGGGCCATTCAGAGTGCTGGAACCTGGTGATAAACATTTTGTGCTTGATTTTGGGGACAGAAAAGAAACAGTCAGCATTGACAGACTTAAACCTGCCTTCTTGTTGAGAGACGACCCTGCACGGTTGGCGAGAGCACCTCGGCGGGGTAGACCCCCCCAAGAGAAAAGACTCTGCCCCCCTGCAGGGAACAAATAATCACTCTCCTCCCCAAGCTGCAGATTCCTTACAGGAAGGTCCCAGCAGGACGCCTAAGTGGACCCACAGCAGATTCGGGAGAAGATTAAAACCCAGACGGCACAGAGACTGATGCAAACTACTCAACAGTTGTTCACTAATTGTGCTGTAACAGTTTAGGACTGACTTGTGATTTTACTATGCTGTTATGATTACCACTGAACTCTCTTAGGAGCATGGCTGCTGGAAAGTTTCTTCTGTGGCAAGAGGTGTAGCAGTTAGTATGTCATAGTAATTATCTTTTTTTTTTTTTATTTAAGTTTTTGTAAAGGGTATACAGGTCGTTACAGCAGTGCATTGTTTACATTTTCATCACGTTCCCTTATTTTCTGATATCTGACAACATTGGAAGATTAATTCTTACAACACCCCCCCGTTTTTTTTTTAAAGTGAAAGAAAAAGTGAAATTAAAGAGAAACAAAAAGAAACAAAAAAACAAAAAAACCCCAAACAAACCAGCAAAAAACAAACAAAAAGAAAAAGTAAGTAAATAAAGGTAAAAGAGCATCTGAGTAGCGTTGGAACAAAGAGCGGAACCATTATTGAAATGGTATTTGTCAAAGATTAGATCTAATGGAAGACACATATGCGATCCAGGGTTGCCAAAAGTTCATGAGCCCATCCATGTCCTGTCTCAGTGCGAATGTCAACTTTTCCATCGAGTAAATGTCTTGGATCACGTTAATCCAATCTTCAGGTGTGGGACAGTCCTTCAACATCCATTTTTTAGTTAGAGCTTTTTTGCTTGCCAATATTAAAACATTGAATAGGTATTTTTCTCCTCGTCTTTCCAGTGAGTCGGGTAGTAAACCCAAATACAAAGTTACAAAAGAAAAGGGAACTGTTATTTTGAATATTTTCCCCAATATTGTCTGTACATTGGTCCAATATTGGTGGATAACTGGGCATGACCAAAACACATGAAAATGATTTGCAGTCTTTTCACCACACAAGCGCCAACAGTTCAACCCCTTATGGGTAAATTTGATTTGTGCAGGTGTTCTGAAAAATCTTACCAAGTTTTTCCATCCAAATTCTCTCCACTGCAGGGATGAGGTACTTTTCCATTGCTGTTTATTTAGCTTTTCCCATATTTCCAGTTGTAAAGTGAAATTCCCCTCTTTTTCCCATCTCTCTTTTATATAAGATGTGTTGTCTCCTTTTAAGTCTTGAAGACCTTGGTATATTTCAGAAATGTATCTGATCCCTGGGATCCCTTTATATGCCATTAAGAAGACCTTCAGAACACCTGACTGGGCCCTTTCCAAATCCTCCTTTTTAAGTATATTGTTTATGTGGTGTCTAAGCTGGAAGAACCTGTAAAGGTCTTGATTTACTAGGCCTTGTTTTTTCAAATCTTCAAAACTTCTTAAGATTTGCCCTTTAAAAAAATCGTAATATTTTATCAGCCCTTTCTCCTTCCACTTTTTAAATCTGGAGTCTGTTTTATTAGGAGTAAAGTCTTGATCATAGGCAATCCATTGCAGAAGTCGATAGGGCTCTTTAGTTTGATTCTCTCTGACTATCTTAAACCAAATTTTTAGCGGGGTCTCTATCCACGGGTTAGTGTTATTCAAAAGCTTAGGTAAGGCATTGTTCCCTATTATTGCCTGTAGGGGGATGTCACTTGTTATTTGGCATTCGATCTCCTTCCATTGTGCAGTGTAGACTGGGTTACATATCTCTACTAAAGTTTTAATTTGTGCGGCTTTAAAGTAGTCCCTGATATTTGGCAGCGCGAGCCCACCTTTGTCTTTGTTTAGCTGTAGGGTTCTATATCTGATTCTAGGTCTCTTGCCCTGCCATATGAATCTAGAGATCCTTCTGTCCAGTTCCTGCCATGTTTTTTTGGGAGGTTCTACCGGTATTGTTTGGAAAAGGTATAGAAGACGTGGAAGTATATTCATTTTGACTGCTTCAATTCTTTGTGCAGTACCCAAGAATGGTATCATATTCCATCTTGTTAGGTCAGATTTTATTTTTGTCACCAGTGGATCATAGTTTAGTGATATAATTTTGTTGAGTTGTTTCGGGATATTGACCCCCAGATATTTCATAGATTCCGACTCCCAGTTAGTTTTGAGTTTGCTTAGTGAATAATGATTTGGGTCATAGTTGAATGTTAAAATTTGGGTTTTATGCATGTTTAATTTGTACCCCGATAAATCTCCATACTTTGAAAAAATTGAGGTTAGTTCTGGTAAAGAAGTGTCCGGCTGCCCTAGGTATATTAAAATGTCATCAGCAAAGAGTGCTATTTTATGTTCCTTCTGACCAAGTGTAATACCTTGAATTTTTTGATTTTGTCTTATCCATTGGCTCAGAGGTTCTATGAAGATTGCAAAGAGCAGTGGAGACAGGGGGCAGCCCTGACGACATCCTCTTTCCAGTTCAAAAGATGATGATAAATTACCGTTAATCCTTATTTTAGCTGTTGGTTTTTTATATAATGCCTGTATAGTTCTAATGAAGTTGTTATGAAAATTGAAACTGGATAAGATTCTATATAGAAAAGACCAGTCAACCGAATCGAATGCTTTTTCAGCATCTAATCCCAATATGACTGCATTTAAGTTATATTTTTTTATATGATGAATTATGTGTAAAGTGCGTCGAATGTTGTCTTGTGTCTGTCTTTGTCTTATAAAACCTGTTTGGTCTAAATGAATTAGGTCTGTCAGTATATTTTCTAACCTTTTGGCAAGGATAATGGTAAAAAGCTTATAGTCCTGATTTAGTACACTGATTGGTCTGTAGTTGGAGCACTCTAGTTTATCCTTTTCAGGTTTAGGTATAACTGCAATGACCCCTTCTCTCCAGGAGGGGGGGATTTCCCCTGTGTGGAGGACATAATTAAATGTTTTCAGGAGGAGAGGAGATAGTTGCTGTTTAAAGGTTTTGTACCACTCTGCTGTATAGCCATCTGCTCCTGGGGATTTGTTAGCTTTAAGTTTCATAATTGCTTTTTCCAGTTCTTTAGGATGTATTTCTGACAGTAGTGTTTTATTTTGTGACTCCGTAAGTTGGGGAAGGTTTAATGTGTTTAGGAATGCCTCGGATGCGTTTTTATGTTTTTTGTGGGAGTATAAGTTCTTATAGTAATTCTCGAAGTTTTTAAGAATATCCTGAATTCTGAATTTTATTTCCTTTGATACTGGGTCTCTGATTTTGTAGATTGCTCTTTCTGTTTGATGTTTCCTCAATTTATAGGCTAGCAATTTTGCCGATTTACTGCCTGCTTCATAGTATTTTTGTTTCAAAAATGTAAGTTTCTTCTGGATTTCTATTGTGTAGATCTCATTTATTTGGTTTTTAATTTCCTTAATCTTGAGCGAGTCAGTAGAATGAGTGTTGCCTTTGTGTTCTTTTTCTAGGTTCCTAAGTTCTGACTCTAATGTGGATAGTTTTTCTTGTCTTAGTTTCTTTTGGGTTGCCAGTTTTGCAATAATCTTTCCTCTTATTACAGCTTTGCATGCATCCCACAGTATTAAAGGGGATACTTCTCCATTATCGTTTTCTTCCAAATATCTGAGAATATCTGATTCCAATTCATCTTTCAATGGTCCTTTCAGGACATTTGAATTTAACCTCCAAGAAAATGTATTATTTGTGTATTTTTGGATATTTAAGTCCATGTAGATCGGACTGTGGTCAGAGAGATCCATCAGTCCTATTTTACATGTTTTTACTCTTCCAATGTCTCTATTAAACATAAAAAAATAGTCAATCCTTGAGTAAGATGAATGTGGAGTTGAGTAAAATGTATAGTCTTTTACACTGGGGTTGAGTTCCCTCCACACGTCACAGATTCCCATTTCTTTTAGTAGCATCCGAGTCTTCCTGTTTTGGGTGTTATTTTGATGTGGAGAATTACCAGAAGCATCCCAGTATGGATTCAGTCTAAGATTGAAGTCCCCACCACATATCACTAAACCTTGAGCTTTAGTTATCATTAGGTCGAATACATTTTTATAAAATTTCCAGTTAGCCCCTGGGGGAGCATACACATTCAGCAGGGTGATATCTTCTCCCTGTAGCCGCCCAGTTACCAAACTGTATCTCCCTTCTTTATCTTTGTGTTCTGATTTTTTTTCAAATGTAATTTTGGTTGATATCAATGTCGCTACTCCCCTCCTCCTCCCTGACTTATATGAAGATGAAGAGATCATTTTAAACCCTTGTCTACTGAGTTTATTGTGTTCCACGTCTGTTAGGTGGGTTTCTTGTAAAAATATTATTCCTGCTTTGTCTTTTTTCATTTTGCCTAGAATCTTGGATCTTTTAACTGGATTCAGGATTCCTTTTACATTATATGAAATTATTTTGGTTACACCCTGTTTCTCCATTGTGTTGTTTTGTTTAGTATAACTGTGTGGTGGCCGTCTTTCGTGCTACTCAGAAACTGAAAGAACATTAAAAACAAGAAAAACATTAAGAACATAGTGTATAAAACTTTAAAACAAAAAGCTGTCAGAAGAACTTCCTGAGCTGAGGTCTTTTTAAAGACCCTGGAAGAGCCTTGATGGAGTGAAGGCCCTGAGGGAAATTCCTCAAACTCTGTTACGTGTTGAGGGCCCTCTCTTACCCCTGTAAGTTGTCCCATGCTTTTAACGTGAGTTTCAGTACCCAATCCAAACTTGTAATGATTTTTTTTTTCCTTTTATGTCTAAACCCTGTGAAATTGTGTGCACCCTCCCACCCCCATCACATCAAACATTCACGCAAAAACAGTATTTGTTAGTATGAGGAGAACATGTGGATTATTGTCACATTTCTATTTTAACAAGTTTTTTTTTTTTTTTTTATTAAAAAGACTTATTTGTTTCAAATATTATGACTGTTCCATGAAATGTTTTACCACATGCTGAATACGCATCTCCTTTAATGTTTGTTACCTTGTATGAGGGGGGTTGGATGTGCGGATTGATTCAAGAGAAGAAAAAAAAAAAAAAAAAAGGTCGCTATTCCAACCTGAAAACGGACAGTTTATCCGCGACGCTCTGGTGCTGGGTTTCCCGCTGCTGGTCCGTGGATTTTGAAGGTCTTTGTGTTGTCCATGTTTGCGCTTTGATCTTCTCACTCGGGTCTGCTGCGGGTTTAAATACCGTTACCGGGAGGCCTCTTCTCGCCATGTCAGCTGTTGCTTCTTCCGCCGAATTATAGAGACATGTTTCTTCGCCGTAGAAGACCCTTAACTTCGCAGGAAATGGAGTTTGAAAGCGCAATTTCTTCTCTCTTAACACCTTTTTCGCGTCATTGTATTCCCTGCGCTTTTTAAGGACCTCCGGGGCGTTATCGTGTTCCACGAAGACTTTTCTCTCCTGGTGCATAAATCCTTTTTTCTGCCAGGCCAGTCTTACAACCTCTTGTTTTATTTTGAAATTGGAAAATCTTACCAACACCGAACGTGGGGGCGCTTCCGCCGCCGGCCTAGCGGCTAATGAACGATGTGCCTTTTCTATCTTCAAGTCGGTGGTTTGTGGAATATCCAATTTCTCTCTTAGTAAGGATTCCACGCATTCTGCCATTGAGTTAAAACCGTTTTCGGCTCCTTCTATCAGACCATGAATTCTTATGTTGTCTCTTCTTTGTCTTCCTTCTTGGTTGGCTAGCTTAGCCTCTATAGATGCTTGTCTTTTGCGTAGGTCCAGCACAGAATCTTCGAGCACTTTTATTCGTTCCTCTGTTTCCAAGATTCGGTTCTCGGCCTGGTCCACTCTGCTGTTTGTCCTTTTCAATTCTTCTCTGAATTCCCGAAATTCGGCCGTAACTTCTCGGCGAAATCGTCGTAGCTCTTCAAATAGTGATTTCAGGCTAACCTTTTTGTTAGCTATCACCAGTTCCTCGTCTTCTGAACGGAGACCTTCCAGTTCAGATTCTCCGGCCGATACGTGTCCTGGCCTGGAGAATTTCAGTTTCTTCTGTTTTCCTTTAGACATGATGAATTTGTCTTTTGATTTTCACTCCTCCAAAAATCCGTTAAGTTTGATTTTCAAGGTGTTATCTTGGATTGGGTCTGAGAGCTTCAGTGTTAAGCTGCAGTCGCCATGGCGTCCAGACCGGAAGTCCGTCATAGTAATTATCTTAAACTGTGGATTTTTCTATTGTCCTTTTCTTAGTCGTTTGGGGGGGGCTGTGGTCTATATTAATCATATATTCCATAACCTACATATGTTGAAGCATGTGAGAATGTTTGGTGATTACATATGTAAGGCGACTTTACACCTCAGAACAGGACAAAGAGTCTCAACCGCCAGTGAAGATTAAAGAGCTTCCCAGGCACTGCGGTGGAGACCGGAGGAGCTGCCCTGACCCCCCAGGGCCATGAGGAGGAGTGCGAAGATAACAGGGGGATTAAGATAATGAGGGATGTCAGCTTTTGATATGCATGTCTTTTGTTATGTGCAAGTATAAGTTCTTAGAGCCGGAGGTGTTCGGTCTCTTTTTCCTTCTTCTGCTGCTGCACTAGGATGAGACTTGTAGACTTGGAGCTGATAATAAACTTTGGTTTATAGATCACATCGCCTCGTTCTTCCAAGCTCTTCTATAGGCAGATTCATTTCAAATGATTTATTGCACACTCACATCTCACGAGCACAGAACAGAATGAACTTTTTCCCAGAGACTCTCCTCTTAAGTTTCATGGCTTACATCACACACAACAGGACATTTGCATCACACTGCATTCAACCCCCTACATCCTTGACTCCTTCCCACTCTCTCACCAGGAGCCTCCTGCTCTTTTATCTCCCATGCTTATTCACTGTCTCTTGTCTGAGATGCTAGAAATCTGACTCTCCCAAGGTGCTACAAATACCCCCCCCCCGCCAGCATCTTAGATAGGACAATAGAATAACAGTCCGCATGCTGTGATAGAACAACAGAACATTAGTCCACATGCTGTCTGGGCTTCCGTCTCCTCCCGTATCTGCTGTAACTGGGTTTTACCGCCCCCGCGGCGCTGTTGTGCCGGGAGGGGGGCCACTTCGGTCTGTCCGTGTGGCTGCTCTGGCGAATCGTTTCCCTGGGGAGCTCTCTGTGGGGGTCTTCCACGCCGAGGGGCCCTAGCCAACAGCACTTGCTCGTCCGCCACAACGAAAGCGGGTTTGAGTCCGTCTATGCCAATTTTTTCCCTCCTACCCCCCAAGTCTAGCAAAAAATGCTTATCCCCTGTTTCCAACACTCTGAACGGTCCATCATAGGGTGGGCGCAATGGAGGGTGGTGGCCATCGTGTCTGACAAACACGAATTCTGCGCTCTTCAAAGTTTTAGGCACAAAAACACGCGGAAAACTGTGGTGGGCAGGGCCCGGCAGCGTGCCTGTGTTTGCGCTATGCTGCAAAAGCTGAGATGAGGAGCTGCCCGGAGCGGGATTATCTGGTAGAAATTCCCTGGGCAGCTGTAGTGGCTGGGTAAAAACGAGCTCTGCCAGGGAAGTTTCTAGATCCTCTTTCGGCACGGAGCACAACCCCAATAAAACCCACGGCAGCCTGTCTACCCAATTTGCATCTGTCAATGAGGCCCTGAATGCTGCTTTCAGTGATCTATGAAAACGCTTGCATAACCCATTGGCCTGTGGGTTGTACGCAGTTGTGCGGTGAATTGTAACACCCAGGGTGCGGGCCATCGACCAGAGTTCGTAAACAAATTGAGGGCCCGTGTCGGACGTAATGTCCGACGGGACTCCAAAACGTGCCACCCATGCTGTTAAAAAAGCGCACGCTACGTCTGCGGACGTGGTTGCCGCCAGCGGAACCGCTTCTGGCCAGCGCGTATTGCGGTCCACCATTGTCAGGAGATGCGTGCACCCCTGTGATGGCGGGAGGGGGCCCACGAGGTCCACATGAACATGGTCGAACCTCTTAGCCGGAATACGAAACGGCTCCAAGGGAGCCTTCGTGTGTCTGTGTACCTTGGCTCGTTGGCACGCCACGCAGGCTGCAGTCCACTCTTTCACTTGTTTGCGTAGGCTCGGCCACACAAACTTCTCTCCTACCATTTTGACCGACGTGCGCACTCCTGGGTGCGCCAGAGTGTGAACCGACTCAAACACACGGCGGCGCCACGCGGCCGGGACCACGGGATGCAGGTGACCCGTGGAGACATCGCAGATTAGGGGGCGCATGCCGTCTTGCAGCACCCTGCTCTCCAGCCTTAACCTTGTTGGTCCAGACTGAAGCACGCGCACGTCTGCATCGCTAATCTGCTCCACGGCCATGGCTATGTAATCTATCCCCACGCAGACCGGGGCCACCACAGCGCGCGAGAGGCAGTCCGCCACTACATTCAGTTTACCCGACACATGCTGAATATCGGTAGTAAACTCTGAGATCGCGGCCAGCTGTCTCTGCTGCCGACCCGACCACGGTTCTGAAACCTTGGCCATCGCGAATGTTAGCGGCTTGTGGTCCACGAACGCGGTGAAACTGTGCCCTTCCAGCCAGAACTGGAAGTGGCGAATGGCCAGGTGGAGAGCCAGCAACTCTCTGTCGAACGCGCTGTATTTACGTTCACTGTCGCGCAAAGTTCTGCTGAAAAAGGCGAGCGGCTGCCAAGCCCCGGTGACGCGCTGCTCCACGACCGCCCCTATGGCTACGTCTGAAGCGTCGGTGGTGAGCGCTATGCGGGCCGTCGGGTCTGGATGTGCCAGCAGTGCGGCGTTTGCCAGGGCTGCTTTAACTTCCGAGAACGCCCGCTCTCGCTCCGGGGTCCATTCGACCCTATCCGCGGGTTTCTGTTTTTTGAGCGCGGCGTACAATGGTTGCATGAGCTGCGCCGCGCGGGGAAGGAAACGGTTATAAAAGTTCACCATTCCCCAAAATTCTTGCAGCGCCCTGACCGTTTGAGGCCGGGGAAAATCCGCCACGGCGTGCACTTTGTCGGGCAGCGGGATCGCTCCTTCTGGAGAGACGCGGTGCCCCAAAAAATCAATCTCCGTTACGCCGAACTGGCATTTCGCCGGGTTGATTATTAACCCGTGCTCCTCCAACCTCCGGAAAACCGTCGTGAGGTGGGTTTCGTGTTCGTCTTCGGACGCGCTGGCTACCAGGATATTGTCCAGGTAGACGAACACGAACGGGAGATCGCACAGCACTGCATCCATCATGCGCTGGAACGTCTGTGCCGCTCCTTTTAACCCGAATGGCATGCGCAAGAACTTGAATAGACCGAACGGCGTTATTACCGCTGTTTTGGGTACATCCTCAGTGCGCACTGGGACTTGGTGGTAACCGTGGACCAGGTCTATTTTGGAAAAAATGCGTGCCCCTGAACGAACTATCTATACCGTGTATTCCAAATGAAAACAGGGAGATATTGGAGTCTAAAATTAGTCAAGAAGAAGTTGGGCTAGCCATTGATAATATGAAATCAGGAAAAAGTGCAGGACCAGATGGTCTTCCAGTTGACCTTTATAAAAAATTTAAGAATAAATTAATAAAACCTTTTTTGGAAATGGTTTTAGAAGCATTTCAAAATAGTAATTTACCGCCATACATGAATAATGCCTTAATTATACTGTTGCCAAAACCAGGTAAACCCTCCCAGGTAAACCAGGTAAACAAACCCTTGTTTGTTTTTGTTTGTCAATTGTGTGTCTGCTTGCACTTATACCCGTGAAGAACTTCTAAATATCAGGACTTTCACCCCCACGGACCTCCTCCCAGTTTTTCTAGCCCCTGCCGCCGATCTGGTTTATTGTTTGGCTCGGAAAGTGAGACGGCGGAAGAGAGGTAGACGAGCGGGCGCTCTCGTACGACTTCGCAGGAGAGGCTCGCGAATGGCGCTGCCTGGCATATTTCTGTCCAATACCAACTCTCTCTCTAACAAGGTAGATGAACTGAGACTGCTGATGCGTTTTAAGGACCTCGCCTCCTCAGCTGTCCTCTGCTTTACTGAGACCTGGCTCCGGGAAAATATACTGGACAGCGCGCTGCGCCTCGACGGCTTTCAGCTCTTCCGTGCTGATCGTGACACAGAGCTTTCCGGCAAGACCACAGGAGGCGGTGTCTGCTTCTACATCAACTGCAGCTGGTGCTCTGATGTAACGGTAATTTCCAAACACTGTTCTCCTGCCTTGGAATTTCTTGTTATCAATTGCAAGCCCTTCTATTCCCCGCGGGAGTTTGCTTCTTTCATAATGATCGCTGTGTACGCCCCTCCCGACGCGGACACGCGCGAAGCTCAGCGCGTGCTCGCGGATCACATTCAACACACAGAGCGGAGTTTTCCAGACTCGCTGATTATTGTGGCTGGCGACTTTAATCAGTGCAATCTGAGCCACGATCTCCCCCGCTACAAACAGTTTATTAAATGCCCCACCAGAGGATTAAACACACTGGATCACTGTTACACCACAGTGAAAGACGCATATCGCGCTGTTCCTCGAGCTGCGCTGGGATTATCTGATCACGTGATGGTTCACCTCATTCCCACATACAGACAGAGATTGAAGCTCACTAAACCTGTTGTGAGCACTACGAAGATACGGACCAGTGATGCTGAGGAGAAGCTGGAAACGTGCATGGAAATATCTGACTGGGGCATGCTTAAAGGAGCCACGCATGATCTGGATGAGTACACGGACACTGTGAACTCATATATCCACTTTTGTGAAGAGAACATTCTTCCATCACGTACCAGGGTGAGTTACTCTAATGACAAACCCTGGTTCACAGCTAAGCTCAGACAGATCAGGAAGGAGAAGGAAGCAGCGCTGAAAAGTGGAGACAGGGACTGCTACAGGGAGGTTAAATACCGGTTTAACAGAGAGCTGAAGAGGGCTAAATCTCTATACTCAGAGAGACTCCAGCAGCAGTTCACTGCTAATGATTCGGCTTCCGTGTGGAGAGGACTGAGGCAAATCACCAACTATCGACCTAAGGCTCCTAAAGGTCAGGATGACAAAGCCCTTTGTCAAAGACTGTCCCAACACTATGCCCGTTTTGACACCTCGTCATCTGTGTCCAACTCCCCCCCTCCCTCCAGCTCCACAGCCTCCACATTCGATACTTCATTTAAGGCACCCCCCCCCCTCCTCCCCCCCTCCCCTTATCATCAGTGAGCAGGATGTGCTCAAACAGTTCTCCAGACTGAACCCGCGCAAGGCCCCCGGCCCAGACGGCGTGTCTCCCTCCACCCTGAGACTCTGTGCGAAACAGCTGGCTCCTGTATTCACAGACATTTTTAACACCTCCCTTAAGTTATGCCACGTGCCGTCCTGCCTCAAATCCTCCACCATCATCCCTGTCCCCAAGAAGCCACGGATCACTGGACTTAATGACTACAGACCTGTAGCGCTCACCTCTGTAGTCATGAAGTCCTTTGAGCGCCTGGTCCTGTCCCACCTCAAGTCCATCACCACCCCTCTCCTGGACCCGCTGCAGTTTGCCTACCGAGCCAACAGGTCTGTAGACGATGCAGTCAACCTGGCCCTCCACTCCATCCTGCAGCACCTGGACTCCCCGGGAACCTACGCCAGGATCCTGTTTGTGGACTTCAGCTCCGCATTCAACACCATCCGCCCCGCTCTGCTCCGGGACAAGCTGTCCCTGCTCAACGTGCCTGACTCCCTCTGCAGGTGGATCATCGACTTCCTGATGGACCGGAGGCAGCATGTGCGGCTGGGAAAGACTGTCTCAGACTATACTAGCATCAGCACCGGATCACCCCAGGGCTGTGTACTTTCCCCCCTACTCTTCTCCCTTTACACCAACTCCTGCACCTCCAGCCACCAGTCTGTCAAGTTGATCAAGTTTGCGGACGACACCACCCTCATCGGGCTCATCTCCAACGGCGACGAGTCCGCCTACAGGAGAGAGGTGGCCCAGCTGGCGTCCTGGTGCAGCAATAACAACCTGCAGCTGAACGCTCTGAAGACAGTGGAGATGATTGTAGACTTCAGGAAAGTCACTACTCCTCTGCCCCCCCTCACCCTCTCAGGCTCTCCCATCACCACTGCTGATTCCTTCCGCTTCCTAGGCACTACCATCACCAGGGACCTCAAATGGGAGCTGACCATCAGCTCACTCATCAAAAAAGCCCAGCAGAGGATGTTCTTCCTGCGGCAGCTGAGGAAGCTCAAGCTACCCACCAAGATGTTAGTGCAGTTCTACACAGCCATCATCGAGTCCATCCTCACCACCTCCATAACCGTGTGGTACGCAGGAGCCACTGCCAGGGACAGACTAAGGCTGCAGCGCGTCGTGCGCACTGCTGAGAAGGTGATCGGCTGCAAGCTCCCATCTCTCCAGGATCTGTACATCTCCAGGACTCGGAGGCGTGCTGGCCGGATCATAGCCGATCCCTCACACCCTGGTCACGTACTGTTTGCCCCCCTCCCCTCTGGTAGAAGACTTCGGTCCATCCAGACTAAAACCTCCCGTCACATGAACAGCTTCTTCCCCTCTGCCATTAGACTGCTGAACACTAAGTGACTTATTGACTCTCGTGCACCATGTACAGCAGCTCAACCAGACTCATGTCAATCATCACTGTTTTCTTCCTGCATTACCGACTGCACTATATAGTTCTCCACAGTATCTGCTGCTGGCTAATATATATTTTAACTGTTGACCAGTATCACTTAATCTTATCCTACACTTTATTACATGTATAGTTTATTTCTCTTATCTTATCATGTTTAATGTTGCAGCATTGTACCGAGACAAATTCCTAGTTTGTGTACTACATGAACAATGGCAATAAACCTGATTCTGATTCTGATTAATAAATGTGAAAATATGAGACCAATAAGCCTATTAAATGCCGACCTTAAGATAATCTGTAAAATTTTAGCAAGACGAATACAAGAAATTTTACCAAATATCATTAATCGAGATCAGAATGGCTTTATAAAGGGAAGACAAGGCTTCCATAATGTAAGAAGACTATTTAATATTATTTATTCTAATAAAGAAGCACCGGATACAGCTCTCTTATCACTGGACGCCGAAAAGGCCTTTGATAGAGTCGAATGGCCCTTTCTTTTTGAAGTCTTACAAAGGTTTGGACTTGGAAATAATTTCATAAAATGGGTTCAGATAATATACAATAATGCTACAGCAGAAATCCTAACAAATAACAATATTTCAAAATCAATAAAAATCAATAGAGGATGTCGACAAGGCTGTCCACTTTCACCTTTACTGTTTACTATGGCAATTGAACCTTTAGCGATGGCGATACGTTTACATTCACAAATATATGGAATTAAAGTTGGACCAACAGAACATAAAATCTCCCTGTACGCCGATGACATAATTTTGTTTATGTCGAATCTTAAAAAATCAATTCCGACCTTGTTGAATTTAATAAAGAATTTTGGGGAAATATCAGGATATAAAATAAATAAAACTAAATCTTCAATATTAATGCTAAATGAGACCCACAGAAATTACCCAGCTCCTGAGGTAAATCAATTCAACGTTGTAAATCAGTTTAAATATTTAGGAATCCAAATTGTGCCTAAGCTAGAATCAGTCGCCAGTGTCAACTATGAAGCCTTAATGACAGATATCAATGAGTTAATTCAGAGATGGATGTCACTACCAATGTCGATGATCGGGAGAATCAATATACTTAAAAAGTAATATTTTACCTAAAATACTTTATTTATTTCACTACATTCCCTTACCACCACCTTTAGATTTATTCTCAAGAATTAAAAAAAAGTTAGTGGAATTTATATGGAACAACAGGAGGGCTAGATTACGTCTGTCTTTATTATATTTACCATTTGATCGTGGAGGTCTGAAATGTCCAAATTTTATGTTGTATTATTGGTCGGCACAACTGAGGTCTATGACATATTATTTTTCATTAAATGATCTCCCTCACTGGACTGAAATGGAATCATACAATTTACCTTTACCTCTTCCCATATTCATATACTCAGATTCGGCAAAAAAATTACAAAAACAAGTTAAAAATCCATTTGTAAAGCATATGATCAAAATATGGTGTGAAGCTAAAAACTATTTAAAAGAACCACACTTATTGTCACAATTTAGCCCAATATGGGGTAATCAATATGTTAAACCAGGGAGAGCGGATGCTGTATTTAAAGTATGGAATTTAAAAGGGATTCAAAAGATTCAAGATTTATATTTGCCATGTGCAGAACATAATGTCTTTTGAAGAGCTGAGGATCAAATTTAATCTTAATAGAACACATTTTTTAAAATATCTTCAACTTAGAAACTTTATTCGATCAAATCAAAATAAAGCTCTCACTCGACCTATTTATTCATCCTTGGAAAAAATGTTGATGAAAGATAGTAAAAGAAAGGGTATTATTTCAGAGTTTTATAACTCATTGACACTATCCTCAAGTGAAAACTCACAGAAAAGATTAAACTACTGGAAAGAAGATCTGCAAACTGAAATTTCAGAGGAACAATGGGAATTGGCTTGTACAGAAGCTCAAACCAAATCAATAAATGTACGTCTTAAATTGATACATTTTAAATGGTTAATGCGGATGTATGTTACACCGGAGGAGTTAAATAGATATTACAAAAATATACCAGATACGTGCACAAAATGCATGGAAAGTTAAGGAACCCTATTTCATTGTGTATGGGAATGTAGAATAATAAGAATGTTTTGGGAAGAGGTGAGGGTAACAATTGAAAAAATAATCTCAAAACAAATCATATTGAATCCTAAACTGTTTTTGTTGGGTCTGTACCCAGAAAAGCATAATTTTAATAAAAGTGAAAGAACATTCATAGACCTCAGTTTGCTTAATGCCAAAAAATGTATTGCACTACTGTGGAAAAAGACTCATAGACCAGATGTGACTCAGTGGTTAAGACAGATGTTAACAAACCTTCCACTAGAAAGAATAACATATATACTGAAATCAAAGGAAATTGTGTTTGAGAATATATGGAGACCTTTTATTGATTATGTAAAAAATTTAAACATAACTCTTGAAGAAGAAGGTGAATGATGTGTGTGGACCTTGTAAATTCCAAACTGGTGAACGTAATATGTATACTTATGTAATGGATTGTCTAGACTAAACAGAGGAGCATTGTTGAAGACTTGATTTTGTTGGTGGTTGTGGGTGTTTTTAGTGCATTTTTTTTGTAGTACTTTAGTGTTAGTGTTTGTGTCATGTTTGTTAAAAGAAAAAAAAGGTTCAATAAAGATATTGTGGAAAAAAAAAAAATGCGTGCCCCGGCGAGGTGAACGGAAAAATCTTGTATGTGGGGAATCGGGTAGCGGTCGTGCGCCGTGGCGTTGTTCAACCTGCGGAAATCACCACACGGTCGCCACGATCCCTCAGCCTTAGGGACCATGTGTAGCGGGGAAGCCCATGGGCTGTTCGAACGCCTGATGATGCCCAACCTTTCCAGGTTGGCGAACTCCTCGTGCGCTATGGCCAGTTTAGCTGCGTCCAAGCGCCGAGGTCTTGCAAAAATGGGCGGCCCAGCGGTGGTGATAAAGTGCTCCACCCTGTGTTTAGCGATGGCCGCGGAAAACGTCGGGACCGTGAGTGCTGGGAACTGAGTGAGCAGGTTCAGGTTCAGGTTCAGGTTTCTTTATTTGTACCCGTAGGTAGATTTGTTTTGCAGTTGGTGACATCCATATTTACAAGCCACTAATTACATTCAACATAGACACAAGCACAGGCACACATCTTACAAAATAGGTAAATATAGAATATGTACAATATAATTTTATAGCTTGTTCAACTCTTTGACAGCAGCAGGGACAAAGCTGTTTTTGTAGCGCTGGGTTCTACTTTTTGGGACAGCAAACCTCCGTCTGGAGGGAAGAAGCTGAAAGTTGCAGTGCAAAGGGTGGGAGTCATCATTTAAAATCGAGTCGGCCATCCTCTGTACTTGTCTGGTGTACAGGGATGTCAGGCTCAGCTGTGACTCACCAAGCAAACGACTGGACCATCTAACTACCTGATCCAAGGATTTCCTCTGTTTCAGTTTTATCTGACCAAACCATGACATTAAAGAAAAGGATAAAACAGATTCAATAAAAGCCCGATAAAACATGGTCATTATGGTTCGGTCAATTTGGAAGCAGTGTGTGGAACTTACCGTCTGTAGCTGTGACGTTGGCTTGTGCTGTTGGCCGGGTCACTTGAGCTATACAGGGGAGAAAATCGAAGGACAGTGCATTAACCAGGCGCCTGTTAGCAACATCAACCAATAAACCATGTGCACACAGAAAATCAGCCCCCAGTATATGGTAATTCAGTGCTGCTATGACAAAAGTCCACTCATATGTACGGCCGTGTAGAGATAAGAGCAGAGTCCTCTCACCAAAGGTCTTAATATCTGAGCCATTTGCTGCAAACATCCCAGGGCCGCTAGATCCTGCCAGCTGGTCAGCGTAGGTCGGCCAGATGAAGCTCTTCTGGGCTCCGGTGTCCACGAGGAAATGCCTCCCCGAGCGTGCGTCCGTTAGGTAGAGCAGCTTGTTCTCTTCACCGAGGGTCGCTGCTGCTACCGACCCCCGGCCTTGGCGTTTTCCCGAGCGCTGGAATTGGCACAGTGGCGCACATCTGCGTACGTTCTCTCCGAAGCGGCGGTGGTAGGAACAGAGCGTGTCTCTCTGGCGCTCCTTGGTCCCCGCTGCTGCTATCGTCGGTGGCTCCTCGCCTCCTCTGGACATCTCGCTGGGCTCCACCGCTGCCGCGTTGACTGTGGTCGCCCTGGTGGTGATGATGATCCGGTCTGCCTCCTGGGCTAGCGCACGGTAGTCTCGCGTGGCCAGCCACGACGAATTAGCCAGAACCGCTCTCACTACTGTCGGAAGGTTTCGGAGGAAGAGGTGGGCAAACAGAAAGTGCTCGTCATCCGTGCCCATTAACGCCAGCATCTTCTCCATCAGGTCTACGGCCGAACCCTCTCCTAGCTCGGTCCGCGTCAGGAGCCTCTCCGCTCTCTCACAGTTCGAGAGCGTGTAGCGCTGGATGAGCACAGCTTTGAGCGCCTCATATCGGTTGCTGGCTGGTGGCTGATCGAGCAGGCTCGCTACCTGTTGAGCTGTGCGGGCGTTGAGCGCTGCGACCACATGGTAGAATCTGGTGTCATCTGCCATTACTCCCCGGAGGGTGAAATGGGCCTCGGTGAGGTGGAACCAAGAGCGCGGGTTGTGCTGCCAGAAATCCAGTAGCTTGACTGAAACCGCACACGCGTGGCTGGAGGTTCCAGTCCGGGCTGTCTGTGGGATGGCTGCCGCCTCGCTGTAGCTTCCTGACCGGGCCGGCTCCGGGGATCTTGCCTCGTGTTCCATAATACGTCTTGGGTCACCAGTGTGGAATGTGTGAAATCACAGGCAGATTCATTTCAAATGATTTATTGCACACTCGCATCTCACGAGCACAGAACAGAATAAACTTTTTCCCAGAGACTCTCCTCTTAAGTTTCATGGCTTACATCACACACAACAGGACATTTGCATCACACTGCATTCAACCCCCTACATCCTTGACTCCTTCCCACTCTCTTACCAGAAGCCTCCTGCTCTTTTATCTCCCATGCTTATTCACTGTCTCTTGTCTGAGATGCTAGAAATCTGACTCTCCCAAGGTGCTACAATAGTACCCTTAACTTAATATTTTGTTGCACAACCTTATGAGGCAATCACTGCAATCAAACGATTTCTGTAACTGTCAATGAGACTTCTGCACCTCTCAGCAGGTATTTTGGCCCACTCCTCACGAGCAAACTGCTCCAGTTGTCTCAGGTTTGAAGGGTGCCTTCTCCAGACCGCATGTTTCAGCTCCTTCCACAGATGTTCAGTAGGATTTAGATCAGGGCTCATAGAAGGCCACTTTAGAATAGTCCAATGTTTTGCTCTTAGCCATTCTCGGCTGTTTTTAGCTGGCTGTTTTGGGTCATTATCCTGTTACAAGACCCATGACCTGCGACTGAGACCAAGCTGTCTGACACTGGGCAGCACATTTCTCTCTAGAATATCTTGATAGTCTTGAGATTTCATTGTACCCTGCACAGATTCAAGACACCCTGTGCTAGATGCAGCAAAGCAGCCCCAGAACATAACGGAACCTCCTCCATGTTTCACAGTAGGGACAGTGTTCTTTTCTTGGTATGCTTCATTTTTGCATCTGTGAACATAGTGCTGATGTGCCTTGCCAAAACGTTCCAGTTTTGTCTCGTCTGTCCATAGGACATTCTCCCAGGAGCTTTGTGGCTTGTCATCATGCAGTTTGGCAAATTCCAGTCTGGCTTTTTTCTGATTTGTTTTCAACAGTGGTGTCCTCCTTGGTCGTCTCCCATGAAGTCCACTTTGGCTCAAACAACGACGGATGGTGCGATCTGACACTGATGTACCTTGACCTTGGAGTTCACCTTGAATGTGTTTAGAGGTTGTTCTGAGCTCTTTTGTTACCATTCGTATTATCCGTCTCTTCAATTTTTCATCAAGTTTCCTCCTTTAGCCACGTCCTGGGAGGTTGGCTACAGTCCCGTGGATCTTAAATTTCTGAATAATATGTGCAACTGTAGTCACAGGAACATCAAGCTGCTTGGAGATGGTCTTATAGCCTTTAACCTTTAACATGCTTGTCTATAATTTTCTTTCTAATCCCCTGAGACAACTCTCTCCTTTGCTTCCTCTGGTCCATGTTTAGTGTGGTACACACCATGTCACCAAACAGCACAGTGACTACTTGTCACCCTTTAAATAGGCCGACTGACTGATTACAAGTTTGTAGACACCTGTGATGTTAATTAAGATAAGATAAGATAAGATAAGATAAGCCTTTATTAGTCCCACAACGGGGAAATTCCAGGATTGCAACAGCACAGGGATAGCAACACTCAGAGCAACAATCAGAAGGCAAGAAAAAAAACAAGCAAGCAAGAGCAGCTAATAAACATATGTACGTATTACTATAAAATATATATATATACACACACACACAGACACACAGTGCAGAGCATTGTAGCTGGATGGAATAAATATATGAATATATGAACACACAGTGCAGAGCATTGTAGCTAGATGGAATAAATATGTAAATATATAAACACCCACAGTACGGAGCATTGCAGCTAGGTGGAATAAATATGCAAGTATATAAACACACACAGTGCGGAGCAATGTAGCTAGATGGAATAATATGTAGATATATAAATATATAAACACCCACAGTACGGAGCATTGTAGCTAGATGGAATAAATATGCAAATATATAAACACACACAGTGCAGAGCATTGTTGCTAGATGGAATGAAACAGCATAACCGTCTACTTAGTTATCCTACATGGTATGATTATGTGCCCATACATATTCTCACCCTCCATAGCGACCGGTATGTTCCTAGTTGTATGCCGGAGAGGACCATTGTGTAAGTCTATTGCATCTTTTGCATTCAAAAAACTATTAGTTTGTTACGTCTTTTTGCTATCTCTGCGAGCAGCCCTGCTTAGGTTGTACAGTCTGACAGCCGTTGGTAGGAAGGACCTACGAAACCTCTCGGTTGTGCACCTGGGATGATGTAGTCTGCTGCTAAATGAGCTCCTCAGTGCATTCAGTATGTCCTGCATAGGGTGGAACTCGGACTCCAGCAGAGATGACAGTTTAGCCACCGTCCTTCTCTCTCCTATCTCCTCCATCGGATCAAGGCGCTGCCCCAGGACAGAGCTAGCTTTCTTAATCAGTTTGTTCAGTCTCTTCCTATCGGCTGCAGTAATGCCACTGCCCCAGCAGACCACTCCAAAAGTGATGGCTGATGCCACCACCGTGTCATAGAATGACTTCAGCAGCGCCCCTTGTACACCAAAAGACCTGAGTCTCCTCAGCAGGAACAGCCTGCGCTGTCCCTTCTTGTAGAGTGCATCAGTATTGTGTGACCAGTCTAGTTTATTGTTCAGATGAATACCCAGGTACTTATAGGATGTCACCATCTCGATGTCTGTTCCCTGTATATTTACTGGTACTGTGAGGGGCTGCCCATGCCTGCGGCAGTCCACCACCAGCTCCTTAGTTTTCCTCGCGTTGATCTGGAGGCAGTTCCGATGGCACCAGTCCACGAAGTCCTGGATAAGCCCTCTGTACTCAGCTTCATCTCCATTGGAGATGAGGCCAACGATCGCAGAGTCATCAGAGAACTTCTGTAGATGGCAGTGTGTTGTGTAATTAGAGGACATCTTGTTTGAACATGTCCCTATGGTCACATTATTTTCAATCTTTTCTAGGGGTACCATCATTTTTGTCCAGGCCTGTTTCATGAGTTTGTTTTTAAAAATAATTCTGTTGAACCACAATTCAAAAGCATCGTCTGATTTTCATTGGTTAATTTTCATAGAATTTTTATTTATTACCACTTTTGTCAGATTCAAGTTATTTCTGTGACCATTGTGGGTTTTTCTTTCATTAACAGAGGGGTACCAACAATTTTGTCCATGTGTGTAGGTGGTGGAAAAAGTGCCTCTACATTTGCAGCACTGATTGGCTAGACAGAGATTGAGCTGGAAAAGATGTGCAGCAAGTTAGGTTGATTAAGGACAGAGATGGTAATGTACCAAGAAGTGATGAGTGTGTTGAGAAGGTGGAAGGAGTACTTTGAGGAGCTGCTGAATGGAGAAAATGAGAGAGAGGAGGATGGATGAAGGAGAGATGGTGAACAAGGAAGTCCCAAGGATTAGCAAGGCAGAAGTGGGGGCAGCTTTGAAGAGGATGAAGAATGGAAAGGCGGTGGAGCTGTTTAGGAGAGATGGCAGTGGACTTTTTAACCAGATTGTTTAAGACAATCTGTGGAGTGAGAGGATGCCTCAGGAGTGGAGGTGAAGTGTTTTGGTCCCAATTTTCAAGAGCAAGGATGATACTCAGAGCTGTAGTAACTACAGAGGCATAAAACTGATCAGTCACACTATGGAAAATATGAGAAAAAGTTGCTGAAGCCAGGTTAAGACGAGGGGTGACAATCAGTGAGCAGCAGTACGGTTTCATGCTAAGAAAGAGTACTACATATGCAATGTTCGCTTTTAGAGTATTGATGGAGAAGTATAGAGAAGGTCAGAAGGAGCTGCACTGTCTTTGTGGATCTAGAGAAAGCATACTGTATGATAGGGTGCCAAGACAGGAAGTGTGGTATTGTATGAGAAAGTCAGGAGTGGCAGAGAAGTATGTGAGGGTGGTGCAGGACATGCATGATGACAGTGAGACAGTGTTGAGGTGTGCTGTACGAGTGACAGATGGATTCAAGGTGGGGTTACATGAGGGATCAGCTCTGAGCCCCTTCTTGCTTGCTATGGTGAGGGACAGGCTGAGAGACAAAGTCAGGCAGGCGTGTCTGTGGACCATGATGTTTGCAGACGTCATTGTGATCTGTAGTGAGAGTAGGGAGCAGGTGGAAGAGAACCTGGAGAGGTGGTGGTATGCTCTGGGGACAAGAGGAATGGAAGTCAGTAGAACAGGGATGTCCAATCATGTGCTATGGAGGGCCAAGACCCTGCAGGTTTTCTCTTCTACCCAGTCTCTTCCACAGGTGTTTTCACGTATCAGCAATCAGTGGGAAGAAATTCAGTGGAATCTGCTGTTGAAGACACTGGTTGGAGGTAAAGCCTGCAGGGTCTTGGCCCTCCATGGTGCATGATTGGGCACCCCTGCAGCAGAAGCAAGACATGAGTGTGAATGAGAGGGAGGTAGGTGTAACAGTAAAGATGCAAGTAGAAGAGATGTGAAAGTAGATGAATTTAAATACCTGGGGTCTACCATCCAAAGCCATGGAAAATGCACAAGAGAGGTGAAGAGTGTAGGCAGGGTGGAGACAAGTGTCAGGGGTGATTTGTGACAGATATTAGCTAGAGTGAAAGGGAAGATGTACAAGATGGTGGTGAGACCTGCAATGATGTATGGTTTGGAGATGGTGAAGCTGACACAAAGACCGGAAGCAGATCTGGAGGTGGCAGAGTCGAAGGCGCTAAGATTCTCATTAGGAGTGACTAGGAGGGACAGGATTAGAAATGAGTATACCAGAGGGACAGCTCAGGTTGAGTGGTTTGGAGACAAAGTAAGAGTCAAGGTAGAGATGGTCTGGACATATGCAGAGGAGGGATAGTGGATATCTTAGACAAAGGATGCTGAAGATGGAGCTGCCAGGTAGGAGGAAAAGAGGAAGACCACAGAGAAGATTCATGGATGTAGTGAAGGAGGACATGGAGAGGGTTGGTGTTAAGAGGAAGATCCAAGGGACAGGGTGAGATGGAGGCAGATGATCCGCTGTGGCAACCCCTAAAGGGAGCAGCGGAGAGATCACCCCTCATACAGGTGACCAGTAAACTAGCAGAAAAGAAGAAATGAACCTCACTTCTTACCAGTTTATTACCATTTATTGATGTGACCTCAATGTACAAAGATATGTAATAGAGCTGACAAAATACAAACTACAGCCATAAAATTAGTAAACTTAATACTAATCACCTTACAGATAGCGCATATTTGTTCTAAAACAGGAATAGTCAGAAGCCAACTTAACAATTAAAGGTAATTTAACTAAAAATGTCCTGCTGATTACTCAGAAGTGTGGATCAAAATAGGAAAATCTGTAGAATCAGCAATTTCTAACCACCTGGAATATGAGCAGTTCTGTAATGGGTCCTAATGCATGTTACCTTAGAACTGAATTTATTATTTATTTATTTCAGACAAAAGGAAACAAAAAAGAACATCCAACAAATACACCAAAAGATACATAAACACAATGCAAAGTGACAAAACCCTTTCCTTGGGTGCGCAAAAAAAGAGTAGGAAGAAGAAAAAGCCTTTCAAGTCCAACCCCTCAATACTGTAAGTACTTAATACTTAAATGAAAACAAATTGCCACCTATACAGACCAATCCAGAATGAGGGGAAAAAACCCCAATAAAAACACATGAAGAACAATGTATATATCATCATTTCTTTCCCATTACGGAGCAAAACAATTCTCTTAAGTCTATACCTGTCAAGAATAATATTTTTGTACTTTTTCTTAAAATGTATGGCATTGTTATTCTGTTTAATGTCCTCATCCAAACCATTCCACTAAATCACCCCACAAACTGAAATGCACAAACTTTTCTGCGTAGTGCGAATCTTCCTCTCAAATCATGCTCTCTCTCGCTCTCCAGAAACAATTTCTGTATATTTCCAGGGAGTAAATTATTTCTTGCTTTATAAACTATTTGTAAAGTTTTTAATTTCACCATATCCATAAATTTCAATAATTTTAACTTTAAGAACAAAACATTAGTGTGATCATAGTAGCCTACAATGTTTACAATTTAGAAAAGTAACAATAAACTTCATGCTATGCAACACAATAATGGACAGAACATTTCAAAATAAACTTAGTATAGGCATGAATTTCAAGAATAAAATTTCTAAAATGACAAAGAAGTTAGACAAATATATAATGCAAATATTACAGTATGCAAAGTAAAATGTTTGCTAAAACTTGTAATTTTTGTCTTGTTTGAAGATATATATTTAAAAGCCCTTTTTACCTAAATTATATATATCTATATATATATTATACGTATATATCCTAAGGCAGTATGCTACCTTAGGATATATTGACTAGATACCCTGAAGAATCATGCAGATAGGTATGAAAGCGAAAAATCATCCTTGGCTAAAGAAACATGGTAAAGATTTGAAGTTCGACAAAGTCATGTGTTGTCTTGCATGTACTTGGTGTAACTGATGACAGACTGGTACACAAATATTGATATACATGAATCAAGATTAAAATGCCCCCATTGTGCTTTTTGGGTATTTGATGTTCTTTAGTGTGCCATTGTAAAATATTTGTAAATTTAAAGTCAATGTTAAAGTCAAAACAGGGAGTAAACAGAGTAGATTTATCCCTTCCCTGGCACAGAAAACAATCTTGCATTATTTGTTCTACCAGATTTTCTTCCTGATGTATCGTCACTGGTACAACGCTCACCTAGCAGCTAGTTGGGCACCATTAAAAGCAGGTTCTATCAGCTCTAACTGCAAAACACTTCGGCTACTAGCAAAGCACATTAAATGCTGTGCTGTTGGACAGAAGAGCAAACAAGTATTTTTTTCACTCCCAGCATCTGAGGAAAGGAAAAAAAAAACTGAGGCTATTTAACCAGAGGCAAATCCGTGTGTTTAGTGTTAGCTCAGAGTGCAGCGTAACCCTGTTCTTTGGACTCACTTATTAGCTAATAAAAATACAATTTACCCCCTAAAATCTGTTTCTATTTGTATATTTTTTTGGTTGTCAAAACAACAGAACAAACATGAAACAAACTAAGAAACTGTAAACCAGTTGCTGCTTTAAATCTGGTTATACAACTGGTGGCAGAGCACTGCTAACTTCCTGATGTTATAACGCCAATACTGTCTGAATAAACAATTATTCACATCAGCTACAGAACACAGCTGTCGTGTGATTTTAGCTATATTAATAATTTTGTATGTAATGACTAAATTAGAAGCAATAAAACATTTTTCAAATGTTACATCAAACATAACTACAAATGCCACTAGTGCAAATGTAACATGTTACAAATGCCACTACTGCTGTTGCACTACCATTGTAACCGACCAATGAGAGCAGAATGTTTTGAGGAATCAGGATATGAAAATGGATGCATACAAAAATGTAAATTCACAATATAAAATCATTAGCTTCCACAGAAGCATAATAGGGGCACTTTAATAGCAAAAATTTCTTAAAATATAAACTTCAGATCCCATGACTCTTACAGGCACTTATCAAGCATGATTAAATTTTAAAAATGTCCAGAAAGATGTATGAAGAGCAGAGCAGAAGATTTGGTGTTTGTTTTCTCCATGGATCCCGCCTCACTCTTCCTCCTGCTCTTCATTTTGGTTCTTGGGTAACTGCAAAAGAGAGAGAGATTATTTTGCTTTTAAATAATTTAAATCATTCGTTGCCTCAGTCTGTCCAAAGTATGGGCTCCACAAACCCTCATACCGAAGATATGGGATGCACCAGTCCAGCAATCCACTGCAGATCCAATACCAGTAAAATTTAAAATGTTAAATTGCAAGGAAGGGACTTGCTTCTTCAAGCAACACTTGGCCTAAATTAAACCAGAGCTGTCCTAGGGCTCTGAATATTCACAAGCGATACACAGCAACGGGTCACAAAAACATTTATTTCAAAGGTAAACTACAAACTAGAAGCTTCCCCCTTCAAAATAATCTCCCTCACATCTAATGCACTTTCCCATCCTCCTCCACCATGCCTCCATGCACTCCTGGAAGGATTCGCCGCAGCTCTGTCATCATGGCCCTCTTTATGACTTCCACATTTGGAAAACACGTCCCCTTGAAGATCCCTTTGAGCTTGGGGAAAAGGAAATCACACGGAGCCAGGTCAGGTATGTAGGGAGGTTGCTACAGCACAGCAATGTTTTTCTCAGCCAGGAACTGTCGAAATGCTCAGGGCGTTGTGAGCCGGTGCATTGTCGTGGTGAAGAAGCCATGAGTTGTTTTGCCACAACTCTAGCCTCTTCTCGCACACCAAATGAAGCAAATGCTGCAGGAACTCACTGTAGACATGATGGCTGATCGCCTGGCCCTGTGGCAACGCGCTAATCCCTACCACAATCGTAGCTCACACAGCACACTAAGTCCCGTTATTTTTTTGACACACCTCATACCCTGCATGATCTTTTTTCCTCCACCAATAAACTGCATTAGCTTTTCAGAAATGTGACTCTTCTTATGAACCTGGATTTTTTTTTTTACATTGAATTGCAACTTTGTCAAATGTACCCATTTTCTTACAAATTTACCACATTTTTTACATGCATTTTTTTCCAAGTAAACCAAATTTGCAGCTTTGCATGAATTTAGCATTTTGCCCTCATAAGGTTGCAGTTTTTTTAATGTAAATCTGTTTTTTGTTGGGGTTTTTTTGGAGAGGGGGGTTGGGACTTATCAATATAAATTATTTGTGTATTGTTTATATGAGATGTGTTTATGAATTTGTTTTTTTTTTGGCCTGCTAAGGGACTACAGGTGTAAATTAGCTTGTAGCTATACTCTGGTGTGGTGCATCAAATGGCGACATTTATGTTTAAACCATACACTGTCCCTTTTAAATGAATGAGATAAATGAATTATCAAACTGCTGCAGTTGTTCAAGCAAGTTGCTTACAAGCACTTGTTCCATTTCACACATAATTTAGCACTGTGGCAGCACAGTTTTACCCTCGGCCGGGGGACCGCGGGGATCATGAGATCGTGGGTTCGATCCCAGCCCCCGACCAACAGTGAGCTGTGTGGAGTTTGCATGTTCTCCCCGTGTTGCGCGGGTTTACTCCGGGATTTCTCCGGTTTCCTCCCGCACACCAAAAACATGTAGGTTTAGGGCGCTCGCGCACGCAGCGACCAGCAGCCGGTGGCTTGTCACCAGACTGCAAACCAAGTCTACCTACGGGTACAAATAAGTAACAAAAAAAAAAATAATAATTCAAGTAAATCATTGCAGAACAACAGCTGAAATCAAAATTATTCAATCCCCACAGCAAATTAGGTTTGACAGACAGACTTTATTGATCCCAAACTGGGAAATTACACCGTAACAGCAGCATGACAGTAGACGACCAAAATGACAAAAACACACACAACATAATAGACAAAGGGATTACCGATGGAAAGTAAAACTGCTAAAAACTTATATACAGTACATCATAGATGAATAGATGGTGACCCATATTGATACATGAATCACACCCACTGTACAATGCAAGACTATCAGGCGCAGGGTGAAATGTGAGGCGCCAGTTAGACTGTAAGGTGCAGCATGGTAGCATAGTTATGACCAGAATACAACATTAGAGTGAGTTATTGTACAGTGAAATGGCATGTGGCAGGAAAGATTTCCTGTACTTAACCGCTCGGCAGCAACGCTGTAGTAGTCTGCTGGAGAAAGTGCTCCACTGTCTGTCCAGTGTGTGGTGGAGGGGGTGATCAGGATTGTCCATGATGGATCGCAGTTTATTTTGTGTCCTCCTCCCCACTACAGTCTCAAAAGTCTCCAGCCTGAGACCAAGTACAGAGCTAGCCCTCTTGACAATCTTGTCAAGTCTGTTGGTGTCGCTGGCTCTGATACTGCTACCCCAACAGACAGCAGCAAAGAAGATGGCGCTGGCGACAACGGCCTGGTAGAAAAGCTCCAGCATCCTGTTGCACACGCTGAAGGATCTCAGCTTCCTCAGAAAGTAGAGTCTGCTCATCCCCTTCTTGTACGGAGCATCGGTGTTGGATTTCCAGTGCGGTCTGTTGCTGATCATGACACCCAAGTATTTGTAGTCCTCTGTTACCTCCACATCCTCTCCCCAGAGCTGCAATGGCTATGAAGGCGTCCTCTTCTTCCTGAAGTCAATCACCATGTCTCTGGTCTTGCTGACATTCAGCCTCAGGTGATTCTGCGTGGGCCACTCCACAAATCTGTCTACCAGTGCCCTGTACTCCCCCTCCTTGCCCCCTCTTATACACCCAACTAGCAGGTGTTGGCAATAAACAAATCAAACAAGAACAATTTAAATAGCTCAACAACTAATACAGGTACATCACAATAAATTAGAATATCACTGAAAAGTTAATTTATTGCAGTAATTCAATTCAAAAAAATGAAACTCATATTGTATAGATTCATTACACACAGACTGACATATTTCAAATGTTTATTTCTTTTAATTTTGATGATTATGGCTTACAGCTCATAAAAACCCCAAATTAAGTTTCTCAAAAAATTAGATTATATAAGATCAGTTTTAAAAAAGTGGATTTTTTTTATTGAAATATTGGCCTACTGAAATGTATCTCCATGTACACACTCAATACTCCGGCAGTTCAATTCTCCTGTATGTCCTGTCCGCATAGTAGTATCGACATATAAACTCTTCACATCTTGAATCTTTGAATACTTGCTCGGGACTCCTTTTAGATGTATTACTGCATCAATGCGGAGTGACATGGAGGTGATCAACCTGTGGCACTGCTGGGGTGTTATGGAAGCCCAGGCTCCTTTGATAGTAGCCTTCAACTTGTTTGCATTGTTGGAGCTGGTGTCTCTCATCTTCCTCTTGACAGTTTAGGTCAGGAGAGTTCATTGGCCAATCATAACACAGTGATATCATTGTCATTAAACCAGGTATTGGGAATTTTGGCAGTGTGGGCAGGTGCCAAGATCTGCTGGAAAATGAAATCAGCATCTCCATAAAGCTTGTCAGCAGAGGGAAACATGAAGTGCTCAAAAATTTCCTGGTAGATAGCTACAATGACTTTGGACTTGACAAAACACAGTGGACCAACATCAGCAGGTGACATGGCTCCCCAAATCATCACTGACTGTGGAATCTTCACACTGGACCTCAAGCAACTTGGATTCTGTGCCTCTTCACTCTTCCTTTAGACCAGTGGTCCCCAAGCTACGGCCCGTGGGTCGGATACGGCCCGCCTCCACATTTGGCCCGGCCTCCTGAACAATACCAGAGACGCATTATGATTTTTTTTTTTTTTTTCAGTCTGGCAACGCGATCGAGACTAATACACGCATAGAACGTGACATTCTAGTCCACCCTTCTATTCCACCCTTCAACAGCAATTCTAGTTCGCTACCTGCTCCGGTCGCCTCTCTCTCTACTCACCTGCACACTTCACACACACCGTCCGCTCCGCTCCATTCACACGGGGGCGTGCCTCGGCTGCGCGCACCCACTCACTTGACTTTTTTTCATTAGCACTGGATGAGAGCACAGACGTGCAGGACACAGCGCAGCTGCTCATTTTTATTCATGGAGTTAGCGCAAACTTTGAAATGTGGGAGGAGCTGGCAGCCCTCCAAAGTCTCACAGGAACTACGATGGGGGAGGATATTGGCGAACACATTTTGACTGCATATGCTCACGCTCTCCACAAGGTAAGAGTTTAAGTAAGAGATTCTGCTCTGACAACTAAGCTGAACTTTTACCTGTTAAGATTGCGCACGGCACAACAGAAAGTTAATGTTCCATGGACTTTTTTTTCTGAGAAGAACCAGAGAGGGTTATTTGGTTATTATTTATTTCATAAATAGTGTTATTTATTTTGGCGCCTTGCATGGCAGCAGCCCTCTGATTCTACACTTGGGGTGTGTGTGATTGACACTGTAGATAGGTAAAACACAATCTCGTTCTACTGTACATGATTGGTTGTACAGTTGAATGACAATAAAGGGTGATTTAATTAATTTAATTAATTCATTAATTCATTCATTAATAGTGTTATTATTTATTTTCTGACTTTTTTTTTCCTGTGAAGATCCCGGAAAGGGTTATTAATATTTGGTTATGCATGGCTTTCTGGAAAACAATAAATGTTTACGTTTAGGCACCCCTGCGATCGTCTCAATTTTTCTGTTACAAACTGACCCCGGCCCCCATCAGAGAAGGCAAAAGTTATGTGGCCCTCACAGGAAAAAGTTTGGGGACCCCTGCTTTAGACTCTCAGACCGTGATTTCCAAATGGCAGGACTTGGCACCTGATTTGGGGAGCCATGTCTTCTGCTGGTGTTGGTCTACTGTGGTTCATCAAGTCCAAAGTCAGTGCAGCTGTCTATTAGAAAATTTAAGAGTTCATGCTTCCCTCTGCTGACAAGCTTTACGGATGTGCCGATTTCATTTTTCTGCAGGACTTGGCACCTTCCCAGCTTGTCGAAACTACCAATACCTGGTTTAATGACCATGGTATGTGCTTGATTGGCCTGCAAACTCTCCTGACCTAAACCTCATTAATAATCTATGGGGTATTGTCAAGAGAAAGAGGATGAGAGACATCAGATCCAACAATATAGATGAGCTGAAGTTCGCTATCAAAGCAAACTGAGCTTCCATAACACCTCAGTGCCACAGACAAATCACCTCCATGTCAGGCCGCATTGATGCAGTAATTCATGCAAAAGGCGCCCCAACCAAGTATTGAGTGTGTCCATGGATATACTTTCCAGTTGGCCAACATTTCTATTAAAAATCTTAATTGAGCTAATGCAATATTCTCATTTTTTGAGAAACTGAATTTTGGGTTTTCATTGGATGTAAACCAGGGATGGGCAACTTTGGTGGCAGTGATGGCCACATTTTTTCCTCACTTCCCGAGAGCCAGATTTATATATAACCTTACATGTAGTTTTTGGAAACCTTCTGGGGGGGGGGTATTATTTCCTGCAAAGTCAAAAATTTCACAGTTAAAACTGAAAATACAAATGAAAATAAAAGCTACTCAGTGTTTTATCATATTGTAATTAAAATTACTGATAAAATTTTATCTGCCCTGCAATGGACAGGCGATCTGTCCAGTGTGTACCCTGCCTCTCACCAAAAGATGCTGGGATAACCTCCAGCCCCCCCCACCCCCAAGTTGCCAGTTGCCCATCCCTGATGTAAACCATAATCATCAAAATGAAAAGAAATAAGTGCCTGAAATATATCACTCTGTGTGTAATCTATACAAGATTCACTTTTTGAATTGAATTACTGAATTAACGGCAGACTTTTCAATGGTATTCTATTTAGTGAGATTAGGGCTAGGCGATATAGTTCAGAAAAATGGATGGCGATAGAGAAATTATTTGGCGATACATTACATGATACATACTGTGATATGCATTTGTGTACTGAATGTCCTTTAAAATTTGGTTTTACTTACATTTTTTTTTCGAAATTATATATATATATATATATATATATATATACAGTATATATATATATATATATATATATATATATATATATGGCGAGGAAGGCCTCGGGACTGGACGGCATCAGCGCGAAGCTCCTCAAGTCCTGCGCAGACCAGCTGTGTGGGATTGTGGAGCACATCTTCAACCTGAGCCTGAAGTTGGGGAGGGTACCACAGTTGTGGAAAACATCTTGTGTGGTACCTGTACCAAAGACTTCCCACCCCAAAGACCTGAACAGCTACAGACCAGTGACCCTGACATCTCACATGATGAAGACCCTAGAGAGACTGCTCCTTGCTCACCTCTGCCCCCTGATGGGACCAGCGATGGATCCACTCCAGTTCGCCTACCAGCATGGCATTGGGGTGGAGGATGCAGTGATCTTCCTCCTTCACCATTCCCTGTCCCACCTGGAGAAGCCCGGGAATGCGGTGAGGATCATGTTCTTTGACTTCTCCAGTGCTTTCAACACTATCCAACCGATGATCCTGAAGGACAAGCTGCTGTGCGCAGGGGTGGACCAGCACCTGTTATCATGGATCCTGGACTACCTCACTAACCGGCCACAGTTTGTGAGAACCCGGGATTGTGTGTCCGGCACGATCATCGGTAGCACAGGGGCCCCCCAGGCAACGTTTTTGGCTCCCTTCCTGTTCACCCTTTATACTGCGGACTTCTCACACAACACAACACACTGCCATCTACAGAAGTTCTCTGACGACTCTGTGATCGTCGGCCTCATCTCCAATGGAGATGAAGCTGAGTACAGAGGACTTATCCAGGACTTCGTGGACTGGTGCCATCAGAACTGCCTCCAGATCAATGCGAGGAAAACTAAGGAGCTGGTGGTGGACTGCCGCAGGCAAGGACAACCCCTCACAGCACCAGTAAACATCCAGGGAACAGACAATGAGATGGTGACATCCTACAAGTACCTGGGTGTTCATCTGAACAAAATAAACTAGACTGGTCACACAATACCGACGCACTCTACAAGAAGGGACAGCGCAGGCTGTTCCTACTGAGGAGGCTCAGGTCTTTTGGTGTACAAGGGGCGCTGCTGAAGACATTCTACGACACGGTGGTGGCATCAGCCATCACTTTTGGAGTGGTCTGCTGGGGCAGTGGCATTACAGCAGCCGATATGAAGAGACTGAACAAACTAATCAAGAAAGCTAGCTCTGTCCTGGGGCAACGCCTTGACCCAGTGGAGGAGATAGGAGAGAGAAGGATGGTGGCTAAACTGTCATCTCTGCTGGAGTCTGAGTCCCACCCTATGCAGGACATACTGAACGCACTGAGGAGCTCATTTAGCAGTAGACTACATCATCCTAGGTGCGCAACCGAGAGGTTTTGCAGGTCCTTCCTACCTACGGCTGTCACACTGTATAACCTAAGCAGGGCTGCTCACAGCGATGGCAAAAAAACGTGACGACCTAATAGTATTGAATGCAAAAGACGCAACAGACGTACACAAATGGTCCCCTCCAGTATGTAACTAGGACAATATCAGTCGCTACGGAGGGTGACAATATGTATGGGTACATATTCATACCATGTAGGGTAGGTAACTAAATAGACGGTTATGCTGTTTATTCCATCTAGCTACAATGCTCCGCACTGTGTATATATATTTATATATTTATGTGTACATATGTATATTCACTGCTCTAATAATATACATTATTATATATACAGTGGGGCAAAAAAGTATTTAGTCAGCCACCAATTGTGCGGGTTCTCCCACTTAAAAGATGAGAGAGGTCTCCAATTTTCATCATAGGTATACCTCAACTATGAGAGACAAAATGAGAAAAAAAAAATCCAAAAAAATCGCATTGTCTGATTTTTAAAGAATTTATTTGCAAATTATGGTGGAAAAGAAGTATTTGGTCACCTACAAACAAGCAAGATTTCTGGCTCTCACAGACCTGTAACTTCTTCTTTAAGAGGCTCCTCTGTCCTCCACTCGTTACCTGTATTAATGGCTAGGGGTGGGTTCAAAAGATCAATATATCGATATGGATCGATACATGTTTGACTGAGCCGATATCGATCCACAAAATCCGCGGATCGATCTTTTAATATTAATATGTTTTAATATAATATTTTTACGTTTGTGAACGTCTGCTGAGTATAATCGGGTCGAAACCGGGTCAGTGCGCCAGGAACAACAGCCGAGACCAATAAACAACCGACGTGCTAACGGAGCTAGCAAGCTAACGGATATGCTAGTTCTTCTTCTGTGGTGTTAAAACGGTTCTCATCCGGCAAGAGTTTCCTGCCGCGTGTGCTCTTTCGTGTTTACACGAGCGGAGATAATAACGTGCGTCTCTTAATTTAGCAACAAAAGTCACCGTAAAGATTGTCCTCAACAGCTTCTGAATATTTTTCATCAATAAAACTTCTGTGTTCCCTGCGGCGCGGGCACACATCTTTTGTGTTTACATGACGCGGAGATAATAACGTGCGTCTCTTAATTTAGCAGCAAAAGTCACCGTAAAGACTGTCCTCAACAGCTTCTTAATATTTTTCATAAAGCGGGGATAAACGGACTTTTACTCCATGCAGCACTGTGTTGGAACATAAAGTTGACGACTGATAAAGGGAAAATGCGCGGAGACTAAAACCCGTGAAGCAGAGACTTGGAGCTGCTGAGACTGTAAGTATAATATTTGTTTCTTTTAACGTTTGTGTCGTCAATTAATAATTTATCCGGCATGATGATGGTTTCTTTTACAAACTATGGACACAGAGAGAACTGTTGGTTAAGCGCTGTGAATAAATGCAGAATTAAGGTATATTTTATGAGATTATGGACTTCTGCCACTTAAGCGATGTGAAGAGAATAAATCACAATAAAATTAATAAAGGCTGCAGTGGCTTCCGGTTATGGCTGCCACGTAGGACGGACGTGTCTCGCTCTGCTCTGCTCTGCTCCTGGAGAAAAAAATCGGCAAATAACTCTCTCATTTGGGACAGAACGTATCCCAGCATTTGAGCGAGGATATGTCGGCGAAGCCTAAGGCTGGAAAACCAGGAAAAGGAAAAACCGAGCCGCCGAAACAGTCCAAATTAACGGACTTTCAGGTCTGTGACGCAGCAAACAAGGCTCCATATATGGCGGAGGAGGTTGGCGGCGGTGCGATTTCTGCGGGGAATGGCGCAGATGCGCTGATGGCTGCCATGAGTTCAATGAGAGCGGACTTTTCCTCTAGATTTGATGGGATTATGACAGCGTTGGAAGGAATAAGAAAGGAATTGGGTGACTGTGTAGAACGAACGGCGCAGATGGAGCTCCGTCTCGCTAGTGCTGAAGATGACGTCACCCGTCTTCAATTAAAGGTGCGCACTTTGGAAAAAAAAAATAAATCTCTGGAAGATAATATTTTGGATTTGGAATCTCGGTCGAGACAGAATAATTTGAGGCTGGTGGGTCTTCCAGAGGAATCAGAAGGTCGGGACGTATGTTCCTTTCTGGAAAAGTGGATTCCGGAGGTGCTGGGCAGCGAGGAGTTGCAATCAGCAGTGGTTCTGGAAAAAGCACATCGTATTGGCCCACGGAGAGATAAGGGACCGCCGAGGACCTTAATTATGAAGTTTCTTAGCAACAGAGACAGGATGAAGATCTTCAACGCTGCACGTGCTAAAGGAGAGATTAAACACCAGGACCAGCAGGTGCGGTTCTACCCAGATTTGGCCACAGGAATCCAGCAATTGAGGAAGCAGTTTGATCCCGTACGTAAGGAGCTGCGCAACCTTGGGATTCGTCATGGTGTAATCTATCCTGCGAGACTGCTGACCACGTATGAGGGCAGAACCCACATCTTCAAGACCCCAGAGGAGGCGCAGGAGTTCATCAAGAAGATCAAAGAAGAAGAAGAGACTGGTGGGAGCTAAGCATGAACAAAATATAAGGTAGAATAATTAAGCATTTGCACAGGCATCTGACTGACTTGAAGTAAATAGTAAGTTTACAAAATATAGATTGTATTATATATTAAAAAAAAACAAAAACAAAACAAACAAAAAAAAAAAACTATGATGTACAAAGTTGTTAAAAATCTTGGAGTTAAGTTGGAAAACTACAGAGGAGAGTTAATGTTACGTCATTAAAAGTAGTAGAGTTAGGGTGATTGGGAGGATGAAGAAGGAGTGGCTTAGGCTGTTCCCCGTGGGTGTGGAACGGTCGATGGCTATATCGGGAAACAGAATTTTTCTTTTGATTTTGGGGGGTTTGCCACAAGTGTGGGAAGGGGAAATTTGTTTGTGTGTAGTTTGTAGGATGAATGTTCAACCACTCATGTTTTTGCTTCTCTGTATGAGCATGTTTACACTGCAAGGTAATCCTAAACTCTCTATTGATCATGGACCAAAGTGTTAATCTTAATTTAACTTCATGGAATTGCAGAGGTCTACAAAATTTAAAAAAACTTAAACAAGTTATGAATAAAATAAAGGACATGGGTTCAAGAATTGTGTTTTTACAAGAAACTCATCTGATAGAGGAGGATGTTAAAAGAATTAGGAGTAGATGGCAGGGAAGTGTATTCACCTCTTCATTTTCATCCCGAGCCAGGGGAGTTATGACTCTCATACATAAATCAGTTCCTTTTCAAGTGAAAAATGTAATTGGAGACAAATTTGGAAGATATGTAATCATTCAAGGTTCTTTGCTATTAGAAAATATAAATCTTGTGAACTTATATGGTCCCAATATAGATGATCAGAAGTTCTTTGCTAATTTATTTCTCATCTTATCATCACTTACAGGGCAACATATAATAGCAGGGGATTTTAATTGTACATTGAATCCAGGTGTGGATAGATCAACAGGACTGGATTGTACGCACATTGGATGTAGGATGACTATTAATCATTTTATGAAAGAATTGAGATTGTTAGATATATGGAGAGAAATGAAACCACAAGTTAAAGCCTATTCTTGTTATTCCAGTACCTACAAGACATTCTCACGTATTGATTATTTTTTGATTTCCACAGAATTAAGGTCCAAGATTCAAAACTGCTTTTATGATAACATCGTGATCTCTGATCATGCACCCTGTTGTCTAATATATGTAGATAAAAAATTGACAAAGGAATCAGGTAGATGGCAATTTCAGCATAAATGGCTTCAGGATGAGGAATTTGTCAAGTATATAGAAAAACAGATAGACGAGTTCTTTGACATCAATACTACACAAACATCAGCATGTGTAAAGTGGGAGGCTTTCAAAGCTTTTATTAGGGGACATATTATTAGTTATACAGGATCAAAATCTAAGAAGACTCGAGAGGAGAGAGCTAAATTGGAACATAAAATAAAAAATCTTCAGGAAAAAGTGTATGCAGGAAGTGACCCAAGGTTGGAGAATGAATTACTGATTTTGAGAGCTGAATACGACAAAAAATCAGCGAATAGAGCTGCCTCGAGTCTTCTAAGATTGAAACAATCTTTTTATGAACAAGGTGAAAAATCAGGAAAATTATTAGCATGGCAGATTAAACAATTGGAAATTAAAACACCAATTACCAGTATTATAAGTAATGGACAGGTAGTTATAGATCCTTTAGAAATTAATAGAGCCTTTAGAGATTACTATGAAAAATTATATGATACCAAAAATGAACCTGATTTAACAAAACTAAATGGGTTTTTGAACGAACTATCTATACCGTGTATTCCAAATGAAAACAGGGAGATATTGGAGTCTAAAATTAGTCAAGAAGAAGTTGGGCTAGCCATTGATAATATGAAATCAGGAAAAAGTGCAGGACCAGATGGTCTTCCAGTTGACCTTTATAAAAAATTTAAGAATAAATTAATAAAACCTTTTTTGGAAATGGTTTTAGAAGCATTTCAAAATAATAATTTACCATCATACATAAATAATGCCTTAATTATACTGCTGCCAAAACCAGGTAAGCCCTCTAATAAATGTGAAAATATGAGACCAATAAGCCTATTAAACGCCGACCTTAAGATAATCTGTAAAATTTTAGCAAGACGAATACAAGAAATTTTACCAAATATTATTAATCGAGATCAGAATGGCTTTATAAAGGGTAGACAAGGCTTCCATAATGTAAGAAGACTATTTAATATTATTTATTTTAATAAAGAAGCACCGGATACAGCTCTCCTATCATTGGACGCCGAAAAGGCCTTTGATAGAGTTGAATGGCCCTTTCTTTTTGAAGTCTTACAAAGGTTTGGACTTGGAAATAATTTCATAAAATGGGTTCAAATAATATACAATAATGCTACAGCAGAAATCCTAACAAATAACAATATTTCAAAACCAATAAAAATCAATAGAGGATGTCGACAAGGCTGTCCACTTTCACCTTTACTGTTTACTATGGCAATTGAACCTTTAGCGATAGCGATACGTTTACATTCACAAATATATGGAATTAAAGTTGGACCAACAGAACATAAAATCTCCCTGTACGCCGATGATATAATTTTGTTTATGTCGAATCTAAAAAAATCAATTCCAACCTTGTTGAATTTAATAAAGAATTTTGGGGAAATATCAGGATATAAAATAAATAAAACTAAATCTTCAATATTAATGCTAAATGAGACCCAGAGAAATTACCCAGCCCCTGAGGTAAATCAATTCAATGTTGTAAATCAGTTTAAATATTTAGGAATCCAAATTATGCCTAAGCTAGAATCAGTCGCCAGTGTCAACTATGAAGCCTTAATGTCAGATATCAGTGAGTTAACTCAGAGATGGATGTCACTACCAATGTCGATGATCGGGAGAATCAATATACTTAAAAGTAATATTTTACCTAAAATACTTTATTTATTTCAATACATTCCCTTATCACCACCTTTAGATCTATTCTCAAGAATAAAAAAAAAGTTAGTGGAATTTATATGGAACAACAGGAGGGCTAGATTACGTTTGTCTTTATTATATTTACCATTTGATCGTGGAGGTCTGAAATGTCCAAATTTTATGTTGTATTATTGGTCGGCACAACTGAGGTCTATGACATATTATTTTTCATCAAATGATCTCCCTCACTGGACTGAAATGGAATCATACAATTTACCTTTACCTCTTCCCATATTCATATACTCAGATTCGGCAAAAAAATTACAAAAACAAGTTAAAAATCCATTTGTAAAGCATATGATCAAAATATGGTGTGAAGCTAAAAACTATTTAAAAGAACCACAGTTATTGTCACAATTTAGTCCAATATGGGGTAATCAATATTTTAAACCAGGGAGAGCGGACGCTGTATTTAAAGTATGGAATTTAAAAGGGATACAAAAGATTCAGGATTTATATTTGCCAGGTGCAGACAACATAATGTCTTTTGAAGAGCTGAGGATCAAATTTAATCTCAATAGAACACATTTTTTTAAATATCTTCAACTTAGAAACTTTATTCGATCAAATCAAAATAAAGCTCTCACTCGACCTATTTATTCATCCTTGGAAAAAATGATGATGAAAGATAGTAAAAGAAAGGGTATTATTTCAGAGTTTTATAACTCATTGACACTATCTTCAAGTGAAAATTCACTGAAAAGATTAAACTACTGGAAAGAAGATCTGCAAATTGAAATTTCAGAGGAACAATGGGAATTGGCTTGTACAGAAGCTCAAACCAAATCAATAAATGCACGCCTTAAATTGATACATTTCAAATGGTTAATGCGGATGTATGTTACACCGGAGGAGTTAAATAGATATAACAAAAATATACCAGATACATGCACAAAATGCATGGAAAGTAAAGGAACCCTATTTCATTGTTTATGGGAATGTAGATTAATAAGAATGTTTTGGGAAGAGGTGAGGGTAACAATTGAAAAAATAATCTCAAAACAAATCATATTGAATCCTAAACTGTTTTTGTTGGGTCTGTACCCAGAAAAGCATAATTTTAATAAAAGTGAAAGAACATTCATAGACCTCAGTTTGCTTAATGCCAAAAAATGTATTGCACTATTATGGAAAAAGACTCATAGACCAGATGTGACTCAGTGGTTAAGACAGATGTTAACAAACCTTCCATTAGAAAGAATAACATATATACTAAAATCAAAGGAAATTGTGTTTGAGAATATATGGAGACCTTTTATTGATTATGTAAAAAATTTAAACATAACTCTTGAAGAAGAAGGTGAATGATGTGTGTGGACCTTGTAAATTCCAAACTGGTGAACATAATATGTATACTTATGTATTGGATTGTCTAGACTAAACAGAGGAGCATTGTTGAAGACTTGATTTTGTTGGTGGTTGTTGGTGTTTTTAGTGCATTTTTTTTTTTTTGTAGTACTTTAGTGTTAGTGTTTGATTGTTTGTATCATGTTTGTTAAAAAAAAAAAAAGGTTCAATAAAGATATTGTGGAAAAAAAATAAAGGCTGCAGTACAACAAGCTATTTTTACTCAGTAGAACTAAATTGAAATGAACAAACCTTCTCAGGAAATGAACTGAAACCCTTTTCCAACATTGAAAGTTAATTTGTAGTTAAAATATAAAAAAAAAAACCTAAATTATTAAACCCTACTGTGGTGTGGCGATCTAAAAATATGAATGTTAATTTTACTGTGAAATCTATTCTTTTTATCTGCCTTCAGATGTGTGAAGACTGGAAGCTTCATCCTCACTGAGACCTTCTGAAGGTCAGAGGTCATCAGTGGAGGAGCATCCCTGCTTCATGTGGATTTCAGCACAGAAGAAGACCTTCAAGATTCAAGGAGGTGCTGCCATCACTTTCTCCACACTAACATGCATTCAATGCAATTTAGTTGTTGTAATGACAAATTCTTTTATTTCTTTTTTTAAAGTTCTCAGCAAGAACACAATATTGGTCATTTTTTTTTTACAATTTTACTGAGCATTTAATTCTAAATAAATCACTGTTTAACAAGAAATTTTTGGCAATCCTGTACTTTTCTTGTGGTGTTACGTAGAATAGAATCACTGTAAACTATGGAAAAAGCAGCTGCTTTAAAATATGTACTTCCTCACACAACTTTGAGTGCAAAAAAACTCTAAAAGTGCCAAAACTTTTTGGAAAAGCTCCCACAAATCCAGGCTTTTTGGGCCACAACAATCACAAAAACAGCTGACAAAATCCTGGAGGGACAAATACAATGAGATTATGAATGTATGGTTCATGCATTGAATTTGTTTACTTACTCTGGGTGGTGAACTTGACACGACACACCCTTTGCACTAAAGAAAGCACCTGTGAGCACTTTATGAAATGATAAGTTAAATAATAAAAAGTGCATTATTGTAACTGATTTTGGGTCAGTTCTATATGTGATAATTTATGTATTAACAAAGTTAGAAGATTCTTGGTACAATTTGCAGCATTAGGTCTCGAAGATTTTTGTTTCATGGGAAGTAAAATGGCTATTAAAATGGTAATTCCCCAGATTAAATTGGGATCGGATCGAATCAGGATCGAATCGGAATCGAATCGATTCAGAATCTCAAGAATCGGAATCGAATCGATTCTGGAAATTAGGGATCGTTCCCAGCCCTATTAATGGCACCTGTTTAAACTCGTTATCAGTATAAAAGACACCTGTCCACAACCTCTAAACAGTCAGACTCCAAACTCCACTATGGCCAAGACCAAAGAGCTGTCAAAGGACACCAGAAACAAAATTGTAGACCTGCACCATGCTGGGAAGACTGAATCTGCAATAGGTAAACAGCTTGGTGTGAAGAAATCAGCTGTGGGAGCAGTTATTAGAGAATGGAAGACATACAAGACCACTGATAATCTCCCTCGATCTGGGGCTCCACGCAAGATCTCACCCTGTGGGGTCAAAATGATCAGGAGAACGGTGAGCAAAAATCCCAGAACCACACGGGGGGACCTAGTGAATGACCTGCAGAAAGCTGGGAACAAAGTAACAAAGGCTACCATCAGTAACACACTACGCCGTCAGGGACTCAAATCCTGCAGTGCCAGACGTGTCCCCCTGCTTAAGCCAGTACATGTCCAGGCCTGTCTGAAGTTTGCTAGAGAGCATTTGGGTGATCCAGAAGAGGATTGGGAGAATGTCATATTGTCAGATGAAACCAGAATAGAACTTTTTGGTAAAAACTCAACTTGTCGTGTTTGGAGGAGAAAGAACACCATACCTACTGTGAAGCATGGGGGTGGAAACATCATGCTTTGGGGCTGTTTTTCTGCAAAGGGACCAGGACGACTGATCCGTGTAAAGGAAAGAATGAATGGGGCCATGTATCGTGAGATTTTGAGTGAAAACATCCTTCCATCAGCAAGGGCATTGAAGATGAAACGTGGCTGGGTCTTTCAGCATGACAATGATCCCAAACACACCACCCAGGCAACGAAGGAGTGGCTTCATAAGAAGCATTTCAAGGTCCCGGAGTGGCCTAGCCAGTCTCCAGATCTCAACCCCATAGAAAATCTTTGGAGGGAGTTGAAAGTCCGTGTTGCCCAGCGACAGCCCCAAAACATCACTGCTGTAGAGGAGATCTGCATGGAGGAGTGGGCCAAAATACCAGCAACAGTGTGTGAAAACCTTGTGAAGACTTACAGAAAACGTTTGACCTCTGTCATTGCCAACAAAGGGTATATAACAAAGTATTGAGATGAACTTTTGTTATTGACCAAATACTTCTTTTCCACCATAATTTGCAAATAAATTCTTTAAAAATCAGACAATGTGATTTTCTGGATTTTTTTTTTTCTCATTTTGTCTCTCATAGTTGAGGTATACCTATGATGAAAATTGGAGACCTCTCTCATCTTTTAAGTGGGAGAACTTGCACAATTGGTGGCTGACTAAATACTTTTTTACCCCACTGTATATATATTCATTTCACTTGTGAAAAAGCTGAATAATAAAATAAAATGAAAACTTATGTCAGAGAAAATTCTTCACAACAATGTACCGGAGTGGTGGCTCAGTTGGTAGAGCATCCGCCCCACACCCGGGAGGCAGGGGTTCAAATCCCGGCCGGGTCATGCCGAAGACCATATAAAAGTGGAACTTCCTGCCGTCCAGCTTGGTGCTCAGCAATAAATGGAATGGAGGAGGGAACTCTGTGGCGGCGCCTTGCATGGCAGCGGCCCTCTGATTCTGCACTTGGGGTGTGTGTGATTTACACTGTAGATAGGTAAAGCACAATCTCGTTCTGCTGTACATGACTGGTTGTATGGTTGAATGACAATAAGGGTGATTTAATTTAACAGCAAAGTATCTTTTTTTCATTTGCTTAATAGAACTCACATCATCAAGTAATCAAGCTTATCCACACTGAAATGTTTCAGTTTACCACATATAGTTAATACTTTGCAGTCTAATAAGAGACAGAAGTATAATTTGTTGCTTATTTTAGCTTTTTTTTTTTTTTTTTTTTTTTTTTTAAAAATATGTCTTAGGGCTGTGCGATATGACGATATATATCAGATGTTAATATACACATATGCGCATTCCAAACTATTATGCAAATAGGATTTTTACTGTCATAAACATTCAGTTTTTTGTTTTTCAATTTAACTCATGGATGATATTGTGTCTCAGGGCTCTTTGAATCACTGACGTCAATCTCAGACACCTGACATAATTAGTTTGCCAGGTGAGCCCAATTAAAGGAAAACTACTTACAGTTAGGCCCAGAAACATTTGGACAGTGACACAATCTTCAAGATTTGGGCTCTGCATGCCACCACATTGGATTTGAAATGAAACAACTACAACAGAAGACTTAAACTACAACTACAACAGAAGTGCAGACTTAAAGGTTTAATTCAAGGGGTTGAACAAAAATATATGATTAAACATGTAGGAATTGTAGCTATTTTTATACAAACGGTCCTCATTTCAGGGGCTCAAAAGTAATTGGACAAATAAACATAACCCTGAGTAAAATGTTACTTTTCAATATTTTGTTGAGAATCCTTTGCAGGCAATGACTGCCTGAAGTCTGGAACCCATGGACATCACCAAACGCTGGGTTTCCTCCTTTGTGATGCTTTGCCAGGCCTTTACTGCAGCTGTCTTCAGTTGTTGCTTGTTTGTGGGTCCTTCTGCCTTAAGTTTTGTCTTGAGCAAGTGAAATGCATGCTCGATTGGGTTGAGATCTGGTGACTGACTCGGCCATTGCAGAATATTCCACTTCTTTGTTTTAAAAAACTCCTGGGTTGCTTTTGCAGTATGTTTTGGATCATTGTCCATCTGTACTGTGAAGCACCGTCCAATCAACTTTGCTGCATTTGGCTGAATCTGAGAAGAAAGTATATCCCTATACACTTCAGAATTCATCCGGCTGCTTCTGTCTTCTGTCACATCATCAATAAACACAAGTGACCCAGTGCCATTGGCAGCCATGCATGCCCATGCCATCACACTGCCTCCACCATGTTTTACAGAAGATGTGGTGTGCTTTGGATCATGAGCTGTTCCAATTCCTTTCCAAACTTTCTTCTTCCCATCATTCTGGTACAGGTTGATCTTAGTCTCATCTGTCCAAAGAATGCTGTTCCAGAACTGGGCTGGCTTCTTCAGGTGTTTTTTGGCAAAGTCAATTCTGGCCTTTCTATTTTTGAGGCTGATTAATGGTTTGCACCGTGTGGTGAATCCTTTGTATTTACTCTCATGAAGTCTTCTCTTCATGGTAGACTTAGATACTGATACACCTACTTCCTGGAGAGTGTTCTTCACTTGAGTGGATGCTGTGAAGGGGTTGTTCTTCACCATGGAAAGGATTCTGCAATCATCCACCACTGTTGTCTTCCGTGGACGTCCAGGCCTTTTTGAGTTCCCAAGCTCACCAGTGCACTCTTTTTTTTCTCACAATGTACCAAACTGTTGATTTGGCCACTCCTAACATTTCTGCCATCTCTCTGATGGATTTCTTCTTTTTTTTCAGCCTCAGGATGGTCTGTTTCACCTCCATTGAGAGCTCCTTTGACCGCATGTTGTGTGTTCACAGCAACAGCTTCCAAATGCAAACACCACACGTGGAATCAACCCCAGACCCTTTAACTGCTTAATTGATGACAGGTTAACGAGGGAAGAGCCCATGCAGCCTTGTTATTTTTTTTTGCAGCCTTCTGAGTCAGTTGTCCAATTACTTTTGGTCCCTTGAAAAAGAGGCGGCTATGTATTAAAGAGCTGTAATTCCTAAACCCTTCCTCCAATTTGGATGTGAATACTCTCAAATTACAGCTGAGAGTCTGCACTTTAAGCCCATATTGATTATATAATTGTATCCTGAATATGTTTTCGTAAACAGCTAAAATAACAAAACTTGTGTCACTGTCCAAATATTTTTGGGCCTAACTGTAAGAAGGATGTTCCACATTATTAAGCATGCCACAGGTTTCAAGCAATATGGGAAAGAAAATGGATCTCTCTGCTACTGAAAAGTGTCAAATAGTGCAATGTCTTGGACAAAGTATGAAAACATTAGATATTTCACAAAAACTTAAGCGTGATCATCGTACTGTGAAGAAATTTGTGTCTTATTCAGAGCACAGATGGGTTTGTGCAGAAAAACGCATAATGAGGAAAACAAATTCCTCGGATTAAGACAGCAGCTGCTAAAATGCCATTACAAAGCAGTAAACAGGTATTTGAAGCCGCTGGTGCCTGTGGAGTCCCACAAACCTGAAGGTGTAGGATCCTCCAGAGGCTTGCAGTTGTGCATAAACTTAATATTCGGCCACCCGAATAATAAACTTAATATTCGGCCAACAGTTTCTGCTCACAAGCAGAAACTGTTGCAGTGGGCCCAGCAATACATGAAGACTAATTTTCAAACAGTCTTCTTTACTGATGAGTGCCGTGCAACCTTGGATGGTCCAGATGGATGGAGTAGTGGATGGTTGGTGGATGGCCACCATGTCCCAAACAAGGCTGCGACATCAGCAAGGAGGTGGGGGAGTCATGTTTTGGGCCGGAATCATGGAGAGAGAGCTGGTAGGCTCCTTTAGGGTCCCTGAAGGTGTGAAAATGACCTTGGCAAAGTACAGTATATAGAGTTTCTGATGGACCACTTTCTTCCATGGTACAAAAAGAACCACCGTGCCTTCCGTAGCAAAATTATTTTCATGCATGACAATGCACCATCAGTGTACCAAGAATACCTCTGTGTCATTGGCTGCTATGGGCATAAAAGGAGAGAAACTCATGGTGTGACCCCCATCCTTCCCTGATCTCAACCCTATGGAGAACCTTTGGAGCATCGTCAAGGAAAAGAACTATGAGGGTGGGAGGCAGTTCACATCAAAACAACAGCTGTGGGAGGCTATTCTGACATCTTGCAAAGAAATTCAAGCAGAAACTCTCCAAAAACTCACAAGTTCAATGGATGCAAGAATTTTGCAAAGAAATTCAAGCAGAAACTCTCCAAAAACTCACAAGTTCAATGGATGCAAGAATTGTGAAGGTTATATTTGTATTCCAAACTTTACTGTCACTGAGACATACACGACAGTGCACATAGAATGAAATTTCGTAGCTTTGCTCTCCACAACAATATTCAGTAATAAATAAAGCAAGATAGATCAGAAGAATTTGCAACTAGTCCAAGCTAAGGTGCAATTACAACATTTTAAAATTTAACTCCCAATATATATAAAAATCTACACAGCGAAAAGATACGTCTATACAATCTAAAACTGTGCCTCTGCACTAGTCTATATCAAAGAAGGGATCCTGTGTTAACATGTAATTTGGCCTGTTAAGATGTTTTTGATTGAAATAGCTTTTTAATTCAGTAAATATGACCCCCTAATGCTGCAACAGTTCTTTACAACCAATAAAATGTTTTGAAACTGTTGTGCATAATAGCTTGGAATAGTGCATTTTGAGGTTTTTTTTTATTTTTGCAAAAAGATAATTATCATTGGAAGGTTTGTTCAATAAAATTTGAATTATGCTCCTACGATTGATGACTTGAAAATTATACTGACTGTCATTTGCATCAACTATTTAGGAAAATCACAGACAAGTATCATTTGCATAATAATTTGAAACAGTGTAAAAATGTTTATCGTTTCATAGAATACTCTATCGTTTATATCATGATTTAAAATGCAAATACTCCCATTTCTTGAACAAAGCTCCTCAGCCACTACTTATCAGCCCCCCCACACTGCACACAACGGAACAGGTGGGTGGCTAGGCTCTCTGGTAGTTGCTAACTCCAAACTACCGGTTTGGTCAAACAGCTGTTACTCCTGTTTGTCAGGGTTGTGAGACTGTTTTCCATTGTGCTGCGTCAGAGAGGATAGTCTGCTAACCTCGTTTTAATAGGAGTTAAATAGCATTAACACCATGTCCAATTATAAAATGGCAGATGCTAAATGATGCTAAGTAGTGCTAACTGGGAACATAATGTATCAGACCATTGTTTCTTTGGTTTAAATTACTGCTAAGCTTTGTCTGAAAAAAATTTATTAAAGCTGAAAAAGTGCACAATGGTGGCACATACATGCAAAATAAATAAATTAAAATGGGTCGGAGGAGTAAGTTGGCTCTTAATGTCATTTATTTGATTTCCAATAATTTTAATTAGTCAAGTAGTGATATGAATATCACTATTTCCTTTCTACTGGTTTCCCTGCTACACACGTGGACAAAATTGTTGGTACCCCTCTGTTAATGAAAGAAAAACCCACAATGGTCACAGAAATAACTTGAATCTGACAAAAGTGGTAATAAATAAAAATTCTATGAAAATTAACCAATGAAAATCAGACAATGCTTTTGAATTGTGGTTCAACAGAATTATTTTAAAAAATAAAACTCGTGAAACAGGCCTGGACAAAAATGATGGTACCCTTAACTTAATATTTTGATGCACAACCTTTTGAGGCAATCACTGCAATCAAACGATTTCTGTAACTGTCAATGAGACTTCTGCACCTCTCAGCAGGTATTTTGGCCCACTCCTCATGAGCAAACTGCTCCAGTTGTCTCAGGTTTGAAGGGTGCCTTCTCCAGACCGCATGTTTCAGCTCCTTCCACAGATGTTCAATAGGATTTAGATCAGGGCTCATAGAAGGCCACTTTAGAATAGTCCAATGTTTCGCTCTTAGCCATTCTCGGCTGTTTTTAGCTGGCTGTTTTGGGTCATTATCCTGTTACAAGACCCATGACCTGCGACTGAGACCAAGCTGTCTGACACTGGGCAGCACATTTCTCTCTAGAATACCTTGATAGTCTTGAGATTTCATTGTACCCTGCACAGATTCAAGACACCCTGTGCTAGATGCAGCAAAGCAGCCCCAGAACATAACGGAACCTCCTCCATGTTTCACAGTAGGGACAGTGTTCTTTTCTTGGTATGCTTCATTTTTGCATCTGTGAACATAGTGCTGATGTGCCTTGCCAAAACGTTCCAGTTTTGTCTCGTCTGTCCATAGGACATTCTCCCAGGAGCTTTGTGGCTTGTCATCATGCAGTTTGGCAAATTCCAGTCTGGCTTTTTTCTGATTTGTTTTCAACAGTGGTGTCCTCCTTGGTCGTCTCCCATGAAGTCCACTTTGGCTCAAACAACGACGGATGGTGCGATCTGACACTGATGTACCTTGACCTTGGAGTTCACCTTGAATGTGTTTAGAGGTTGTTCTGAGCTCTTTTGTTACCATTCGTATTATCCGTCTCTTCAATTTTTCATCAAGTTTCCTCCTTTAGCCACGTCCTGGGAGGTTGGCTACAGTCCCGTGGATCTTAAATTTCTGAATAATATGTGCAACTGTAGTCACAGGAACATCAAGCTGCTTGGAGATGGTCTTATAGCCTTTAACCTTTAACATGCTTGTCTATAATTTTCTTTCTAATCCCCTGAGACAACTCTCTCCTTTGCTTCCTCTGGTCCATGTTTAGTGTGGTACACACCATGTCACCAAACAGCACAGTGACTACTTGTCACCCTTTAAATAGGCCCCAGAACATAACAGAACCTCATCCATGTTTCACAGTAGGGACAGTGTTCTTTTCTTGGTATGCTTCATTTTTGCGTCTGTGAACATAGAGCTGATGTGCCTTGCCAAAAACTTCCAGTTTTGTCTCATCTGTCCATAGGACATTCTCCCAGAAGCTTTGTGGCTTGTCAACATGCAGTTTGACAAATTCCAGTCTGGCTTTTTTCTGATTTGTTTTCAACAGTGGTGTCCTCCTTGGTCGTCTCCCATGAAGTCCACTTTGGCTCAAACAACGGATGGTGCGATCTGACACTGATGTACCTTGACCTTGGAGTTCACCATGAATGTGTTTAGAGGTTTTTCTGAGCTCTTTTGTTACCATTCGTATTATAAGTCTCCTCCTGCGGCCACGTCCAGGGAGGTTGGCTACAGTCCCGTGGATCTTAAATTTCTGAATAATATGTACAACTGTAGTCACAGGAACATCAAGCTGCTTGGAGATGGTCTTATAGCCTTTAACCTTTAACATGCTTTTCTATAATTTTCATTCTAATCTCCTGAGACAACTCTCTCCTTTGCTTCCTCCGGTCCATGTTTAGTGTACCACACACCATGTCAACAAACAGCAAAGTGACTACTTGTCACCTTTTAAATAGGCCGACTGACTGATTACAAGTTTGTAGACACCTGTGATGTTAATTAGAGGACACATCTTGGTTGAACATGTCCCTATGGACACATTATTTTCAATCTTTTCTAGGGGTACCATCATTTTTGTCCAGGCCTGTTTCATGAGTTTGTTTTTTAAAATAATTCTGTTGAACCACAATTCAAAAGCATTGTCTGATTTTCATTGGTTAATTTTCATAGAATTTTTATTTATTACCACTTTTGTCAGATTCAAGTTATTTCTGTGACCACTGTGGGTTTTTCTTTGATTAACAGAGGGGTACCAACAATTTTGTCCACGTGTGTATGTTCTTCCTCGTGGCTATGGAGTACAATACGAGTGGAGTCAAAAGGACTACATACACACGCGACCAGCTGACTGCGCTGAATAGGCTATCTGGAGCGAAGCCCCTGATCTCGGATGAGCTGAGGAGAAGATGTCAGGACCTAAGAGCTGGAGGAAAGGTTAGAATGAGGAGGAGAAAGTTTAAACCAACAGTACCGGTATTAATCACAGGGAATGCGAGGTTGCTGGGGAATAAGACGGACGAGCTCAGAGCGCTGATCAGGACGCAGACAGAATACCGGGAAAGCAGCATCGTGTGTTTTACAGAGACGTGGCTTCACTCACACATCCCGGACAACAATGTCATGTTACCCGACTTCCAAGACTATATGGGCAGACAGGGACGTTAAAGGGAGCAGTAAAAGGAAGGGAGGTGGAACTGCGCTTTTTGTGAACAAGAAGTGGTGTAATCCCGGACACATTTATGTAAAAGAACGTCTCTGCAGCTCGGATATTGAACTACCTTATTACATGCCGAGAGAGCTCACGTGCACCATTGTAATCGCTGTTTACATTCATCCGTCAGTTGATGCAGCGGCGGCCTGTGACATCATCAGCTCCACTGCTGCCACTCTATTGGCCCAGCACCCTGACGCAGTTATGGAAAACACAAGAGATTTTAATCATGTCTTCTTCTTTCGAGTGCTCCCTTTAGGGGTTGCCACAACGGATCACCTGCCTCCATCTCATCCTATCCCTTGCATCTCCCTCTGTAACACCAACCCTCTCCATGTCCTCCTTCAGTACAACCATGAATCTCCTGTAGTCTTCCGATTTTCCTCCTGCCTGGCAGCTCCATCTTCAACATCCTTTGTCCAATATATCCACTATCCCTCCTCTGCACATCCAAACCATCTCAGCCTTGCCCCTCTTACTTTGTCTCCAAACCACTCCACCTGAGCTACCCCTCTGATATATTCACTTCTAATCTTATCCCTCCTAGTCACTCCCAATGAAAATCTTAGCATCTTCAAGTGTGCCACCTTCAGCTCCATTTCCTGTCTTTTAGTCAGCGCCACCATCTCCACACCATATATCATCGCAGGTCTCACTACCGTCTTATAAATCTTCCTTTTCACTCTTGCTGCTACCCTTCTGTCACAAATCACCCCGATACTCGTCTCCACCCACTCTACCCTGCATGCACTCCCTTCTTCACCCCTCTGTGCATTTTTCATTGCTTTGGATGGCTGACCCCAGGTATTTAAATTAATCTACTTCACTATCTCTACTCCTTCCATCTTCACTGTTACACCTGCCTCCCTCTCATTCACATATGTATTCGATCTTGCTTCTACTGACTTTCATTCCTCTTCTCTCCAGAGCATACCTCCACCTCTCCAGGTTCTCTTCCACCTGCTCCCTACTCTCACTACAGATCACAATGTCATCTGCAAACATCATGGTCCACGGAGACTCCTGCCTGACCATCACCATGGCAAACAAAAAGGGGCTCAGAGTCGATCCCTGATGTAACCCCACCCCTACCTCAAACCCATATGTCACTCCTACAGCACACCTCCCCACCATTTTGCTGTCTTCATACATGTGCTGCACCACCGTCACATACTTCTCTGCGTCTCCTGAGTTTCTCATAAAGTACCACACTTCCTCTCTTGGCACCCTATCATATGCTTTCTCTAGATCCACAAAGACACAGTGCAACTCCTTCTGACCTTATCTATACTTCTCCATCAGCACTCTTAGAGCAAACATTGCATCTGTAGTCCTCTTTCTTGGCATGAAACCATACTGCTGCTCAGTGATTGTCACCTCTCCTCTGAACCTGGCTTCAACAACTTGTAGTGTGACCTTGAGTTCCAATTTATAAAATCCTTTTTTGCTGAAGGAAAATAATTTCAACTCAAAAGTCTGGTCCTGAACTGCTTCTACAGTGGGGCAAAAAAGTATTTAGTCAGCCACCAATTGTGCAAGTTCTCCCACTTAAAAGATGAGAGCGGTCTCCAATTTTCATCATAGGTATACCTCAACTATGAGAGACAAAATGAGAAAAAAAAAAAATCCAGAAAATCACATTGAAGGATTTTTAATGAATTAATTGGTAAATTCCTCGGTAAAATAAGTATTTGGTCAATAACAAAAGTTCATCTCAATACTTTGTTATATACCCTTTGTTGGCAATGACAGAGGTCAAACGTTTTCTGTAAGTCTTCACAAGGTTTTCACACACTGTTGCTGGTATTTTGGCCCATTCCTCCATGCAGATCTCCTCTACAGCAGTGATGTTTTGGGGCTGTCGCTGGGCAACACGGACTTTCAACTCCCTCCAAAGATTTTCTATGGGGTTGAGATCTGGAGACTGGCTAGGCCCCTCCAGGACCTTGAAATGCTTCTTATGAAGCCACTCCTTCGTTGCCTGGGCGGTGTGTTTGGGATCATTGTCATGCTGAAAGACCCAGCCACGTTTCATCTTCAATGCCTTTGCTGATGGAAGGAGGTTTTCACTCAAATTCTCACGATACATGGCCCCATTCATTCTTTCCTTTACACGGATCAGTCGTCCTGGTCCCTTTGCAGAAAAACAGCCCCAAAGCATGATGTTTTCACTCCCATGCTTCACAGTAGGTATGGTGTTCTTTCTCCTCCAAACACGACAAGTTGAGTTTTTACAATAAAGTTCTATTTTGGTTTCATCTGACCATATGACATTCTCCCAATCCTCTTCTGGATCATCCAAATGCTCTCTAGCAAACTTCAGACGGGCCTGGACATGTACTGGTTTAAGCAGGGGGACACGTCTGGCACTGCAGGATTTGAGTCCCTGGCGGCGTAGTGTGTTACTGATGGTAGCCTTTGTTACTTTGGTCCCAGCTCTCTGCAGGTCATTCACTAGGTCCCCCCGTGTGGTTCTGGGATTTTTGCTCACCGTTCTCCTGATCATTTTGACCCCACGGGGTGAGATCTTGCGTGGAGCCCCAGATGGAGGGAGGTTATCAGTGGTCTTGTATGTCTTCCATTTTCTAATAATTGCTCCCACAGTTGATTTCTCCACACCAAGCTACTTACCTGTTGCAGATTCAGTCTTCCCAGCCTGGTGCAGGTCTACAATTTTGTTTCTGGTGTCCTTTGACAGCTCTTTGGTCTTGGCCATAGCGGAGTTTGGAGTCTGACTGTTTGAGGTTGTGGACAGGTGTCTTTTATACTGATAACAAGTTCAAACAGGTGCCATTAATACAGGTAACGAGTGGAGGACAGAGGAGCCTCTTAAAGAAGAAGTTACAGGTCTGTGAGAGCCAGAAATCTTGCTTGTTTGTAGGTGACCAAATACTTATTTTACCGAGGAATTTACCAATTAATTCATTAAAAATCCTTCAATGTGATTTTCTGGATTTTTTTTCCCCCTCATTTTGTCTCTCATAGTTGAGGTATACCTATTATGAAAATTGGAGACCTCTCTCATTTTTTAAGTGGGAGAACTTGCACAATTGGTGGCTGACTAAATATTTTTTTTCCCCACTGTACATCCAAGGGCCAGAGGTGTAACACTATCCATCGGTCATGAAGTGGAGGTTAATTCCTCTTCCAAGACTTAGTCTTTCTCCCTTTTCTGCTCTTTGGCAAAGGAATGTTCCAAATTGGCAGATTTAGGCTGTGTGTCCACCAAATGCGTTTTTTCAGCTCTGGGCGGCTATTTTCCATTCATTCTCTATGTAGTCCAGCGCTTACAGCACTGAGCGCCCACGGCACTGAAACGCTCTTAGCAGTGGCCATTTTTTGTCGCGGCGCTCAGGCCAACTTTTGAGCGACTACAGCTGAGCTCGTCTATGTCAGACCTTAAGTAGCCAATCAAAACTGCTGCGTGGGCGGGACATAGGACGCCAGTACTAGTCTGTACTCAGACTTCTGCTTTCTGTGTCACCATATTACATCCAGAGCTGCTAGAAAACGTTTCCTGTCCATTGTTATTTAGACTGCTATTAAAAAATCTGTAGAAAGTCTGACAATAGGAAAAGCGGGAGTGATGAGGTGAGAGTGACAAGCTGTTGCTGGGATACAAGGCACAGACTTTTTTTTTTTCCCAGAGCGCTGTGCACAAACGTTGAAAAAAATGTTCAGGGCGGTCATGTGACAAAAAACGTATTTGGTGGAAACGCAGCCTTATGGTTGACATTATCCAGATGGGGAAGTCAAGACTCTCCAGTAAGCAACCACAGTTTCACAGTGCCATCTGGTGGATGAATCAGGAATATTTAACTTTTTCCCTTTGCAGTGGAATTTATGCATTATGGACAATGAAGTGACTCATATTCTTTCTCTTAAGACAGTATCTGCTGCTGAAGACCTGATTGAACTCTGGGGACGGACAATGGGTTTCAAATGCTTTTATTGAGATGATTTGATGTGTTGCTTTTTTCAGGAAGAAATTAATGTTTGCTTGCTTACTATAACAAATTAGTCTCACAGTTACAATGTAGAGATATTGTGTGTTCCTTTATCAGGTAGAATATCGTAGTCACTCAAGTTTAAAGAATTTATGCTTTCATAGGCTTCACAAATACTTAAGGAGGATTTCACTCCTCATATCAAATGTCTATCTCTGCTCTGGGGGAGACCCCCACCATAGCTGCACTTTAACTGACCAATAGAACTCGAGTTTATAACTTTTGTTGAAAGAAGCTCAAATGTAATTGGTTCAGCTCAGGTTTCATGAAGTTTAGGACCATCCTGCAACAACCGAGAAAACTTGATTTTTATTGCCCTTTGTTTCAGAGTTTGGGTGGTGGTCAAGCTGTAAGGAGCCTCTTCTGTTTCTTCCTTTTTTTTTCTCTCTTCCAAGAAGGCCCAGTCTTCCAGGCTCTGCGAAAAATCCTGTTTCTATTCTTTAAAATTCATTTTTCTTATTTTAATCTTCTTTTTCTTTAACTCACTGTGCAAGAAGATTTTGTTTGATTTTTGTTCTAACCTTAAACAAACTCATTCAAGCCACATACATTGGAAGAAACGGGTCAGTGGCGTGTTTGGTCCCAATTTGAATTTCTGATGGAACTTTGCACAATAAACTAATTCCTTCTTCAGTGCATCAGAGGAGACCTCGCCTAGCTTGCTGGAAGCCAACTTGATTGCGATCTCAGGCACATGGCCTTGTGGGAGAGTCTGTCCATCAGCCCTTCTTCTTCTTCTTCTTCTTTTAGATTTGATTGGCAGTTGGCAACCAGCTTACAGATGCATTGCCCCCATGTACTTCACTCTATGTCATCACTCTATCTGGTCAGGAGCTGTAGTCCTATCATCATTGCTGTGCCCAATCGAACCTCAACTCTATCTTCAGACATCACTCTTCTTCGTCTCCTCATACTTCACTCTATCTGGTCAGGAGCTGCAGTCCATCATCATTGCTGTGTCCAATCAAACCTCAACTCTATATCATCACTCTACACATCATGTCGGCCACCCAGGCTGGTCTCACCTACAGCCATCAGCCTTTCCATCAACAGCATCCACGGACATTCAGCTGAATCAAGGTTGGCACATGGAGGCCCTGCTGCCACCAGGGACATAATCTGACTCTGTGGCTGACGGTCTGTTTTTTAATTTACCTTAATTCTTCAGAATATTCCTGGTATAAGTTCTTTTACCTTACTTTCATGCAAACCCCCATCAGAATTTCAAAATGCATGTTGTCCTTTCATTAGCCTACGTTCTTTTCCAGAGTAACAGAAATTTTCTATTTTTATAAATAGTTAATCATCATTTTCTTCATAAAATTGCATCCACTTTTCTTAACCAATGCTATTTTATGGTTTTCCAATTTCCAGTATACTGACAAATTAAACTATGCTTCATTTGGTTCCACAAATGCTTGATTCATAAGTAACTCCGTAACAGTCTATGATGCCCATGATACATGTGAATTCTGTTTTAAAGTTATCCAAATATATTAACCTATTCTGACATTTCTTATTAAACCATTGAAAGACATATGGGAGTTATTGTTTGATTTCATGTCCATCTTCTTGATCATCAGAGACAAGAACTTACAAGGGTTTGTTTTGAGACTGATTCATAATTGGTACAAATAAAGAACTGTTAATAAAACTGTCTATTCTATGGACTGGTGCCCTACGAGGATCTGAGTGTAAAGAAAATAACTTTTCATTCCTACTCACATTCATATTTACATTATTACTTGTACCAACATTAAACTACCTATAAAAACCCATAAATCCACTACAAATCTCTTTCCCATATCTTCATAGTGTGGCTGATCAACTTTATGCCTCTGTAGTTACTACAGCTCTGAGTATCACCTTTCTTCTTGAAAATTCGCACCAAAACACTTTTTCTCCACTCCTCAGGCATCCTCTCAATCTCCAAGATTGTCTTTATCTGGATAAACAGTCTACTGCCATCTCTCCTAAACATCTCCATACCCCCACAGGTATGTCATCCAGACCAACCGCCTTTCCATTCTTCATCCTCTTTAAAGCTGCCCTCACTTCTGCCTTGCTAATCCTCGGGCCTTCCTTGTTCATCTTTCCTTCATTCCTCCTCCTCTCTCTCTCCTTTTCTTTATTCATCAGCTCTTCAAAGTACTCCTTCCACCTTCTCAACACACTCATTTGTTTGTCCATTACCATTTCTGTCCTTAATCAGCCTAACCTGCTGCACATCTTTTCCAGCTCAAAGCCAATCGATACAACTCCTTTTCTCCTTCCTTAGTGTTTAGCCCAGAGGTGTCCAATCATGTGCCACGGAGGGCCAAGACCCTGCAGATTTTCTCTTCTACCCAGTCTCTTCAGCAGCTGTTTTCACTTATCAGCAATCCGTGGGAAGAAATTCAGTGAAATCTGCTATTGAAGACACTGGTTGGAGGTAAAGCCTGCAGGGTCTTGGCCCTCCATGGCACATGATTGGACAGCCCTGGTTTAGCCTCTCATACAACTCACTATATGCCTTTTCCTTTGCCATCTCTCTCGATGCCATGCACATAGATTCCAAATACTCCTGTCTACTTTCTTCTCTCCCAAACTATCCCACTTTTGATTTGCCAACCTCTTCCTTAGAATACTTTCCTGTACCTCCTCATTCCACCACGAAGTCTTCTCGTCTTCCTTCCTCTGTCCACGGGATACACCACATACCCTTCTACCCATTTCCCTCAATACTTCTACTGCACTTTCCCAGACATCTGGTAATTCTTCCCTACCACCCAGAGCCTGTATCAACTCCTTCCTGAACTCTGTGTGACTTTCTTCCTTCTGTAACTTCCCCCACTTAACCATTGGCTCTGTCTTCACTCTTCCTCTTCTTGCTTTCCAAAGTCATCCTACAGACTACCATCCGATGGTGTCTAGCTATAGTCTCCCCTGCCACCACTTCGCAGTCTCCTATCTCTTTCAGATTTCTCCTTCTGCATAAGATGTAGTCCACCTGTGTGCACCTTTCTCCACTCTTGTAAGTCACCCTATGTTGCTCTCTCTTCTTAAAGCATGTGTTCACCATAGCCATTTCCATCCTTTTAGCAAAATCCACAACTATCTGTCCTTCCACATTTCTCTCCTTACGACCATACCTACCCAGAACCTCCTCATCACCTCTGTTCCCTTCATCTACATGCACCATTAAAACTCTCTCTCCCCTGGGAACACTCTCTACCATTTCATCCAACTTACTCCAGAATTCCTCTCTCTCTTCTGCCTGACATCCAAGTTGTGGGGCAAATGCACTGACAACATTCAACATCACACCTTTGACTTCTAGCTTCAAACTCACGATTCTGTCCAACTCCCCCTTTACCTCCTGAACACTCTTCACACACTCTTCCTTCAAGATTACTCCTATTCCATTTCTCTTCCTATCAACACCATGGTAGAACAGTTTAAATCCATCTCCAGTGCTCCTCGCCTTGTTTCCCTTCCATCTTGTTCCTTGAACACACAGTATATCAACCATTCTTCTCTCCATATCAGCCAACTCTCTGCCTTTACCAGTCGTAGTCCCTACATTTAATGTCCCTACTCTCACCTTCACACTTCTACTTTTCTCTCTCCCTAATAATATGCATTCCCCCTCTCCTCTCCTTTTAACCATGTCTCACGGGACAAAACTTTACCAACCTTCCACCAGTTTGTTGACTGTCCCACCAGAGAAAATAAAAGCACTGGGTCTTCTGGATGCCAATGTCAGAGATGCATACAGTGCCAAAGCTCTGTTAACCCCCAAGTACGTTCCTCTTGTGCAAAGGCAGAATGCTCACACATGGACTGTGAAAAGGTGGACACAGGAGGCTGCTGATGCACTACAAGACTACTTCGAGACGATTGACTTGGATGTACTCTGTAGGCCACACAGGAAGGACATACTAGACTACATGACTGACTGCATCACAGAATACATCAGATTCTGTGAAAACACAGCCATGCCAGCCTAAACTGTGCACCGTTTCCCAAACAACAAACCATGGATCACCAGTGACCTGAAAGTACTTATTAAAAAGAAGAGGGCTTTTAGGTCAGGAGACAAGGAGGAACTGAGGAGAGTGCAGCATGAACTGAGAGAGATGCTGATGATGTGCAAAGACAACTACAGGAGGAAGTTAGAGAATAAACTCCAGCAGAAAAACATGAGGGAGGTGTGGTCTGGAATGGAAAAACATCACTGGGTGTAAGGGGAGAGACATACAGTACATACATCAGCGAGCCATGAGAGAGCCAATGAGCTGAATCCGTTTTTTAATGGGTTCAACTCACCATCTGTCACCCCACAACACAGCAAGATCTCCACACACTGCTCCCCCCCTCACTCCCCTGTGCAGTACCTCTCTCCCCCCTCAGCCCTCCTCCTCACCACTGAAGACATTATCAACCCGCACATCACTGTGACTACAGGCCAGGTGAGGAAACAGCTGGAGAGACTTTATGAGCAGAAGGCTGCAGGTCCTGATGGCCTCTCCACCTGGATCCTGAGGACCTGTGCCAACCAGCTAGGCTCCGGTACTGAAGCACCTATACAACCTGAGCCTGAGTCTGGAGAAAGTACCAGTGCTGTGGAAGACATCCTGCCTGGTTCCTGTCCCCAAGAAGTCATCTCCATCGGACCTGAATGACTATCGTCCAGTTGCCCTCACATCTCATGTGAAGGTAATGGAAAGACTTGTCTTAGCCCACCTGAGGCCACAGGTGAAGACGTGGCTGCCCTCTACAGTTTGCATATCAGCCCCATTTAGGTGTTGAGGACGCCGTCATCTACCTGATGCAACAAGCTCACTTGCACCTGGATGGAGGAGGAGATACTATGAGAATCACTTTCTTTTGATTTCTCCAGTGCATTTAACACCATTCAGCCACTGCTGCTGGGGGAGAAGCTGTGGGTGATGGGGGTTGACAGCTATGTGATCTCTGGATTGCTAACTACCTGACAGGCAGGCCACAGTTTGTCCGACTGGGCAGTGTTTTGTCTGATGTAGTGGGTAGGGATACGGGAGGTCCAGAGGGGACTGTGCTTTCTCCTTTTCTCTTTACCTTATACACCAATGACTTTCAGTACAACTCTGAGACATCCCACCTACAGAAATTCTCTGATGACTCGGCTGTTGTTGGGTGTAAAAGAGGGGGTGAGGAGGGGGAGTACATGGCACTGGTAGATGGATCTGTCTACTGGACCAAGCAGAATCACCTGAGGCTGAACGTCATCAAGACCAGAGACATGGTGATTGACTTCAGGAAGAAGATGCCTTCACAGCCATTATGGATTAGGGGGAAGGATGTGGGGGTAGTGGAGGACTACAAATACCTGGGTGTCATGATCACCAATGGACTGCACTGGAAATCCAACACTGATGCGGCGTACAAGAAGGGGATGAGCAGACTGTACTTTGAGGAAGCTGAGATCCTTCAATGTCTGCAGCGAGATCCTGGAGCTTTTCTACCAGACCTTCATTACCAACACCATCTTCTTTGCTGCCGTTTGCTGTGATAGCAGTATCAGAGCCAGTGACACCAATAGACTTGACAAAGATTATCAAGAAGGCTGGCTCTGTGATTGGTCTCAGGCCAGAGGCCTTTGAGTCTGTGGCGGAGAGGAGGACACTCAACAAACTGCGATCCATGACAGACAATCCTGATCACCCCCTCCACCACACAATGGGCAGACAGCGGAGCACTTTCACCAGCAGACTGCTGCAGCTTCACTGCCGAATGGCGAGGTACAGGAAATCTTTACTGCCGCATGCCATTTCACTGTACAATAACTCACTCTAATGTGGAATTTTTGTCAAAATAATAATACCATACTGCACCTTACAGTCTAACTGGTACCTTCAATTTCACCCTGCACCTTATAACCCTCCTTTGTAGTCAGTACTATCCATACTCATAAAGATCATCATATATTTAACCTAGTAGTAGCCTATGCAGTATATACAGTTATCTAAGCATTTTTTTTTACTTCCCTGGGTAACTCCTTTTTCTATTATGCTGTTGTGGGGGACCCATACTGTAGTCTTCCTCTCATTAGTTTTCCTCTCAGACTGAAAGGCATGGAGATGCAGTAGTTTTCCTCTGACAGAAGAGCATGGAGATCAAAGGGCTGGGGGACAAAGGGGAATTGTCATGGGGGAATGAATTGTAATGCAGGACCCCAGGTAGCAGGGACGTATGAGTGTTGGGATATAAAAGAGAGTCCCTACTACATGAGATTAATGTTTTCTGATTCTGGAAGATGTGAGAGAGAGCGATAAAGTTCATCTGCTCGGAAAGCTTGGTCTGGTTATTGCCTTTCTCCACACTGGTGACCCTTGACGCAGAATGGAACATGAGCCGAACACCCCGGAGACGACCCGGACGGGAAGCCCCAGCAATGCATGTGCCGTTTCGGTCAAACTACCAGACTTTTGGCTGCACGACCCGAAGTCTTGGTTCCTCCACACCGAGGCCCAGTTCGCGCTCCGGGGAATAACGGTAGATGACACCAGATATTTCTACATGGTTGCAGCGCTGGACGCTCGCACGACTCAGCAGGTGGCGAGCCTGCTCCAACAGCCCCAAGCCCGCGACAAATACGGGGCTCTCAAAACTGCACTGACCCAGCGCGTGTCGCTCTCGGACTGCGAGAGAGCGGAGAGGCTCGTGACGCGCTCCAAGTTAGGAGACGGGTCGGCAGTTGAACTGATGGAGAAGATGTTGGCGCTGATGGGCACGGATGACGGGCATTTTCTATTTGCCCACCTTTTCCTCCGGAACCTTCCAACGGCGGCCAGAGCGGTCCTTGCCAACTCGCCGCTACTGGCCGCGCGTGACTACCATGCGCTAGCCCAGGAGGCAGATCAGATCATCCTCACCACCAGAGCCCTCACAGTGAACGCAGCGCCGTCGGAACCCAGCGATGGTAGTGGCAGCGAGGGCCAGGAAGTGCCAGAGAGACACGCTCTGCTCCTACCACTGCTGTTTTGGAGAGGACGCACGCCGATGCGTGCCACCATGCCAGTTCAAGCGTTCGGGAAATGCCAGGACCGGCAGTCAGTAGCAGCTGCGACCACCGGTGAAGCAAGCAAGCTGTTCTATGTGACAGACTCACGCTCGGGGAGACGGTTCCTCGTGGACTCCGGCCCCCAAAAGAGCCTCATCCTGCCGTCATACATCAACCGGCTGGCGGGAACTAGCGGCCCTGAGCTGATAGCCGCAAACGGCTCAGACATTAGGACTTTTGGTGAGAGGACACTGACTATATCATTACACGGCCGTACGTACCAATGGACATTTGTCATAGCGGCATGCAGTTTCCCAATCTTAGGCGCTGATTTTTTGTGTGCACACGGACTACTAGTCGATGTTACTAACAGACGCCTGATTAACGCAGTGTCTTTTGATTCCCTTCCCTGTACAGCTCGAGGAACTGGGCCAACAACGCTAGCCAACGTCACAGTTCCAGGTGGTAAGTTCCACACACTGCTCACCCAGTTCCCAGCATTCACAGTCCAAACGTTTTCAGCAACCATCACTAAACACGGGGCAGAGCACTTTATTACCACCACCGGGCCGCCCGTTTTCACATGACCTCGGTGCCTGGACACAGCGCGCGAGGAGTTTGCCAACTTGGAAAAGCTGGGAATCATCAGATGCTAAAACAGCCCATGGACATCCCCACTACATATGGTTCCTAAGGCTGAGGGATTGTGGCGACCTTGCGGAGATTTCCGCAGATTAAACAACGCCACAGCACACGACCGCTACCCGTTCCCCCATATCCAGGATTTTTCCGTTCACCTCACCGGGGCACGCATTTTTTCCAAGATAGACCTGGTCCGCGGTTACCACCAGGTCCTGGAGGACATACCTAAAACAGCAGTAATAACCCTGTTCGGTCTGTGCAAGTTTTTACGCATGCCTTTCGGGTTAAAAGGCGCGGCACAGACATTCCAATGCATGATGATGCGCGATCTCCCGTTTGTGTTCGTCTACTTGGATGACTTCCTGGTGGCCAGCGCGTCCGAGGACGAACACGTAGCCCACCTCAGGACAGTTTTCCGGAGGTTGGAGGAGCATGGGTTAATAATCAACCCCGCAAAGTGCCAGTTCGGGGTGACGGGGATCGATTTTTTGGGACACCGCATCTCACCGGAGGGAGCGATACCCTTGCCGGACAAGGTGCACGCAGTGGCGAATTTTCCCCGGCCTCAGACGGTCAGGGCGCTGCAGGAGTTTTGGGGGATGGATAACTTCTACAATCGTTTCGTCCCCTACGCAGCCCAGCTCATGCAGCCGTTGTATGCCACGCTTAAGAAACGGAAGCCAGCGGACAGAGTTGACTGGACTCCTGAACGAGAGCAAGCGTTTTCCGAGGTTAAAACAGCTCTGGCGAACGCTGCACTACTGGCGCATCCAGACCCGCCGGCTCAGATTGCGCTCACTACAGACGCATCAGACGTGGCCATAGGGGCCGTCGTGGAGCAGTGTGTCGCCGGTTCTTGGCAGCCACTCGCCTTTTATAGCAGGTCTTTGCGCGAAAATGAACGTAAATACAGCGCGTTCGACAGGGAGTTGCTGGCTCTCCACCTGGCCATACGCCACTTCCAGTTCTGGCTGGAAGGGTGCACCTTCACTACGTTCGTGGACCACAAGCCACTAACATACGTGATGGCCAAGGTTTCAAAACCATGGTCGGCCTGGCAGCAGAGACAGCTAGCCGCAATCTCGGAGTTTACAACCGACATTCGTCATGTAGCCGGTAAACTCAACGTGGTGGCTGTCTCTCGTGTGCGTTAGTGGCCCCAGTCTACGTGGGGATAGATTACACAGCAATGGCTGTGGAGCAGATCGATGATGCGGACATTTGCGCACTCCAGTCTGGACCAACAGGGTTAAGGCTGGAGAGCAGTGTTATGCAAGACGAGGGACCCCCCCCCCCCCCCAAACCTGTGACGTCTCCACGGGCCGCCCGCGCCTGGTGGTCCCACATGCTTGGCGACACTGCGTTTTTGAGTCGGTTCATGCCCTGACGTACCCAGGAGTATGCGCGTCAGTCAAAATGGTGGCAGCAAAGTTTGTCTGGCCAAGCCTGCGCAAACAAGTGAAAGAGTGGGCTGCAGCCTGCGTAGAGTGCCAACGAGCCAAAGTGCACAGGCACACAAAGGCCCCCTTGGAGCCATTCCATATCCCAGCTAAGAGGTTCGACCATGTTCACGTGGACCTCGTGGGCCCCCTCCCGCCATCGCAGGGGTTTACACACCTCCTGACAGTGGTGGACTGCACCACGCAATGGCCTGAAGCAGTCCCGCTAGCTTCCACCACGTCTGCGGACATGGCACGCTCTTTTTTGACAACATGGGTGGCACGTTTTGGCACCTCTTCGGACATCACGTCCGATCAGGGCCCGCAGTTTGTGTCCGACCTCTGGTCCACCATGGCCTGGAACCTGGGTGTCTCAATTAATCGCACGACCGCGTACAATCCACAGGCCAATGGGTTATGCAAACGTTTCCATAGGTCACTGAAAGCAGTGCTCAGGGCTTCGCTTACGGGTGCAAATTGGGTGGACCGGTTGCCGTGGGTTCTATTAGGGTTGCGTTCCGCACCGAAGAAGGATTTGGCGGCTTCCCCAGTAGAGCTGGGTTTTTTTTTGCAGCCACTGCGGCTCCCCGTGGAATTTTTACCAGATAACCCCGCGCCAAACACCCATCCGTCCCGGCGTTCACAGCATAGCGCAGACGCAGGGATGCTACCTGGCCCAGCCCACCACTGTTTTCCCCGCGCTTTTGTGCCAAAAATCTTGAAGGACGCTGCATTTGTGTTCGTCAGGCACGATGCCCACCAGACCCCAATGTGCCCACCCTACAATGGCCCAATCAGAGTGCTGGAAACCGGGGACAAACATTTTGTGTTAGACTTGGGGGGTTGCCGGGAGAGAATCTGTATAGACAGGCTTAAGCCCGCCTTTGTTGCAGCAGACGAGCAGGTGGTGTTGGCCCGAGTTCCTCGGAGCGGAAGACCCCCACTGAGACCTCCCCAGGTAAACGATTCATCAGAGCAGTCACATGAGCATGATGAATTTCCCCCTCCGCTGCCCCCCCCCACAGACGGTCACACCCCCAGGAACCTGCCACCGACACAGCAGCGCTGCGGAGCCGAAGACCCCCCCGTTACAGCAGCTATGGGCGGAGACTGAAGCCGAGAGGACAGGAGGGTTAGCACTCAGTCTGAGACTCTGGGGGTGGGGGGGGGTAATGTGGGGGACCCATACTGTAGTCTTCCTCTCAGTAGTTTTCCTCTCAGACTGAAAGGCATGGAGATGCAGTAGTTTTCCTCTGACGGAAGAGCATGGAGGTCAAAGGGCTGGGGGACAAAGGGGAATAGTCATGGGGGAATGAATTGTAAGGCAGGACCTCAGGTAGCAGGGATGTGTGAGTGTTGGAATATAAAACAGAGTCCCTACTACATGAGGTTAATGTTTTCTGATTCTGGCAGATGTGAGAGAGAGCAATAAAGTTCATCTGCTCGGAAAGCTCGGTCTGGTTATTGCCTTTCTCTACACTGTGTGTATTTCTGTTGGTTTGGGGTTGTCTACTGTGTCATGCTGCTGTTACCCTGTAATTACCCAGTTTTGGGATTAATAAAGTACATCATTCTATATTCAGAGTGTGTGAATGTGTGTGTGAATGGGTGGATTGCAGGATCTGTAAAGCGTTTTGGTCATCAAGAGATGAGAATAAAAGCGCTATATATAAGTGAATGCCATTTACCATTTATAAAGTTAAAGTCATCAGATTTGTTTTATTACATTACCTTTTGTGTCATTAATTTTCAGAATCAAATGGGTCGGAGGAGAAAACGGGTTGGAGGAGCAAGTTGGCTCTTAAGGTAGTTTATTTGATTTCTAATCATTTTAATTAGTCAAGTAGTGTTAATGAATAAAGTTAAAAGTCATCACATGTATTTTATTTCATTACCTTTGATTTTCAGATCATGACCAATCTGAAATATTTTTACTAAGCAGCAAACAGGTTAAATCAGACCAGAATGGCAGGCTGCAGGCTCTAGTGCCACACTTAAATTTTCATTGATTTAAACTAACAGCTAATTTATATCTGTCAATGGCAGCAATGGGTAATTTTCTCATTTTCAGAAATTTTTTATGTCATTTTTTTTTCTTTTGCTATTGTCCTCTGGCTCAGGAAATATTTAACTTAATGATGTTTACTTTTTATTCATGATCATATGATTTAGAAGAAAAACCTGAAATTTATGAGAATCAAGTCTCAAATGCACATTAAAAAACTATTTTATAACACTGCAAAATTATGAGGGAAACAAGGACATGTAAAAAAAAGATGGTCCTTTTTATGTGATTATCTAAACCAGGGATGGGCAACTGCGGCAGGCCAGTCCATTTCCAAAAATCATTTATTTATATTACGTTTGCTGTTTTTGGATCCGCATTCTTAAATGCAATTATAGAGTCTGCCAGCAGAGGGAGCGCTAATTGAAACCTAGTGGTTAAGGTGAGAGCAAGAGTGAAGGAGCCAGAGGGAACAGTGCACCGACGGAGAATGTGTTTTTCAAATCAAATCAAAATCAAATCAAACTTGATTGTCATATTGCTGTACATACAACTGTAGTGCAGGCAAGATGAAATTGCGTTTCTCTCGGCATCCATATAAATAGAAGCATCATGATTTAAGACACACTCCCACATAGCTCCACCCCCCACCACCCCCAACCATTCACACATCCCTGAGACATACTTGGGGGGAAAAAAAATACTAACTATAATATACAAATAATATACAAAATGTCCGTAGGTGCAGTAGTGTGTACGAGAGATTCCGGGTCAACTGTTCAGCATCCTGACAGCTTGTGGAAGGAAGCTGTTGATCAGTCTGGTGGTTCTGCCTCTGATGCTCCGGAATCGTTTACCAGATGGAAGAAATTCAAAGTGTTTATGCAGAGGGTGAGAACGGTCCTTGACAATGTTCAGTGCCCTGCTCCTACAACGGTTCTGAAAAAGTTCTTGGACAGAGGGGAGGGAGACTCCAATTACCCTCTCAGCCCCCTTGACTATCCTCTGCAGGGCTTTTTTGTCTGACATACTGCAGCTGGAGTACCATGTAGCAATGCAGTACGTCAGAACACTCTCCACCACACCTCTGTAGAAGGTCCTGAGGATGCAGATGGGGAGAGAGGCCTGTTTGAGTTTCCTCAAGAAGTGCAGTCTCTGCTGAGCCCGCTTCCTGATCTCCAAGGAATTCTTGCTCCAGGTCAGGTCCTGTGAGATATGCACTCCGAGGAACTTGATGTTCTCTACTCTCTCCACTAAACGGCCGCCGATGCTGAGGGGGACGTGCTCAGGCTGTGACCGCTGGAAGTCGATAATCATCTCCTTCGTTTTGTCCACGTTGACCACCAGATTGTTCTCCCTGCACCAGCCCTCCAGGTCTCTCACTTCTTCCCTGTACATTGATTCCTCATCCCTCTGAATAAGTCCCACCACCGTGGTGTCGTCTGCAAACTTAATAATCTGGTTCCCCTCGTGTCTGGATACACAGTCATGTGTTAGAAGTGTAAACAACAGTGGACTGAGTACACAGCCTTGAGGGGATCCGGAGCTCAGCGTGACAGAGTTGGAGATGTTGTTTCCAACCCGGACAGACTGAGGTCTCTCAGTCAGGAAATCCAGGATCCAGAGACATGTGGCGGTGTTCAGACCGAGAAGGAGTAATTTCTCCATCAGTCTCTGGGGAATAATGGTGTTGAATGCTGAACTGAAATCAGTGTACAGGAGTCTGGCGTAGGCGTCTTTCTGGTCCAGGTGGGTGATGACAGAGTGTAGGGTGGTGACTGTAGCATCCTCCGTGGAGCGGTTTGAACGATATGCAAACTGGAGCGGGTCGTGTGATGCAGGGAGGCAGGCTGTAATGTGTGGTTTGACAAGCCGTTCAAAACACTTCATCACAATTGGTGTCAGTGCAACAGGACGATAGTCATTCAAACAGGACACAACTGGTTTCTTTGCCACCGGTACAATGATAGAGGTCTTGAAGCATCTGGGAACGATGGCCTGACTCAGGGAGATGTTATAAATGTCAGTCAGGACATCCGCCAACTCGCTCGCGCAGTCTCGGAGCACACGTCCCAGAATGTTGTCCGGACCTGCAGCTTTGCGTGGGTTGACTCTGGTTAGGGTCCTCCATGTGTCCGCTGTGTTGATGGTAAAAGCTGGTCCGACCGATGGTGGGGGTGGGCCAGCCCTCCCTCTGATTGTCGAGTTTGATGCTTCAAAACGTGCAAAGAAGTCGTTAAGCCTGTCTGGAAGCGAAGCGTCATCATCATCAACCCCCTGCCTAGACTTATAGCCCGTCAGTGTCCGAACTCCCTGCCACATCTGCTTGGTGTTCCTAGTGTCACAGAGGTGTCCCTGGATTTTCTCCGCATAGGCGCGCTTTGCCGCCTTAATTCCCTTTGAGAGCGCAGACCTGGCTGAGCGGAGGGCAATCCTGTCCTTCGCTCTGAAGGCTGCATCTCTGGCTGTAAGCAGCGAGCACACCTCTGCAGTCATCCAGGGCTTATGATTACCCCGCATAGTGATGGTCTTCACTGTAGTGACATCTTCTGTGCACTTCGCGATGTAGCTGGTGACTGTATCAGCATACTCCTCCACATCTGTCTTGTCTTCCTGGGAGGCTGCTATTTTGAAGACCTCCCAGTCTGTGTGCAGAAAACAGTCTTTCAGTGCAGAGGTTGCACTCTGGCCAAATCCTGATTTGTTTCACTGCTGGCCTGCTGCGCTTCAATCAAGGTTTGTAGGCAGGCAGCAGCATCACGGACATGTGATCAGAACGGCCGAGATGGGGGCGGGGTATTGCCTTATATGCATCTGTGTTTGTGTACACTAAGTCCAACATATTCTCTCCTCTGGTCTTGAAGTCTACACATTGTTTAAACTTGGGGAGAACAGTCTTTAGGCTGGTGTGGTTAAAATCCCCCGCAACCACCACAAAACTGTCCGGGTGTGAAGTTTGGATTTCACTAATCGCATTGTGCAGTACCCCGAGTGCCTTCTTAGCATTAGCTTTAGCATTAGGGCTCGGCGCAATGTAAACACCAGCTACATACACGTTGCTGAATTCTCTCGGCAAATAATGTGGCCGACAATTTACAATAAGGTAAATAATTTTTAATGATTAATAATTAAATAATTTTTAAGGTATGTTGCCTGCTAAGACGGCATTAATGGGCTGTAAACATCAGTAAATGTACAAGGTAGGCTGCTTTTAAACAAGAATAAATACTACTGAGGAGCTGTAGCATTTATTCTTGTTTGGCAGGTGAAGCCTCATGGAGCTTGGAGGCTTTTCTTCTAATTGTACAGAAAAATATTCAAAGCTTTGAGGTTTCTTTCTCATGAGCGGACTGAAGCACTGACAGTTTCAAATCCGTGCCAGCAGTAAAAGTTCAGGGACTGTGGTCATTGCAGTCTGCTGATTTTTTTTTTTTTGTTAATTTATATCAGTGGCTCTTAAACATTTTTGAATTCACCATTTTGGGGAGCCAGTAACACTCCAAGAGTAAGCTAAGCCTCATCATATTTCCTTTTCTTCTTGGCTGCTTTTTCTCAATTATCATCCAGAATTTCTCTTTGGTCATCATTTTGATGGAGTGAGTTTTAAAAATTAGATCATGATATAATTTTATCCATCCATCCATCCATCTTCTACTGCTTAATCCTTTTTGGGTCAGGGGGACTGGAGCCTACCCCAGCATCTTTGGACGAGAGGCAGGGTACACGCAGGGCAGATCGCCAATCCATTGCAGGGCAGATACAATTTTATCAGTAATTTTAATTCTAATATGATAAAACACTGAGTAGCTTTTATTTTTAGTTTTAATTGTGAAACTTTTGACTTTGCATGAAATAATACCCCCCAAGGTTTACATGTAAATCTGGCCCTCGGGAAGTGAGGAAAACATCTGTGGCCCTCACTACCACAAAGCTGCCCATCCCCGATCCATCCATCCATCACAGACAGACAGACGTACTTTTTTTATTCCCAAACTTGGAAATTACAGTGGAACAGAAGCATGACACAGACAGCCCAACCAACAGAAATACACCCAGCATAATAGAAAAAGGAGTTACCCAGGGAAGTAAAAATGCTGAGATAACTTTATATACAACATAGGCTACTACTAGGTTAAACAGATGATGATCCTTTTGAGTCTATGGATAGTACTGACTGTACAAAGAAGGATTATAAGGCACAGGGTGAAATACGAAGTACCAATTATACTGCAAGGTGCAGTATGGCAGCACTGTTATGACCAAAATTCAACATTAGATTCATGGTTCCATTTACCACAGCAAGTCTTCCAGGTCCTGAAGCAGCAAAACACCCCCAGATTATCACACTACCACCACCATATTGTACTGTTGGTGTGATGTTCCTTTTCTGAAATGCTGTTACATTTACGCTGGACGTAATGGGACACACACCTTCCAAAAAGTTAAAATTTTGTCTCGTCAGTTCACAGAGTATTTTCCCAAAAGTCTTGAGGATCATCAAGATGTTTTCTGGCAAAACTGTGATGAGCCTTTATGTTCTTTTTGCTCAGCAGTGGTTTTTGTCTTGGAACTCCCATGCAGGACATTTTTGCCCAGTCTCTTTCTTATGGTGGAGTCATGAACACTGACCTTAACTGAAGAAAATGAGGCCTGCAGTTCTTTGGATTTTGTTTTGGGGTCTTTTGTGACCTCTTGGACGAGTTGTCGCTGCGCTCTTCGGGTAATTTTGGTCGGCAGGCCACTCCTGGGAAGGTTCACCATTGTTTCATGTTTTCGCCATTTGTGGATAATGGCTCTCACTCTGGCTCGCTGGAGTCCCAAAGCTTTAGAAATGGCTTTATAGCCTTTTCCAGACTGATAGATCTCACTTACCGTATTTTTGGGACTATAAGGCGCAGCGGATTATAAGGCGCACTATCAATGAACGGTCTATTTGATTGTCTAATTTCATACATAAGGCGCACCGGATTATAAGGCGCATTAAAGCGAGGTAGTCAGAGCCGGGAAAAAAAAAATTTTGGCGTGCATGGAAAGAAAATCCTATCTATAGTCATTATAGACACATATAGCGCGATTGTCTGCGAGTGTGAATGACCTGTTCCATGAGCAGGCAGAACGTTTTTAGTCCGTGGCTGTTTACATCGCCATATTGGCCAGAATACTTGCTCGGTACTCGCTCGGAACGAGCCGTATTTACAGCTGTATTTACTGCTCCTGTTTCGATGCTGAAATTTCACATACAAATCCTAATATACGTGTTCTATACACCATCTGCTTTTGGGTATCGACTACCTCGTGAGGTAGTCGGATCTGGGAATTTTTTTTTTTTTTTTTTGCGTGCATGGAAAGAAAATCCTATCTATAGTCATTATAGACACATATAGCGCGATTGTCTGCGAGTGTGAATGACCTGTTCCATGACCAAATGTACGTTTTTGGTCCGTGGCTGTTTACATCGCCAGGATACTCGCTCAGTAATCGATATGGCTCGCTCTCCGGCGGCAGCCCCAAGAAGTAAACAATGTAAACAAATGCCGGGACGCTTGAATTCTTTCGTCCCGAAAATATCATTTTTGAATATTAATTACAGCTAAACAGGAGCAGTTTCGATCCATGATCCATTGGCAGATAGTGGCATAACTCGCTAGCAATTTAACTTTGAACGACCTGTTGACACCAATATAGCGGTTGGAGTTCTTTGGTTAATCCACCCGGAATGATGGCAAGCTCCGAATTAGTTTGACTATCCTCTGCAGGGCTTTTTTGTCTGACATACTGCAGCTGGAGTACCATGTAGCAATGCAGTACGTCAGAACACTCTCCACCACACCTCTGTAGAAGGTCCTGAGGATGCAGATGGGGAGAGAGGCCTGTTTGAGTTTCCTCAAGAAGTGTAGTCTCTGCTGAGCTCGCTTCCTGATCTCCAAGGAATTCTTGCTCCAGGTCAGGTCCTGCGAGATCTGCACTCCGAGGAACTTGATGTTCTCTGACTACCGTAATGCTCCGACAATCCATCAAGCGGTTCGGCTTCATAACTTACCAAAGTCGTACTAAAACATTTTTGACAGATTTTTGAGTGCCGTGTACCACATAAAATCGGTTCGAGGTCAGTAAGCACAACCAGAATTAATACATAAGGCGCACCGGATTATAAAGCGCACTGTCGATTTTTGAGAAAATTAAAGGATTTTAAGTGCGCCTTATAGTCCAAAAAATATGGTACTTTGTTTCTCATTTGTTCCTGAATTTCTTTGGATCACAGCATGATGTCTAGCTTTTGATGATCTTTTGGGCTATTTCACATTGTCAGGCAGGTCCTATTTAAATGACTTCTTGTTTAAGAACAGGTGTGGCAGTAATCAGGCCTGGGTTTGGCTAGAGAAATTTAACTAAGCTTTCCAAAGATGTGATAAACCACAGTTAATTTATGTTTTAACAGGGGGGCAATCACTTTTTCACACAGGACCATGTATATTTGGATTTTTTTTACCCTTAATAATAAACACCTTCATTTAAAAACTGCATTTTGTATTTATTTGCATTATCTTTGTCTAATATTTAAATTTGTTTGATGATCTGAAAAATTTAAGCGTGACAAACATACAAAAAAATGAGAACTCAGGAAGAGGGCAAACACTTTTTCACACCACTGTATTTGACTGGTGCATCTGTGGTCCTTTAGATAATGTGACTTCACATTATCAAGTGACATTTAAGAAGAGATCTGACCCAGTTGTTCATCCTAACAGTTTGGCTCAAGTAAATTTTCCCCAGAGAGATCTTCAACTCCCACCTCCGGAGGAGCTTCAACCACATTCCGAGGGAGACTGGAGACATGGAATCTGAATGGGCCATGTTATCCACTTCCATTGCTGAAGTGGCTGCTCAGAGCTGTGGCCCCAAGGTTGTCGGTGCTTCTCGTGGTGGCAACCCCTGAACCAAATGGTGGACGCCAGAGGTGAGGTGGGCCATCAGGCTAAAGAAGGAGTCCTACTGAGCTTGGTTGGCTTGTGGGACTCCTGAAGCAGCTGAGTTGTACTGGCAGGCCGCGCGGTGTGCAGCTTGAGTGGTTGCTGAGGCCAAAACTCGGGTGTGGGAGGAGTTCAGTGAGGCCATGAAGCAAGATTGTCCACACTGTGTATGGTGCGGATAGGGTGCTGCTGACTTCGACAGGGGACATTGCCAAGCAGTGGAAAGAATACTTTGAGGATCTCCTCAATCCCAATGACACGTCTTCCATTGTCTGAAGACGAGAGGGATGACTCATCACAGGGGTTGGGGTTGCCGAAGTTGTTAAAAAAAACTCTTTGGTGGCCGGGCCCAGGGGGTGGATGAGATTCACCCCGAGTACCTCAAGGCCCTCGATGTTGTAGGGCTGTCATGGCTGGCACACCTCTGCAACATCAGGTGGAAGTTGGGGACAGTACCTTTGGCATGGCAAAATGGGGTGGTGGTTCGTCTCTTCAAGAAGGTGGACTGGAGGGTGTGTTCCAACTTTTAGAGGGATCACACTCCTCAGCCTCCCTGGGAAAGTCTATACCAGAGTACTGGAGAGGAAAGTCCGGCCGTTGGTCAAACCTTGGATTCAGAAGGAACAATGTGGCTTTCATCCTGGTCGTGGCACATCAGACCATCTCTTTAACCTCTCGAGAATCCTCGAGGGTTCGTGGGAGACTGCCCAACCAGTCTACATGTGTTTTGTGGACTTGGAGAAGGCATTCGACCGCGTCCCTCGTGGTTTCTTGTGTGGGGTGCTGGGGGGATATGGGGTATCTGGCTCGTTGCTATGAGCCATCCAGTCTCTATACAACCGTTGTGAGAGTTTGATTCATATTGCCAACAATCAGTCAAACTCATTTCCAGTGAGTTAGACTCTGTCAGGATTGCCCTTTGTAAGTGATCCTGTTCATAAATTATGGATAGGATTTCTAGGTGTAGCCAAGGAACAGAGGGTGTCATGTTTGGTGACCAGAGGATCTCATCTCTGCTGTTTGCAGATGATGTTGTTCTGTTGGTTCATCAAGCAGTGACCTTTAGGTCTTGCTGGGACGGTTTGGTATGGAGCGTGAGGCAGCCGGGATGAGAATCAGCACCTCCAAATCTGAGACCATGGTCCTCAGCTGGAAAATGGTGAACTGTCCTCTCCAGGTTGGGAACAAGGTCCTGCCCCAAGTGGAAGAGTTCAAGTATCTCGAGGTCTCATTCATGAGTTTAGTTTATTGTTTTATTTGTCTGGGACCATGTACAGAAAAAAACCCATTAAACACAGGGTAAAGATGCTCTGTATCAGATTATAGCATTCTCACAAATTTCCATCTGTAGTCCCTGAGGCAGGCAGGAAGATATTAAAAGAAAACAGCACATATAGAAAGCAATTCAGGTCGGGTTTCAGAAACTGTTGACCCTGAAACAAGCAGGGAGTAAGTTTAAAAGGTAAAAAGATAGGGGAGAATGGAGCGGGAGACTGACAGACGGATTGGCGCAGCATCTGAAGTGATGCGGACGTTGTACTGGTCTGTTGTGTTGAAGAGGAAGCTGAGCTCTAAGGAAAAGCTGTCAATTTACTGTTCAATTTACGTTCCTACCCTCACGTATGGTCACGAACTTCAGGTAATGACTGAAAGAATGATATTGTGGATATAAGCAGCTGAAATGAGCTTTCTCCACAGGATTACTGGACTCACCCTTAGAGGTAGGGTGAGGCGTTCAGTCATCCGAGAGAAGCTCAGAGTAGAGCCGCTGCTCCTCCACAGTGAAAGGAGCCAGTTGAGGTCGTTCAAGCATCTGATCAGGATGCCTCCTGGACATCGTCCACTGAAGGCGTTTCGGGCTCGTCCCACTGGGAGGAGACCCCGGGGCAGACCTAGGACACGCTAGAGAGACTATGTCTCCCAGCTGGCCTGGGAACACCTTGGTATCCTCTCTGAAGTGGAGTGGTGGCTCAGTTGGTAGAGCATCCGCCCCACACCCGGGAGGCAGAGGTTCAAATCCCGGCCGGGTCATGCCGAAGACCATATAAAAGTCGAACTTCCTGCTATCCAGCTTGGTGCTCAGCAATAATGGAATGGAGGAGGGAAATCTGTGGCGGCGTCTTGCATGGCAGCGGCCCTCTGATTCTACCCTTGGGGTGTGTGTGATTAACACTGTAGATAGGCAAAACACAATCTTGTTCTACTGTACATGATTGGTCGTACAGTTGAATGACAATAAAGGGTGATTTTAATTTAAGAGCTGGAGCAGGTGGCCAGGGAGAGGGCTTCTCTGCTTGAACTGCTGCCTCCGCAACCCGGACCTCCAGAAAAGTGATAGAGGATGGATAGATGGATTGATTAATCGATTTTCCTCAGAATGAGCAACTAGAAGAGCTGAGTGAAACTGTTAATGTCAAACTTGGACCTGCTATACATGGGAGGATTTTAAGACCATAGTGATGGGGGATGGCTAAATCATCCCCCATATGGCCTGATTTGAGACTTGCCACAGACAATCATTTGACAAAATAATCAATAAATGCTTGGTGTCAAAAAGATTATTTTGCTGCTCCTGGTTAAGATGGAGCCCCATCGATCTTGAATCATAAACCCCAGTCTGTCCCTCGCTAAGACCCAGGTGAGAGCTGAGTTGACGAAGATCAAGGCGAGCAAGGCTGCAGGTCCGGACGACATCAGCTCGAGGCTCCTCAAGTCCTGTCCAAACCAGCTGTGTGGGATCATGGAGCACATCTTCAGCCTGATCCTGAAGCTAGGGAGGGTACCACAGCTGTGGAAAACATCCTGCGTGGTACCCGTGCCGAAGACTCCGCACCCCAAGGACCTGAACAGCTACAGACCAGTGGCCTTTATATCACACTTGATGAAGACCCTGAAGAGGCTGCTCCTTGCCCACCGCCGCCCCCTGGTGGGACCAGCGATGGAGCCACTTCAGTTTGCATACCAGCATGGCACTCGAGTGGAGGATGCAGTGACCGTTCCTCATCCTTCCTGTTCCCTGTCCCACCTGGAAAAATCTGGGAGGACTGCAAGGATCATGTTCTTTGATTTCTCCAGTGCTTTCAACACCATCCAACCAGTGGTCCTGAAGGACAAGCTGCTGTGTGCAGGGGTGGACCAGCACCTGTCATCGTGGATCCTGGACTACCTCACAGACCAACCACAGTTTGTGAGAACCCAGGACTGTGTGTCTGGGTTCTCATCTGCAGTATGGGGGCCCCCCAGGGAACAGTTCTGGCTCCCTTCCTGTTCACCCTCTACACTGCTGACTTTTCATACAACACACCACACTGCCATCTACAGAAGTTCTCTGATGACTCTGTGATCATCAGCCTCATCTCTGATGGGAATGACATGGAGTGCAGAGGACTTATTCAGAACTTTGTGGACTGGTGCTGCAAAACTGCCTCCAGATCAATGTGAGGAAAACCAAGGAACTGGTGGTGGACTGCCACAGGCGTGGACAACCCCGCACAACACCGGTAAAAATCCAAGGAACAGACATTGAGACTGTGACATCTTACACATACCTGGTGTTCACCTGAACAATAAACTGGACTTATCACACAACACCAACGCAGAGTCCACAACACCAACGCACTCTACAAGAAGGGGCAGCACAGGCTGTTCCTCCTGAGGAGACTCCGGTCATTTGGAGTGCGAGAGGCACTCCTGAAGACCTTCTACAATTCAGTGGTGGCATCGGCCATCACATTTGCAGTGGTCTGCTGGGGCAGCGGCATCACGACAGCTGACAAAAAGAGACTGAACAGGCTGCTCAAAAAGACAGCTCTGTTCCGGGGCAATGCCTCGACCCAGTGGAGGAGATAGGAGACAGGAGGATGGTGGCTAAGCTGCCATCTCGGCTGGAGTCCGAATTCCACCCCATGTGGGACATGATGAACACAGTGAGGAGCTCATTTTGCGGCAAGCTAAATGAGCGTAAGTGCTCAAGGGAGAGGTTTCACAGGTCCTTCCTACCTATGGCTGTCAGACTTTATAATCTAACCGATGCTGCTCGTAGAGGCCATATTAAATGTCACATCTCTGCATAATAGAGATTGTCCTTTCCAATACACAACTAAGACAATTACAATTATTATCGAGGGTGGCAACAACACTGTTCATTCAAATGTGAAATATAGTGTCTGGGTCTGTATTTATTTAATTGCTGGGTAATTGGTCTCGCTGTGTCCGCGTGGATCTACTCCGGGATTTCTCCGGTTTCCTCTCACATGCCAAAAACATGCAAGTTAGGTTAACTGGCATCAAGTGGGGATTCTAAAATTGTCCTTAGATGTGGATGTGAGAGTGAATGGTTGTCTGTCTCTCTGTGTTGGCCCTGTGATGGACTGGCGATCTGTCCAGGGTGTACCCTGCCTCTCGCCCAAAGATGCTGGGATAGGCTCCAGCCCCCCACCCCCACCCCCCACCCCCCGTGACCCGAAAAGGATTAAGCAGAAGAAGGTGGATGGATAATGCTGTTGATACCATCTAGCTGCAATGTTCCTGCACTGTGTATGTATATATATATATATATATATATATATATATATATATATATATATATATATATATATATATACTGTATATATACTGTATATATATATATTTTTTTTTTTTACTGCTTTGGTTAACCAATTCTTATCTTAGTATCTTATTTACTGTTGCTCTGAGTGCTGCTATCCCTGTGCTGCTGCAATCCTGGAATTTCCCCATTGTGGGACTAATAAAGGCTGATCTTGTAGGAGGGGGTTATGCAGCATCTTAGACAGAGACAAGGAATAAACATGGGAGAACAATGCCCAGACAGTTCCTGGAGATATAGCAGGAAGGAGTCAGAGGCATAGGGGGTTGAATGCTGTGTGATGTAGATGTCATGCTGTGTGAGGGAAAAACTCCATGAAACGTGTGAAGAGGATTTGAGAGGAGAGAGAGCTTGTTGAATTCAGTCATTCTGTTCTGTGCTTGTGAGATGTGAAGTGTGTAATAAACCGTCTGTCCCATGGATCTGTCTCTTATTTCACACACTCCACACTGGTGACCCAAGACGTATTATGGAACACGAGGCAAGAACCCCAGAGCCAGCCCGGTCGGGAAGCCCCAGCAACGCAGCAGCCATTCCACAGACAGCCCGGACTGGAACCCCCAGCCACGCGTGTGCGGTTTCAGTCAAGCTACCGGATTTCTGGCAGCACAACCCGCGCTCTTGGTTCCACCACACCGAGGCCCAGTTCGCCCTCCGGAGAGTAACGGCAGACAACACCAGATTCTACCATGTGGTCGCAGCGCTGGACGCCCGCATAGCTCAGCAGGTAGCGAGCCTGCTCGATCAGCCACCAGCCAGCAAAAAATATGAGGCGCTCAAGGCTGCGCTCACCCGGCGCTACACGCTCTCGGAATGTGAGAGAGCGGAGAGGCTCCTGAGACGGACCGAGTTAGGAGATGGTTCGGCCGTTGACCTGATGGACAAGATGCTGGCGTTAATGGGCACGGACGACGGGCACTTTCTGTTTGCCCACCTCTTCCTCCGGAACCTTCCAACAGTGGCGAGGGCGGTTCTGGCCAATTCGCCGATGCTGGCCGTGCGTGACTACCGTGCGCTAGCCCAGGAGGCAGACAGGATCATCCTCACCAGCCGGGCGATCACAGTCAACGCGGCAGCGGCAGAGCCCAGCGAGACGACCAGAGGAGGCGAGGAGCCACCGACGGTAGCAGCAGCGGGGGCCAAGGAGTGCCAGAGAGACATGCTCTGTTTCTACCACCGCCGCTTCGGAGAGAACGCACGCAGATGTGCACCACCGTGCCAATTCAAGCGTTCGGGAAAACGCCGAGGCCGGCGGTCGGTAGCAGCTGAGACTCTTGGTGAAGAGAACAAGCTGCTCTACTTGACGGACGCGTGCTCGGGGAGGCGTTTCCTCGTGGACACCCAAGCCCAGAAGAGCTTCATCCTGCCGACCTACGCCGACTGGCTGGCAGGACCTAGCGGCCCCGAGATGTTGGCAGCAAACTGCTCGGAAATTAAGACCTTTGGTGAGAGGACACTGACCTTATCTCTACACGGCCGTACATATGAGTGGACTTTTGTCATAGAAGCACTGAATTACCATATACTGGGGACTGATTTTCTGTGTGCACATGGTTTACTGGTTGATGTTGCTAACAGGCGCCTGGTTAATGCAGTCCTTTGACTCTCTCCCCTGTATAGCTCGAGTGACCCAGCCAACAGCACAGGCCAACGTCACAGCTCCAGGCGGTAAGCTCCACGCACTGCTCACTCAGTTCCCAGCACTCACGGTCCCGACGTTTTCGGCGGCCATCGCTAAACACGGGGTGAAGCACTTTATCACCACCACCGAGCCGCCCGTTTTTGCAAGACCTCAGCGCTTGGACACAGCTAAACTGGCCATAGCGCGCAAGGAGTTCGCCAACCTGGAAAAGTTGGGCATCATCAGGCGTTCGAACAGCCCATGGGCATCCCCGCTACACATGGTCCCTAAGGCTGAGGGATCGTGGCGACCGTGCATTGATTTCCGCAGGTTGAACAACGCCACAGCGCACGGCCGCTACCCAATTCCCCACATACAGGATTTTTCCGTCCACCTTGCCGGAGCACGCATTTTTTCCAAAATAGACCTGGTCCGCGGTTACCACCAAGTCCCAGTGCGTGCTGAGGACGTACCCAAAACAGCGGTAATAACTCTGTTCGGTTTATTCGAGTTCCTGCGCATGCCATTCGGGTTAAATGGCGTGGCACAGACGTTCCAGCGCATGATGGATGCAGTGCTGCGCGATCTCCCGTTCGTGTTCGTCTACCTGGACGATATCCTGGTAGCCAGTGCATCCGAAGACGAACACGAAACCCACCTCAGGACAGTTTTCCGGAGGCTGGAGGAGCACGAGTTAATAATCAACCCGGCGAAATGCCAGTTCCGCGTGACAGAGATTGATTTTTTGGGGCACCGCGTCTCTCCGGAAGGAGCGATCCCGCTGCCTGACAAAGTGCGCACCGTGGCGGATTTTCCCCGGCCTCAGACGGTCAGGGCGCTGCAGGAATTTTTGGGGATGGTGAACTTTTATAACCGTTTCCTTCCCCGCGCGGTACAGCTCATGCAACCATTGTACGCCGCGCTCAAGAGACAGAAACCCGCGGATGGGGTCGAATGGACCCCGGAGCGAGAGCGGGCGTTCTTGGAGGTTAAAGCAGCCCTGGCAAACGCCGCACGGCTGGCGTATCCGGACCCGGCGGCCCGGATAGCGCTCACCACCGACGCTTCAGACGTGGCTATAGGGGCTGTCGTAGAGCAGCACGTCGCCGGGGCTTGGCAGCCGCTCGCTTTTTTCAGCAGAACTCTGCGCGACAGCCAACGTAAATACAGCGATCTCAACAGAGAGTTGCTGGCTCTCCACCTGGCCATACACCACTTCACCAGCTTCACCGCGTTCGTGGATCACAAGCCACTAACGTTCGCGATGGCCAAGGTTTCAGAACCGTGGTCGGGCCGGCAGCAGAGACAGCTGGCCGCGATCTCAGAGTTTACTACCGATATTCAGCATGTGTCGGGTAAACTGAATGTGGTGGCGGACTGCCTCTCACACGCCGTGGTGGCCCCGGTCTATGTGGGGATAGATTATGCAGCCATGGCCGCGGAGCAGATTAGCGATGCAGATGTGCGCGCGCTCCAGTCTAGACCAACAGGGTTAAGGCTGGAGAGCAGGGTACTGCAAGACGGCATGCCCCCCCTAATCTGCGATGTCTCCACGGGACGCCTGCGTCTGGTGGTCCCGGTTGCGTGGCGCTGCCGCGTGTTTGAGTCGGTTCACACTCTGGCGCACCCAGGAGTGCGCGTGTCGGTCAAAATGGTGGGAGAGAAGTTTGTGTGGCCGAGCCTACACAAACAAGTAAAAGAGTGGGCTGCAGCCTGCGTGGCGTGCCAACAAGCCAAGGTACACAGACACACAAAGGCTCCCTTGGAGCCATTTCGGGTACCGACTAAGAGGTTCGACCATGTTCACGTGGACCTCATGGGCCCCCGCCCGCCATCACAGGGGTGCACGCACCTCCAGACAGTGGTGGATCGCACGACGCGCTGGCCAGAAGCAGTCCCACTGGCGGCAACCACATCTGCAGATGTAGCACGCGCTTTTTGAACAGCATGGGTGGCGCGTTTTGGAGTCCCGTCGGACATTACGTCCAACAGGGGCCCTCAATTTGTTTCCGAACTCTGGTCCGCGATGGCCCGCAGCCTGGGTGTTACAATTCATTGCACAACCGCATACAGCCCACAGGCCAATGGGTTATGCGAGCGTTTTCATAGATCACTGAAAGCAGCACTCAGGGCTTCACTGATGGATGCAAATTGGGTAGACAGGTTGCCGTGGGTTTTATTGGGGTTGCGCTCCGCGCCAAAAGAGGATCTAGAAGCTTCCCCGGCAGAGCTGGTTTTTGCGCAGCCCCTACGGCTGCCCGGGGAATTTCTGCCAGATAATCCCGCGCCGGACAGCTGCCCGTCTCAGCTTTTGCAGCGTAGTGCAAACACAGGCACGCTGCCAGGCCCTGCCCACCACTGTTTTCCGCGTGTTTTCGTGCCTAAAACTTTGAGGAACGCGGAGTTCGTGTTCGTCAGACACAACGCCCACCGCCCTCCATTGCACCCACCCTATGATGGACCGTTCAGAGTGTTGGAAACGGGATAAGCATTTTCTGCTAGACTTGGGGGGTAGACGGAAAAAAATTGGCATAGACGGACTCAAACCTGCCTTTGTAGCAGCGGATGAGCAGGTGCTGTTGGCTAGGGCCCCTTGGCGTGGAAGACCCCCACAGCGAGCTCCCCAGGGAAGCGATGCAACGGAGCAGCCACATGGACAAGGCAAAGTCCCCCCCCCCCCCCCACAGTCAGACACACTCCCAGCAGCCCCCCACCGGCACAGCAGTGCCACGGAGGCGGTAAACCCCAGTTACAGCAGATATGGGAGGAGACTGGAGCCAAGAGAGCGTATGGACTAATGTTCTATCTTAGACGCTGGGGGGGGGGGGGGGGGGGCGGTGTAGGAGGGGGTTATGCAGCATCTTTGACAGAGACAAGGAATAAACATGGGAGAACAATGCCCAGAGAGTTCCTGGAGATATAGCAGGAAGGAGTCAGAGGCATAGGAGGTTGAAAGTTGTATGATGTAGATGTCATGCTGTGTGAGGGAAAAACTCCATGAAACGTGTGAAGAGGATTTGAGAGGAGAGAGGAAAGCTTGTTGAATTCAGTCATTCTGTTCTGTGCTTGTGAGATGTGAAGTGTGTAATAAACAGTCTGTCCCATGGATCGGTCTCTTATTTCACACACTCCACAATCTTATCTTAAACTACCAAACAGGTCATGTTTGGAAACGAGTATTGGTTCTCAAACATTTTTCCTGGTAAAATAAAGGTCAAATAAATAAATAAATACCAGAAAAAAACTACCACAGAGGAAATGAGAGGGAACAAACCCGTTAAGTGCTGCAAACTGGATGTTACGTACTCCCCTCCAGCTCATGCTACAAAGTATAAAAGTTGTACCTGTAACATCTTCTCGGCCATGATTTATCTTTTTGTTTTTCAGTGCAAAACAGAACAGCAGCCAGCTGACAACACAGATCATTTTCCATATTTGTTTATATTGTGAAGTCCCATTTGAATTTCATATGTTCACATCCACACAAATTTCTGTGAGAAATCCATCCATCTTCTACCGCTTAATCCTTTTCGGGTCGTGGGGGTCTGGAGCCTATCCCAGCATCTTTGGGCGTGAGGCAGGGTACACCCTGGACAGATCGCCAGTCCATCGCAGGGCCAACACAAAGAGACAACCATTCACTCTCATATCCATACCTAAGGACAATTTAGAATCCCCAATTGATGCCAATTAACCTCACCTGCATGTCTTTGGCCTGTGGGAGGAAACCGGAGTATCAGGAGTAAACCCATGTAGACACGGGGAGAACATGCAAACTCCACGCAGAAGGGTCACCGATTGACTGGGGTGGAATCGATCCCATGACCTTCTTGCTGTGCTGCCACTGTGCTAACCCCTGCACCACTGTGCTCCCCATGGATTTGTGAGAACTCACTGTGTCAAATCACAAATATAAAAGGCAGGTGTGTGTGCATGTGCATGCATGTGTTTCTATCTCACTAAATCATCACTTGTGTTTTTTAGATGACTATAAAATTAAAAATCATTCTAAAGACCCACTGCAGTCAAAATCAACTATTTTCAACATGTTTAAAAAGTGTTCATCACTTCCAACTAGGGGTGGGCGATATGGCCTAAAAATATCACAATATTTCTGTGAATTTTCACGATAACGATATTCTTCACGATATCATGGAATGTAAATTTTTTTCTTTTAAATTTGTAAAGGACAGTTTCACAGGCCAGGGTTAATTATGTTCAACATATTCAGTAAAAACAAAACAACTCTTTATTTCTCCATTTTATAAAGAGCAGTTTAGAATGCGTTGAAAACTTTTTTAAAATTCTGTATCAAATATTACCAGGAAATATTATAAACCACATCTTAAGCGCACTGAGGGGTGGACTGGGACAAAAATTCAGGCCGGGAATTTGACTTCATCCTAGGCTGCTTTTATCATCCATTCATCTTCTTCCGCTTAATCCTTTTTGGGTTGCGGGGGGGCTGGAGCCTATTCCAGCATCTTTGGGCGAGAGGCAGGGTACACCCTGGACATACCGCCAGTCCGTCACAGAGCCAACACAGAGAGACAGACAACCATTCACTCTCACAGTCATACCCAAGGACAATTTACAATCCCCAGTTTGATGCCAATTAACCCCTTGCACTCTGGTTTATTTCCCTAAAAACGCCTAAAAATAACGTACCCAAAGTAAATCAAAAGCTGTTCTTCAACCCTTTGCAGCATCTTCATGGGGTTGGTCTCATTTAAAAGAAAACACTTTGAATTTTTTGGCAAAACAGTCATAATCTCTCTAAGTGCTCCTGCCACTGAGTAACAGTCATCTAAACATACTGAACTTGAAGAAAATAAAGTTCGCCTGGGTGTTTTTTTGGATACAAATGCTTGCAAATAACACACAGCTGTCAGATCCGGGCTGGAAAATGCAACAGAAATGTAGAACCAAGTGTTATCCAGCTGAGGTCAACATTTTGTAACAATACCACAAAAAATGAATATATTACACAGCTTTTTTCTCAGGTTGTTCCCAGGCATTTTTGAACTGTGCCAAATTGTGCCAAATGGCACAGTTTGGAAAAACGTCTGTAACTTTTGAATGATTCAATATAGAAGCTTGATCCTGGGCTTAGGTATGGATGTGAGAGTGAATGGCTGTCTGTCTCTCTGTGTTGGCCCTGCGATGGACTGGCAATCTGTCCAGGGTGTACCCTGCCTCTCGCCCAAAGATGCTGGGATAGGCTCCAGCCCCCCCGCGACCCGAAAGGATTAAGCGGTAGAAGATGGATGGATGGATGGATGGATGGATCCTGGGCTCTAATGAAAGGTGACACTCAGGGCTGTGTGTGTGTGTGTGTGTGGGGGGGGGTTGTTTATTCATTCATTCAGAATGAACAAACAAGCCCCCACACACAAAGAAGCATGCCACGTAAAAAATGTGTGGCTTTTTTTTTTTTTTACAAGAAAAAATAACCTACAGTGCACCAAAAATTATACTAAAATATCTGTAATGTAGAGGATAACAACTCCCCCTCCCCCCCGCTACAGAGGACAGACATCGTCCATCGCCACATGACGGACCGTGGGGACGGTGCGCCGCGGTCTACTACGCAGTTGTACTAAAATATCTGCAATATATCTGCAATCCGCTACAGAAGAGTAGCGGGGGTGGGGGGGTGGGGGGGCCTTCACGGTCCGGACATGGCGCACGGACCGGTCCCGTCATGTGGTGATGACACACAGCTGTAATTTACCGATTGGTCAAAAGTCATTTTGATTACAATTTTCAGGGATAAAAAATAATTTAGCTTATAACACTTACCTGTCCACAACAGCAGTGTTGCTGGCGAACTTCTCTTCCTCATTGTCAGACGAGCATGACGCTGGTCCGCTTGTTACGACTCGTGGTTCTGGTCACGCGACCCGGTCAAACCATGATTCCATTATTGCGGCTTTGCGCTTCCATGATTGCGGTTTTGGCGAACGATTTTTCAAAACAAATAAGAACAGTAGAAAGAAAAAAAGACTGGCGAACGCGTGTGTGTCACCCAGTGGCTTACACAAAACAGATTTTATGCACGGGACGCACGCTTTCAATCGTCGAACTTCTCTGCTTCAATTAGCTCGCTGTATTCGCAGCCGTTGGTAGGCGGGTCCTTCTTGCTAGGTTTTCAGTCATTGGTTCTTCAAGGTTTCAGAAACCCAATTCAAGGCTCTTATTAGTCGAATGAGAGGTCACTCAAATCTAAACCAATCAAAGCACTCCTTTGGCTTTCTGTTCGCGGCTGTGTCTGTAGTGGAAGAACGGAAACGCAGCTTTTTTTTTTTTCAGCGCGCTCTGAGACGCACAGTGTGCGTCCTGGACGCAGAGACGTGACCGCCCGCAGTATCCCGGAGTGCAAGAGGTTAACCTAACTTGCAAGGTTTTGGCATGTGGGAGGAAACCAGAGAAATCCCAGAGTAAACCTACGCAGGTATGGGGAGAACATGCAAACTCCACCCGGTTACTGTTGGTCGGGGGCTGGGATTGAACCCAGGGTCCCCTAGCCAATGGTGAGCTGCTGTACTACCACAGTGCTAACCACTCCGCCACTTTAACATATTAAATTAATTTAGTCTAGTATGTTATTTCACCTGGTCAGGAAGAGGGTCTAAATAAAATATGGAGGGGGTGGGCTTACATAAAACTATTATCATTTCATCGTTTTTATCATATTGAATACATGCTGGCCTACCTGTCTGTCGTTTCCCAAGACACTTCTGCAGATAAGACCTCCCGTCTCTCTCAGTTTACGTGTGTTAGAAATCTCCATTGCACAGACAACTCCTGGGACTGTTGACAGATTTTTTTTTTTTCTTTCGATTGGTTGAATAAATCACGCTGGAGCAGCCACAAGGGAACGGAAATAAATCTCTAGACACTTTAGGCGTCAGCAACACTGCTTCAGGGAGAAGTAAAACTTTTCCCCGAAGTGGCATTGTTGACGTGCAGAAAAAAATGCAGGCAGATTATCCGCATTGCTGCACTGTTTTGTTTTTTTTAAAGACGGCAGCAGTCTGAAACAGCCTTAAAACTAAATTACTTTCTCACAGCCAGATAAAGATGTTCCAAGCACGCAGTGCCGCTTCCCACCATGTTTTTTTCCTGTTTCTATGGTAACATGTAACTTCCATTGGCAGCTTAACAGACCCCAAATATCACGATATTCACTTTTACACCGGTATCAAAATTTATACCGGTATTATCGTGAACCATATGGCACACCCCTACTTCCAACACATATCAATAACAAAATCAGCCTTAGAGCCTAAGACTGTGTATTTTGAGTGTGATTCTGACTACTTCTGGTTCAAGCCTAAATTGCGCCATTCAGATCTAGCCTGTCTCTTCTATGTAGAAAAGTCAATCCAATCAGCTCACATCTCAACCTCCTATCAAGGAGACTGTATTGTATGTGCCAAAGAAGGCTGTGGGAGTGGCTTCTGAGCCTCTGCCATCATCAGAGTAAAAGTATCAACATTGGAGAGTAAACTAGTTTGAAAATGAGACTGTCACTCACCTGGAGACAGCAGGACTGGGAGCTCTTCAGCTGAATTGGGATGTCATTATTTACCCACGGACTCCCAGCAGGCGCAAACTCCATTTCTGGCTGCTGCCACGAGTTTTAATGGATGCAGCCACAACTTTTTCAGGTGCGCCCCCATTGGATAATGTAAACCTAAGCATGACGTTATTTTGGGGATTTCCACAGTAGGCTAAACACTGCTGCAGAAGCTATAAAGGCAACTTCACCTGTCTGCATCTCACTCAGTGAATTCATGTCTATTATAATGTAATAGTACCATGCAAAAAATTCACCTGTTTGCGTTTGATGTGAAGGCAGAAGGCTTAGAGTCAGAAGGCTACACACTACTGCCAAAAACTAGCCTATGTTAGCCACTAACACAGATACTGACAGAGAGGAGACACCGGGGAGGGGGGCTGCCCTCGAGCCAGAGGTACATAGCTAATGAGCACCAGGATTGGTGTTTCTAAAGAAGACTTTTTAGGCTGATTTAAGCAGGGTGGTTTTTTGGGTTTTTTTGCTTGAACATTGATGCGCAAAATTTTGAGGCATAAATATCACATTTCAGAGGGATTTTAAGCCACTACAGTTGGTTTTTAAACTGTCCTTATGTCCGTGGTCTCCCACATTTTAAAAGTGGTTAAGATTTTATAAATCCTCCAGTGTGTGTGTCCAGCCTTCAAGGCAACTGTGTTTTTACTATTCTATCCAGTGTATAGGGAAACACTTTTACCTTTGATTGTGGACTCATCCTGCTGCTTCTTCCCTCTTTATTTTCTGGTGGATTAAGTCTGGTGGACACAGAATGTCAGGTATGAACAAAAAATCTCTTCACAATAAACCATTTGATGAATTGGAGTACAAATGAACTCAAGTAAATGTTTAAATATTCTATAAGAATTCATTGTTGTTTTTACCCCTTTAGAGAACCAGGCCTCTCAGTGTCGAAGAAAGAGAAATGAGACGCTTCTGCTGTCCCACCCTGCTGTGGTCTGTTTCTTACAAAAACATCATAGTCGGACATCTTTTTATGACTCTGCTGTCCGATGTAGCCTCCATGCCAACTTCCTATGTCTGCTCCAGGTGGAGCTTTCCCGTCAGATTCAGAGTTCTCATCCAGCAAGTCCACTACATCTATCAGATCAAAATAATAATAACATGGTTAAATAAAAAGAGACAAGAGAAAACAAACTTGCATACATTGTATCTACCAATTAATAATTCTACAGTATATACAAACATCATATGCCCATTATTGCACTTTTATGGTATGTGGCTTGCAGATTTAGTTTTAGCAATTTTTCTCTTTAGATACTTCAGATATTTGATCTATGAAACTCATATACACATTAAAATATTTAATATTCTGTTTATACCCGCAACACAGAGGGAAATCAAAGCTAGAATTATTTGAATCTATACAAGCCAGACTTTCTGCTAAACAAGTCTTTGTTCATCCCATTTGTAACCCTTCACCAATATGTCCAGAGATCTCTTAAGGTGCATTCAGACCAAACGTGACTAAATTTGGTCATGCAAATACACTGAGTTAACATGTACTCGCATCACACGACTAAATTTACTCACGTTCGGTCTAACCGCACCTTGAGAGGTTTGATAGGAGGTTTATTTATTTATTTTGCACGGTGGCGGAGTGGTTAGCACTGCGGCAGCACAGCAATTCACCCTTGGCCGGGGGATCCCGGGTTCGATCCCAGCCCCCGACCAACAGTGATCTGTGTGGAGTTTGCATGTTCTCCCTGTGTCTGCGTGGGTTTACTCCGGGATTTCTCCCGTTTCCTCCTACATGCCAAAAAACATGCAAGTTAGGTTAACTGGCATCAAACTGGGGATTCTAAATTGTCCTTAGGTATGACTGTGAGAGTGAATGGTTGTCTGTCTCTCTGTGTTGGCCCTGCGATGGATTGGCGATCTGTCCAGGGTGTACCCTGCCTCTTGCCCAAAGATGCTAGGATAGGCTCCAGCCCCCCCACGACCCAAAAAGGATTAGCAGAAGAAGATCGATGGATGGATGAATGGATACTTATTCATTCCCAAAAATAGTATTTGTTAATTTTGACTCCTATTATAACACTATACAGCAGGGAAAATAAGTATTGAACACGTCAACATTTTTCTCATTAAACAAATTTTTGATGGAGCCATTGACCTGAGATTTTCACCAGATATCAGTAACAATCCAAGTAATCCATACATACAACGAAATCAAGGCAACTGTGTTCACAAAACAAGTTATTATTTAATAAAGTGGAATGACACAGGAAATAAGTATTGAATACGCTTGGTGAAATTCATTTCACCAAGTTCATTTTATTTAGTAGAAAAGCTTTTGTTGGTAATAACAGCTTACAGATGCCTCCTGTATGGAGAAACTAGGCGCAGGCATTGCTCAGGAGTGATTTTAACCCATTCTTCCACACTGTCTTCAAATCTTGAAGGTTCTGTGGGTGTCTTCTATGAACTCTGATGTTCAGTTCGTTCCATAGATTTTCAATTAGATTCATGTCAGGTGACTGACTGGGCCATTCTAGCACCTTTATTTTCCTTCTCTGGAGCCAGTTGAGTGTGTGTTTGGGATCATCGTCTTGCTGAAATGTCCACCCTCGTTTCACCTTCAGCATCTTGGCAGAGGTTAAGAAGTTCTTATCAAGGATATCGCTGTACATTTGTCCATTCATCTTTCCTTCAACGTCCATTCATCTTTCTTTCAACTGTATGAAGTCTGCCTGTACCATGTACTGAAAAACATCCCCACATCATGATGCTCTCACCTCCAAACTTCACTGTTGGTATGGTGTTTTGGGGCTGATGTGCAGTGCCATTTCTCCTCCAAACATGTTGTGTGTTGTGGCATCCAAAAAGTCCAATTTTGGTCTCATCTTACCAGACTATTTCTCCCAGTACTTTAATGGCTTGCCCAAATGTTGTACAGCAAACTTTAAAGTGACACTCCACCAAAAATCAAGTTTTTAAGTTTTTTTTTTCTGTTGTTAACATGTCGGTAACATGTTTTTTGTGACTTACAAGACATAAAAAGCAAAATTTCACAATCCCAAGTCTCGGCTTTTCTGCTGTGAATTTCCAGTTTGGTAACGCCCCCCCTAAAACAGGTGAGTTTGGAAAGACAGTTTGTATCTACACAAGTATTCCTGCTTAGTCTGGTTGGTTATAACCAGTTTGGGAGTAATGTGTTACAAAATAACAAGTTACTGTAATACCACTACTTTTGTAGTAACGTACTGTGTAACGAAATTACTGTTTAAAAATTCAGTAATGTGTTACAGTTACTGAAAATTGATCAGATGCGTCACTTGTTTTATTAATATGGATAGATATTTTTAGCATAAATAAATTAATATAAAAACTGACCCTACCGTAGCTGAGACGAGCCGTCAGTCAACATGACCTGTTGCAAAGAGCTGAGTTTTCACTACTGAGTGGAGGAAGAGATGAAGCTACTTTGTTTTTGTGGAAATAGATTAGTTTTCCTTTGTCGTGGTTAACAACAAAAGCATATTGGTGGGTTGCAAGCTAAAGTGCCAGTTGAGACCTACTGCAATTTTGAGAACTGCTTGAAAACAGCGACAAAGCTAGTGCTAAGTAACGGCTAGCTATGCTAACAACTAACACCATGTTTGTGGAACTACGCCATCTGAACAACCACGGCTGGATGTAAAGTGGAAATACTCTTTGTCTCAACAGCCATGGCTGGATTTCAAGCACAGGTATGCATCCGGACAGTTTGTGACCCAGCAAGAATTAAACCGACTGATTACCAGACATGTCATTAGAAACTAAAGACATGATGTAAAGAGTGGCTTTCCATTAGACAGCTGAGACTGTAATCCACTGAAGTTAAAACACATTTACTTGCTACCTGGATAAAGATTATTCAAAAATGGATTTTAATCTCCAAAAGGAATTTGAGGGACTGGATCATGTCTCTGTCACAGCAGACATCTGGACTGTGGATAATGGACATTTTCTTTGGATCACTGCACATCAGATTAAATCCATATCATAAAGGTAAGATAAACATGGACAGCTTTATGCAATGTTGCCAACTCTCACTCCAAAATGAGGAAATTACTGGCAATATCATGTTGATTTTCTTCAGATGTTTCCCACAATAAGAGCTCTCAAGGCAGGATAAAGCAGACTGACCATGGTCTAAAAGCTCTGTCTGAAACAGTCTGTTTTCAGCTTGACATTATTAATAATAATAATAACAATACATTTTATTTGGATAGCGCTTTCCAAGGCACTCAAAGACGCTTTACATTAGCGGGAAAAAATGCACAAAGATTAAAAGCAAGTCTGAACTGGTGGGTTTTGGGTAATGATCTGAAGGAGTTTAAGTCTGTGCAGTCACGAATGTTTTGGGGGAGAGAGTTCCAGAGAGAGGGGGTGGCGATAGAAAAAGGCTTTATCCCCCCAGGTTCTCTGCTTGGTTCTGTGTGGTGGAGAGAGGAGATCTGCATCAGAGGAATGAGAAATAGGTGAGATAGGAAGGGGCCTGGTGGTAGAGGGCTTTAAAGGTGAGGAGAAGGACTTTGAACTGTATGTGTTGTGAGAGTGAGAGCCAGTGGAGGTTCTGGAGGACAGGGGTGATGTGGTTGCGGCAGCGGGACTGGGTAAGGAGACAGGTGGCTGAGTTCTGAATGTATTGAAGTTTCTGGAAGACTTTGGATGATGAGCCATAAAGAATGCTATTGCAGCTGTCGAGTCTGGATGTGATAAATGTGTGTGTGAGGGTTTCTGCGGTGAAGAAGGTTAGTGAGGGACAGAGTCGGGCTATGTTTTTGTTTTAGGTGAAAGAAGGCAGTTTTAGTGACATGATTAATGTGCAGTTCAAAAGTGAGGCGGCTGTCAAAGATGACTCCAAGGTTTCATATCTGTGGGGACGGAGAAAGTGTGGAGTTGGCAACAGTGAGTTTGAAGTTGTGGGTGGTTTTGATGAGGGATTCCGGGTCAGTGATCATATCAGACTTATCATAGTCGAGATGTAGAAAGTTCTTTTGCATCCAGGATTTTATTTCAGAAAGACAATTTTCCAGTATGGAGCAAGTTACCGTGGTTATGCAGTTAGTGGTAATGTAGATCTGAATGTCGTCGGCGTAACAATGGAAGTTAAGGTCACGTTGGCAGATAATGTTACCAAACAGGAGTATAAACAGTCATGGAAAAAAATTAGGACACCCTGTATAAGCCTGTGTGTTTTTTTAAACATATTTGGACATATGGAGATTTAATATCAATGTTAAAAATACTGGGAGACTCACAAAATACAATTAAACAATTGAATCGGTGAATTCAAAAAGGGCCCAAGTCCACACTTTTTCAATGGGGATTCAATGGGGACTTGTGCCCTTTTTGAATTCACCGATTCAATTAAAAATGAAGTAGCTCGAGTAGGTTAATTTTGTCTTAATTATATAAAATAAAATAAATAAGAATAAAATAAGAAAAAAAGGTAAATAATTAAAAATGAAGACTTTTCAAATTTTCTGTAAAATGTAACTCTAAACTAGAAAAGCACTCGGAGAGCGCAGACCTCCACCAAGCGCCACAGTTCCCCCCATACAGTGTTTGTGTGTACGTTTTCAATTGGATTGACAATGATAGGATTAGTGGTTCAGTAGTTATTCACGAAAATGACATTTTCCGTAATGGCAGCCACAGTTCCGCCCATACAGTGTTTTTTGTTTTGTTTTTGTTACTTATTTGTACCCGTAGGTAGACTTGGTTTGCAGTCTGGTGACAAGCCACCGGCTGCTGGTCGCTGCGTGCGCGAGCGCCCTAAACCTACATGTTTTTGGTGTATTTGGTGTTTTTGTGTGTACGTTTTCAGATTCCTTGACCATGAAAACATATGACTAGCAATTGGATTGACAATGATAGGATTAGTGGTTCAGTAGTTATTCACGAAAATGGCATTTTCCGTAATGGCGGCCACAGTTCCCCCCATACAGTGTTTGTGTGTACGTTTTCAGATTCCTTGACCATGAAAACATATGACTAGCAATTGGATTGACAATGATAGGATTAGTGGTTCAGTAGTTATTCACGAAAATGGCATTTTCCGTAATGGCGGCCACAGTTCCCCCCATACAGTGTTTGTGTGTACGTTTTCAGATTCCTTGACCATGAAAACATATGACTAGCAATTGGATTGACAATGATAGGATTAGTGGTTCAGTAGTTATTCACGAAAATGGCATTTTCCGTAATGGCGGTTTTCTTCTGGACGGTGATCCGGATCATCCCCAAAATTTAATCAGTTCTTCCTTGTACCATTTCCAACAACGCCTGAAAGTTTCATCGAAATCCATCCAAAACTTTTTGAGTTATCTTGCTAACCAACAGACAGACAGACAAACCCCGGCAAAAACATTACCTCCTGGAGGAGGTAACAAATAGTGAGGAATAAATTAGGACACCATCTTTTTTAGGACACCCCCACATTCATCTATCTATAAATACACAAAATCTCTGTCTGTGTGTTTGTGTGTCTGTTTCACACATATCTTTTGAACCGTTTGTCAGACTGGCCTCAAAGTTTAAACGTGGTTTCCTGGAGTTACGAGGGTGTGCATCCCTGAATATGGAGTCACTCAGTCAACATATGTAATTTTTATCAATAAAAGTTTAGCTACTGCTTAGTCTCATGCCCAAGCTTCTAGAAGTGTGGGTGTGGTTTGGTTTCGGATTGACTCCTACTGATTGGATAATACGTGCATTACGACATCAGTAACCACAGCGCTCCGTGTGCAAAACAAGGAAGCGAAACGTGACAAATTTGACTAGAAAAAGAGAATACTTATGATTTAATGCTTAAAAAGAGTATACCATGGACTTCCGGTCTGGACATCATGGTGGTAGCAGCTTAATGCTGAAGCTCCCAGATCCCATCCGTGAAAATACCATGAAAATGAGATTTAACGGATTTATGGAAGAGTGAAAATCAAAAGACAAAATCATTACGCCTAAAGGAAAACAGAAGAGATCGGCATTTACCAGGCCAAGACATGCATCGGCCGGAGAAACTGACCTCGAAGACAACAACCACTCGGAAATGGAGGAGCAAAATGAGGCTAGCAACACGGCTAGCTTAAAAACGATACTTCAAGAATTAAGAGAATTTCGCCTAGAGTGTTGGGCCAAATTTCGTGAACTTAAAGACGAAATAAAAAGGACAAACAACAGAGTGGATCAGGCTGAGGACCGAATCATGGAAGGAGAGGAAAGAATAAAAGGGCTGGAAGAAACCACGCTGGAATTACTTAAACGACAGACAAGACTGGAGGCTAAGCTAACCGACCTGGAAGGAAGACTAAGAAGGGACAACATAAGAATTCATGGTCTGAAAGAAGGAGTCGAGGAGGGTTTCACCACAATGGCTGCCTGCGTTGAAACCATACTGAGAGAAAAGTTGGAAATTCCCCAATCCACCGACTTGAAGATAGAAAGGGTGCACCGTGCATTAGCCCCAAGGCCATTGGCGGAAGCCCCCCCCCCCCCGCGATCGGTGGTAGTGAAGTTTTCCAACTTCAGAACAAAAGAAGAAGTTTTGAGACTGGCTTGGCAGAAAAAAGGATTTATGCACCAAGAAAGAAAAGTTTTTGTGGAGCACGACTACGCCCCGGAGGTCCTTAAAAAACGTTGGGAATACAATGACGCTAAAAAGGTACTAAGAGAGAAGAAAGTGCGCTTTCAAACCCCATTCCCGGCGAAGCAGAAGGTTTTTTTTACAGGGAAGAGATGTGTCTCTACAACTCTGCGAAAGAAGCAACCAGGGATATGGCGAGAAGAGGCCTCCCGGTACCGGTGTATAAACCCGCAGCAGACCCGATCGAAAGAATCAAGGCTCAAACGTGGTGCACACAGAGACCCTCAAAATCCACTAGCCAGCAGCGGGAAACCCAGCGCCAGGGCTATAAGGAAAAACTGGACGCTTTCAGGAGGGAACTAGAAAAGCACTCGGAGAGCGCAGACCTCCGCCAAGCGCCACAGTTCCCCCATACAGTGTTTGGGTGTACATTTTCAGATTCCTTGACCATGAAAACATATGACTAGCAATTGGATTGACAATGATAGGATTAGTGGTTCAGTAGTTATTCACGAAAATGACATTTTCCGTAATGGCGGCCACAGTTCCGCCCATACAGTGTTTGTGTGTATATTTTCAGATTCCTTGACCATGAAAACATATGACTAGCAATTGGATTGACAATGATAGGATTAGTGGTTCAGTAGTTATTCACGAAAATGGCATTTTCCGTAATGGCGGCCACAGTTCCCCCCATACAGTGTTTGTGTGTACGTTTTCAGATTCCTTGACCATGAAAACATATGACCAGCAATTGGACTGACAATGACAGGATTAGTGGTTGAGTGGTTATTCATGAAAATGGCATTTTCCGTAATGGCGGCCACAGTCCCCCCCCCATACAATGTTTGTGTGTACGTTTTCAGATTCCTTGACCATGAAAACATATGACTAGCAATTGGATTGACAATGATAGGATTAGTGGTTCAGTAGTTATTCACGAAAATGGCATTTTCCGTAATGGCGGTTTTGTTCTGGACGGTGATCCGGATCGTCCCCAAAATTTAATCAGTTCTTCCTTGTACCATTTCCAACAACGCCTGAAAGTTTCATCGAAATCCGTCCAAAACTTTTTGAGTTATCTTGCTAACCAACAGACAGACAGACAGACAGACAAACCCCGGCAAAATCATTACCTCCTGGCGGAGGTAATAATGATAATTTTAGTCAATCTGCGCATCCAACCCTCCTCCTACAAGGTGACAAACATTAAAGGCCAAATGTCACGTAATTTTTTTTTCTAAATGACAACGAATTTAGATAAAATACACATAGCTTAAACCAAATATTCATACCGGAGACCATATCACCCACCTGTATTTACATAATTGCACAAAATACACCAGGTGAAGGCCCCACCTTGCTTGCTGGCTTGTGACAGCCATTCCAGACCACGCCCATGTTTTTGACATCACCAGTTGTACCCTGGCTGCCCTGCCTATCCACATTCACACTTATCAACATTGGACAATCATGACGGAAAGTGACAGCGATTGTGAACAAATTAGTTTAGTTTTGTCTTTTTTTTTTGTCAGTGGTTCAGACAGTGACAGAGGCATAGAACCTTACCGGTTCAAGCCGTCCGAGACGGAATCAGATGCTTTGTCTGATGACAACAGTTCCAACGATGACCAGAGAGCAGAACCAGTGGAAAATGTCATTGAACTGGACATTAATCGCCTCCAGAATTGCGAAGCCGAAGGGGGTCTGTCCAGGGCGCCCCATAAATATTGCTTTTTCGGAAGCCATTATTATTACAGTGGAGGAGAGCCGCTGCTGTCAAGAAAATGACCAGATCAATATAAAAATGGAGGCGCATACCTGTCAAGTGAGACGTTTTCGCCGTATTTTAATACCGTAAAATGCGGCTATAAGGGACAGCGGAGTAATAATGGACATTTCCCTGGGAAATGTTTTCATACCTGTCAAGTCAGACGTTTTCGCCGTATTTTGGTGCCAAGCGCGGCTGTGGGGGACGGCGCAGTGGTGGACACTTTTCTGGGAAATGTTTTAAATGTAGTTCGTGTTGTTATTGTTAAATATTTTAAGGAAAATACGGGGAAAATGCAATTTTAGCAAAAACGGGCGTATTGCCATTTCTGTACGCCCAAAACAAAAACATACGGGAAAAAAAATTGAGTGTCTTGAGGAGCACTCCTGTGTGTGATCCCCCACAGCTGGTGCTGGCTCAGCCTGAGCTATTATCACTACAACGACAAGTGTGGAGTCAGTCATTAGTTTGATTGTCTGGGCGGGCTGATCGCTCAGCTTGAGCTATTATCACTACTATTCGAAGTGTGGAGTCAATCATTAGTTTAATTGTCTGGGCGGGCTGATCGCTCAGCTTGAGCCATTCTCACTACAATGAGAAGTCATTAGGACAATGGTTTAACACGTTCAGCTGTGCAGCGGTTGCGGAACAGACAGAGATCGCCTGACAAATACAGAATTCTGCTTTTTTTTTTTATTTTGCGCTGGACGCTGAGTTGTGTTGTTATTGTCAAATATCCATGAATCCTTAAAATATTTGACAATAACAACACGAGTTGCATTTGGGGCATTTCCCAGAGAGGTGTGCCTTGTTGCTCCGCCGTTCCTTATAGCCGCTTTTTACGGTGTTGAAGTACGGCGAAAACGTCTCACTTGACAGGTATGAAAACATTTCCCAGAGAAGTGTCCCTTATTACCCAGCTGTCCCTGATAGTCCCGTTTTAAGGTATGGGTGAAATATCCAATTTTTTCTTTCTTGTTGCTCACTTCAACCTTCCAGTCTCCATATAAACAATCAATTGAAATACCCCAAGCATCAAACTAGGGTACAATCGATTTCGCCACTTCCGCCTTCTTCCCCAGGCGATTCCAGGGGCCGTGTCAGGCCAAGCGCGGCAGTTTTAAATTAATGAATATTCCGTTGTTACTGAAGCATATGCACCAAGACCCGAACGGATCGGTTCCCTTTTATATCTAGTTTCAAGATATTTAAAGTACCCTGTTACGTGACATTTGGCCTTTAAAGGAGATGCAGAATCAGCAAATATGAAGTGGTAAAATATTTCATGGAACAGTCATAATATTAGAAACAAATAAGTCTTAAAAAGAACTTGTTAAAATAGAAATGTGACAATGAACCACATGAACTCTCCACACTAACAAATACTGTATTACCGTGATGGTGGTGGGAGGTAGCGCATAATTTCATAGGGTATAGGCATAAAAAAAAAAAAATCTATACAAGTTCGGATTGGGATCTGAAAATCACGTTAAAAACGTGGGACAACTTACAGGGGTAAGAGAGGGCCCTCAGCACGTAACAAAGTTTGAGGAATTTCCCTCTGAGCCAACACACCATCAAGGCTCCTCTAAGGTCGCTAAAAAGACCTCAGTTCAGGAAGATCTTTTGACAGTTTTTTGTTTTAAAGTTTTATATATTATGTTCTTAATGTTTATGTTCTTAATGTTCTTTCAGTTTTTGAGTAGCATAAAAGAGGACCACTATACTATTATACTAAATAAGACAATACAATGGAGAAACAGGGTTCAACAGGGTTCAATTTCCCCATTGTGGGACTAATAAAGGCTTATCTTATCTTATCTTATCCAACCAAAATAATCTCATATAATGCAAGAGGGATCCTGAATCCAGTTAAAAGATCCAAGATTCTAGGCAAAATGAAAAAAGACAAAGCAGGAATAATATTTTTACAGACTTGGAAACGCACTAAACTTAATAGACAAGGGTTTAAACTGATCTCTTCATCTTCATACAAGTCAGGGAGGAGGAGGGGGGTAGCGACATTGATCTCAACCAAAATTATATTTGAAAAAAAAATCAGAACACAAAGATAAAGAAGGGAGATTTAGCATGGCAACAAATCTACCTACGGGTACAAATAAAGTAACCTGAACCTGAACCTGAACCTGGTACTTGGTCGGCTAGAGGGAGAAGATATCACCCTGCTGAATGTATATGCACCTCCAGGGGCTAACTGGAAATTTTATGAAAATGTATTTGACCTAATGATAACTAAAGCCCAAGGTTTAGTGATATGTGGTGGAGACTTCAATCTAAGACTGAATCCATACTGGGATGCATCAGGTAATTCTCCACATCAAAATAACACTCAAAGTAGAAAAACTAGGATGCTACTAAATGAAATGGGAATCTGTGACATGTGGAGGGAATTCAACCCCAGTGTAAAAGATTATACATTTTACTCAGCACCACATTCATCATATTCAAGGATTGACTATTTTTTTTTTGTTTAATAGAGACATTGGAAGAGTAAAAACATGTAAAATAGGACTGATGGATCTCTCTGACCACAGTCCGATCTATATGGACTTAAATATCCAAAAATACACAAATAATACATTTCCTTGGAGGTTAAATTCAAATGTGCTGAAAGGACCACTGAAAGATGAATTGGAGTCAGATATCCTCAGATATTTGGAAGAAAATGATAATGGAGAAGTATCCCCTTCAATACTGTGGGATGCATGCAAAGCTGTAATAAGGGGAAAGATTATTGCAAAACTGGCACTCCAAAAGAAATTGAGACAAGAAAAACTAATCACAGAGTCAGAACTTAAGAAACTAGAAAAAGAGCACAAAGACAACACTCATTCTAATGACTCGCTCAAAATTAAGGGAACAAAAAAAACAAATAAACGAGATCTACACAATAGAAATCCAGAAGAAACTTACATTTCTGAAACAAAAATATTATGAAACAGGTAGCAAATCGGCAAAATTACTAGCCTATAAATTGAGGAAACAACAAACGGAGAGAGCAATCTACAAAAGCAGAGACCCACTATCAAGGGAAATAAAATTTAGAATTCAGGAAATTCTTAAAAGTTTCGAGAATTACTGCAAGAACTTGTACTCCCTCAAAAAACACAAACATGCATCCAAAGCCTTCCTAAATACATTAAATAGAATTAGAAAAAGCAATTATGAAACTTAAAGCTAACAAATCCCCAGGAGCAGATGGTTATACAGCAGAGTGGTACAAAACCTTTAAACAGCAACTATCTCCTCTCCTCCTGAAAACATTTAACTATGTCCTCCACACAGGGGAAATCCCCCCCTCCTGGAGAGTAGGGGTCATTGCAGTCATACCTAAACCTGAAAAGGATAAATTAGACTGCTCCAACTACAGACCAATCAGTGTGTTAAATCAGACTATAAACTTTTTACCACCATCTTTGCCAAAAGGTTAGAAAATATACTGACAGACTTAATTCATTTAGACCAAACAGGTTTTATAAGACAAAGACAGACACAAAATAACATTAGACGCACTTTACACATAATTCATCATATAAAAAAATATAATTTAAATGCAGCCATATTGGGATTAGATGCTGAAAAAGCATTCGATTCGGTTGACTGGTCTTTCCTATATAGAATCTTATCCAGTTTCAATTTTCATAACAACTTCATTAGAACTATCCAGGCATTATATAAAAAACCAACAGCTAAAATAAGGATTAACGGTAAATTATCATCATCTTTTGAACTGGAAAGAGGATGTAGTCAGGGCTGCCCCTTGTCTCCACTGCTCTTTGCAATCTTCATTGAACCTCTGAGCCAATGGATAAGACAGAATCAAAAAATTCAAGGTATTACACTTGGTCAGAAGGAACATAAAATAGCACTCTTTGCTGATGACATTTTAATATACCTGGGGCAGCCGGACACCTCTTTTCCAGAACTAATCTCAGTTTTTTCAGAGTATGGAGAGTTATCGGGGTACGAATTAAACATGCATAAAACCCAAATTTTAACATTCAACTATGACCCAAATCAATATTTACTAAGCAAACTCAAAACTAACTGGGAGATGGAATCTATGAAATATCTGGGGGTCAATATCCCGAAACAACTCAACAAAATTATAACACTAAACTATGATCCACTGATGACAAAAATAAAATCTCATCTAGCAAGATGGAATATGATACCATTCTTGGGTACTGCACAAAGAACTGAAGCAGTCAAAATGAATATACTGCCACGTCTTCTATACCTTTTCCAAACAATACCGGTAGAACCTCCCAAAAAAACATGGCAAGAACTGGACAGAAGGATCTCAAGATTCATATGGCAGGGCAAGAGACCTAGAATCAGATATAGAACCCTACAGCTAAACAAAGACAAAGGTGGGCTCGCGCTGCCAAATATCAGGGACTATTTTAAAGCCGTGCAAATTAAAACTTTGGTAGAGATATGTAACCCAGTATACACTGCACAATGGAAGGAGACAGAATGCCAAATAACAAGTGACATTCCCCTACAGGCGATAATAGGGAATAATGCCTTACCTAAACTTTTGAATAACACTAACCCGTGGATAGAGACCCAGCTAAAAATTTGGTTTAAGATAGTCAGAGAGAATCAAACTAAAGAACCCTATCGATTATTGCAATGGATTTCCTATGATCAGGATTTTACTCCTAATAAAACGGACACTAGATTTAAAAAGTGGAAAGAGAACGGACTGATAAAATATTACGATTTTTTTTAAAGGGCAAACTTTAAGTTTTGAAGATTTGAAAAAACAAGGTCTAGTAAATCAAGACCTTTTACAGGTTTTTTCAGCTTAGACACCACATAAACAAAATACTTAAAAATGAGGATTTGGAAAGGGCCCAGTCAGGTGTTCTGAAGGTTTTCTTAATGGCATATAAAGGGATCCCAGAGATCAGATACATTTCTAAAATATACCATGGTCTTCAAGATGTAAAAGGAGACAACACATCATATATAAAAGAGAGAGATGGGAAAAAGAGGGGAATTTCACTTTACAACTGGAAATATGGGAAAAACTAAAACAACAATGGAAAAGTACCTCATCCCTGCTGTGGAGAGAATTTGGATGGAAAAATTTGGTAAGATTTTTCAGAATACCTGCACAAAACAAATTTACTCGTAAAGGGTTGAATTGTTAGCACTTGTGTGGTGAAAAGACTGCAAATCATTTACATGTGTTTTGGTCATGCCCGGTTATCCACCAATATTGGACTAATGTACAGACAATATTGGGGAAAATATTCAAAGTAACAGTTCCCTTTTCTTTTGTAACTTTGTATTTGGGTTTACTACCGGAATCACTGGAAAGACAAGGAGAAAAATACTTATTCAGTGTTTTAATATTGGCAAGTAAAAAAGCTCTAACAAAAAAATGGATGTCGAAAGACCGTCCTGCACCTGAAGATTGGATTAACGTGATTCAGGACATTTATTTGATGGAAAAGTTGACATATGCACTGAGACAGGACATGGATGGGTTCTTGAACTTTTGGCAACCCTGGAACGCATATGTGTCTTCCATCAGATCTAATCTTGCACAAACACCATTTCAATAATGGCACCTCTCTCTCTTTGTTCTAACGCTACTCAGATGCTCTTTTATTTTTCTGCTCTTTCGTTTTTGTTTTTTAATTTTTCTTTTCTTTCACTTAAAAAAAAGGGTGTTGTAATAATTTTTTTCCAATGTTGTCAAGAAAAAGGGGAATATGTGATGAAAATGTAAGCAATGCAATGCTGTAATGACATGCATACCCTTTACAAAAACTTAAAAGGAGGATTTGAAAAGGGCCCAGTCAGGTGTTCTGAAGGTTTTCTTAATGGCATATAAAGGGATCCCAGGGATCAGATACATTTCTAAAATATACCATGGTCTTCAAGATTTAAAAGGAGACAACACATCATATATAAAAGAGAAATGTGAAAAAGAGGGGAATTTCACTTTACAACTGGAAATATGGGAAAAACAAACACAATGGAAAAGTACCTCATCCCTGCTGTGGAGAGAATTTGGATGGAAAAATTTGGTAAGATTTTTCAGAACACCTGCACAAAACAAATTTACTCGTAAAGGGTTAAATTGCTGGTGCTTGTGTGGCGAAAAGACTGCAAATCATTTTCATGTGTTTTTGGTCATGCCCAGTTATCCACCAATATTGGACTAATGTACAGACAATATTGGAGAAAATATTCAAAGTAACAGTTCCCTTTTCTTTTGTAACTTTGTATTTGGGTTTACTACCGGAATCACTGGAAAGACGAGGAGAAAAATACTTATTCAATGTTTTAATATTGGCAAGTAAAAAAGCACTTACAAAAAAATGGATGTCGAGAGACTGCCCTGCACCTGAAGATTGGATTAACGTGATTCAGGACATTTATTTGATGGAAAAGTTGACATTCGCACTGAGACAGGACATGGATGGGTTCTTGAACTTTTGGCAACCCTGGAACGCATATGTGTCTTCCATCAGATCTAATCTTTTTTTTTTTTTTTGGTCCTGTCAGGCAGCTAGGCAAACAGAACAGGGATCTGTCACCCTACTGTGCCAAAACAGATTTACTTTGCCAAGAGGAGCCTATACAGTGCCTAACTTTGCACTGTATATTGTGGCTGTACATTGGCTGTGGTTGCAGGGCGGCCTGCAGCTGTCGCTGTGTGTCTGGGGTGGGTGGTCGTGGGCCTGCGTGGGCGCTTGGGTGTGTCGCCTGGCGTGTTGGGCGCTGTGTGGGTCCGGCCCATTGTTCACTATTGTGACTGTTGTTGTCCATGTTCGTGTGTGTAAGATGAGTGGTAGTATGTTTGGCTGCCCCGTCATGTTAGTGGTGCTGGAGTGCCGGGACGTGATGCTGGTGGGTCCTGGGTTGTTTCCACTGGCGGCCCTCGCCCTGGGTTGGGATTTGGGGGCAGTGGGTGGCCTCACATGCCAGTCTGCAAGCTGGCTTCTGGGGGGTGGGGGGGTGGGGGGGTGGCCTTGTTTTTGGACCGCCTACCTCCCAGTCTTATTTCCCACCCTCCTCCTCCCCCTGATCTTTTTTGTTACATTTAGGGCTTTGGGGTGGGGGTGTGCCGCACTGTGTTGGTGAAAGGGATACCTTTGCCGCGTGGTGGGGCTGCACTCACCTCAATTTTAATTGCATTTTAGACACTGAGGGCTTGGAGGGATGGGGGCTCTGCTGCCCATCACAGTGGCTAACAATGCTTCAATTACTATCCCTCCAATTTTAATTGCACTTTAGTAGTCCACACATTTATACACAATTATATCATATAACCGACACACATCCACCATGTTCTGTGCGGGGGGAGGAGGTGGGGGTCTTCCCCCACCCCTGTTGCCCTGTCTTGCTGGGGGCGTGGGGGCCTGGTGGGGAGCCTGGGACCTATCATGTTGTAAAAATCCCTGGATGCCACTAATGTATAGATATAACCAAGGAAGTGACGGGGGGCTGAATATGAGTTTAAGTGTGAGTGAGAGGGTGATGAATGGAGGTGGTGATGGTGGGTCGGTTTTGTGCGGCGCTTTGCATGCCGGGTGGCATCTTGGGGCGCCTGCGGTGGTCTGCTGATTGTTCGCTCAGATGGGCGCCGGGGGGTGGGGGTCTGCTTCTGTGGCCTGCGCCGGTGGCTTCCCTGGTCACTGCCGGGCACTGGTGCATGTTCAGGCTCACTGCATCTGCCCACTGCACAGCCGGCTTTTGAAATAAAGGTGTATGAGGAGTGAATTTAAGTGGGTACTGGAGTGAGAGAGAATGGGTCGGTCTGGCTGAGTGAGAGGGGTGTGCATGGGAACATGTGGGTGTGAAGGTATGGGGAGGGGTGTGCCTGCGAGTCGGGAGGGGCTGGATTAGGGGGGTAGTGCCTCTCGGCAATGTGGGCTCACCTGGGCGAGGGGACTTCTTTGGACGTGGGGGTCCCCGGGGTGTGTGGCCGAGGCGCTGGGGTGGGACCGCTGTGGGGGTACCTGGGGGGGCTCGCGCCGGAGGGCGCTGGCTGGTCTCTGTCCTGGGGGGTGGGGTCGCTGGCCTCCTGGTGCCTGGGGCCCGGGGGAAGATGTTGGCCCCGCTGGGGGGGTGGGGGTCGGGCAGGTCCAGGGGTGTGGGCTCACCGCGCCGGCCGCCGGGCAGCCTGCCCTCCCTTGATCGTCTCTCCGGGGGTGGATGCTTGGCTTTCCTGGGGCTTGCTGACCTCGGGGCTGGGGGTTGGTGGCGCTGCCTTGCCTGCTCGGGGTCCTCGGGGGGAGGGCTGCTGCGACCGGCCCTCCGCTCGTATGTTTCCTGACAAACCACTCACATGCACACACTTATTTTGCGCGCGTTCTCATATATAGGCACACAGACATACATGTACAAGTGTCTCTCCTTTAACAGGTGCAGAAACCAGACTCGTGTTGAGACATCTCCGGTGGAAGAAGCAGTTTGTCTTTTGTTTGTTTAGTTGTCTCTTTTTTTTTTTTTTTTTGTCTGTTCCCCTCCCTTTTTTTCCCCCCCTTCACACACTTCCTTTCCCTCTTCCCCATCCTGTTGGGTCTTCCATGGGCAAAACAATTAAAATAAAGTATTAAAAGTTATTACAGGAGGAGTTACAACAATATACAGTACAACATCAGATCTAATCTTTAACAAACACCATTTCAATAATGGCTCCTCTCTTTGTTCCAATGCTACTCAGATGTTCCTTTATTTTTTCTTCTTTTTTTTTTTTAAATTTTTCTTTTCTTTCACTTAAAAAAGGGTGTTGTAATAATTTTTTTTCCAATCTTGTCAAAAAACAAAAAAAGGGAATATGTGATGAAAATGTAAACAATGCAATGCTGTAATGACATGTATACCCTTTACAAAAACTTAAAAAAGAAAAAAAAACCAGCAAAATGCTGACATCAGGAAAAAAAAAGGTATACCATAAAGTTGCTGTGATCAACTCACATTCCCCAAAGTGCAAGATACACTATTATGAATATAAGTGATAAAAGATCAGACAAATAAGTAATCTGACAAACAAATAAACAAGGGATCTGAAACGGTCGCTAATACTGGATGTCCCATTCATTTTCAATATTTAGGTATTCTGTAATTAATATTCACACAATCAAACAAATTTTAGTGCCATTTACTCATTTTTATATTTGTCAAAGTCCAACATGTGATTGCCTACATATAGGGTACACCTCTGTGTGTTCCACTTTCAAACACAGCCTACATTTGGGCCTGTAAAGCCTGATTGGGAAACCTGTTTCAGACAGGAATACTTGTGTTCTACGGGCATGCACTAGTCTATCTATAAATTCACAAAATCTCTGTGTGTTTGTGTCTGTTCCCTGCATATCTCTTGAACTGTTTGTCAGAGAGGCCTCAAATTTTAAATGTGGTTTCCTGTGGTTACAAGGATGTGCATCCCCTGGGCTGCACGGTGGCGCAGTGGTTTAGCACTGTGGCAGCACAGTTTTACCCTCGGCCGGGGGACCGCGGGGATCATGAGATCGTGGGTTCGATCCCAGCCCCCGACCAACAGTGAGCTGTGTGGAGTTTGCATGTTCTCCCCGTGTTGCGCGGGTTTACTCCGGGATTTCTCCGGTTTCCTCCCGCACACCAAAAACATGTAGGTTTAGGGCGCTCGCGCACGCAGCGACCAGCAGCCGGTGGCTTGTCACCAGACTGCAAACCAAGTCTACCTACGGGTACAAATAAGTAACAAAAAAAAAAAAAAAAAAAAAAAAAAAAATCCCCGAATATGGAGTCACTCAGTCAAAATATGTAATTTTTATCAATAAAGGTTTAGTCACCGCTCGGTCTCATGTCCAGGCTTCTACAAGTGTGGGCGGGGTTTGGTGTAGGATTGACTCCTACTGATTGGATAATACCCGCATTACGGTATCTTGAACCACAGTGCTTCATGTGCAAGACAAGGAAGCGAAACACAACAAATATGACTCGAAAAAGATAATACTTAAGATTTAATGCTTAAAAAAATGATACCACAAAGTTGCTGTGATTGCATAGGTCTAATGGATAATTTGGCATGGGCGGGGGGGGGGGGGTAGAGCAGCAGCTGAACCGCTGGGACCACGGGTAAAGCAACAGCTGAGACTCCCATTAACCGGGCAGGCTGAGCTTGGCTCCTTGCAAAGCACTGCAATCCACCGGTTCAGCTGCTGCTTCTCCCACCGGAGTCCGACCGGTCACTCCACAAACGTTCGCAGGGAGGCACGCCCAGCCTGCTCCAGTCAGCAGTACAAGGGAGTCCCTTTGCAGCCTGATTGGGATACCTATTTCAGACAAGAATACTTGCTTTCTACAGGCACAATGGCACTCCTCTCGGTGTGCTCGCACAACTATTAAAATTATTAAAAGTTAATAATTGTGGAGCAGAATGCCCAGATCAACTGCATATCATATGCAGCCACATGCACGGTTTGACTAAACGACGACAGTCACCAAACTGCACACAAAAATGCTCAATAACTCATAAAAAAAAAAAAAAAATCACACAAATAAGTGATCTGACAAAAAAAAAAAAAATAAACAAGCAGTTCTTAAACAGTGGCTAATATTGGATGTCCCATTCATTTTCAAATTATTCTGTAATTAATATTCACACAAATAAATCTCAGTTCAGTCCCTTTCATATATGTCAAAGTCTAACATAGGCTACACCTCTGTATTCCACTTTCAAACACAGCTTAGGCGGCCAGACACGACCTGGCTCCAAAGCACGCTAACTGATGGCGACTAAAAAAAAAAAAAAAAAAAAAAAAAAGTTATTTTCAATAAAGTGAAAAAAAAAGATAATGCATGGCGTGTGCTTTTTCCCTGAGACTGATTTATCATGTGGTTCCAGCGATCAGCTGATTGGATCCACTTTTTTTTTTTTTTTTTTTTAACCAAAGGTATACCTACCTAAAAAAAGAAACCTAGTGGTTTCTTTGAAACAGCAGTACCTGCTAACTCCAGGGCTTTCTGGAGCTCTCGGATAACTCTTCTGATAATTGTTTTGACTCCTCTGTCAGAAATCTTGTGAGCAGCTCCTGGTTGTGGCTAGTTCATGGTAAAATGATGTTCTTTCCACTTCCGAATGATGGCTCCAACAGTGCTCACTGGAACATTCAGCAGTTTAGAAATGCGCCTGTAACCAATGCCATCATTATGTTTTGCAACAATAAGGTTGCAAAGAGCTAGCAAGAGCTCTTTGCTTCTACCCATCATGAGTTTTTTGTGATGTGTTCAATACTTATTCCCTGTGTCATCCCACTTTTTCAAATATAACTTGTTCTATGAATGTGAACACAGTTGCCTTGATTTCTTTTGTATGTATGGATTACTTGGCTTGTTACTGATATCTGGTGAAAATCTCAAATCAATGGCTCCATGAGAAATATGTTTAACTAGCATTGATGCCCGTTGAATATGGCATGCAGTGTTAAAGGGTAGTGGGACTACAATAGCAAGCAAGTTTCGTCCACATACATACAGACATACACTAGTGACACAATGCATCTGGCATGCATTAAGCATGATGATACAGAAAGCAATGGGAAGGTTATCATATAGAAACGATGCACCAATGAACATTTAGACATCTGCTGAGATGTCAAAGGGGTCATTGACTGAAAAATGGTGTGTTTGTAGGTTTTAACTGTCTGAAATGAGTCTACTGGTCACGTACTTATCAAAAAAATTTTTAAAGTCAGTTTTCTTAAAATAAAAAACCCATATAGCCTTTACCTCGTTTTTCTCTCCCAGAAACGCCAGAAACATTTGAGTCTTCTGTCTAAATCCTTAAAGTCACGATTAAAAAGAAATCAACCCACCGCCGTCCTTGAGACCTGCCCACTGCTCTATTACTGGCCTGCCTAGCTGTCTGTCATGTAAATGGAAGGGGTGCTAAAGGTAGCCTATTAGCCCCCCCAAGCTAACACTAGTACCAGGAAGGGCAAACCAAATGTGGCTTATATTGTTATTTTCTTCAGCTCTTAATCACCCCAATAACCATCCTTGTTACCACCTGGTTGACCAGTCCAGAATATACTTTGTGTCACTTCACCCATCTCCCAGTGGTTTTGTCATGATTCCACTGCCAGTTGCGACAACCGCCTATGCCACAACCCAAAGCTGCTGCCTGGAGGCTGGCGGCTCTCACGGCCAGCTCCTCCACCATCCTCCGGGACTCCACACAACTCCACTTTACTCTTGCAGGCAACGTAGGGGAGCCGCATCATGATGGGGCATCTTTTAGCTGGTTGTGGGAGAGGAGTGGCGTTTCGCACAGCAAGACACTGCCCTTTAAGAACCCGTGGCTCGGCAGCTCGGCCAACAGCCTCAGGTTGCAGTGATCGTTGGGTTGCCCGGCACTGGCAATTTGTTGTGGCATCCCAGCAAGTTTGTTGGGAGATGGGCCAGAGTGACGTGAGAGACACAGTCAACTGTGGATCAGTGAACCAGCGCTGCTCATCCAAACTAGGAGGAGGCTAGAAGCTAGTCAGCTAATGGCCAACTGACATAAGAGGGAGGGCGGAGTTGAATAGTTTGTTAAAAGTGATAGACTTTAAATCAGAACATTTCAAGAAAGCCAGGAAAAATACAAAACAAATTTGCTTAAATAATTAAAAAATTTGATTAGATTTTTTTTTGAGTTTGTGTACTTTATTGATCCCCAGAGGGGAAATTCAGGGCATCCACCTGGATGGACGAAGCAGTCACGGTACGGCGCTATCCCTTCACCATTCACACACACATTCACACCTAGGGCTACTTTAGAGTCTCCAATTAACCTAACCTGCATGCTTTTGGCCTGCGGGAGGAAACTGGAGAAATCCCGGAGTAAACCCACGCAGACACGGGGAGAACATGCAAACTCCACACAGATCACTGCTGGTCAGGGGCCGGGATTGAACCCGGGATCCCATGGCCAAGGGTGAGTTGCTGTGCCGCCACAGTGCTAACCACTGTTCCACCGCACCACCAAAAGTTAAAGAAAAAAAATTAAAGCAAATGTGGACAAAATATGTAACAAACACTTCATTAAGACATGTGTGAGCTGCTAAAATGTGGAAAAGTGCAGTCAATAACCCCTTTAAGTGGCTAATTTGTACTCACTCACTTCAGTCATTCCCATCTTAATCAGTTACCCTGCAGAACAGTCCATGCAATCCCATGAAATCCTTTTTCTATTGTTGGATCAGTATTTTTATAATATTGTGTTCTGAGATTTGGACACCAACATTACGGAAAGGTGAAATAAAAAAAAAAAAAAACTGAAGCTGGGAAATGTGGCATTTACAAACAACAACAGCCCATCATAAAAACAGTAGGTCAAAACAAAGGGAAAATTGTGAAAAATAGCAATAAAATACTAATAGTATGTAAGAACATGCATGATGGGCACCAGATGTCACTGTTCTTAAGTTAGAATGAAGCCTGTAAGCTTTGAAAGGCTCAGAGCTTCATTGAGGCTTCATCTGGCCATCACTACTGAAGAGCTGTAACATTTATTGCTGTTTAAAAGCAGCATACTATGTACATTTACTGCTGTTTACAGCCTGTTAATGCTTCCTTTACTCCTGCTTCGATCAACATGGACTCCAGTGCACACCACTCCCTCACTTGCTCTTGCTCGATCACTGGCACAGAGCATCACCTAGGTTTCGCTCCCTCTACTGGCGGACACTATAACTGCATTTAAGAATGCAGTTTCAAATGCGATCAAAATTATCAATTTTCAGTGAAACTTGTCAGGTGCACTCTTCAGGTATTGTAGCATCACCATATAAGAGATGAGTCTGTGGTCAAGTGGCTTCTGAGTTAGTAGGGGGACAAAGTTTGCCACATACATACATGGATACATACCCACACTGCAGAATCCCTTTTATATATAGTCATGTGAAAAAATTAGAACACCCTGTATAAGCTTGTGTGTTTTTTTTTTTATATATTTGGACATATGGATATTTAATATCAATGTTAAAAATACTGGGAGATTCATGTAATACAACTAAACAATTAATAATGAATTTAAGATTTTTTTCAAATTTTCTGTAAAATGTAATTCTAAACAAATAGTGAGGAATAAATTAGAACACCCCCATCTTTTTTAAGACACCCCCACATTCATTCCCACTTAAAATAGCTAAAATAAATGTTAAAAAATGCAAATAAAAACAAAAACAAGGTTAGACATAGATATGTGAACATTTCATAATAAAGAACTGAATATTTAAAGGGGTGTCCAAATTTTTTCACGACTGTATATACAGTATATAGATAAGAAAAATGTTGACGTGTTCAATACTTATTTTCCCCGCTGTACTTGCATTTCTCCACTTACTTTCCTCTAATTTCATAACAAAGCTTTAAAAAGTACCTTGATGTTTTATTCTTCTCTGGAATTCTGGAGATGTCTGTCCGAAGGCTTCACTCGAAAAACCTTGTGGCTTTTTGCCGGATGCTTTTTTAGCATTATTCAATGGTTGGGTAGTCTGAGGGCGCATATCACATTTGTCCTGCATAAAATAAGACACAGAATAAATATAATATAAATCATGAAAATACCTTGAAAATTAGGTTCATTGTGTTATGAAGTAGAAACAGATATTCAAGTTACAGCTGCCACATACCGTGTCCCCAAAAGGCTCCACAGTGTCACAGTTTTATAATGGCTATGTAGCACAGTAGGTGTCATACCTGATGGTGAAAAACTACAGCTTCTTCTAAAGCAACACCACAGAATTCACATGGAATGACCACATCGCCTTCCAGTGGACTGGCTGGAGGACTGTTGGATACTGGGGAAACAGATCGGGGGAAGGTGGGGATGTTGGAAGCGAGTGTGTCAGGAAGGCCATGCATCAGTCCTGAGGCGTTCTTCCCGTCTTTGGATGGAGATGAGGGCTGTTTACTGAATGATGCAAAAGCAGAAGCTGGACTGCACCCAGTCTGAAAGAAGCACAAAATATAAAACTTTAAAAACTAATATTAAACCTGCTCTAGTCAACTCATAATGTCATGTTTGGATTAAGATGTAGACCACATTTTCAAACAGAAACAAAGAAAAGTAGACCGAACAGCCTGAAACAAAGATAAGGTGTGGTATGCGAGTGCTTGCATGATACGTGAAATTTGTCTCAATGTAAGAGTTTCACTTGGGTACACACACCCAACCGTTTCATAATGTAGATTCCTCACTACAAGGGTGGCAGTGCGTGACCAGGCGTTACAAGGAAATACAAAGTATAGCATAAAAGCATGACAAGGTATTTTTTATAGGACCAATAAACCAAAATTGAAAGAGAAAATAACTCAAACTTTGCTGCTGAAGTTACTAAGTAGATTGGAGATCATCTGCCCTATGTTTCTGTAAAAGGCCAAACCTCTTAGAATGTTTAATACAACACAAAAATCATGCCAACAACTGTGCCTAATATCTATTAAATACTTATCATTTTATTGTTGGATACATTTGCACTTTAATTGACACTTGGGGGACCAAGAATAAATGTTTTTAATGTCTGGGTTAGACATTAAGTTGTCATTAGGAGTCAAAGTGCTGAGTCACAATGAACCCAAAAGCATATGACCAACCTGATGCAAAATGAGATCATCTTCAGGAAATAGCTCCTCACAAAATTCACAGGGCAACATGATATCTGGTCAAAAAAAAAAAAAAACTGAAATCATTAATGCAAAAACAAAATTAGATACCGTTCTTCAGTATCTAAAAAAATACAAATTTCACCTGTTTGTTCAGCCTCCTGGAATGCACTTGTGCTGTTCCCTAATTGTGGGTAGTTGCTGTTGGGTGGGGAGGGTGGAGAGGGTCGACTGTTTACAGATGTGTTTGACTTCCCAGTCTTGTGGTCCCAGATGTTACTCCACATGTTGCTGTCCATACCAGCAGTCATGGGCTCTCCATCACCCTGCAGGCTGAGTGCCAGCATGTAGTCCAGGTGTGACGAATCCTCAGCCAATGAGTGCTCACCGTGTGACCACATGCTGCTGTCACTAGCATGGAGAAAATCAGTCTGCTCCAGCACTGCAAGAACGGAATATTTGAATATACATACAGTATGTTCAATAACAATTTGAATGGTCAGGACTTCCTCAGCTTCATATTAAATTCCTCCATTGTTGGTTAGGAAAAACACAATACATTTTAATTAGGGCTGTAGAAGTTAATATGTTGAGTTAACGCAGAGCCGTATTTGGTGCCACACATTTTTTTTTATTGTGCAATTAATGCACCACAATTTGTGACCCTCACTGTGAGCTTACAGTCATTAGTCCCTGTTGGCCCTGTTCACTATATTCAAATGGAATCTTGGAGGAGAGATGAAGCTTGGCTATAAGAATGTGTGCCAATAAGTGATTTGACCAATTTAATGGCATTGTTGAAAGACAGGGAGGTGTATTTAAAGCAATACGCCATTCAACATCCAGGGAACATACATTGGGATTGTGACATGTTACAAGTACCTGGATGTTCACCTGAACAATAAACTGGAGTGGTCACACAACAAAAATGCACTTTGCAAGAAGGGGCAGAGCAAACTGTTCCTTCTGAGGAGACTCAGGTCTTTTGGAGTGGAGGGAGCACTCCTGAACACCTTCTACGACTCTGTGGTGGTATCAGCCATCCTGTATGGAGTGGTCTGCTGGGACAGCAGCATCACAGCTGCCGACAGGAAGAGACTAGATTGATTAAGAAGACCAGTCCTGCTATGGGGTACCACCTTGACCCAGTGGAGGTAGTAGGAGAGAGCAGGATGGTAGCTAAGCTGTCATCTCTGCTGGAATCTGAGTCCCACCCCATAAGGAACATGCCGAGTGCATGGAGTAACTCGTTTAGCGGCAGGCTGCTCCATCCAAAGTAGACGGCAGAGAGGTTTCACAGGTCCTTCCTACCTGCTGCTGCCAGATTCTACAACCTGCACTACTCATAGAACTAAACATAACACTACTAAATTGTGCAAATAATTAGCGTTAATATTATTACTGAAGGTTACAACAACACTGTACTCATTAAACTGTGAAATATACTGCTTTTAATATATATATATATATATGAATAATTTAAGTGCTTACTAGATCTGTAAAAGCTATTTTCTACCTTTTTTTAAACTTCTGGCACTGTGTATATATTGTTTATGCCATATTTGATTATTTATTATTGCTGAGTGATGCTACCCATTTGCTGCTGCAATACTGTAAAATTCCCCATTGTAGGACTAAAAGTTTTATCTTAATTGCTTGAGAAAGGGTTACAAATGACAATTTTTCAAAATCAAACTTAAAAGGATGAAAAACTGTATTCACAACTAGATAAGCCATTTTCTTTGCTTTTCTTTTTTGCCAATCTGTTTTTATATTAATACTAAACCAGATTTATTGTTTCTCTGTTCACTTTCTTGTTCCTTTATGCTGAACTGAATGAATATTGCATATTTTTTTTAAAATTTACTCCGGTTGTCAAATCAAATCAAACTTTATTGTCATATTGCTGTACATACAACTGTAGTGCAAAGTGTTGTGTTAATTTAGTAAGCACTGTAATGGGCAATCATGCAATTAGGCTGTGTGTCCACAAACATTTTTTTAAACCACGGGACGCACCTATTTTCTGTTAATTTTTTCCTGTTAATTCCTTTCCACAGCATGCAGGACACCATGTGGTCTATAGGATCTTTCCTTATATCCGTTTCTGTGACCCTAGGCCACACAGCTACTGTAAGTAGCAAAAGAAAGAGAGTGTGTGTGTGTGTGTGTGTGTTTGAGGGGGAGGTGGTGTCAGTCCTAAGGTAGCTCTGTGTGTTAACTTTCCCTTTCCCCATTTTATTATACTGAGCACCAAGCTACAAGGTGGAAAGTACCATTTTCATATGATTTTTGTAATGACCCGGCTGTGGTGTGCATCTACAACCTCCCGGGCGTGGGGCAAGGTGTGCCACCACTAGGACACCATACCGACAATTTTTTATGTAGTTGACTGTTTAAAGTGCTCAATGCCCTTGGTGCAAAATGCTCACAGGGTCACAAGTTTTTGTTGTTATTCCCAAAGTACTGACAGTTGAAAGCAGTTCAACTTTTGGAATGCCATATCACTTGTGCCAATCAGAATTAGGCTAAAAGGATAGCATGATAAGTATCTGAAAGCAAAAGCTCTCAAGGATATATTTTTTTTTACTAGTTTGTTGTGTTATAGTGCAGTAAGTACAGAGTCACGATGCTAATCGCTGAAACGACGAGCTGTAAGCAAGGTCAAGCTGTTGCCAGGATACATGGTGCAAACCTTTTTTCTAATCAGTCAAGCACTCAGGGGAAAAAAAGGTCCAGAGCCCCTGCAGCAGAAAAAATGCTATCTGTGGGCATGCAGCCCTAATCATTATTAAATATTTTAACTGATTGACAGCACTATTTTTATGTATTATGAAATGTGGATGTGACCCTTTTCTTTGGGGCATTCTTTCAGCCAAACGTTGATCATGCAAAAATCTCTTAAGTGATATTTCTTAACACAACATCACTACATGTGCTTTGCCTGTAAAACTGAGTTTTTATATTTTACAGTAACACTTACAATGGAGTATCTGAAGCAATTCAACATGTCCGTTTAAAAGGCCACCTTTAAACTGCTTTTACAGTTCAGTTAAGATAATTGATGCAGAATAGTAAATATATGTAATGCAGGTTAGCACTTTTCTAACACAATACACTTACAGTGGCTCAATATTGTACTCTGTGGCACTGGACTCCTCCAGTTCCCTGAGGCCTGAGGTTCCCTTGAAGTGTTATAAATGGATGACTGAGGAAAGCAGTGTTGATCTGCTGCACCGATGTTGTTGTTTTTCGGGCTCCGGTCTTGGGGACTCAGGAAGTTTCGGATGGAGTTGGCTTCAAACCACGCACCTGTAGACTGTTGATCCCCTGGACTGCGACTGAGCCTGCTGTTGTTCCTCTCTTGGGGTGGCGTAAGACTTCCACACAAGAAAGGATGCATGGCTTGTTCTCTCAGCATTACATTGCACTTGCACTGAGGGCAGGGCTCTGTGCGTGTGCCACAGTAATCTTCGTGCTCCTTGGACTGACTGAAAACGAGCTCCAGTTTACAGTACTTGCATGGGACCAGTCGCTGAGAGCATTCAGAGTTCTGCAAGAGACAAGCATCATGAGGAGGAACCTTTAGAGAACCGAATCGAGATGATGTTATAAGAACAAGGATAGGAAATACCTGGTGGACATCAACACGGTTCTTCTCAATTTTCAAACCACACTTGCATGTTATCTAAAATGAAAATAGAGAGACATAAAATCTCAGTTTGTTGAAAATTATTTTCTCGTAATTCTACAAAAATGTCAGAAGTAGTTCAAAGACATACAAGTACAATGAAAGAGGTCACAGTTCAGTTCTGGTTTCTGAGCTTGGGAAGATACAATTAATATCTACACATACAGTGGGGCAAAAAAGTATTTAGTCAGCCACCAATTGTGCAAGTTCTCCCACTTAAAAGATGAGAGAGGTTTCCAATTTTCATCATAGGTATACCTCAACTATGAGAGACAAAATGAGAAAAAAAAAATCCAGAAAATCACATTGAAGGATTTTTAATGAATTAATTGGTAAATTCCTCGGTAAAATAAGTATTTGGTCACCTACAAACAAGCAAGATTTCTGGCTCTCACAGACCTGTAACTTCTTCTTTAAGAGGCTCCTCTGTCCTCCACTCGTTACCTGTATTAATGGCACCTGTTTGAACTCGTTATCAGTATAAAAGACACCTATCCACAACCTCAAACAGTCAGACTCCAAACTCCACTATGGCCAAGACCAAAGAGCTGTCAAAGGACACCAGAAACAAAATTGTAGACCTGCATCAGGCTGGGAAGACTGAATCTGCAATAGGTAAGCAGCTTGGTGTGAAGAAATCAACAGTGGGAGCAATTATTAGAAAATGGAAGACATACAAGACCACTGATAATCTCCCTCGATCTGGGGCTCCACGCAAGATCTCACCCCGTGGGGTCAAAATGATCACGAGAACGGTGAGCAAAAATCCCAGAACCACATGGGGGGACCTAGTGAATGACCTGCAGAGAGCTGGGACCAAAGTAACAAAGGCTACATCAGAAACACACTATGCCACCAGGGACTCAAATCCTGCAGTGCCAGACGTGTCCCCCTGCTTAAGCCAGTACATGTCCAGGCCCATCTGAAGTTTGCTAGAGAGCATTTGGATGATCCAGAAGAGGATTGGGAGAATGTCATATGGTCAGATGTAACCAAAATAGAACTTTTTGGTAAAAACTCAACTTGTCGTGTTTGGAGGAGAAAGAACACCATACCTACTGTGAAGCATGGGAGTGGAAACATCATACTTTGGGGCTGTTTTTCTGCAAAGGGACCAGGACGACTGATCCGTGTAAAGGAAAGAATGAATGGGGCCATGTATCGTGAGATTTTGAGTGAAAACCTCCTTCCACCAGCAAGGGCATTGAAGAAGAAACGTGGCTGGGTCTTTCAGCATGACAATGATCCCAAACACACCGCCCGGGCAACGAAGGAGTGGCTTTGTAAGAAGCATTTCAAGGTCCTGGAGTGGCCTAGCCAGTCTCCAGATCTCAACCCCCATAGAAAATCTTTGGAGGGAGTTGAAAGTCTGTGTTGCCCAGTGACAGCCCCAAAACATCACTGCTCTAGAGGAGATCTGCATGGAGAAATGGGCCAAAATACCAGCAACAGTGTGTGAAAACCTTGTGAAGACTTACAGAAAACGTTTGACCTCTGTCATTGCCAACAAAGGGTATATAACAAAGTACTGAGATGAACTTTTGTCATTGACCAAATACTTATTTTACCGAAGAATTTACCAATTAATTCATTAAAAATCCTTCAATGTGATTTTCTGGATTTTTTTTTTCTTATTTTGTCTCTCATAGTTGAGGTACACCTATGATGAAAATTGGAGACCTCTCTCATCTTTTAAGTGTGAGAACTTGCACAACTGGTGGCTGACTAAATACTTTTTTACCCCACTGTATTTGTTGATCTCAAAAGCAGTCTTCATGTACAGTATATATAGGGCTGGGTGATAAAACTATAACAATAATTATTGCGAAATAACTTTCTCGATAGAGACATAAAACAAGGTCAATAGAACTCATTTGTTCTGTATTTTGACAGACAACACGAAAAGCTAATGAAAATGAGAATGCACCACACCGAACCAATCATGTGGCTGGAAGTCATGTTTGATTGACGCACACAACAGCATGCATAGGCACGTAGGACCAGCAGATGGGGCTTAGCACACCTGCTAATGTTTGGGATAGCACAGTCATGTAGGAGTTGGAGCGTGGTTAAAAAGAAAATGACGACAGAAAACATTAATGAAAAGTCCAGTGACAGCATTACCAAAGAAGACACCGAATCGGACGCCGCCCAATGCTCAACAGATGAGGAGATTGTTGAAAAGAAGGGTCTGAGGAATTCAGTAGTGTGGAGATATTTTGGCTGTTTAAAGTCTAACAAGAAGCAGTTTTGTGTGCACTGCAAACTGTGTCGCAAGCATGTTTCCACAAAATCAGGCAAAACTAGAAATCTTTTTTACCATCTGAAGCAGTGCCATCCTGTTGAGCACACAGAATGCAAGACTTTATAGTCCCAGACTCAAGCAAGTTCTGTCGGTTCTCCTAAAACTACCAGTGTGATTCCTGCGCTACAACAACAGTCCATGGTGGCCAGTTTCTCCAGTACCATGCCTTACAATAAAAAAAAACAGACAGTGATATTATAAATGCTATAGCCTGCTTTATTGCAAAAAACATGCTGCCATTAAGCACAGTTGAAAATGTTGGCTTTAAGTGGCTGATTAAAGTAATTGATCCTCATTACAAACTCCCGAACCGTAAATATTTCTCCCAGATGGCACTTATCAAGCTGTACAGGGAATGTAGAGGAAAAGGAGCTGCAAAGTGTGTCATACTTTGCTACTACGTCAGATTTGTGGTCAAGTCGCACATCTGAACCATGAGTCTCACTGCCCACTTCACTGATCAAGATTGGACTTTGAAAAGCTAATGTCTCCAAACTTTCCTGAAGACCATACAAGTGAAGTCATTGCTTTAGGACTGGCCGAAACACTTGCATCCTGGAGACTGAGTGAAGACAAATAAGTCTGCATCATGACAGACAGTGGGACAAATATAGTGAAGGCCACATCACTAAACAAGTGGGCACGGCTGCAGTGCTTTGGTCATGTACTTCACTCAGCTATCGGTAAGTTGGTGAGCAGAATATTATAAAATATTTGTATTTTAGAATGTTTTATTATTATTTGAAATACAGTTGTATAATGTTCTACACTACATTTGTCAGGTCCAACTTCTGACAGAAAATAAATATTTAAAATTAATCTTGTGATAGCTTCACATCTCACTTAGGAGTAAAAAGGAGTTTTTAAGCTTGACAGAAATAGTGATTTGATTTATATCGCAATATATATCGATATCAATCAACATGGAAAAAAAAAATTACTGTGACCAGAATTTTTCATATTGCCCAGCCCCAGGTATATATGATTTTAAAGTGCCCTGTGGTGCTGGGTAGATTTCACCTGTGAATGCTCTTGCTCCTTGTGGTCCCGCAGATCCATCCGCGGCACCGGCTCTTGGCACACATCGCACAGAGCAATGTTCCTCCGACAGTGAATCTCATGGGTTGTGAAATTGGCTTCTGGGATGTCATGTTTGCTAAAAATGCAAAGGAAGTCATTCAATTTTCTGTTTATCACCCAACAACTCTCTCCGTCTCTTAAACTTGTTCATACTTACCAGTTGCCACAGAACTGTGTGTTTTCTTCTGCCATGACCAAAGCCTGAGAACAAAATGTAATGTTTAAAATTTAACAAAATAAAAAAAAGGAAATGTGTAAGGACAAAGTGATATAAAACCCAGATTTTATTTAGAGGATTTTATTATTTAGACCAGGTGGTGTTCTATGAAGCAAGGTCAACTTAACATAAATTAGACTTAGCAATCTGCATTTTTTTTTTAACACTGCCACGGAGTCTGCAGCAGCTCTTTGATGGTCTCCGGCTGCTGTGGAGCAAAAACCAGCCAGTCCTGTTTGTCTAAAGCCCAATTCATAGTGTCAAAAACATGTTGGTAAGCGAACGAGCGCAGTGGACACATTTGTGCACAAACCCTACGCAGCAGGTGAGCACTAACTGAGGACATGCAGCCCCCAAAAAAGTGTACACACGTACAAGTATGCAAATGGTCGCAGTGAACTGCACATGCACCCGGAAACTCCCACCAGAGGTAAGTACTAAGCAATCCGCCAATACTGGGTGAACGACTATCTTTTGGCTCGTCTGTTTTCTTCCTCTGCCACTAAACAGCAAAAGCTTCTGTTCCTCTTGATTGTCATTGTATTCACATACCTCCATCGCGTCTGCCATTTTAAACGTCTGCCACCATGCTCTTCTTTTGTGTTTGGATTGCAGCTGTTCAAATCAGTTTGATGGCTCTTGGCTGCCGCCGCCAGTACGAGCATGTGAACTTTAGATTATTTTCACTGCGCATGCGTGAAATGTACAGTGGGGTAAAAAAGTATTTAGTCAGCCACCAATTGTGCAAGTTCTCCCACTTAAAAGATGAGAGAGGTCTCCAATTTTCATCATAGGTATACCTCAAATATGAGAGACAAAATGAGAAAAAAAAATCCAGAAAATCACATTGAAGGATTTTTAAAGAATTCATTTGCAAATTATGGTGGAAAATAAGTATTTGGTCAATAACAAAAGTTCATCTCAATACTTTGTTATATACCCTTTGTTGACAATGACAGAGGTCAAACGTTTTCTGTAAGTCTTCACAAGGTTTTCACACACTGTTGCTGGTATTTTGGCCCTTTCCTCCATGCAGATCTCCTCTAGAGCAGTGATATTTTGGGGCTGTCGCTGGGCAACACGGACTTTCAACTCCCTCCAAAGATTTTCTATGGGGTTGAGATCTGGAGACTGGCTAGGCCACTCCAGGACCTTGAAATGCTTCTTATGAAGCTACTCTTTTGTTGTCCAGGCGGTGTGTTTGGGATCATTGTCATGATGAAAGACCCAGCCACGTTTCATCTTCAATGCCCTTGCTGATGGAAGGAGGTTTTCACTCAAAATCTCACGATACATGGCCCCATTCATTCTTTCCTTTACACGGATCAGTCATCCTGGTCCCTTTGCAGAAAAACAGCCCCAAAGCATGATGTTTCCACTCCCATGCTTCACAGTAGGCATGCTGTTCTTTGGATGCAACTCAGCATTCTTTCTCCTCCAAACACGACAAGTTGAGTTTTTACCAAAAAGTTCTATTTTAAGCCTATTAAACGCCGACCTTAAGATAATCTGTAAAATTTTAGCAAGACGAATACAAGAAATTTTACCAAATATTATTAATCGAGATCAGAATGGCTTTATAAAGGGTAGACAAGGCTTCCATAATGTAAGAAGACTATTTAATATTATTTATTTTAATAAAGAAGAACCGGATACAGCTCTCCTATCATTGGACGCCGAAAAGGCCTTTGATAGAGTTGAATGGCCCTTTCTTTTTGAAGTCCTACAAAGGTTTGGACTTGGAAATAATTTCATAAAATGGGTTCAAATAATATACAATAATGCTACAGCAGAAATCCTAACAAATAACAATATTTCAAAACCAATAAAAATCAATAGAGGATGTCGACAAGGCTGTCCACTTTCACCTTTACTGTTTACTATGGCAATTGAACCTTTAGCGATAGCGATACGTTTACATTCACAAATATATGGAATTAAAGTTGGACCAACAGAACATAAAATCTCCCTGTACGCCGATGATATAATTTTGTTTATGTCGAATCTAAAAAAATCAATTCCAACCTTGTTGAATTTAATAAAGAATTTTGGGGAAATATCAGGATATAAAATAAATAAAACTAAATCTTCAATATTAATGCTAAATGAGACCCAGAGAAATTACCCAGCCCCTGAGGTAAATCAATTCAATGTTGTAAATCAGTTTAAATATTTAGGAATCCAAATTATGCCTAAGCTAGAATCAGTCGCCAGTGTCAACTATGAAGCCTTAATGTCAGATATCAATGAGTTAACTCAGAGATGGATGTCACTACCAATGTCGATGATCGGGAGAATCAATATACTTAAAAGTAATATTTTACCTAAAATACTTTATTTATTTCAATACATTCCCTTATCACCACCTTTAGATCTATTCTCAAGAATAAAAAAAAAGTTAGTGGAATTTATATGGAACAACAGGAGGGCTAGATTACGTTTGTCTTTATTATATTTACCATTTGATCGTGGAGGTCTGAAATGTCCAAATTTTATGTTGTATTATTGGTCGGCACAACTGAGGTCTATGACATATTATTTTTCATCAAATGATCTCCCTCACTGGACTGAAATGGAATCATACAATTTACCTTTACCTCTTCCCATATTCATATACTCAGATTCGGCAAAAAAATTACAAAAACAAGTTAAAAATCCATTTGTAAAGCATATGATCAAAATATGGTGTGAAGCTAAAAACTATTTAAAAGAACCACAGTTATTGTCACAATTTAGTCCAATATGGGGTAATCAATATTTTAAACCAGGGAGAGCGGACGCTGTATTTAAAGTATGGAATTTAAAAGGGATACAAAAGATTCAGGATTTATATTTGCCATGTGCAGACAACATAATGTCTTTTGAAGAGCTGAGGATCAAATTTAATCTCAATAGAACACATTTTTTTAAATATCTTCAACTTAGAAACTTTATTCGATCAAATCAAAATAAAGCTCTCACTCGACCTATTTATTCATCCTTGGAAAAAATGATGATGAAAGATAGTAAAAGAAAGGGTATTATTTCAGAGTTTTATAACTCATTGACACTATCTTCAAGTGAAAATTCACTGAAAAGATTAAACTACTGGAAAGAAGATCTGCAAATTGAAATTTCAGAGGAACAATGGGAATTGGCTTGTACAGAAGCTCAAACCAAATCAATAAATGCACGCCTTAAATTGATACATTTCAAATGGTTAATGCGGATGTATGTTACACCGGAGGAGTTAAATAGATATAACAAAAATATACCAGATACATGCACAAAATGCATGGAAAGTAAAGGAACCCTATTTCATTGTTTATGGGAATGTAGATTAATAAGAATGTTTTGGGAGGAGGTGAGGGTAACAATTGAAAAAATAATCTCAAAACAAATCATATTGAATCCTAAACTGTTTTTGTTGGGTCTGTACCCAGAAAAGCATAATTTCAATAAAAGTGAAAGAACATTCATAGACCTCAGTTTGCTTAATGCCAAAAAATGTATTGCACTATTATGGAAAAAGACTCATAGACCAGATGTGACTCAGTGGTTAAGACAGATGTTAACAAACCTTCCATTAGAAAGAATAACATATATACTGAAATCAAAGGAAATTGTGTTTGAGAATATATGGAGACCTTTTATTGATTATGTAAAAAATTTAAACATAACTCTTGAAGAAGAAGGTGAATGATGTGTGTGGACCTTGTAAATTCCAAACTGGTGAACATAATATGTATACTAATGTATTGGATTGTCTAGACTAAACAGAGGAGCATTGTTGAAGACTTGATTTTGTTGGTGGTTGTTGGTGTTTTTAGGGTATTTTTTTTTTTTTGTAGTACTTTAGTGTTAGTGTTTGATTGTTTGTATCATGTTTGTTAAAAAAAAAAAAAAGGTTCAATAAAGATATTGTGGAAAAAAAAAAAAAAAAAGTTCTATTTTGGTTTCATCTGACCATATGACATTCTCCCAATCCTCTTCTGGATCATCCAAATGCTCTCTAGCAAACTTCAGACAGGCCTGGACATGAACTGGCTTAAGCAGGGAGACACGTCTGGCACTGCAGGATTTGAGTCCCTGGCGGCGTAGTGTGTTACTGATGGTAGCCTTTGTTACTTTGGTCCCAGCTCTCTGCAGGTCATTCACTAGGTCCCCCCGTGTGGTTATGGGATTTTTGCTCACCGTTCTCATGATCATTTTTACCCCACAGGGTGAGATCTTGCGTGGAGCCCCAGATTGAGGGAGACTATCAGTGGTCTTGTACGTCTTCCATTTTCTAATAATTGCTCCCACAGTTGATTTCTTCACACCAAGCTGCTTACCTATTGCAGATTCAGTCTTCCCAGCCTGGTACAGGTCTACAATTTTGTTTCTGGTGTCCTTTGACAGCTCTTTGGTCTTGGCCATAGTGGAGTTTGGAGTCTGACTGTTTGAGGTTGTGGACAGGTGTCTTTTATACTGATAACGAGTTCAAACAGGTGCCATTAATACAGGTAACAAGTGGAGGACAGAGGAGCCTCTTAAAGAAGAAGTTACAGGTCTACGAGAGCCAGAAATCTTGCTTGTTTGTAGGTGACCAAATACTTATTTTCCACCATAATTTGCAAATAAATTCTTTAAAAATCAGACAATGTGATTTTCTGGATTTTTTTTTCTTCATTTTGTCTCTCATAGTTGAGGTATACCTATGATGAAAATTGGAGACCTCTCTCATTTTTTAAGTGGGAGAACTTGCACAATTGATGGCTGACTAAATACTTTTTTACTCCACTGTAGCTTCTCTGAGCGGCAGCTGCAGTGGCTCAAAATCCACTCTGAATACTCCTGTGTACGCAAACGCAGTCTACAGAACGCAAACGTTTTCCCCTCGGGGGGACTCTGAACAGGTCTTAAGCTGGGCTCCTCTACTGCTGTGTGTTGAAATGTAAATACCTTTAGCAGAGTGGTAACTTCGGTCCAATCTGCTGTTACATCTAGCAGTGAGTTGAAGGCAGTGGGGATGTGTTTTTATGCTTGTAGTCTTTTTTTTTGCTCTGGTCCATTTCCCTGCCCTGTTGACTTGAAGCAGGCAAGTGGATCATCAAGCTTGTGTATCTGAACTGTTCATTCTTGTTTTGACTCTCTGACGTACTCTGGAAGGACGAGGCATTCCACTCTACACAACGCATGCACTTTAGGGCTTGGTGTCTTCATATGTTCTTTTTCTTTTGTTTCTGTTGGAAGGCAGCAATGGGTGACAGCGTGCCCTCCCACCTGGACAACGCCACTGCATGTCATAGAATAAATTCCCATTGAAAAGGACTGCCAAGTTTTTAATTAACTGACAATTTAATTTAATTGACTAAATTCTTATTGATAATTAATCAAAAGTTGATTAATCATTAACATTCCTAGTTGCATTTGCTGCACTATGAGTGCATGACGTTTATTTGGTCCATATAAAGTTAATATTCAATACATTACTTTAATATTCTCTCATATAAGTATCAACAATCACTAGTCGTGTGTGTGTGTGTGTGTGTGTGTGTGTGTGAGATGCTCTGTCCACCTCAGCAGAAAAAATATACTGTATCCACCTTATTCCTGGGGGTGCCGCTGTAGCAACGATTATGAGCGGAACCTCCGGTTTCGGCTGAAGTAGTGTTAAGTCTGTCAGCAAGAGTGGAGTAGCAGGGGCATTTAAAATAGCGTTTTTCAAAGTTTTTCTAATTCATTTTAATGTATAGTCCACATACGTGTTTTGCACTCAAGTGGCAGCTAATTTCAGCACTTGTAGTTTTTGTATTTTTTAAATGTTTTGGCATAGTTCTGGTACTTGCTGCTGGTGTTCGTGGTTGTGCCATAGACTGTATAAATGGAGGCTTCTCACCAGCAATGCATAGATCATGCACTTAAAATTAAAAAAGACCTGTTAGTGTGATCAGTGGTACAGACACAGGACAGACACAAGAGCACCAAGTACGTATGTTTTCACTTGTATGAATGTCACAGATCTGACGTTTATGCGTCATATATCTCACCAGATGCAAGGCTGCATGAAGTAAAATAATAAATAAAAAATAGCAACAGTTTGCTTCCTAAGACTTGACAATTTAAGAAAGATATCAAATAGTTTTTTGGGTTTTTTCTGCATTTGTTGCACTGCCTTGGAACGATATGGACTAGCAGCTTCAGCATGCATTAATTTTTAAATTATCACAAAATATAGACCAATAAAATTTTGAACATTTGTCAGAAAAGGTCTGTACATGTTAAGTTAAATAACAAGCATTCATAGCATGACAGCAGCATGAGCATTTTAATTTCGGGGTAAAACGAACAGCTGTAGCTGTCTGTTTTATCCTGACATTAAAACACCCAAGCACGGTGTTGTGGTTCTTTGTGGCTCTGACGAGATTCTACATCTGCTCTGAGGTAAATGTGATTATGTCCAATGTCTTTTAACAAAATGCATCCGGCTTTATTGTGGTGGAGACATTGATATATCTCAGAACTTTTATTTGTTTACAGCGTTAGCTTCTTAGCAGTGGCACTAACAAACGAAGCTACTGTCTGCCAGGCCACTTTTTAAAGGTCATCTTCCCATCTCTCCATAGCCATGGGATGTGGTATGATTATATTACTGTTTATGAGGTGCAAAAGGCCGTGTTCCCACATTTTTGATGCCGAAGTCATTGTTTTTTAACAAGGAAAAGTGTCCCGTTTCAGTAACAAGCACATGTTCTAAACTAGTACTGGAAGTTGCACCCATAATTCACGCAAGGTGTCATGGGGTTAGAAATAAGGTGGATATATATATATATATATACGTATATATATATATATATATATATACAGCGTTTCCTCTGGTAACATTTCTTGGTGGTGGTCTGCCTCGCCATAAAATTTACCACCACGCCAAGAAGGGAGATATGAATTTTAAAAAAATATATGAAGCAATGACTTTCCGCAAGCGCACACACGGACAACGTGCGTGGCCGTCATCCGCACGGAGTTTAGAAGCGCTCCGCCCACGCGAGCTTTCCAGTCAGTCAGCAGGCAGTGTCTCGCTAGTAGCAGCAGCATCTTCATGGAAAAGGAGTGAAAACCGGGAAGTCAAACAGCAGAAATGGACTCTATTTGAAGAGAAACTTTGTGAAGAAGTCCGCCGTTTCTTCGTTGGTGAAAATCCTGGTGCGTCAGCACCTTGGCGCTATCGGGTGGGAGTGAAACTACAAATGATAGTTGTGTGCATGCGTCAACCGCTTGGCCTGGGTAGCTCAGGGATGGCAACAGGAAATTCTGATTTCAGCTGAAATCTAATTTGGTCAATTGACTTACGGGGGGCCCAGGGGGTGCACAGCCCCCCTGAAGCTGGGAGGTTTTCAGTAAAACAGAAGTAATTTAGACTGAAAAAATGATTAAAAAAAAAATGAAATACTAGACTTAGATAAATCATTAAATTTAATGAAAAGTTAACTTACTTTTTCTTCAATGTTGTCTCACTGTCTTTAGTCCAACATATTTAACAGTTCTATAAGAGTTTATTACACTATTTACACTGGTCACCAAGTCACTTCTAATGTGAAACTTTCTTTCTTTTGGCAGCAAGCTGTGTCAGTCTCTTAACTTTGAACTTCATCTCCTTTTCTGGTTTCTTCAGAAACTGTCCAAGTGTTTCTGTTACCTCGTCGAACTTTGAGCCAATTTTCACCTTTACCGTCACTTTTCTCTCAAGCCAATTCCATTGGAACTTATTTTTGACACTTTTGTCTATTTCTAGCACTGATTACTCCTGATCCTTCGATAAAAATCTCATAATTCCGCTGAAAACAATACCGAAAGCTCAGAATTCCAACACGAACCAGGGATGTGATTTGGGGTTGGGGAAATTATCTGAAAATTTAGCTGGGGGTCTGGGGGACATAGTCCCCCAGCGGGGTCCGGGGCAGAGTGTTGGTGTGGGGGCAAGGGGGGCGAAGCCCCCCAAAGCTCCTGGGTTTTTATGATTTTTAAGTACCAGAACTGTGCTTAAATGATATAAAACAAACAGCTGAATGCCACTTATTACTGTATAATATTGACTTATGTTCCAAGAAGATAGCATTCCTAAAATATTCCAACAAGCATTATCCATCATATGCTTTAACACTTGATCAAATCAAAATCAGTTAATTTTATCTATTCCATAATAGAAATAAAATTCCAACATACCATTACTTTTTATAATTTCAGCATTCATTTCAGATCACCAGTTTCAATCTCCATTGAGACTTGAGCAGTTCATTTTGCACAATCACTGATGTAGCCAAGTCTTAGAAATATTCAAAAGTTATGAGTCAATGTCCACTGTGCACTGTCAATTTCAAACTGTTTGGAATCATAAAAGTAATCTAACTAAATTGTTTTGCTATTTTTTCTCCTCAACATCAATGTCAGGGCGCTGCAGGAGTTCTTGGGGATGGTTAACTTTTATAACTGTTTCCTCCCCCGCGCAGCCCAGTTCATACAGTTGTTGTACGCCGCACTCAAGAAACGGAAACCGGCGGACAAAGTCGACTGGACTCCTGAGCGGAAGCAGGCCTGCATTCTCTGAGATTAAAACAGCTCTGGCAAATGCTGCACTACTGGCGCACCCAGGACCCGGCGGCTCGGATAGCGCTCACTACCGACGCCTCGGACATGGGCATAGCGGCTGTCGTGGAGCAATGCGTTGCCGGTTCTTGGCAGCCGCTCACCTTTTTTAGCAGGTCTTTGCACGACAGTGAGCGTAAATACAGCGTGTTCGACAGAGAGTTAATGGCTCTCCACCTGGTCATACGCCACTTCCAGTTCTGCCTGAAAGGGCACACCTTCACTGCGTTCGTGGACCACAAGCCGCTAACGTACTTAACGTACTTTATCTTCCTGGAAGATAAAATAAAGCGGAATTCGGCAAATTAGCGGAAAAATCACATCCCTGAGAACATGCCGCCATGAATTTTTGACAAAGCATACAACGAGCCATTTGATTGGTCCAATCGTTTGCAACTATCCAATCGCAGGGCTGTTTACAATACAGCAGTAGCTTTGAGTACATAACATCCGGGTTATCGCAGGAGACTTGACCCGGGGAAGCACCGAGCGCTTATGTAATCGTGTTGATTTTCGCTAAAATCAGTAACAATAAGGTACCTTACCCCCCCTAAAATTTTCTCAACGGATTTAGACGATTCACAGAAATGATCAATTTGAAAATAAATTGGCGGAAATCCGCGGATCGGCGGAAAATTGCCATCCCTGGTAGATGAAAAAAGTGAGCATGTACAGCACTGCGTGCGTGTCGGGCTCGTCCAAAGCGTACGCGGACCAAGACGGACTAGAGGGGAAATGCAGCATGAATAAGGCTTGACTGTCCAACAGAAACCTGAGTTTATTAAAGTACTTTAAACGCGGAAAAAAAAAAATCAGAAGAGCACTGAAGGCATTTATCATAGTTTTAACCCGCTGGAAACAGGAGCAATAACGGAAGAGTCGCTTAGCTAAGAGATGTGGTTAGAATTCATATGCAGCCGGCTTCATATGAAGGGAAAGGCAAGGGGGACTACTGAACTGCTGAAGATATATTTCACCAGCCACCACAATATTAAGTTATGTTCCCAATTATGTACCTGGCAAGTTAAGATGACTGAAATTCACGAAGTCAGTGACTTTAATTCGTCAGCAGCCTTCAGACAAACTAAACGTGCCAGCATTTGGATTTCAAAATAAGGGAGGTTTTTTTGGCGGTGAGGAGATTTCTAAAAAAAAAAACAACTATACATATATAGAAATATTATAACAGAAATAACGGCATCCTTGGTCATTTAAGTTAATTTAAATCATTAAATACAATTTTATGAATTTTTTTTTCTTTGTAATGAGAGTTAAATTATTGTTCTGTTCTGACTGTAAAGTTATGGTCAAAAATATAAAGTGTTATAAGGAAAAGTTAAAAAAAAAAAATGACCACAGTCTGTTTCAAATAAAAAAAAAACCAAACAGTAATTTTATTTTAAAAAAACAGACAAAAATAAGCCATAAAATAATCCACAAATTTATAATAGTTTCAAATGTACAAGAAAAGTCAATTTTACAAGAGGAAATTACAAATTTGAGGAAAATGGTTTCAAATTTAGATAAATTTACAGAGAAAAGTAGAAAACTAAAAAAATTGTTATAAATTTTGGAGAAAAACCTCAAACCTTCAAGACTGAAGTCATTACTCAAGTTTTTAAGTGGGTGCTCTTTGTACCCTTAACTAGAAATTTTTGGTTGTCTCCTTTAATTTACACGGCACTTGAGATTTTCTAACCTGTTTGTATACCACCATAGACAGAGAGAGAACCTGAATTAGACAGAGCTCAGAGAGGGCAAGATTAGACAGAAGAGAGGAGCCAAGGAGAGGAAAGTGTCCAGGCAGAGGGTCCAGGAGAGGTGAGAGCAGAGGAAGGAGAGAAGGATGACACCAGTGAAAAGTCCAAATACAGGACATCTGGGTGGGATCTCAAATAGTCCAATATTCCAACATTCAAGCCTTGGTTGTACAATACTTCAAATTGTAAGTTCCATATGCACGGCAGTGACTCAAGAGGTAGAGCGGGTTGTCCAATAACCGGATGGTTGGCGGTTTGAATCCCGCTCTCCCCAGATATCCTGCCATTGCGTCCCTGGGCAAGACACATTACCCACCTTGCCTCCAGTGTCCATAACACTGGGTATGAATGTGTACAAATGTTTGGTGGTGGCTGGAGAGGCCGTTGGCCCGGATTAGCAGCCACGTTTCCATCAGCCTGCTCCAGGGCAGCTGTGGCTACAGTAGTAGCTGCCACTACCATTGTCTGTCTGGAGTGAATGAATAATGTATCTGTAAAAAGCGTCTTTTAAGTGCCTATGATAAAGCACTATATAAATCTGATGCATTATTATTATTACAGTGGGGCAAAAAAGCATTTAGTCAGCCACCAATTGTGCAAGTTCTCCCACTTAAAAGATGAGAGAGGTCTCCAATTTTCATCATAGGTATACCTCAACTATGAGAGACAAAATGAGAAAAAAAAAATCCAGAAAATCACATTGAAGGATTTTTAATGAATTAATTGGTAAATTCCTCGGTAAAATAAGTATTTGGTCACCTACAAACAAGCAAGATTTCTGGCTCTCACAGACATGTAACTTCTTCTTTAAGAGGCTCCTCTGTCCTCCACTCGTTACCCGTATTAATGGCACCTGTTTGAACTCGTTATCAGTATAAAAGACACCTGTCCACAACCTCAAACAGTCAGACTCCAAACTCCACTATTGCCAAGACCAAAGAGCTGTCAAAGGACACCAGAAACAAAATTGTAGACCTGCACCAGGCTGGGAAGACTGAATCTGTAATAGGTAAGCAGCTTGGTGTGAAGAAATCAACTGTGGGAGCAATTATTAGAAAATGGAAGACATACAAGACCACTGATAATCTCCCTCGATCTGGGGCTCCACGCAAGATCTCACCCTGTAGGGTCAAAATGATCACGAGACCAGTGAACAAAAATCCCAGAACCACACGGGGGGACCTAGTGAATGACCTGCAGAGAGCTGGGACCAAAGTAACAAAGGCTACCATCGGTAACACACTACGCCGCCAGGGACTCAAATCCTGCAGTGCCAGACGTGTCCCCCTGCTTAAGCCAGTACACGTCCAGGCCCGTCTGAAGTTTGCTAGAGAGCATTTGGATGATCCAGAAGAGGATTGGGAGAATGTCATATGGTCAGATGAAACCAAAATAGAACTTTTTGGTAAAAACTCAACTTTTCGTGTTTGGAGGAGAAAGAACACCATACCTACTGTGAAGCATGGGGGTGGAAACATCATGCTTTGGGGCTGTTTTTCTGCAAAGGGACCAGGACGACTGATCCGTGTAAAGGAAAGAATGAATGGGGCCATGTATCGTGAGATTTTGAGTGAAAACCTCCTTCCATCAGCAAAGGCATTGAAGATGAAACGTGGCTGGGTCTTTCAGCATGACAATGATCTCAAACACAATGCCCGGGCAATAAAGGAGTGGCTTTGTAAGAAGCATTTCAAGGTCCTGGAGGGGCCTAGCCAGTCTCCAGATCTCAACCCCATAGAAAATCTTTGGAGGGAGTTGAAAGTCCGTGTTGTCCAGCGACAGCCCCAAAACATCACTGCTCTAGAGGAGATCTGCATGGAGGAAAGGGCCAAAATACCAGCAACAGTGTGTGAAAACCTTGTGAAGACTTACAGAAAACGTTTGACCTCTGTCATTGCCAACAAAGGGTATATAACAAAGTATTGAGATGAACTTTTGTTATGACCAAATACTTATTTTACCGAGGAATTTACTAATTAATTCATTAAAAATCCTTCATTGTGATTTTCTGGATTTTTTTTTCCTCATTTTGTCTCTCATAGTTGAGGTATACCTATGATGAAAATTGGAGACCTCTCTCATCTTTTAAGTGGGAGAACTTGCACAGTTGGTGGCTGACTAAATACTTTTTTGCCCCACTGTATATGCAAAGTTACTGTGCAAAATTTAAAAAAAAGAAATACTATAAAATTAACATATTCATACATATGTTTTCTGCCCCCCCCCCCAGAAAAATATGTTGCCACCGCGCCAAGGTCTTTAAACCAGAGAAAACACTGACCCAACATTATTATACTCAGAAGAATGACCCATTTGGCTACAACTGCTGCATCAGTGTTGCCCATTTGTCAGTAAATAAAAAATGATTCATTTCATTATTTGGGTGTTTTTTTGTCACGGTCGTCATTTAGTCAAAGCGTGTATATATGTCCGCATATCATATGCAATTGATCCAGCCATTCCGCTCTGTGGTATTTATTATTAACTTAATTTTTAGCTAGCTGTGCACCAAGAGGAGCGCCATGTTGAACCCACGGTGACACAAAGGACAGCAGTGGCACGGATGAAGCAGCAGCCAAGACTCTGTCCTGTTAATCGGGCAGGCATGGCTTGGCTCCCTGGGGAGGACTGCGATAATCCAGTCCGGCTGCCCCCCCCCCCCCGCCCAAGTTCTCACACATCAATGGCCGAAACGCAAAACCTCCTATCTGAAAAATGCACTTTTTTGAGAAAACTAAAAAAAAAAAAAAACCCTTTGTTTTCTTGCAGAATGCTATGCTATTTTTTTTTCAACAGAATAATTTTCTGTCGTAATAAAGGGCGGGACGGTCTTGCAGACAGATATGAGCAGCCTTCCTTGTTCTCATTATCCAAAGTGAAATCCGCAAATCAGAAAATCCTGCAGATACTGTAGGAGGTTTTGCATTTCAACCACTGATATGCCAAATTGTCCTTTAGAGCTACGCAGTAGCCAGGACTCACAGTGTGCCGTTTAAAGGGGAAAAAAGGAATTTGCAACATCCAGTAAATGTGCCGTTACTGGGTGCCTGCTTGTCTGACGGTTTCAGTCCCCCCCAACTGAAATTTTGAAGTTGTTGTGCAGTCGGAGCCAACAAAATTACGATCCAGTGATAAAGGGAATAATTGAACGGGTTTCTAACTTGGAGCAACCCTATCCACCTTATTCCTGGGTGTGCCGTTGTGGGAATGATTATGAGCAGAGCTTCCGGTTTCGGCTAACCTACTGTTAAATCAGTCAGTAAGAGTAGAGTAGCAGGGGCATTTAAAATAGCGTTTTTCTAAGTTTTTCAAATTCATTTTTCAGGTATAGTCCACATACATGTTTTGCACTCAAGTGGCAGCTAATTTCAGCTCTTCTAGTTTTTGTATTTTTTGAATGTTTTTGCGTAGTTCTGGTACTTGTTCCTGGTGTTCGTGGTTGTGCCAGACTGGATAAATGGAGGCTTCTCACCACACGGTGACAGACGACATCCAAGCACAATGTTGTGGCGTTCGTCTGCTCTAAGGTAAATTTAATTATGTCCAACACATTTTAACAAAATGCAGCCGACTTTATTGCAGTGGAGACGTGCTGGTTGGAATGCCCACCGCGTCATTATGAGTACACGCAACGAGAAGTCATAAATCATGACTCTCTTTGTTTGGTAGGGCAAGTCCTGGGAAAACCCCATGAGTGTCTGATATCACTGGAAAACTTAGAAATCATACTTTCTAAAAATACCTACGTTTTTGCGGAAGACGTAACTCCCGACCGATTGAATGCGAGTTTTCAACCTAGCTAAAATAGAAACAAATCGTCTTTTTCTGGGTCAGTTTGTGCACACTACCTACAAATTAAATATCATTTTGAAGGTCTTTCAATACAGAATATGGAAATAACGTTACATCAGTTTTGAAAATGTCCTCAAAGTGACTCATTTTGCCAGCACGGGTCATTTGTTTACACTGTTAGCATCTTAGCAGCGGCGCTAACTAACGGAGCTACTGTGTACAAGGCCACTTTTTAAGGTCATCTTTCCATCCCTCAATAGTCGTGGAAAGTGGTGTGATTATATTACTGCTTTGAGGTGCAAGAGGCTGTGTTTCCGCATTTCTGATGCCGAAGTCATTGTTTTTTAACAAGGAAAAGTGTCCCATTCCAGTGACAACCATATGTTCTAAACTAGTACTGGACGTTGCTACCATAATTCACGCAAGACATCATGGGGCCTAGGAATAAGGTGGATAATGGCATATTTGTAGCATTTGTTCACAGGAAAAACCCTACAGAGCTCTGCTCAGCTGCTGCCTGCAGCAAAACACACACACACACACACACACACACACACACACACACACACACACACACACACACACACACACACACACACACACACACACACACACACACACACAGAGAGCTAAACCCCACCCACACTTCTAGGTCTCTTCCACCAAACCGGTTCCAGTGCTTAACTGGAGCCAGAGCCTGATTAGCACCAGTTCTTTGGTTTTCCACCGACTAAAGCATCATTCCCAGGCTCTCAAAAGTGGGGCTATCGTGGCCCCAACTCCTAGCTGAGCCAGCGGTAGCATCAGTTTACGTTGGTTACGTCCACAGCCATGGGCGTAGTTAACTGGCCAGCTTCAAAACATTACTGACCGCCATGTTGCTTTCCAAACAACAGAGCAAGCGACGGATTCCAAAACCAAACAGATTTAGAGCAAAGAGGAGACACATTTCTTGGCTCTATGGACATAAACAGTAGTACAAGATAAGCTGGAGGAGGCCACTCATGTGATGAACTGTTTTGGGGGATAGGCCAGCCAGCTGGACCACACATGTCACTGCTGTGGATTAGTCCAGACAACAAACTACTCAAAACACACTTGTGTATTGTCTTTAAAATGCCAAACGTTAACAAATATATGTATACATATACAGTATATCAGCTTGTACTGATATGTAACGGCCATTTTACTCACTCTTGTGACTAGTATTTTCAGTTAGCTATGCTAACAAGCTAACAGTGCTTTTACTACGACCAGACGTTTCTCCTCACCATAAAGAAATGAACAGGCCATCTCTGCTGACAAATGTATATCGCTTGTATTGATATGTAATGGCCAAAGTGCGGATATTTTTTTTACTCACTCTTGTGACTATAGTATTTTCGGTTAGCTATGCTAAAGAGCTAACAGTGTTTTTACCACGAACGTTTCTCCTCGCCATAAAGAAATGCGTGTTTGAGAAACTAGAACAGAAATCTTAGCGTCTTACAGAATATTTTTTTACACTTTTTGTGGTATCAGTACTGCGTATGAATGGGTGCCTTGCATTGTGTTATGGGAGATTTTTCTACCAGACAAAAGTAATGTCGTCTTTTTTACTATTTTGGTAATATTTCCATAATCTTGGGCCATTTTTTTTTAATTTCACTTGTTTAATTGTGTGTTATGTAACTGTGTTTATCTAATCCTTCTCTTACTTTATTGCACAGTCGCCCGGTGGAACACCTAAAACGTCATTGTACTGTATGAAGCCTAATCTATTCCTATTCTTCTATTCCATAATCAGACATGTAAGCTTTGCTAACAATGATACAGAATAAAATTGTCTTCTATGTCTGCACATTTAATGGAGGGCTTAAGTTGGACACTGCACGAACAAACACTTTTTTTTTGTATTTACAGATTTATCACAGCTGGATGATGAGGGAGAACCACCCAGACCTGTGGTGTCCAGCTCACCTTCACCAGCTCCAAGCTTGTCCTCCTCCTGCTCTTCCTCCTCTCCTCATCAGACCAGATTAGGTAATATATGTTCAGATCATGACCCATTCACACAAAGCAGGGAGTAAATGAAACCAATTATACACTTGAATTGAATGTTGTGATGCCACTAACAGTAAATGGATGTTGAATAGACACATTCAATCTTAAGACTGACGATTCCTGCATTTTTTAGTGTGTGCTTATTTTATATTGCTTATTTTTGTACTTTAAAACAGGGAAGCAGGACTTCCGGTCTGGACGCCATGGCGACTGCAGCTTAACACTGAAGCTCTCAGACCCAATCCAGGATAACACTTTGAAAATCAAACTTAACGGATTTTTGGAGGAGTGAAAATCAAAAGACAAAAATCATCATGTCTAAAGGAAAACAGAAGAAACTGAAATTCTCCAGGCCAGGACACGTATCGGCCGGAGAATCTGAACTGGAAGATCTCCGTTCAGAAGACGAGGAACTGGTGATAGCTAACAAAAGGGTTAGCCTGAAATCACTATTTGAGGAGCTACGACGATTTCGCCGAGAAGTTACGGCCGAATTTCGGGAATTCAGAGAAGAATTGAAAAGGACAAACAGCAGAGTGGACCAGGCCGAGAACCGAATCTTGGAAACAGAGGATCGAATAAAAGTGCTCGAAGATTCTGTGCTAGACCTACGCAAAAGACAAGCAGCTATAGAGGCTAAGCTAACCGACCAAGAAGGAAAACAAAGAAGAGACAACATAAGAATTCATGGTCTGATAGAAGGAACCGAAAATGGTTTTAACTCAATGGCAGAATGCGTGGAATCCTTACTAAGAGAGAAATTGGATATTCCACAAACCACCGACTTGAAGATAGAAAAGGCACATCGGTCATTAGCCGCTAGGCCGGCGGCGGAAGCGCCCCCACGTTCGGTGTTGGTAAGATTTTCCAATTTCAAAATAAAACAAGAGGTTGTAAGACTGGCCTGGCAGAAAAAAGGATTTATGCACCAGGAGAGAAAAGTCTACGTGGAACACGATTACACCCCGGAGGTCCTTAAAAAGCGCAGGGAATACAATGACGCGAAAAAGGTGTTAAGAGAGAAGAAATTGCGCTTTCAGACTCCATTTCCTGCAAAGTTAAGGGTCTTCTACGGCGATGAAACGTGTCTCTACAATTCGGCGGAAGAAGCAACAGCTGACATGGCGAAAAGAGGGCTCCCGGTAACGGTATTTAAACCCGCAGCAGACCCGAGTGAGAAGATCAAAGCGCAAACATGGACAACACAAAGACCCTCAAAATCCACGGAACAGCAGCGGGAAACCCAGCGCCAGAGCGTCGCGGATAAACTATCCGTTTTCAGGTTGGAATAGCGACCTTTTTTTTTTTTTTTTTTCCCCCTTTCTCTTGAATCAATCCGCACATCCAACCCCCCTCATACAAGGTAACAAACATTAAAGGAGATGCATATTCAGCATGTGGTAAAACATTTCATGGAACAATCATATTATTTGAAACAAATAAGTCTTTGTAATAAAAAAAAAAAAAAAAAAAAAAAAACTTGTTAAAATAGAAATGTGACAATAATCCACATGTTCTCCTCATACTAACAAATACTGTTTTTGCGTGAATGTTGATGTGATGGGGGTGGGAGGGTGCACACAATTTCACAGGGTTTAGGCATAAAAGGAAAAAAAAAAAATCATTACAAGTTTGGATTGGGTTCTGAAACTCACGTTAAAAGCATGGGACTACTTTCAGTGGTAAGAGAGGGCCCTCAACACGTAACAGAGTTTGAGGAATTTCCCTCAGAGCCTTCACTCCATCAAGGCTCTTACAGGGTCTTTAAAAAGACCTCAGCTCAGGAAGTTCTTATGACAGCTTTTTGTTTTAAAGTTTTTTACACTATGTTCTTAATGTTTTTCTTGTTTTTAATGTTCTTTCAGTTTCTGAGTAGCACAAAAGAGGGCCACCACACAGTTATACTAAACAAAACAACACAATGGAGAAACAGGGTGTAACCAAAATAATTTCATATAATGTAAAAGGAATCCTGAATCCAGTTAAAAGATCCAACATTCTAGGCAAAATGAAAAAAGACAAAGCAGGAATAATATTTTTACAAGAAACCCACCTAACAGATGTGGAACACAATAAACTCAGTAGACAAGGGTTTAAAATGATCTCTTCATCTTCATATAAATCAGGGAGGAGGAGGGGAGTAGCGACATTGATATCAACCAAAATTACATTTGAAAAAAAATCAGAACACAAAGATAAAGAAGGGAGATACAGTTTGGTAACTGGGCGGCTAGAGGGAGAAGATATCACCCTGCTGAATGTGTATGCTCCCCCAGGAGCTAACTGGAAATTTTATAAAAATGTATTCGACCTAATGATAACTAAAGCTCAAGGTTTAGTGATATGTGGTGGGGACTTCAATCTTAGACTGAATCCATACTGGGATGCTTCTGGTAATTCCCCACATCAAAATAACACCCAAAACAGGAAGACTCGGATGCTACTAAAAGAATTGGGAATCTGTGATGTGTGGAGGGAACTCAACCCCAGTGTAAAAGACTATACATTTTACTCAACTCCACATTCATCTTACTCAAGGATTGACTATTTTTTTATGTTTAATAGAGACATTGGAAGAGTAAAAACATGTAAAATAGGACTGATGGATCTCTCCGACCACAGTCCGATCTACATGGACTTAAATATCCAAAAATACACAAATAATACATTTTCTTGGAGGTTAAATTCAAATGTCCTGAAAGGACCATTGAAAGATGAATTGGAATCAGATATTCTCAGATATTTGGAAGATAACGATAATGGAGAAGTATCCCCTTTAATACTGTGGGATGCATGCAAAGCTGTAATAAGAGGAAAGAAAATTGCAAAACTGGCAACCCAAAAGAAACTAAGACAAGAAAAACTATCCACATTAGAGTCAGAACTTAGGAACCTAGAAAAAGAACACAAAGGCAACACTCATTCTACTGACTCGCTCAAGATTAAGGAAATTAAAAACCAAATAAATGAGATCTACACAATAGAAATCCAGAAGAAACTTACATTTCTGAAACAAAAATACTATGAAGCAGGCAGTAAATCGGCAAAATTGCTAGCCTATAAATTGAGGAAACATCAAACAGAAAGAGCAATCTACAAAATCAGAGACCCAGTATCAAAGGAAATAAAATTCAGAATTCAGGATATTCTTAAAAACTTTGAGAATTACTATAAGAACTTATACTCCCACAAAAAACATAAAAACGCATCCGAGGCATTCCTAAACACATTAAACCTTCCCCAACTTACGGAGTCACAAAATAAAACACTACTGTCAGAAATACATCCTAAAGAATTGGAAAAATTATGAAACTTAAAGCTAACAAATCCCCAGGAGCTGATGGCTATACAGCAGAGTGGTACAAAACCTTTAAACAGCAACTATCTCCTCTCCTCCTGAAAACATTTAATTATGTCCTCCACACAGGGGAAATCCCCCCCTCCTGGAGAGAAGGGGTCATTGCAGTTATACCTAAACCTGAAAAGGATAAACTAGAGTGCTCCAACTACAGACCAATCAGTGTACTAAATCAGGACTATAAGCTTTTTACCATTATCCTTGCCAAAAGGTTAGAAATACTGACAGACCTAATTCATTTAGACCAAACAGGTTTTATAAGACAAAGACAGACACAAGACAACATTCGACGCACTTTACACATAATTCATCATATAAAAAAATATAACTTAAATGCAGTCATATTGGGATTAGATGCTGAAAAAGCATTCGATGCGGTTGACTGGTCTTTTCTATATAGAATCTTATCCAGTTTCAATTTTCATAACAACTTCATTAGAACTATACAGGCATTATATAAAAAACCAACAGCTAAAATAAGGATTAACGGTATTTTATCATCTTCTTTTGAACTGGAAAGAGGATGTCGTCAGGGCTGCCCTCTGTCTCCACTGCTCTTTGCAATCTTCATAGAACCTCTGAGCCAATGGATAAGACAAAACCAAAAAATTCAAGGTATTACACTTGGTCAGAAGGAACATAAAATAGCACTCTTTGCTGATGACATTTTAATATACCTAGGGCAGCCCAACACTTCTTTACCAGAACTAACCTCAGTTTTTTCAGAGTATGGAGATTTATCAGGGTACAAATTAAACATGCATAAAACCCAAGTTTTAACATTCAACTATGACCCAAATCATTATTCACTAAGCAAACTCAAAACTAACTGGGAGTCGGAATCTATGAAATATCTGGGGGTCAATATCCCGAAACAACTCAACAAAATTATATCACTAAACTATGATCCAACTAAACTAAACTATGCCACTATGGTGACAAAAATAAAATCTGACCTAGCAAGATGGAATATGATACCATTCTTGGGTACTGCACAAAGAATTGAAGCAGTCAAAATGAATATACTTCCACGTCTTCTATACCTTTTCCAAACAATACCGGTAGAACCTCCCAAAAAAACATGGCAGGAGCTGGACAGAAGGATCTCAAGATTCATATGGCAGGGCAAGAGACCTAGAATCAGATATAGAACCCTACAGCTAAACAAAGACAAAGGTGGGCTCGCGCTGCCAAATATCAGGGACTACTTTAAAGCCGCACAAATTAAAACTTTAGTAGAGATATGTAACCCAGTCTACACTGCACAATGGAAGGAGATCGAATGCCAAATAACAAGTGACATCCCCCTACAGGCGATAATAGGGAACAATGCCTTACCTAAGCTTTTGAATAACACTAACCCGTGGATAGAGACCCCGCTAAAAATTTGGTTTAAGATAGTCAGAGAGAATCAAACTAAAGAGCCCTATCGACTTCTGCAATGGATTGCCTATGATCAGGACTTTACTCCTAATAAAACAGACACCAGATTTAAAAAGTGGAAGGAGAAAGGGCTGATAAAATATTACGATTTTTTTAAAGGGCAAATCTTAAGAAGTTTTGAAGATTTGAAAAAACAAGGCCTAATAAATCAAGACCTTTATAGGTTCTTCCAGCTTAGACACCACATAAACAAAATACTTAAAAAGGAGGTTTTGGAAAGGGCCCAGTCAGGTGTTCTGAAGGTCTTCTTAATGGCATATAAAGGGATCCCAGGGATCAGATACATTTCTAAAATATACCAAGGTCTTCAAGACTTAAAAGGAGACAACACATCTTATATGACAACACATCTTTTTTTTTTTTTTTTTTTTTTCCTCTCGGCGCCACACGAGTCGGCTGCCTTTTGCAACAGCGGCTCGATTCCGAGTCTTTTTCCCTTCCTCTCTCTTTTGATCCGTCTTTTTTTTTCACCCCACTTATATCACGGACACACAGATCGTCCTAAATGTCTCCTGAGCCGGTGGACGGAGCCACTGTCTATAGCAGGATACGATACAGCAGAGAACAGCTGCTAGCATTCAACCGCCACCCGGTCCCATTGGAAAAACTCGACATACCGAGAGAACTGAGGCGAAAACGCCGCGGCTGCCGGGCTGGAGTAAGGCGGAGGACAAAAAATATAAGGTACAGACCCTCCCTTCCATCTGTTGTCATGGGAAATGTACGGTCGATACTGGGAAAGTTAGATGAGCTAGCGGCTATCTCCCGTTATGATAGCACATACCGGGAGTGCTCTCTCCTTTTGTTTACTGAGACGTGGCTAACTGAACTAGCAGCAGATGCTAACATTGAGCTGGAGGGTTTTCACATGATACGAGCTGACCGAACACCAGACAGTGGCAAGGCTAGGGGCGGTGGAGTGATAATGTATGTTAACAACAACTGGTGCAGACCGGGACATATCACTGTTAAACAACGACACTGCAGCAAAGACATTGAGTTGCTAGCTGTTAGCATGAGGCCTACATATCTCCCGAGAGAACACTCACACGTGATCTGCATTGTTGTTTATGCAAATCCGACGGCGAACGCTGGGACAGCACGTGACGTCATCCATTCAGTAACCAGCAGGCTGCAGACAGAACACCCAGATGCTCTTCTCCTCATCTCAGGCGATTTCAACCATGTTTCACTGTCTCCCATTCTACCCACGTTCACCCAGTATGTCACATGCCACACTAGAGACAATAAAACACTGGATTTATTCTACGCAAACACTAAGGAGGCGTACACCTCATCACAACTCCCCCCACTCGGGAGATCGGATCACAACTTGGTTCATCTCCGGCCGGTGTACAAACCCCTAGTGCACAGACAACCTCCGGCCATGCACACTGTGGAGTTATGGTCTGAGGAGACAATGGACACCCTAAAGGGCTGTTTTGAAGCCACCGCCTGGAAGCAGCTCTGCGATCCACATGGTGAGGACATCGATGGCCTCATTCACACCTTCACGGGCTACCTCAGCTTCTGTGTGGACAAATCCGTTCCCACCAAGACCATACGGCGTCACTCAAACAACAAACCCTGGATCAACCCTGAGATAAAAACACTTCTGAGAGAGAAGAAGAGGATCTTCAGGTCAGGGAACAGGGAGATGCTGAAGTCCGTACAGAGGGAGCTGAGGAGAAAGATCAGAGAAGGCAAGGACAGCTTCAGGAAGAAGATGGAGGACAAGCTGCAACAGAGCGACATCAGCGGGGTCTGGAGAAACCTCAAAACCATCTCGGGGCTCCAGAATACCTCCCCCCAGGCCACAGGGGGCAGGGAGTGGGCGAACAACCTGAATCTGTTTTTCAATAGATTTGACCAACCGCCCTCCCCCCTGACTGCACAACAACCACTGCTGCCTCTAAAGAAATCAAGTCCTGCTGCCCACTCCCCACTCCACCAACACCCCCCCACTCCCAACACACAGCCCCCCATCCTGACCCTGACCAGGACCCAGGTGAGGACGGAGCTGAGGAAGATCAAGGCGAGGAAGGCGCCGGGACCGGACGGCATCAGCGCAAAGCTCCTCAAGTCCTGTGCAGACCAGCTGTGTGGGATTGTGACGTATATCTTCAACATGAGCCTGAAACTGGGGAGGGTACCACAGCTGTGGAAAACATCTTGTGTGGTACCTGTACCAAAAACTTCCCACCCCAAAGACCTGAACAGCTACAGACCGGTGGCCTTGACGTCCCACTTGATGAAGACCCTGGAGAGACTGCTCCTTGCTCACCTCCGCCCCCTGGTGGAACCAGCGATGGATCCACTCCAGTTCGCCTACCAGCATGGCATTGGGGTGGAGGATGCGGTGATCTTCCTCCTTCACCGTTCTCTGTCCCACCTGGAGAAGCCCGGGAATATGGTGAGGATCATGTTCTTTGACTTCTCCAGTGCTTTCAACACCATCCAACCGATGATCCTGAAGGACAAGCTGCTGCGCGCAGGGGTGGACCAGCACCTGTCATCATGGATCCTGGACTACCTCACGAACCGGCCTCAGTTTGTGAGAACCCGGGACTGTGTGTCCGACACGATCATCAGTAGCACGGGGGCCCCCCAGGGAACGGTGCTGGCTCCCTTCCTGTTCACTCTTTATACTGCGGACTTCTCACACAACACAACACACTGCCATCTACAGAAGTTCTCTGATGACTCTGCGATCGTTGGCCTCATCTCCAATGGAGATGAAGCTGAGTACAGAGGGCTTATCCAGGACTTCGTGGACTGGTGCCATCGGAACTGCCTCCAGATCAACGCGAGGAAAACTAAGGAGCTGGTGGTGGACTGCCGCAGGCATGGGCAGCCCCTCACAGTACCAGTAAATATACAGGGAACAGACATCGAGATGGTGACATCCTATAAGTACCTGGGTATTCATCTGAACAATAAACTAGACTGGTCACACAATACTGATGCACTCTACAAGAAGGGACAGCGCAGGCTGTTCCTGCTGAGGAGACTCAGGTCTTTTGGTGTACAAGGGGCGCTGCTGAAGTCATTCTATGACACGGTGGTGGCATCAGCCATCACTTTTGGAGTGGTCTGCTGGGGCAGTGGCATTACTGCAGCCGATAGGAAGAGACTGAACAAACTGATTAAGAAAGCTAGCTCTGTCCTGGGGCAGCGCCTTGATCCGATGGAGGAGATAGGAGAGAGAAGGACGGTGGCTAAACTGTCATCTCTGCTGGAGTCCGAGTTCCACCCTATGCAGGACATACTGAATGCACTGAGGAGCTCATTTAGCAGCAGACTACATCATCCCAGGTGCACAACCGAGAGGTTTCGTAGGTCCTTCCTACCAACGGCTGTCAGACTGTACAACCTAAGCAGGGCTGCTCGCAGAGATAGCAAAAAGACGTAACAAACTAATAGTTTTTTGAATGCAAAAGATGCAATAGACTTACACAATGGTCCCCTCCGGCATACAACTAGGAACATACCGGTCGCTATGGAGGGTGAGAATATGTATGGGCACATAATCATACCATGTAGGATAACTAAGTAGACGGTTATGCTGTTTCATTCCATCTAGCAACAATGCTCTGCACTGTGTGTGTTTATATATTTGCATATTTATTCCATCTAGCTACAATGCTCAGCACTGGGTGTGTTTATATATTTATATATCTACATATTATTCCATCTAGCTACATTGCTCCGCACTGTGTGTGTTTATATACTTGCATATTTATTCCACCTAGCTGCAATGCTCCGTACTGTGGGTGTTTATATATTTACATATTTATTCCATCTAGCTACAATGCTCTGCACTGTGTGTTCATATATTCATATATTTATTCCATCCAGCTACAATGCTCTGCACTGTGTGTCTGTGTGTGTGTGTATATATATATATTTTATAGTAATACGTACATATGTTTATTAGCTGCTCTTGCTTGCTTGTTTTTTTTCTTGCCTTCTGATTGTTGCTCTGAGTGTTGCTATCCCTGTGCTGTTGCAATCCTGGAATTTCCCCGTTGTGGGACTAATAAAGGCTTATCTTATCTTATCTTATCTTATATAAAAGAGAGATGGGAAAAAGAGGGGAATTTCACTTTACAACTGGAAATATGGGAAAAGCTAAATAAACAGCAATGGAAAAGTACCTCATCCCTGCAGTGGAGAGAATTTGGATGGAAAAACTTGGCAAGATTTTTCAGAACACCTGCACAAAACAAATTTACCCATAAGGGATTGAACTGTTGGCGCTCGTGTGGTGAAAAGACTGCAAATCATTTTCATGTGTTTTGGTCATGCCCAGTTATCCACCAATATTGGACCAAGGTACAGACAATATTGGGGAAAATATTCAAAATTACAGTTCCCTTTTCTTTTGTAACTTTGTATTTGGGTTTACTACCGGACTCACTGGAAAAACGAGGAGAAAAATACTTATTCAATGTTTTAATATTGGCAAGCAAAAAAGCTCTAACTAAAAAATGGATGTTGAAGGACTGTCCTACACCTGAAGATTGGACTAACGTGATCCAAGACATTTACTCGATGGAAAAGTTGACATTCGCACTGAGACAGGACATGGATGGGTTCATGAACTTTTGGCAACCCTGGACCGCATATGTGTCTTCCATTAGATCTAATCTTTGACAAATACCATTTCAATAATGGTTCCGCTCTTTGTTCCAATGCTACTCAGATGCTCTTTTATCTTTATTTACTTACTTTTTCTTTTTGTTTGTTTTTTACTGGTTTGTTTGTTTTTTTTTTGCTATTTGTTTTTTGTTTTTTTTTTCTCTTTAATTTCACTTTTTCTTTCACTTTAAAAAAAAAAAAAAAAGGGGTGTTGTAAGAATTAATCTTCCAATGTTGTCAGATATCAGAAAATAAGGGAACATGTGATGAAAATGTAAACAATGCATTGCTGTAACGACCTGTATACCCTTTACAAAAACTTAAATAAAAAAAAAAAAAACAGGGAAGCAGAAGTGGGACACAAACATGGACCTCCTTCTTTACTACCTGGAGAGGTCAGAGGAACAGAGAAGGAGGGAGGAGCAGCTGACCTCCGCTTTGCTGCAAAGCATCCAGAAGATGGAGGACAGGACCAACACCCTTGTTGGACTGATAGGACACGTTGTGTTTGTGCTTGAGGGACTGCAAACAAAGTAACTATCAAAGCATTGATATTTTTGGCAGTGTGTACATAATATTTCATATGTAGCAGTCTTAAGTTTTTGAATATTTTGTAAATGAAAGCTTTCTTACCTTAAGTATTTTTCTGCTTCTAAATTAATTGTTATCCTCACATCAAACATATGCATGAAATGTAAAGCTATTTAGGACAAACAATGCAAATCACGGGGCGGCGCGGTGGCAGAGTGGTTAGCACTGCGGCAGCACAGCAACTCACCCTTGGCCGGGGGATCCTGGGTTCGATTCCAGTCCCCGACCAACAGTGATCTGTGTGGAGTTTGCATGTTCTCCCCGTGTCTGCGTGGGTTTACTCCGGGATTTGTCCGGTTTCCTCCCACATGCCAAAAACATGCAAGTTAGGTTAACTGGCATCAAAACTGGGGATTCTAAATTGTCCTGAGGTATGACTGTGAGAGTGAATGGTTGTCTGTCTCTCTGTGTTGGCCCTGCGATGGACTGGCGATCTGTCCAGGGTGTACCCTGCCTCTCGCCCAAAGATGCTGGGATAGGCTCCAGCCCCCCCCCGTGACCCGAAAAGGATTATGCAGAAGAAGATGGATGGATGAACTGAAAGCATGTTAATGTTTTAAATTAAATTAAAATTAAATTAAATCGACTTCCGGTTATGGCGGCCACGTAGGAAGACGTGTTTCACTCTGCTCTGCTCCTAATAATAAAAAAGTAGGCTAAAACTCTCCCAATTGGAACAAAAACCTATCCTAGCGTTTAGGCGCGGATATGGTAAAAACCAAGGCTGTGAAATCAGGCGGAGGAAAAACTGATTCGTCGAGACAATCCAAGTTAACAGACTTCCACACTCGTGACGAAGCAGATAAATCTCCAGAGACCATGGCTGAGGAGGGAGCTACCGGCGGGGCGGTGACTGCCGAGGGAACGAATGCGGTCCTTGCTGCTATCAGCGCTATGAGAGCAGACTTTTCGTCCAAGTTTGATGGGACTATAGCAGCGATAGAAGGCATGAGAAAAGAAATAAGCGACTGTATGGAACGAATATCGCAGGCAGAGCTCCGAATCTCCAACGCTGAAGATGACGTCACCAGCCTACAATTAAAGGTCCAAAAATTGGAATTAAAAAATAAACGTCTGGAAGATAACGTCCTGGACTTAGAATCCCGGTCGAGACGGAATAATTTAAGGCTGGTGGGCCTCCCGGAGGGTTCAGAGGGACAGGATACATGTTCCTTTTTGGAAAAGTGGATTCCAGAAGCGCTGAACAACGCAGATCTACAGTCATCGGTCGTCTTGGAGAGCGCACACCGAATCGGCCCACCGAGAGATAATAAGACACCACTGAGGATGCTGATTATGAAGTTCCTCAACTACAGAGACAAGATGACGGTCTCCAACGCAGCGCGTACTAAAGGAGAAATCAAATACCAGGATCAACAGGTGCGGTTCTACTCAGATTTGGCCACAGGAATCCAACAATTAAGGAAACAGTTTGACCCCGCCCGTAAACAGCTGCGCAGCCTCGGGATTCGTCACGGAGTGATTCATCCGGCAAGACTGCTGGTCACATATAAAGGGAGAACCCATATCTTCAAGACCCCTCAGGAGGCGCAGGAACTCATTAAGCAGATCCAAGGAGAGACTGGTGGGAGCTAAGCATGAAGCAAGAACAAGATATAAAGGTAGAATTGTGTACAAGTATCTGACTGATTTGAAACATAGAGCATGTCTACAAAATATAGATTGTATTATATTAAAAAAAACAAAACAAAAAAAAACCGCTATGATGTACAAAGTTGCTATAAAATTTTGGAGTTAAGTTGGAAAAACTACAGAAGAGAGTTATTGTCATGTCATTAAAAGTAGCAGAGTCAGGGTGATTGAGAGGAGAAAGAGAGAGTGGTTTGACTGAACCTCGCGGGTGAGGAGCAGACACTGGCTATAACGGGAGACGGAATTTTTTTTTTTTTTTGATTTTGGGGGGATTACCACGAATGTGGGGAGGGGGAATTTGTTTTTGTGTAGTTTGTGGGATGAATGTTCAACCATCCATGTTTTTGCTTCTCTGTATGAGCATGCTTATTTTGCAAGGTAATCTCAAACTCTTTATCGATCATAGACCAAAGCGTTAATCTTAATTTAACATCATGGAATTGCAGAGGTCTACAAAATCTAAAAAAACTTAAACAAGTTTTGAATAAAATAAAAGACATAGGTTCAAAAATTGTGTTTTTACAAGAAACTCATCTAATAGAGGAGGATGTAAAAAGAATAAGGAGAAGATGGCAGGGAAGTGTGTTCACCTCGTCATTTTCATCCCGAGCCAGGGGAGTTATGACTCTCATACATAAAACAGTTCCATTTCAAGTGAAAAATGTAATTGGAGATAAATTGGGAAGATATCTAATCATCCAAGGATCTTTGTTATTAGAAAATATAAATCTGGTGAACTTATATGGTCCCAATATAGATGATCAAAACTTCTTCGTTAATTTATTTCTTACTTTAGCATCACTCACAGGGCAACATATAATAGCAGGGGATTTTAATTGTACATTGAATCCCAGTATAGATAGATCAACAGGACAGGACTGTACGCACAATGGATGTAGGATGACCATTAATCATTTTATGAAAGAATTGAGATTGCTAGATATATGGAGAGAAATGAAACCACAAGTCAAAGCCTATTCTTGCTATTCTAATACCTACAAGCCATTTTCACGTATTGACTATTTTTTGATCTCCACAGAATTAAGGTCCAAGATTCAAAATCGTTTCTATGATAACATCGTGATATCTGATCACGCACCCTGCTGTCTAATATATGTAGATAAGAAAGTGACAAAGGTTCCAGGTAGGTGGCAATTTCAGCATAAATGGCTTCAGGATGAGGAATTTGTTAAGTACATAGAAAAACAGATAGATGAGTTCTTTGATATCAATACTACACAAACATCAGCATGTATAAAGTGGGAAGCTTTCAAAGCTTTTATTAGGGGGCATATTATTAGTTATACAGGTTCAAAATCTAGGAAGACTCGAGGAGAGAGTCCAATTGGAACGTAAAATTAAAATTCTTCAAGAAAAAGTGTATGCAGGAAGTAACCCAAAATTAGAGAAAGAATTACTGATTCTGAGAGCTGAATATGACAAAAAATCAGCGAATAGAGCTGCCTCGAGTCTTCTAAGATTGAAGCAAACCTTTTATGAACAAGGTGAAAAATCAGGAAAATTATTGGCATGGCAGATTAAACAATTAGAATTTAAAACACCAATTACCAGTATTATAAGTAACGGACAGGCAGTTGTAGATCCTTTAGAAATTAATAGTGCCTTTAGAGATTATTATGAAAAATTATATGATACAAAAAATGAAACTGACTTAACAAAACTAAATGGGTTTTTGGACGGATTATCTATACCGTGTATTCCAAATGAAAATAGGGAGATACTGGAGTCAAAAATTAGTCAAGAAGAAGTTGGGCTAGCCATTGATAATATGAAATCAGGAAAAAGTGCGGGACCTGATGGTCTTCCAGTTGACCTCTATAAAAAATTTAAGAATAAATTAATAAAACCATTTTTGGAAATGGTTTTAGAAGCATTTCAAAATAGTAATTTACCGCCATACATGAATAATGCCTTAATTATACTGTTGCCAAAACCAGGTAAGCCCTCTAATAAATGTGAAAACATGAGACCAATAAGCCTATTAAATGCAGACCTTAAGATAATCTGTAAAATTTTAGCAAGACGACTACAAGAAATATTACCAAATATTATTAACCGAGATCAGAATGGCTTTATAATGGGAAGACAAGGCTTCCATAATGTAAGAAGACTATTTAATATTATTTATTCTAATAAAGAAGCACCGGATACAGCTCTCCTATCATTGGACGCTGAAAAGGCCTCTGATAGGGTCGAATGGCCCTTTCTTTTTGAAGTTCTACAAAGGTTTGGACTTGGAAATAATTTCATAAAATGGGTTCAGATAATATACAATAATGCTACAGCAGAAATCCTAACAAATAGCAATATCTCAAAATCAATAAAAAATTAACAGAGGATGTTGACAAGGTTGTCCACTTTCACCTTTACTGTTTACTATGGCAATTGAACCTTTAGCGATGGCAGTACGTTTACATCCACAAATATATGGAATTAAAGTAGGATTAACAGAACATAAAATCTCCCTGTATGCTGATGACATAATTTTGTTTATGTCGAATCTTAAAAAATCAATTCCGACCTTGTTAAATTTAATAAAGAACTTTGGGGAAATATCAGGATATAAAATAAATAAAACTAAATCTTCAATATTAATGCTAAATGAGACCCAGAGAAATCACCCAGCTCCTGAGGTAAATCAATTCAATGTTGTAAATCAGTTTAAATACTTAGGAATTCAAATTGAGCCTAAGTTAGAATCAGTCGCCAATGCCAACTATGAAGCCTTAATGACAGATATTAATGAGTTGCTTCAGAGATGGATGTCACTACCAATGTCGATGATCAGGAGAATTAATATACATAAAAGTAATATCTTACCAAAAATACTATATTTATTTCAATACATTCCTTTACCACCACCTTCAGATCTATTCTCAAGAATTAAAAAAAGTTAGTGGAATTTATATGGAACAATAGGAAGGCTAGATTACGTCTGTCCTTACTATATTTACCATTTGATCGTGGAGGTCTGAAATGTCCAAACTTTATGTTGTATTACTGGTCAGCACAACTGAGGTCTATGACATATTATTTTTCATCAAATGATCTTCCTCACTGGACTGAAATGGAATCATACAATTTACCTTTACCTCTTCCCTTATTCATATACTCAGACTCGGCTAAAAAATTACAGAAACAAGTTAAAAATCCTATTGTAAAGCATATGATCAAAATATGGTGTGAAATCAAAAAATATTCAAAAGAACCACACTTATTGTCACAATTTAGCCCAATATGGGGTAATCAATATTTTACACCAGGGACAGCGGATGCTGTATTTAAATTATGGAATTTAAAAGGGATTCAAAAGATTCAAGACTTATATTTGTCACGTTCAGATAACATAATGTCTTTTGAAGAACTGAGGGTCAAATTTAATCTTAATAGAACACATTTTTTTAAATATCTTCAGCTTAGGAATTTTATTCAATCAAATCAAAATAATGTTCTCACCCGACCTACTTATTCATCCTTGGAAAAAATTTTGACAAAAAATAGTAAGAGAAAGGGTATTATTTCAGAGTTTTATAACTCACTGACACTATCCTCAAGTGAAAACTCACAGAAAAGAATGAATTATTGGAAAGAAGACCTGCAAATTGAAATTTCAGAGGAACAATGGGAATTGGCTTGCACAGAAGCTCAAACCAAATCAATAAATGTACGTCTTAAATTGATACATTTTAAATGGTTAACGCGGATGTATGTTACACCGGTGGAGTTAAATAGATATAACAAAAACATACTCGATACGTGCACAAAATGTATGGAAAGTAAAGGAACCCTATTTAATTGTTTATGGGAATGTAGAAAACTTAGAATGTTTTGGGAAGAGGTGAGGGTAACAATTGAAAAAATAATTTCAAAACAATTCATATTGAACTCCAAACTGTTTTTGTTGGGTCTGTATCCAGAAAAGCATAATTTTAATCAGAGTGAAAGAACATTCATAGACCTCAGTTTGCTTAATGCCAAAAAATGTATTGCACTACTGTGGAAAAAGACTCATAGACCAGATGTGACTCAGTGGTTAAGACAGATGTTAACAAACCTTCCACTAGAAAGAATAACATACATATTGAAATCAAAGGAAAATGTGTTTGAGAATATATGGAGACCTTTCATTGATTATGTAAAGAAACTAAACATAACTTCTGAAGAAGAAGGTGAATGATGTGTGTGGACCTTGTAAATTCCAAATTGGTGAATGTATAATATGTATACTTATGTAATGGATTACCTAGGCCAGGGGTGTCCAATCATGTGCCATGGAGGGCCAAGACCCTGCAGGTTTTCTCTTCTACCCAGTCTCTTCACCAGGTGTTTTCACTTATCAGCAATCCGTGGGAAGAAATTCAGTGAAATCTGCCATTGAAGACACTGGTTGGAGGTAAAGCTTGCAGGGTCTTGGCCCTCCATGGCACATGATTGGACACCCCTGACCTAGGCTAAACAGAGGAGCATTGTTTGACTTGCTTTTGTTAATGGTTGTTGGTGTTTTTAGAACATTTATTTTTAATTTACTTTAGTGTTAGTGTTAGATTGTTTGTGTCATGTTTGTTAAAAAAGGTTCAATAAAAAATATTGTGGAAAAAAAAAATTAAATTAAATCACCCTTTATTGTCATTCAGCTGTACAACCAATCATGTACAGCAGAACGAGATTGTGCTTTACCTATCCACAGTGTCAATCACACACACCCCAAGTGTAGAATCAGAGGGCCGCTGCCATGCAAGGCGCCGCCACAAATTTCCCTCCTCCATTCCATTTTTGCTGAGCACCAAGCTGGATGGCAGGAAGTTCCACTTTTATATGGTCTTTGGCATGACCCGGCCGGGATTTGAACCCCTGCCTCCCGGGTGTGGGGCGGATGCTCTACCAACTGAGTCACCACTCCGGTTTTGGGGGTTTTCGGGAAAGGGGGGGATAAATGTGAGATATGCCCCCATATTAACAATTGGCAGCACGGACGTGAAGACTCAGGCACGAGTGACGTCATCACGCCGTGCCTATATCAAGAGACTGACGGTGGGAATCGGGGTCTTTGATGCTCCGCCTCCATGACAGCAACAGCCTGTATTAGTTTAGCATTGGCTTGCATGATATCTGATACACACGTGTACCATCTTGTGTGTTTGTAATAAAGTTTGAGTTCAGCACAACTCCTGCCTCTGTTGCCCTGCTTTCCAGACATAATGGGGGGAGTGGGATTCTTACCACCAACCTTCCGGTTATTGGACGACCTGCAGTGAGCCACTAACACCCCAATTTTGTAGTATGTTATATTATTTACCATTACATAATTGAACCTTAATATTAAACTTGTATAACTACCAAGATATTTACTTATTATTATTATTATTATTATTATTTACTTAGAGTATCATTTATTTGTGCTAGCAATTGTTACTCTGTCAGTAAGACAGTTTATTGTTCATTTAAGAGAAACAAAATTGAAAGAAAAAGTATGCAGCTGTCTTCAGAATATTTTAAAATTAATGCATCGTCCTTGCTTGCTTTCTTTTTCCAATATATTCTTGAAGCTGCAGATGGGTTTACAGTTTCCTTTCAGCATTTACTAATGCATGTTTACTCTGATCAATTTTGTTAAAACCATCACTTTTCTGTCAATAGAAGGCGATATTAAATAAAAATTGTCGTCATGTTCTTTTAAGTATCTCGTTTTCGGCTTCATTTCATCGATAGAGTCGTTTTATTTGTCGTGTCTAATCTGGCAACGCTGGCCTCAACCGAACTCGCTGACACATTACTTTTTCTTGGCACAAACCCTTCTGAAAAACCTATCCTGAATGACTGGATTTAAGCAACACTTGTTGAAATAATTTCATGGCATCGACATTCTTTTGCGTCCATTTAACAACAAGCCCGTGTACATACACTTATTTTTAACCAATATAACTGCTAAAATTGATATTATGCAAACGAAAACAGTAGACCCTTTCGGATGACTCACCCAGTGTTTCCAGGCAAGCAGCTGACGCTAGTCGACAACGTTAACAACGTTAGCGTGGACTAGAAGGCAAATTCTTCGTCAACCTCAGTCAACAGGCATGCTGAACTACCTCAACAAGTTTGCCAGCCTTAGCTGCGATATATTCAGCTGGTTGTGTAGCCTAGCATTCCGTAGCGTAGCGATAACTTATGGCTAGCTAACGATCCACCAGACCAGGGAGCTAAGCTGCTGCTGCTGCCTCTTCCGAACGGACCACTCAGGACAGATACAGCAGTTTAAATGTTATCGTTGGTTGGTGAATCATATTTGATAAAACTCTATCATGACAGCTAACAACCCGATGCTAACCGAAGTGAATCTCACTCGTCATTTCCTCCCTGCTGAGTGTTCACTGAGGTCATCAAAGCCCAGAGTCAACTTCCAGGTTGTCACGAAGCCACTCGGTATGGAAAGCCATTTGGGTCGCAATTCCTTATATTCAAAGTTTAGCCAAGTGCTGCAGAAATAACTATTTATTCATTTGTTTATTTATTACATTACAATGTTCTTCTTTAATATTTGTTTACATCTTTGTATTACTCGTTTATTCTCTCATGTATTTCTGGGCGTACATTATCTTCCTTTAGAGTTTTACATGTACGTTCACATATGTGTAAAAATTTTCATGTAAATACATACTAACACACACACTGTCATCTAGCACAGGTACATACAGTATATAAATATCCATCCATCCATCCATCTATCCATCCATCTTCTACCGCTTTTCCGGAGGTCTGGGTCACGGAGGCAGCAGTTCAAGCAGAGAAGCCCAGACTTCTCTCTCCCCAGCCACCTGCTCCAGCTCTTCAGAGAGGATACCAAGGCGTTCCCAGACCAGCTGGGAGACATAGTCTCTCCACCGAGTCCTGGGTCTGCCCCAGGGTCTCCTCCCAGTGGGACGTGCCCGAAACACCTCAAGTGGGAGGCGTCCAGGAGGCATCCTAATCAGATGCCCATACCACCTCAACTGACTCCTTTCAATGTGGAGGAGGAGCGGTTCTACTCTGAGCCTCTCCCGGATGACTGAGCTCCTCACCCTATCTCTGAGGGTGAGTCCAGCAATCCTACGGAGAAAGCTCATTTCAGCCGCTTGTATCCACGACCTCGTTCTTTCGGTCATTACCCAAAGCTCGTGACCATAGGTGAAAGTAGGAACGTAGATTGACTGGTAAATCGACAGCTTTGCCTTAGAACTAAGCTCCCTCTTCACCACAACAGACTGGTACAACATCCGCATCACTGCAGATGCTGCTCCGATCCGTCTGTCAGTCTCTGGCTCCATTTTCCCCTCAGTCATGAATAAGACCCCAAGATACTTAAACTCCTCCACTTGGGGCAGGAGCCTGTCCCCAACCCAGAGAGGACAATCCACCTTTTTCCGGCTGAGGACCATGGACTCGGACTTGGAGGTGCTGATTCTCATCCCAGCCGCTTCACACTCAGCGGCAAACCATCCCGGCAAGAGCTGTAGGTCATTGCTGGATGAAGCCAACAGGACAACATCATCTGCAAACAACAGAGATGAGATCCTGTGGTCACCAAGCATGACACCCTCCATTCCCTGGCTGCGCCTAGAAATCCTGTCCATAAAAATTATGAACAGGATCGGTGACAAAGGGCAGCCCTGGCGGAGTCCAACCCTCACTGGGAATGAGTCTGACCAAGTGTTGGCAATACGAACCAAACTCTCACAACGGTCATACAGAGACCGAATAGCTTGTAACAACAAGCCCGATACCCCATACTCCCAAAGTACCCCCCACAAAAAACCACGAGGGACGCGGTCAAATGCCTTCTTCAGGTCCACAAAACACATGTAAACTGGTTGGGCAAACTCCCACGAACCCTCGAGAATTCTCGAGAGGGTAAAGAGCTGGTCCGATGTGCCACGGCCAGGTCGAAAACCACATTGCTCCTCCTGAATCCGAGGTTTGACCAACGGCCGGACTCTCCTCTCCAGTACCTTGGCATAGACCTTCCCAGGGAGGCTGAGGAGCGTGATCCCTCTAAAGTTGGAGCACACCCTCCGGTCCCCTTTTTTGAAGAGAGGAACCACCACCCCGGTTTGCCATGCCAAAGGCACTGCCCCCAACCTCCACACAATGTTGCAGAGGCGTGTCAACCATGACAGCCCAACAACATCCAGGGCCTTGAGGTACTCAGGGCGAATCTCGTCCACCCCCGGGGCTCGGCCACCAAGAAGATTTTTAACCACCTTGGCGACCTCAGCCCCTGTGATAGGCGAGTCATCCCCCTCGTCCACAAACCCTGCTTCCTCTGTTGAAGGCGTATCAGTGGGATTGAGGAGATCCTCGAAGTATTCCTTCCACCGCCCGACGATATCCCCAGTCAAAGTCAACAGCACCCCATCTGCACCATACACAGTGTGGACAGGATGCTGCTTTCCCCTCCTGAGCCGCCGGACAGTTTGCCAGAATCTCTTCAAGGCCGACCGAAAGTCTTGTTCCATGGCCTCACCGAACTCCTCCCATACCCAGGTTTTTGCTTCAGCAACCACCCGAGCTGCACTCCGCTTGGCCTGCCGGTACACCTCAGCTGCTTCAGGAGTCCCACAAGCCAACCAAGCTTGATAGGACTCCTTCTTCAGTTTAATGGCCCCCCTCACCACTGGTGTCCACCACTTGGTTTGGGGGTTGCCACCACGAGATGCACTGACCACCTTGCGGCCGCAGCTCTGGGCTGCTGCTTCAACAACAGAGGTGGAGAACATGGCCCATTCAGACTCCATGTCTCCAGACTCCCTCGGAATGTGGTTGAAGTTCTTCCGGAGGTGGGAGTTGAAGACCTCCCGGACAGGGGCCTCAGCCAGACGTTCCCAGCACACCCTCACTATACGTTTGGGTCTACCAGGTCTGAATGGCTTCCTCCCCTGCCATCGGATCCAACTCACCACCAGGTGATGATCAGTTGACAGCTCTGCACCTCTCTTTACCCGAGTGTCCAAGACATACGGTCGCAGGTCTGATGACACGATAACAAAATCGATCATCAACCTGCGACCTAGGGTGTCCTGGTGCCAGGTGCACATATGGACACCCTTATGCTTGAACATGGTGTTCGTTATGGACAAACTGTGGTTAGCACAGAAGTCCAATAACTGAACACCACTCGGGTTCAGATCAGGCAGGCCGTTCCTCCCAATCATCCCCCTCCAGGTTTCAATGTCGTTGCCCACGTGCGCATTGAAGTCCCCCAGTAGGACAATGGAGTCTCCAAGAGGAGCACCCTCCAGCATCCCAGTCACAGACTCCAAAAAGGGTGGGTACTCTGAAACATCATTTGGTGCATAGGCACAAATGATGGTCAGGACCCATTTCCCAACCCGAAGGCGCAGGGAAGCAACCCTTTCATCCACCGGGGAAAACTCCAATATAGAGGCTGCAAGGTGGGGGGATACAAGAATATCCACCCCTGCTCGTCACCTCTCACCCGGGGCAACTCCAGAAAAGGCCAAGCTCCAGCCCCTCTCCAGGAGACTGGTTCAGGAACCGGAGCTGTGTGTTGAGGTGAGGCCGTCTATATCTAGCCGGTATCTCTCAACCTCGTGCACCAGCTCAGGCTCCTTCCCCACCAGAGAGGTGACATTCCACGTACCAAAAGCCAGTTTAGAAAGCTTGGGATCAGTCCGCCAAGGTCTCCGCCTTTGACCACCACCTAATCCACATAGCACCGGACCCCCATGATCCCTCCTGCAAGAGGTGAGCCCACTGGAGGGCGGACCCATGTAACTCCTTCGGGCTGAGCCCGGCCGGCCGGAGTATATAAATATATGTAAGGTAATCAGTCGTCGGCCTCCGTCGGTCTATGATGACCATGGAAGAGAATCCTAAACGTCTACTCTGCTGGAACAGCACTGCCTGTGGCTGAACAGGCCAATGCGCGAATGGCAGTCCTTGTCACACAGGTCGCACTTGTGGGTGGTCTCCGTGCTGCTGGGTCTGTAGCGGTTCTTCCTGCGGGTCCTTTTTTCATCTGCTGCAGCAGTCAGTCTCTCTTCACCCGCCTTGAGCTGTCTGGTCAGGGTGCCTCTCCATTTGGAGCGGTCAGTTGCAAGGTCCTCCCAGCGCTTTGTGTTGATCTCCAGGGTCTTCATGTCTCTCTTGCAGACGTCTCTAAAGCGCAGCTGTGGGCGGCCAACGTCTCTCCTGCCAGTCGCCAGTTCTCTGTAGAGGACATCTTTTGGGATTCTGCCATCCCCCATACGGTGAACGTGGCCTAGCCAGTGGAGCCTGCACTGCCTGAGTAGAGTGAACATGGAGGGAAGGCCGACGCGGGACAGAACTTCTGTGTTGGGCACTTTGTCCTGCCAGGATATGTCCAGGATGTGGCGAATGCAGCGCAAGTGGAAGGAGTTCAGTCTCTTTTCCTGCCGGGCGTGTGTTGTCCACGTCTCACTCCCATAGAGCAGTGTGCTGATGATGCAGGCGTTGTACACTGCCATCTTCGTCTTGACAGAGAGTTTGAGATTCTCCCACACTCATGTGGTGAGGCAAGCGAGTGTGAAGGCTGATTTTCCAATCCTCTTGTCGATCTCTGTATCAAGGGAGAGGTTGTTGCTGATTGTGGACCCCATAGTAGAGTCATTTTTGGGGGTTTCGTGACCAACCTCCCAGGACCTTTTTTTCTCACTGGATTTAGCATTCTAGACCCATTTTAATGAAAATAAGCTCCCATGTACCTCCCAAAAATTACGGGAAACCTTTTTTTTGCCCAAAATTCAAAATGGCCACCAAAATGCATACCACCACCTATATCTCAGTAACTAATTCAGCTAGGAGGTTGATTTTGGTGTCTAGACATAGGTTTTTGGGGTCAAGCATTCCATTAATGCTATTCGTTTACTTGTGAAACAAACCCATCACGATGAAATCCAATATGGCCGCCAATATGGCCACCCATTAACATTTTTTTTGTTTCTTGACTACTAAGGCACCTAGAAAGCTGATGTTGGTGTCAAAACAGAGGTTTAAGAGGTCATACTATCTGTTTATTCCAATAAAAGTGTGTTTAAATGATTACATAATCGAGAAATCCAAGATGGCGGCCGGCTGTCATTTTCACATGCAATGGACTTTTTCATATCCGTCACCAAATGAGCTAAAAAAAGTCAAGTGAGGCTCCTGTGAACCATCCATTGTGTTCATTAGTGCCCTCATTGTCTATCAAGCTCAAAATGGCCCCCAGCCGCCATCTTGGAATACACTTTACGCAGGCACATTTTCTCTAGACCTTATGTTAATGCCACGCAAATGTCCAACTCAATTACATGTAGTCCACTATCAATCACCACATCACATCATACTAAGATGTCCAACTACACATGTGTCCAACTACACACCGATCCTCCTGATTCTCCGATGGTTCATCAAATGTCTCTGGCTGAACAAACATGACATTAGTGCGATGCGCCTGGCCAGCACCAGTCAATGTATCACTCTTAAAGTCATCATTGTCAACTACAGCGATTGCAGGCTTCCCAAAGGCAAGTTCGGAGGGACAATTCGGGGAGGACTTGAGATCACTGAACACCCAGAAGTCTCGCAACATGAGGACGTCATTGTAGCTGATGCCTAGGCCATCTTTGTGCAGCAGGTCTACGATCTCTCTACTTTTGGTCATTCCATGTAGCAAGACAGAGAGATTCACCTCAAAGGAAGTGCGCCTTCCTGTGATGTAGCTCGTGAGGATCGACCCAATGGTCCGGACAGATGGGTTGTCATCAACTTCTGATTTACTTGGGTGTTTTAGCCATGTTATTAGCTTTAGGAGTAGCCCATTTAGGTCCTCCTTTTTCTCCAACTCTAATACATATGGAGGCCAGGGAACAGTATCAGTCGCTTCAACTTGCTCTTTGAGTCGTACTGCCACGTTCTTCACCAACTGATCCTCGCTTATGCCTAAGGAAGATAGTGCTGCTTCTACATAGGTAGCTGCAGCTTTCTTGTCATATACCAGTTCACTCTCATTTAACCGACTATGTCTATGGAAGCCAATGTCCTCCTCAAATTCCTTTATAAGAATTCCCTTCACATAATTCGACTTTACTTTTGCGTCATGTCCATGATTTAAGATAATTCGTTGATAGTCCTCCAGTAGACTCTGCAATGTCCGAAATTCATGTTCATCAAAGATCACCTTACGAACATGATTGAAGAAGATGGCTTGTGCTTCTCGCAGATTTACATCCTGCAGGTGTTGAGTGACTTCTTCTGTAAGAGGCTGGGAATCGGGAATGTAGTGTTTCCAGCAGCCGCGATGGTAACGGATTTCCCACCCGAAAGCTGTTTCACAGTCTGGAATGGATGCAATCAGCGTGTTGAGCCTCGACCTCAGGACCGGATCATTCAGGTGTACAATGTGTAACTTGAATTTTCTCCAGGCGTCCTTTGTTGATATTAGGAGCAATTGTTTCCAGTCCCGGTAACTGCTTTTCTGTGGTCCCTTATTGCACCACACGCATAGGTTCTTGTCATGCACAATACCAATGCTGGACCAGAGCCTCTTCGGTGAAAAGAGAGAAGCAGATGGAGATGGATCCCCCTGAACTGATTGATTGTCTCTTTCAAGATCTACCTCTAATTTATGCTTACGTTTCTCGGCTTGAGATAGACAACGCTTGTTAGATAACGTGGTGTAACATGTCTGGTGCATATAATGCCCTTTTGGCCCTTTGGCCCAACCAATATTCCCACATTGAAACCGATCAAGTCCTTTCCATCGTAGAGTTTTTTCACGAATTGAATTCCATTTTTGGTCCTTGGTATTATCCAAAGAGTCACTTTTGGTACATGGTTGACCACAACGTAGAATGCATTCGTATTCATCGGAAGACGTTGATGGTAATTCATCGTTGTCACTTGCAGTATCCATTTTATCCCTCACTTTATATGAATAAGTGTCTGAAAACAAAAACAAATTTGTCATTATCAGAACAGAGGAGAGAAAAAGGAGGGATGACAAGACCTAGAGTCAAAGGCCCTTGTACTGTCTACTGTCATTACGGTAGCATTAAGCAAGCAGCATGGTCAATATGCTAACATTACCTGACTATACAGTATGGAACAAGATTCAGAATTCTAACCTCTCCAGATAAGTTTAAAGCTAAATTTATACATACCTGGCAACCTTGGTTAAATTGGAAAGATTAGGACTACATATTATGGCAGCACAGACGTTACAAAATCACTGCATCCTCTCTCTTGCTATGCAAAAAGGAATCAATGAATCAAGCATAGGATTCCGGGAATCCTAAGGGGATTACACAAGTGTTCCTCAGTGAAATCACTGAATCAATGCAGGAGCTTTCTAATAATTATTAAAAATGAATGTAAGGATACCTCATTTGACATTTTTAGCTCATTTGGTGACGGATATGAAAAAGTCCATTGCATGTGAAAATGACAGCCGGCCGCCATCTTGGATTTCTCGATTATGTAATCATTTAAACACACTTTTATTGGAATAAACAGATAGTATGACCCCTTAAACCTCTGTTTTGACACCAACATCAGCTTTCTAGGTGCCTTAGTAGTCAAGAAACAAAAAAAATGTTAATGGGTGGCCATATTGGCGGCCATATTGGATTTCATCGTGATGGGTTTGTTTCACAAGTAAACGAATAGCATTAATGGAATGCTTGACCCCAAAAACCTATGTCTAGACACCAAAATCAACCTCCTAGCTGAATTAGTTACTGAGATATAGGTGGTGGTATGCATTTTGGTGGCCATTTTGAATTTTGGGCAAAAAAAAGGTTTCCCGTAATTTTTGGGAGGTACATGGGAGCTTATTTTCATTAAAATGGGTCTAGAATGCTAAATCCAGTGAGAGAAAAAGGTCCTGGGAGGTTGGTCACGAAACCCCCAAAAATGACTCTACTACCAGGTACGTGAACTGATTCACGACCTCCAGCTCGTAGTCGTCGATGGTGATGGTTGGTGGTGCTTCCGTGCCTTGCACCAAGACGTTAGTCTTCTTCAGGCTGATGGTAAGCCCGAAGTCCTTGCATGCCTGGGAGAAGCGGTCCATCAGGGTGTGAAGCTCCTGCTGTGTGTGGGTTGCGACTGCAGCGTCGTCTGCGAACAGCATGTCTCTGATTAGAGCCTCGCGTACTTTGGTTCTGGCTTTCAGGCGGGCGAGGTTGAAAAGCCTGCCGTCAGATCTTGTGTGCAGATAGATTCCCTCTGTTGCTGTGCTGAAGGCATGCCTCAGGAGCACAGCAAAGAAAATCCCAAAGAGGGTTGGTGCAAGTACACAGCCCTGTTTCACTCCGCTGCGTATGTTGAATGGCTCTGAGATGTTGCCGTCATGCTGCACTATCCCCTGCATGTTGGTGTGAAACGATTCGATGAGGCTTTGCAACTTTGGTGGCCATCCTATCTTTGGCGGGATCTTGAAAAGGCCCTCTCTGCTGACCAGATCGAACGCTTTGGTGAGGTCGATGAAGGCGACGTACAGGGGCATGTTCTGTTCTCTGCATTTCTCCTGGAGTTGGCGGATGGAGAATATCATGTCTACCGTCGATCGCTCAGCGCGGAAGCCACACTGAGACTCGGGGTAGACACGTTCGGCAAGCTTCTGTAGACGAACGAGAACAACTCGTGCGTAGACTTTGCCAACAACGCTGAGGAGGGAGATGCCCCTGTAGTTGTTGCAGTCACTTCTCTCCCCTTTGTTTTTGTAGAGGGTGATGATCTTGGCGTCCCTCATGTCCTGTGGTACGGCACCTTCCTTCCAGCACTGGCAGAGGACGTCATGCAATGGCAGCAGTAGGGCGGTCTTGCAGTGCTTGATCAGGTCGGGGGGTATGCCGTCGTTGCCGGGTGCCTTGCCAGCGGCCAAGCTATCAATGGCCTTGCTGAGTTCGTCGATGGTTGGCTCGGCGTCAAGTTCGCCCATGGATGGCAGGCAGTCGATGGCATCAAGGGCTGACGGTGTCACGGTGTTCTGTCTGGAGTAGAGGTCGGAGTAGTGTTCCACCCATCTCTCCATCTGCTTGTTCTTTTCTGTGATCATCTCCCCAGTGGAGGATTTGAGGGGGGCCGTCTTGCTCCGAGCCGGACCAAGTGCTTTCTTGATGCCATCGTACATACCACGGATGTTCCCTGTTATGGCAGCGGTTTGAATGTCTTGGCTGAGCTGAGTCCAGTACTCGTTAGCACAGCGCCGAGCAGTCTGCTGAACTTTGCTTCTCGCAGCCCTGAGAATCTGGAGATTCTTCTCATTTGGGTTCTTCTTGTACTCAGCAAGTGCTGAGTGCTTGGCTTCAATGACGGGGGTCATCTCGGTCAACTTGGCATCAAACCAGTCCTGTGACTTCGAGGTCTTCCTCCCAAAGGTAGCCAAGGCTGTGCGGTGGATGGTGTTTCGCAGCTCTTCCCACTTCTGCTTTGCAGATTCTCCTTCTTGTGGTACACCAAGTTCCTTCTCAAAGGTGGAGGCAAACTGCTCAACAAGTTCTGGTTGGGCCATCTTGCTGGTGTCAATCCGTGCCTTTCCAGGCTGTCTAGCACGATGGAATTTCTTCAGCTGCAGCTTGACCTTGCAACACACCAATGAATGGTCTGTGTCGCAATCTGCACTCTGGAACGAACGGGTGATTAGCACATTCTTCAGTGAGGTGCACCTGGTCAGGATCAAGTCCAGCTGGTGCCAGTGCTTTGAGCGCGGATGTCGCCAGGAAACCTTGTGTTGGGGCTTGGTCTTGAAGAACGAGTTTGTGATGCACAGATCGTGATATGTGCAGAACTCGAGCAGCCGCAGTCCGTTGTCATTCATTCTGCCCACGCCAAATGGTCCAAGACAGGAGGGCCAGGAGTCGTGGTCAGCACCCACTCTGGCATTGAAGTCTCCAAGGAGAATGAGTTGTTCAGAGTTGGGGATGATCCTGACAGTTGTTGCGAGATTCTCATAGAACTCGTCTTTTGCCTCTGGTGTGGCTGTCAGTGTTGGGGCATACACACTGACGAGGATGACTGGGCCTTGAGTGGTGTTCAGGCGGAGGGTGAGGAGTCGTGCAGAGCCAGTGCTGCCCGGTTCCACCATCTTCAGCAAGGTGTTCTTCACTGCGAAGCCCACTCTGTGTTCCCTGTGTTCGTCACTGCCCTTTCCCTGCCAGTAGAACGTGTAGTCCTTCTCTCTCAGTGTGCCTGCATCAGCCAACTGTGTTTCCTGGAGAGTGGCGATATCCACTCCCAGTCTCTTCAGCTCATTATTGATGATGGCAGTCTTCCTGGTGTCGTTGATGTCCTTGAGGTTAGCAGCGAGTCCTGTCATCATAGTGCAGACGTTCCAAGTTCCCAGTTTTAGAGTTGGTCTCTTTTGTTTTTTTGTCTTGCCTGGTGCGAAGGTTCTCAGCCTGCTGTTCAGACTTCTCCTCATCCCCATGCACCCAATGACGAAAGCAAGCTGTGGCGGGACAACACCTTATTGGCTGGGGGCTGCCCAGCTTGAGGTGGGCGGTAGCTGTCCAGTGAGATCCGATGATCCCTCCCACCGTCGGGAACAACCCCTGGCGCCGCGCTCTACGCCAATTGAGCGGTGGCTTATAACCGGTAACTGTCATTCCCCGTGTTTTGTCTACGCCAAAGGCGAAGCTGGAGTGTCCTCTCCAGTGATCCGGTGTTCTACCTTCCAGCGTTGGGCGTTGGTAGGATTCAAGCCTGGGCAGGAAGATATGGAGGACAAGATGTTGCCCATGCAGCATGTCCCCCCCCCCCCACGTCACTGATGAATCCAAAGGAACAGCAGGGCTGCTACAGTTTGGCACCAGCGTCGTCGCAGGAGTTGCCAGAACGATGTTGAGAACAACAGAGAACTGCCTTAGGGGCTCCGACTCTGGATTTTTCCTCAGGATTGACTCCCAAAGCCTTTCCCGTGATCGGGTGTGTCGCAAGGCAGCGGAGGTTTGAAATCAGGGTTTACCTTCCCCTAGATGGGCTACCTTCCCAGGTTGACGAGCCACCATCTACCCGAAGCATCTGGTTTTAAGGCGCCAGAGATCCGCCCTCGCCCCTTCTCCTATTAGTAAAAGCAGTTCCGCCGGGCTTAGAGACTAAACCACACGGGCAGGCTAGGTGTTGGACTTAGTTGTCAGAGGCTTTTCGAGACGCACGCCATAAAGAGCATTTTATGAGCACTGGGAGCTTAACCCCAGTGCCGCTCCTGGCTATGACAACCTTGGAACCAAGGTAATCAGTAAAATTCACTATATTAGTGCATCTTACAAAAAAATGAATATTCTGTTATTTTAAAAATTCATTTTTTAAAATTAAACGTTCATATTTAATGAACGTTTAATTTTAAACGTTTGATACCTCACAATGTGAGGTATTAAACGGTTTGATGATTATGAGTTTGCTCTTTGAACTAAATTATCACGATATTCAATTGCTTTGAATTACACCAATACAGACTAACTCATTAATTGACCACTTCTTTTCCTTGTACTATATTGTAACTAGCAGCAATACCCGGTGAATAAGACATGGGCAAAATCTCAGGCCGAATCTCAATCTCCTCCCGCAGCCCTCAAGCCCTGAGCCCTTGCAGACTTAGACGGCAGCCATTAGTAGCGTGTGAGTGTGCGAGTCTGCCAGGGCTTGAAGTGGTATAAAAGGAATGGGACACTTTATGACATGTCACCTTACCTTGACAACGGTGTATGATAGACATGCTGCTTAGTATTGTGGGATTCGGACGTTTTATTATAAAAATGATTTTATCTTCAAGGCCAAAGAACAGAAGGAATCAACTGCTTGATCTAAATATCTTGCAGGCACTAGCCTTACAGAGTGAAAAAGAGGTGATTATGAAAAAAAATATTAAAAATATATTTTTACTTTTTTTATGAAAATTACACAAAATAGTTGATAAATAATGTCTGCACTATAGTATATTTATTTTTTATTTATTGTGTGGTGGACACAAGATACAGTGGTGAGGGATTGTCCCTCACACTCAGAAGGCAGAACAATGGACCTAAGGAGAAAGAGCCCCCGAGGGGTAATCAGACTGGACCGTTAAGTTATGCCCCCCCCTCCCACCCGTCTTCGAGGAAAGAAAGAAGATGCGCCTTCACCCCCTACTGCTCCAAGCTGCAGCATGAAGTGCAGGGGGGTGGATGTATTGTAATGTATGGTTATGTTAATGTGTCGCCCAGGTCTTTTGTTACACACCAATGCATAATCACAACACCCTGTCTGTAAACAAGGTATGAAAGGGTATTGTGACATTGTGAGGGTTCACACAAGAAAGGAGAGATGACTGTGACGAAACAGGCTGTATTTATACACCCTCACTCAACACAGACAGGAGGGGAGGTCATTCACACAGACCCCCGTCTCACTTATGGTGACACAAACACATGATCAATCACTGCTCTAACTGGTCTTATAACACTACTGTGTAACAATATCACAGCAATAACACTTAGAACACACGAATAATAACACTCTTTGAATCCCCGCCCCCTTAACATAGCCCTGACGTTACACTGTCCCCCCCAGACTGGTTTCTGTCCCCAGAATAATAAAGTCCAGCTCAGAAGTCCAACACGAATCCATCCAGGTGTTGGGGTGGCCGCCGTTGTCGGCGACCAGTATGTACAGGCCCGCTAGTGTCCATCTGTGCCTTGGCTGAGGTATCTGGTCGGGCTGAAGGCCCCAGCTCAACCACCCGCGGGGCAGATGGCTGGTACGGGGCGAGACAGTCACGGTGGAGTACCATGACCCGGTCTCTTTTCTGCAGCCTCACCCTGTACACTACATCCAACAGTCGCTGTATTACCTTGCACGGTCTTGACCAATGGCTCGCCAGTTTTGGTGACAGTCCACTTTTTCGCTCCGGGCAGAAAACCCAGACTCGACCTCCTGGTGAAAGGTCCCTCCTCTGGCAGCGGAAGTCATATGCCCGCTTCTGCCAGCTCCCCGCTGCTGCCAGGGCCTCCCGAGCCAGTCCGTGCACCGTGTGGAGACGTTCCTTCAAGCAAAACAAATAATCCAACACCCCAGTTTGCCCTTCCACCTCCGGCTCCGGGGGGAGGGGGCGGCACACCAAATCCACCAGTGTGCACAGCTCGTGTCCAAACATCAGCACTGCAGGAGTGCACTGGGTGGATTCCTGTGCTGCTGTCCAGTACGCCCACAGAACAAAGGGCAGATGTAAGTCCCAGTCTCGCTGTCGCTGGTCCACTAGGACAGCGAGCTGGGTGGTAAGGGTCCGGTTGAACTATTCGACCAGGCTGTCACTCTGTGGATGCAGCGGGATGGTCCGGGTCTTCCGGATGCCCAGCCGCTTGCAGACCTCCCCGAAGACCTCTGCCTCAAAGTTCCGACAGTGATCGCTGTGCAGCTCCTCCGGTGCACCAAACCGATAAAACATCTCGTCCACCAGTTTTGATGCTGTGGTGGCAGCACTCTGATCAGGGAGCGCGTACGCCTCTGGCCATTTGGTGAAGTAATCCATTACGACCAGCACATAGCGGTTCCCCCCGGTCCGTGGTCGGGAAAGGGCCCAGAATGTCCAGTCCTACCTGCTCCATCGGTGCTCCCACCCGGTACTGCTGCAAGGGGGCGTGGGATTGCTGAGTTAGCCCTTTCTGAGCCGTGCAGATGTCGCAGTGATGGACATTGAGCTCTACATCCTGGCGACATCCGGGCCAGTAGAACCGGGCTCGAAGACGCTGCAGAGTCTTCGTCACCCCGAAGTGGCCCGCCCCCACCACCCCATGGACCAGCTGGAGTACATTGGGCCGGAGCCACCAGGGAACCAGTAGCTGCCAGATGTGATGCTGCCCAGCTGGAGTCTGCCACTGCCGATACACAACACCCTCGTGACAGCGGAGATTGGCCCACTGAGAGAGTAGGGCCTTGGTCTCTGGGTCCAGCACAGACACAGCCTCCCAGGTGGGCCGCTGGCCCACGTCCAGCCACTGCCAAACCTGGGAAATGACCGGATCTCTGTCCTGCTCGCTCTGCAGCTGCTGTGTGCCTAGGGCCTCTGTGACGTCATCGCTGGGGAGAGCTGACTGATTATCCTAGGAAGAGCTGTGTGCTGCTGTGTTATTCCTGCCCACAGTGGTCCGGAGAGCAGCAGCCCGTGGGAGGGCTTGGTCTCAATCCTCTGCCCGCTGGCAGTGCTGACAGTCCTCCGCAGCACAGGGACGCCAAGACAGTGTGTCAGCGTTGGCATGGAGGCAGCCTGCCCGATGCACAGTCAGAAAATCATAATCCTGTAGTGCCTCCAGCCATCTCGCCAAGTGTCCATCCGGCTCTTTAAAGTTCAGCAGCCAGGTCAGGGAAGCATGATCCATCCTGAGCTGGAACCTGCCCCCGTACACATATGGGCGAAAATGGCAAAGCCCCTGGATGACAGCCAACAGCTCTCCGCGAGTAATGCAATAATTCCTTTCAACTCTGCTGAGAGTGCGGCTGAAAAAAGCAACTGCCTGCTCTCCGTGTTCTCCTTCCTGGGATAACACCGCCCCAATGCCCTGGTTGCTGGCATCCGTGTCCACGATGAAAGGGCGGTTCGGGTCGGGATACTACAGGATTGGAGATCCGATGAGCGCTGAGCAAAGCCGGGAAAAAGCAGCAGCACAGCTCTCACTACACTGAAACGCACGGACCTTCTGTGTCAGCTGATGCAGCGGGCTGGCGATGGTGGCGAAGTCTTTCACAAATCTCCTATAATAGGAGGCCAGTCCAAGAAAACTCCATAGCTCTCCCACATCCCGCGGCACTGGCCAGTTTTTCACTGCTGCCACTTTCTCTGGATCAGTGGCGACTCCCGCTGCGCTGACGACGTGGCCCAGGAAGGTGGTCTCCCGCCGAAATAAGTGGCATTTCTGTGGGTGTAGCCGCAGCTCGGCCTGTCGGATGGCATCCAATACCTCCCGGAGGTTGGACAGGGGGCCATCAAAGTCAGCTGCATGAACCAGCAGGTCATCCAGTTAAACGATGCAGCGACTCCGGGCACATTAGCCAATACTCGCTCCATCAGACGTTCAAAGGTGGCCAGGGCATTGCAAAGTCCAAATGGCATCACCTTGAACTGATACAGTCCCTGCCCGATGGAGAAGGCTGTTTTCTGGTGGGCCTCAGGTGACAGCTCTACCTGCCAATAGCAGTTGCGGAGGTCCAGCGGGCTGAACCAGCTGGAGCCAGTGATGTAATCCAGCACGTCATCGATGCGGGGCAGGGGGTAATAATCCTTGCGGGTGACATCAGGCGCTGGTAATCCACACAGAACCACCACGAACCGTCCTTCTTCCTAACTAGAACCACCGGCACTGCCCAGGTGCTGCTGGAGGGCTCAATAACATCTGCCTCTAGCATTTCCCATATTTTTTGTTCTGCCGCCGCCCACCTTGAAAAAGGCAGATGGCGGGAGTGGAGCCAGATCGGCCTGGTCTTACCGGTGTCAATCCCGTGCTGCACCAAGCTGGCTTGGGTGCACTCCTCATCCTTGGCAGCGAAGAAGTCAATGTAGCAGTCCAACAGCTCCCGCAGCTGGCGTTTCTGTCCTGATTCCAGTCCGCTGCTGCTCTGCTGGAACAATTCTTCGACCGCTTGCTGTGTTTCTGCTGACACATTGACCCGCTCCACTGTGGCCTTCCCCCTTGCTGTCTCTATCGGTGATTGTGCTCCCTCTGCTTGTGCTGGTGGCACAGTTGTGTTCAGTTCTTGCGGTGACCCACCGGTTCAGTCCGTCCTGGTGGTCCCTCGATCACGCAGGCCCCCGGGTTCCCCATCTGGATCCTGGTGCAGAGCCTGATTGTCCGAGACCCCAGCAGGAGGGACGATCTGGCGGTGTCAATTTTTGCGCCCCATGCTGCGAGCAGATCGAGTCCAATAATGCAGAGGTCTTGAATGTCAGCCAGCCAGAACAGGTGGTTTGTGTTCAGGCCGGCCACCCCCACCACAAGAACTCGCTGCCCTCCCAGTCTGGCGCACTCACCGGTGGCTGCGGTTCTGCCTCGTCAGTACCTGGCAGCACTCCAGGTTGGACCAGGGAGATGGTAGAACCGGTGTCGATCAGGGCCTGGATCGGTGTGTTGTCCAGGCTGCACTGTAGGTACATCCCTGGTGAGTGTCCAGTTTGGCCCACACATGGTGACAGTTCATCGGGGAAAATGTCTGTGGGAGGTGGCAGGTCCCCGTCCATGCCACCTTGCTCTAGTTTAACGTTGGCGAGGGGCCGTTTTGTCGCGGGACCATTTTGTCGCGGGGTGGGTGCTGGGCAGTACCGCACGATGTGTCCTGGCTCCCCGCAGCGGAAGCACCCTTCCTCACGCCGCCATGGCCGTCTTCTCCTTGGCCGTGCCACTGTGGTCCGACGCAGTTCCTCCTCCTCCTCTTCGCTCTCAGCAGTGGCCTGGAAGGCTCTCTGCCTTGGTGGCGATACATCGGCTGCACAATCCATTAGCGGTCCCACCCATTCCGCTTCTGCCACAGTTGTCTCCCAGCTGCTTGCAGCGTGAATCCGGATGTGGCTCTGGAGCTGAGCCAGTCGGAGCCCCTGGATGACGTTCTGGAGGGCGAGCTTCTCCACTGCCCCCAGCTCGAAATCCGGGTAGCCACACCGTGTCAGCAGCCGTATGTCCACTGCGTAGGCTCCCAGGCTCTCTCGGCTGCCTCGCCAGCGGTTGGCCAGCTGTTCCTGGGTGTGCTCAGCATTGGCCGCTTCCCCAAACTGCCTCCGGAGCGCCCCTTGTAGTGCTGGCCAGCTGCAATGTTCCTTGTGCCGAAGATCGGACAGTGTGCAGAGAGCCCTTCCCTCCAGGACCAGCGCGACGTGCACGGCGGTCTCTTCGGGTGGCCAGCTGTTCAACGTAGCAGCCAGCTCGACCTGGGCCAGATAGTTGTCCAGCAGGGTTTCGCTGTTAAAGCGGGGAAGTTTGGCCCGCTGGCGGATTCGTGAGACGGTCGCCTCTTGGTCGATCACCGCCTCTGGTCGCAGTGGAATCGCCAGCCCGTCCTGCCCTGAAAAGGGCGGGAAGTGGGGGCTGATCTGCTCTGCTTATCCCACCCTGCCTTGAGAAAGGCAGAAGGCGGGGTATGCTGGTCCCGTCGGGTCCGCTGCTCCATTCATCCCAGCGAGCAACTCCAGGGGTTGGTGTACCAGCTCTGTCGTCCATTCCCAACTGAACGATGAACTGCTCCAGCTGCTGAATCGCTGCTCTGATTCTGGCTTGTGAATGGCATGTGAATGACATCCTACTTCTGACACCAGTGTGACGTTGTGAGGGTTCACACAAGAAAGGAGATATGACTGTGACGAAACAGGCTTTAGTTATACACCCTCACTCAACACAGACAGGAGGGGAGGTCATTCACACAGACCCCCATCTCACTTACGGTGACACAAACACATGATCGATCACTGCTCTAACTGGTCTTATAACACTGCTGTGTCATTATAACGCAGTTATAATGACACAGCAATAACACTTAGAACACATGAATAATAACACTCTTTGAATCCTCCGCGGCCCAAGCATGCCGGGAGAATCACCGCCCCCTTAACACAGCCCCGACGTTACAGTGTGTAATAATGGTCAGGATAACTGCATCACACAATTCCTTTGTTCATACCCAATGCATAATGCGCCAGCCCCAGTTTCTATGCGAGGTTAAGAAGCTATAAAAACAGAACGCAGAGAAACTGTTGAGGCTTCTACAGGGACTCAGCCCCAGCGGCCCACGCTGGGGGCCATAGGCTGCATATATACAGTATGCTAGAGGGTCAATAAAGATTCTGTGTCATCCTACGCTCGTGCCTCGTCTCCACATCCTTCCCTTTTACCCTCTACAATTTATCCTTTATTTATACATTATGTGTTAAATGCAGTATCTTAAATCCTTAGTTATAGTCATCCATTGGCTTACTAAATGTCATGATTCAGGACAAAAGAGGCTCAAATGCAGAGCTGGCACACTGGCGTTCCGTGGCTTCCAAGTGCCAGAGTGCCGACTGCTCGCCTGGCTGAGGGCTTTCTGAGTCTCGATCTTGGCTGGATTGTTATGTCATGATTCAGGACAAGAGAGGCTCAAACGCAGAGCTGCCACAGTGAATGAACACTCAGACTCAGATATAAAACATTCACCAGTTTATTGTGAAAACAAAACCTAACACACAAATCTAAATAAAAGTGCACAACTAAGTGTTGGAAAAATTGTATATATGTATATAAACAGTTATCATTTTATTAATGATTCATGAAGCTGAGACTGATGTCCCCACATGTGGGTGGGTGTAGCTGGAGCATTGTGTGCCAAGACTCATCCTTTTCATATCTTGTACCTTTTTGCATATCCTGTACTTTTTATTTATCTTCTCTGCAAAAGACTGTTGTGTACAAACTGTGTGTGCTTTTACTCATCATTCCCCTGTGTGGGGGGAAAGAACGGGTTGTAAAACTGTCACTGTCTTATCTTTGTGTATAAAAGTTACTGTGCAAGACTGCCTCGCCAGCATTTCAACTCATCCTGTATAAGGTATGTGTTGATTACTCCTTGTGCAAGTAAAAACTTCAAAGGCTCTGCGTGTCTTAAGTCTGATCTTTGATTCAGTCTAATACCTTTTTGTACTCTGTATTTGTGAGGTTTATATTTCAGACTTCTGACATACGTGGCGCCGAAACCCGGGACAGCTGAGATCCAGGTGGAGCGGGAGGAGACGTCCTGCAGGTTGAAATCCATGCACGGTCTGATGACATCCATCAGTATTGAAAACCTGACTTGAGGGAACACTGCCAGAGACTCTCTTCCTCCTAGCTCTATCTGGTGACGGCTGTCCACAATTGATAGAGCTCGAAAGTAAGTTATAAATTTTTTTTTTTCTTTCCCTTTTTAAATTGACTGTAGTAGAAATATACAAAGAAAGACCAGGCCTAACAACTTCCCATTTTTAAAGAACCACAGGTCAGCTGACGAGAAAGTAATGGTAGTATAAGGTGACGCCCTGTACTTTTCCTGGTGGTTAAAACCATTGCAGGAATGCAGTGGTTTTAGGAAGTAGTGTGACGGCGATTCACGACTACTCACCGGTCAGGTTTAAAAATAAAAAGGGGTGTAGGAAGTAGTGTGACGGCGATTCACAACTACTTAGTGGTCAGGTTTAAAAATAAATAGGGTGAAGGAATTCACCCCAAATTGGGCAGTAATAGTGTTACAGTGGGCGTACTGATAACGTTCCTGACCACGAACCCACCCCAAAATTGGGCAGTAATAGTGTTACAGTGGGCGGACTGGTAACGTTCCTGGCCATCTAAAAATGGGGAATTGTGTTAGAAAACCGGATAGGCAGACGAATAAACAGAAGAAAAAACAGGACATAGCACGTGCAACTGTAAAAAATTACAATAACAGACAAAATGAAAAGGGAAAAATAAAGGATCCAGAAAAATACTTAAATAAATGGAAAAAAGGATTTCTCATTCAAGCCCACGTTGAACGTGGATGAATGCCAGGCATTGTTAACAACCATTAAAATGACGTCTAATAAACCTGTTAAAACAGGCAAACCCAGTGCGGAGCTCCAATGTGCCATCTTGTGGTCACAAGCGGCAGAGGCTTCCCAACGGAAAGCTGATGAAGCCAGAGAAAAGCAGAAACAAATGAAAACTCAAACTAGTACTGTTAGTACGGCCCCACTATTGGAAAATCCACCCCCATACCCCAAACCGGGACCTAAGGCGGGCCCGTATTCCACTCTTTCACAAGAAGCCCAAGAGGTTGGGAAAAGGAGGAAGCAAATAAAATCATAATAATTAGACCATAATATTTAAAGACGGACGGCTCAAATGGCAGCAGAACTGGATAACGTTAAAATGGACAATGAGAACGTTATTTTATCTATTATCTATTCTTTGTGTGTGTGTGTGTGTGTGTGTGTGTGGTTGATCTGTGAAGAAAGTGGTCTAAATATGGGTACTTTTACAAGGTTTTGGGTTTATATTTTTTCAATTTAACTCTGTGGGGTCTTGATTAATGTTGTGCACGTGATAAACTGTTTATATATTTTTTTTTTAAAAAAAAAGCAATTTTGACGCATTACTGACCTTTGTCCTTGACTGAAACATGACAGTGCACTTTATAGAAAAAAGGACTGATGTGTGACAATGTGAGTACAGGCCATACTATGATCATATTATGATGTCATTTAATAATGCCTAATCACTGAAGATTTTATGTTTACCCTATATCACATGATTTAGAGCACAGAGGATCAAAACAGATTGATAATTAATGTGTCTGTGCATATGATCTGCGAGAGGCTATGGATTATCAGACAAATGTCTTGGAGAAAGAATCCTTAAATTGATAAGCACTTTTTGAAGCCAAGTATGACTTTGTATGACATTGTAGATAACATAAGGTGTACTGATTCAAATGACTTTGACTTTACAAATGTAATGTTTATATGATTTTATACTGATATTACTCACCACATAATGGTGCGGTAACAATATATTTCAGAAATGTGACAGCAATGAGGGATGTGCTTCTCCTGATTCAGCGGTGGCCAAGCTGGGTCAGGGTGAACTACATTGCACTCCATAATTTACCAAGGAATGTATGAAATAGGGACATTCCTTGTAAAACATTAAATCAAATTCTAATTAGGCAAAACGTCCACCTTTCCTTTGACTGAAAGAATGTGACACAATATTTCAAATTCAACCCATCTGTGTTCAACTGGTCAAACTGATCTTATTTATCAATGCTGAAGCATATCAAAAATGCGCAGATAGTTATTTTGTTCTTCTTAAATGAAATTTGTAAACTATTTCAAGAGATGTCACAAAAAGAAGCTATAATTATTGAGATCTCATCTTTGAAGGAACTGGGCTACCTGCAAATTTTATTTAAAGGTGACGGACAGACGAAAACTCAAAATCGCTAAATCATATCTCAAATTGTTGTCTGAGACGAGCTAATTGGAACCCCACATGTTTTGGTGTCAACGTATGTCGCATAAGGTGACAATACGCTCTTGAAGTACGCTGTTGTGGAGAGCTGTCTGACCCAGCCAAGATCAGCGGCTAAAATGGCCACTGACTGTGTGACGTCATTTCGGTGTGGCACACAGTCAGCGGACATTGCTTTTTTTTATTTGATGTTTACATTTTAAAATCAGCGATTACGGATATTTCTCGGAATACTTTTGGATTACAAATAGATTATTTATTAACATTAGGATTTCAGGAATCGAATTAATTATGGTTTGTCGTTGTGTTGTGTACGGGTGCGACGTTATACCAGAGGAGCATGCTGTGAGTGTTTTTGAATGTCCCGTCCCTGTGAAAATCAGAACGGTATGGGTGAAATTCGTTCAGAAAACGCAAAAAAAAATGGACTTATGTCGGTAAAACACCAAAAATGTGCAGTAGAGATTTCGTTGACAGCGATTTCGAGAATAAGATGCAATTTGTGTCACGACTCGCCGCTCCTCAGCGGATTCAGCTGGGCGCACACCTGCCCCTCGTCAGCACATCCCCATAAATCCATTCACACACACCTGCTTGTTGAATAAAGCTGTTAAATCTATCCTGAGCCTGCGTGCGTGTTTCCTGGGCCAGACATTGTCAATTTGAAATGAAATTTGCCAAAAGATTTCTGATAAAGAAAACGGCTATTCCAACTATATATGCCTCAATTTCCAAGTGTGACTCTGAGAACGGGGTCAGTGACGATCAACTGTCAGAACACGAGAAGTAAACAGGGTACGTTTTTTTATTTTTAATATTCACTGCAAATGTTTACTAAACATCTTAAATGAATTCCAAGCCATGGTTTGCATTGCCTTACCAACTTAGCAAATATTAGCATATTAGGGTGTTCATACTCATCAAATATGAAATATTCAGTGCTGTATAGGGAGGTGGTTGTGCCTGTTTGATCAATTTATATTTCATAAACTCAATATACTAATAATAACTCAATATATGATTTTACAAAACTTTATTTAAATAACATTGTTCACAAATCTAATCTTGGTAGGCAAAATCCCTTGTAGTGATGAGATGGGAATGTTTCTCTGATGAGGCTCACCGCACAGGCAGGCAACATAACCCTCACTTCTTCTCCAAAAAAATCCCCAACACTATGAATCTGTATCGCCTGAAAAATATGGGGTTGGCATTGATTATTCCGTTTGCATTGATTATTGAATGTATTGAATGGTTTCTTCATAATTCATCTGGGAAATTAAATCAAATGAATAAATATTGTTTATAAACTCACTCGTGTGGACGATGACGGTTGCTTCATCTGTCTCATCAGCTCCAGCTGCGCACAGACCAGCAGGTGCTAATCAGCGGCTGAGAAGATGCAGCGAGTGACCAATGGGTAGTTTTATTTTTAAAATTAAGTGTGTGACCATGCATGTCGCCAAAGAAAAATATTTGTAAGCATCTTTTACCTAGAAATATCTTACAGCCGATTGTAAACGTGTTCTTTTCCCGTCCGTGTTGCGTCTTCCTCCTCTCCCTCGAACAAATAAGGCTGACAGCCCACACACCACCCAAAACGTCTTCATTGTCAATGTAATCATTTGTAATCATTTATATTGAGGTCGTCAAACTCTAGAAAATAATCGCTGTCCAAATCACTTTGCTCTCGTTCTGCAATTTTTTTTCATACCGAATTGACGTGAAGGCTGCACGCACCTATCGGCAGATGGCGGTACTGCAGCATCACTGAGTGAAAGATGGACTATGACTAAATAATTTCATTTATGTAGGATGGTGACACATATTAAATCAGGGGAATGGGAAAAATGGAATATTTTCATACAATCAGTTGATTGGTTCAATAAAAAAATGTCAATGTCCGTCGCCTTTAAAACTAAAAATGGTAACACACTTCCTTTCAGTAAAAGAATCAAATAAATACCCTGTAACTTTGCTGCATGTGAGCCTCCATGCATCAAAAAAGGGGGTATCAAAGAAATTAATTAGCAAATAATTAGCAATCCTCAGAAAAATAGATAATGCATAAAAATTATCAATAAATGATTGATGATGAATTCAGTTCAATTTTATTTACATAAGTGCTTTTCATTTCATTTTCTGTAGTGCCCAGGATAAACATATGGCTGCAGTTATAACTCAAATACAGGCTGGGCAATACAGACCACCTTTTTATTATTTATGGGATAATACAAATAATAAGATCATGCCCTCTTTTATCCTACACATTTTCCATGTTGTGAAGGAGGGGGTGAACAGCAGCTCTCTCTCTCTCTCTACTTAGCAAAGGAAGAAGCGAGCGACAGGCTTGCTCTGTAAAAAATAGAAGTGTGCTTATGCTGTAACGGTGTTGTCTGGGGTCCTGATTGTGTAAAAATTCCACAACCTGCATCACCTCCAACAGCTGAATGAGTTACTAACCTGAATGTAACTTATCTGTATTCTGTACAGACAGTAAATATGCTTATAGCACATGCCACCTGCATACTGTTACCTTGAATCTGCGGGGGTTTGTCACCTCCACAGAAAAACTGTCATAACCCAAGTGTCGGTTCTGGCCACACTCGGGTCTCATATCTTTTTGTTCCCTGGCTTTGGCAGCTGAGGGTTCCTTCCAGCTCCTCGGGCTCTTATTGTGAAGGCGCCTGGGGGAGCTCCCTGCTGTCAAAGTCAGCTGCTGCTCTGCTGTCATTAGCAGCAGCTGTGCCGCGTTGGGGTCATTAGCCGCCAGAGATATAAGCGGGTGCTAAATGTCCTCCAGCGCGGCAGTCTCTGTTATATCCTGCTATGATCACCTGCTATGCTCTTCTGTATGTTCAGCCACGTTCCGTCGTGCTCCTGTTATTCTCAGGTATGTTCCTTTGAGACCTTACTCTCACTGTTGTCCGTCTGGCGCATCGGGTGTCCCCCGGTTCAGACGTCACCCAGCCACTGTATGTGTTCTGTCAGTGTTCTGCCTTATCCTCAATAAATTACCACTGCAAACTCTCTGGTGACTGAGGCGTCTTGTGACGGTCCGTGAGGGCCGTCGTGACAGTAGACTGCCGCCTAACGCCCGGAGAGGAGGCGTTGTATCGAGACGCCATTCACCGTGTAGTTTGCAGTAGTGGACTGTTAACTCCTACCTGTCTGAGTGTCTGCAGCGGGGAGTATGTCGTCATCCAGGGGCCGTGGTCGGCGCCTTGGCAGGCAGCAAGCAGAGGTTCTGAAGGAGGTCGACTACACCATCTTCACCGCTACGCTGTTGGACGCTCCCAGCGATATTTGTAGATACCTGGACCTAGCCGAGGAGATTCTGGATTCTCTTCCCCGCTTAACCGATCATCCAGAGGTAAGCGTGAGGAGAGATGACATCGCCACCCAGCGTGAGAGACTCCGAGGGCTGGAGGGAAATCCTGGCAGGGAGCAGAAGCGGAGGAGACGTCGCCCCTCGCTTCGGGATCCCGCTCCTGCCTCTGTTCCGGCCCGGGAATTCGCGCCATCCGGAGGTCTTTTCCCATCGGGCATGTCGTCACTCGGGATTCCCCCAGAGGAGCTGCAGCTGACAGCAGATAAAATCTGGTACCGGGTGGCTGCTGCTTGCTCCGCTAAAAATCCTCCAGCGTGTATGAAGCATGTGGTGGCAGCGGTCAGACTGGTGGAGAGGAATCCAGCGCTGCGTGAGTTTCCTGAGTTTGCTGACTTGCTTGCCGCCGTTTCTGCTCAGGAACGGCGATTTCCGGACCTCACCTTCGCCTCACCCCCTACAAGGAACCGTCGTCACTCCGGCTTCCAACCTCGGCTAGAGCCCCGTCTGGATGCTGTCCCGGGTCGCCGCAAGGGCTCAACCCCCCACACAGCTGTCACTCCCGCGCCTCGTCAGAGGGGAATCCCCGCAGCCTCGTCTTCTCCCGGGCCCTCGCCTGCTGTCCCGTCAGCGCTTCATGCCCGACTGACCCCGGCTGTCGCCCCCTCCTCCTCGTCGCCTATCCTGGCTGCTGTGTGTCACGAGAGCTCCGTTTCGGCGAGCTTCATCCCGGATCCGCCTCGAGTGGCCTCATCTCGTCTTCCCAGAGGGCCCTCTGTCGCCATCCAGCGGGGAAAGGAAGGAATGACGTCCCCCACAGTGGGGACCATCTTACCCTTAGGGGAAAGGCAAGTGCATGATAATTTCTCTTCTTTTGATATTGTTTTGCCTTGTCTGACTCCTGGGGGTGGAGTTTGGGGTATGCAGCCCCCCGAGCTCCCCTCACCCGCTGTGGACGAAAGTAATAACCCTGCTTCCTCTGTGTCTCCCCCCGCTGAGCGGTCCTCGACGTCAGGCCAACGTCGCTGGATGAGGAGGGGGCCTGCGGTTCTGGAGAGCCTGGTTCCGGTTCCGCAGCCACGCCATGGGCGGAGGAGGAGAGCGGACTGCAGCGTGGAGCCATCGCCGATGAAGAAGCATCCCCGGGGTTCCACGGAGGAGCGGTCCAGTCCAGCAGGGCGAGATTCTCCTGCCACCACGCCGTGCGGGCCACCGGCGTCGACATCGGTGCTGGAGGACTCTCTAGCTGCACGCACCATCATGCCAGCTGCGGAGCCCGACGCAGCTGAGTCGGAGCCTGAGGACGACCTCCTGACTTCTGAGCCCGGATCATCGCAGTCCTGGACGGCGTCAGAACCCGAGCTCAGGCAAGTGCTCTGTTTTATCTATCTTCTTCACCTTTTAGAGCACTTTTGCCTGTCTCAAGGGGAGATGAGCCGGGTGCAGCCGCCCGCTGCGTCCGAGCTTATCTCGCCGGGTTCTGGCGCTGCCGGTGATCCTGATCCCGGGTTTTCTCTCTTGTGTGAGTCTTCTCCCAGGGTCGCCGGCGAGGGGCTGCTCTCGCCTGCTGCGCCAGAGGTTCCGGTTTCGGGGTTGGAGGTCGAGTCTGGTGCCACGCCGACCGGGTCCACCGGGAGTGCTGTTCCGGTCCAGTTGGGGTCCACCGTGGGTTTGGTTCCGGAGGACCAATCGGGGTCCACCGTGGGTGCTGCACCAGCAGGTCCTAGGTTCGGTGAGGGAGCTGCAGATCCCCAGCCACCAGATGCTGGACAGGCTCGTTTTCTTCATCACCCTCATCTCCACAGTCATCCTCCTCGTCTCCCTGAGGAGCACTACCCATCTCCACCTGGGGCCGTTGGGGTCCCGAACGCTCCGCCCGGTTTCCCCTCATCTCCCCCCTTTTCTGCGGGATCACCGGCTGCTTCCTCCCAACGGTTCTGGTGGGCTGGTGTTGCGGGGCGGCCGCCTGAAGGGCTGTCTCGTTGGTTTGGTTTTCTGGGCCGGCCCCCCGACCTGTTTATCTTCCTGTGCGGCGACCTGCTCCGGCCGCCTGAAACTCTCTTCCCCCGAGCATGGGACTGGGGTAGGCCGCCCGAACTGTCCTCTTTTCCCTCCCTGTTCTGTGGTCTCTTGTTGCCGGACGACCCCCCCCCCCCGAACCTTTTGCCCCATCCCTCCGGGCCTGGACTGCGCCCTTTCCGGGTTCCTGATCTCGTCTGTGGGACTGTTGGGGTGTGTGTGTGGGGGGGGGGGGATTGTTTTGTGTTTTTGTGTCACTCTGTTTGCCCAAGGGTGTGTTGCCTATTTTGTACTTATTGTGGTTTTGTTCTTGTTACCCGGGATTATGGTTTTTTTTTTCTATAGCCTTGTTGGTTGTTTGTCTCTCTCCCTCCTGCCAGCACCCCATCCACCCACCCTAGGGGGGGGGGGGCTTGGGTGTTACTCTGGCCGCTCAGAGCTCGGCCTTGAGGGGGAGGTACTGTCATAACCCGAGTGTCAGTTCTGGCCACACTCGGGTCTCATATCTTTTTGTTCCCTGGCTTTGGCAGCTGAGGGTTCCTTCCAGCTCCTCGGGCTCTTATTGTGAAGGCGCCCGGGGGAGCTCCCTGCTGTCAAAGTCAGCTGCTGCTCTGCTGTCATTAGCAGCAGCTGTGCCGCGTTGGGGTCATTAGCCGCCAGAGATATAAGCGGGTGCTAAATGTCCTCCAGCGCGGCAGTCTCTGTTATATCCTGCTATGATCACCTGCTATGCTCTTCTGTATGTTCAGCCACGTTCTGTCGTGCTCCTGTTATTCTCAGGTATGTTCCTTTGAGACCTTACTCTCACTGTTGTCCGTCTGGCGCATCGGGTGTCCCCCGGTTCAGACGTCACCCAGCCACTGTATGTGTTCTGTCAGTGTTCTGCCTTATCCTCAATAAATTACCACTGCAAACTCTCTGGTGACTGAGGCGTCTTGTGACGGTCCGTGAGGGCCGTCGTGACAAAAACCAGCAAAACATCGACAGCAATTGTTGCAACTATGTAATGTTCTGATGCTACCATGTTCTGTGGCAGTTATTCACTGCCCTGCCCACACTAATGGCACTGACTTGTCTAGCTGCGATAATCACTTGGCTGATAACGCTACTCACTGTGCTGCTATTGGTCTTTTAGGAACCGTCTGTCTTATTAATAATGTTGATGTTTTAAAAGACTGTCAAGATAATATGGACCTTCCTCTTGTTTCATATGTAAATAATTAGATATATTTGGCTTGCCTGATGAAAATTTGCTCTGCCACCCACATTATACAGATGAGCTGTCCTGGTGGCACATGGCCAATCATGTGCCAACAGGAGGGAAATCAATGATGAGGATGTTGGAAAAACTGTCCTAATATTTTGAAAGAAGTAACAAAAACATGCCAAAAGTGCATCATTTGTTTATAAAATAATGCTCAAGTAGCAATGGAAAGCTACAATATTGCTTGGTGTTGATTGACACCTTCACAAAGTGGACAGGAATTCATCACACATCCTCAGCAAATGCCGCATCTGTGTGTGTGAAACTCTATTGAATGATGCTCTTTCCGTTTTTGCGGTTCCAGAACTGATTTATGCAGATAATGGAACTCATTTTACAGCACAAACAGTTCAAGACTTAATCCAAGCTGTAAGAAGTAAGATCAAATTTCATAGTATCAGTACAATCAAACAAATGCTGGCAAAAACCACACATGGAAAGGGTATTACTTGGCCAGAAGCTCTGAAATTAGTCAGACTAACCATTAACTCTATACTAGACCCAAAGACAGGATTATCACCCTTTGAATGTGTTTTTCACCATCCTTATGTATTACCTGACCTCTCACCACTAACCACACCTAACAAATACACAGATCTTGGTGAACATCTCAAAGAATGTTTTGATTCTGTCAGAAGCTCTCTCTGCTCCACAGAAAGAAATGGATAACCGTTGCAACCTGGAGACTATGTCTTCATAAAGAACCACCACCGACAACACTAGACACTCCCACTCCCACTGCAGTACGTATTGCTGAATGACCATTTCGGATTCACCTTTCACACGCTAAAAGACTACGGGTGCTTGTAAGTGAACTAACTAACTTGTTTCCCTGAGTAAGTCCAGTTACAAAGGGGGCATGTCCTTTTAAGGACAAGGCCGTCTCAACCCTGGTGAAGAAAGAGGCCCGGAGGGGTACTCTCTCAGGTGGAAGCATGGCACCAAAATTATTGATGACTCTGTGTTCAGCACTTCTCCTGACAGTGGGGTGGTAATCTCTTTCTGATTCAAGGACAAGGAACCCACGAAGCACGGACAATGAACAATACGCATAACCTATGGTACCAGACAATGGTGGTTTCGGTGAGAGGACTGGGAATCGATACTTCTTGCTATGTGTGTTCATTGCTACCCCATTTACACAAGACTGCAATACCCATGATTGACTACAATACCCATGATCCCTGTTCCACTGAGTGAAGAGAAAACGCCCGGAGCGACAATAGCGATGAACTCTCGTCTCAGTCTGTTTAATACAAGCAATAATGTTGGACATTGGTTGGTGGGGAATTTGTCAGAAAGGTATCTTAATAGATTGAATGTCACTATTACTGATTACACTGGGTCTAAGATTAGAATATTTAATATTATTGGGATTGGAACTTCTTTGCTTGCAGTTAAGAAGCCTTTAATGAAAGTAAATCCTACACTGTTTACTTCACCAATCTGCTTTCACAAAAATTGTAGTAAAAACAGTTTCAACCTGGGTATTTCACAAAGATGCAATGATACTAAGGAAGTGACTTGTGAAGTGTCTGTTTGTAGAAATGTATTTCACTTTCCCTATATTGCTGCTGGAAAATTCACCTTAAAGAGCAAAAATTGTACTTTTAACTGTAGCAATAATCCTACTGTTTTTTGGCCAAATGATGATGGGTATGGATTCTTGGAAAACCAATGGGTACTCTTTTTCCAATGTATGGCAGTGCTCTAGCTATACACCACATAAATGCATTAGCATGGCCAATAGAAAATCTGACTATATTAATGGAGCAAGGATTCACAACTTTAAATGAAGAACAAAAATTAACCATTTGAATGATATTTTACACTTACAGCATGGGTTAGATGAAGATAAAGGTTGGGGCTCCTGGGATTGGTTTCAAAGTAGAACTTTTGCTCAACACACTTTCATGTTACAATCTGTTATGCTCCAAAGAGAAGTCCCTGTACAATATACTGCCTTAACACAGCAAAGTGATGGTGATTGTGATGACAAAACCACTGTTTAAATTTGGACAAGATGCTCTATGAGGTCAATGTAGAAAATCTTTTGAAGTTACATTGTACTGATAATTGCATATGATTAAAAGGGTTAATAAAATAATAAACAGGAGGGAAATGTTGGAAAAATTGTATATATGTATATAAACAGTTATCATTTTATTAATGATTCATGAAGCTGAGACTGATGTCCCCACATGTGGGTGGGTGTAGCTGGAGCGTTGTGTGCCAAGACTCATCCTTTTCATATCTTGTACCTTTTTGCATATCCTGTACTTTTTATTTATCTTCTCTGCAAAAGACTGTTGTGTACAAACTGTGTGTGCTTTTACTCATCATTCCCCTGTGTGGGGGGAAAGAACGGGTTGTAAAACTGTCACTGTCTTATCTTTGTGTATAAAAGTTACTGTGCGAGACTGCCTCGCCAGCATTTCAACTCATCCTGTATAAGGTATGTGTTGATTACTCCTTGTGCAAGTAAAAACTTCAAAGGCTCTGCGTGTCTTAAGTCTGATCTTTGATTCAGTCTAATAACTTTTTGTACTCTGTATTTGTGAGGTTTATATTTCAGACTTCTGACATACATGGTGCCGAAACCCGGGACAGCTGAGATCCGGGTGGAGCGGGAGGAGACGTCCTGCAGGTTGAAATCCGTGCACGGTCTGATGACATCCATCAGTATTGAAAACCCGACTTGAGGGAACACTGCCAGAGACTCCCTTCCCCCTAGCTCTATCTGGTGATGGCTGTCCACAATTGATAGAGCTCGAAAGTAAGTTATAAATTTTTTTTAAGAGCAAAAACAAAAACACACATTTAAATTTACACACAAAACCAGTGCCCGCTGGAGCACATGCAGCCTGCGGGAAAGAGCAGAGAGAGATTATTAGGGACAGAATCTCCACAAGAGAAGAATAAGATTGGGAGAACACTCTTACGCTGAGGCAGAGGAGCCTGGCAGGGAGCTCCTGCGTGGACCAGGGTAACAGGGGGAAGATGGTGACCTGGGTGGACGTTCTGGGTCATGCGAGCGTGATCAGCCCCAGAGTACACACCACTAAGGTGGCAGCAAACCTGAGGAGAGAGGAAGACATGAGGATTGAAACACAGATCAAACTGTGGGAAACAATACAGCATGGCTCAGACTACAGGTAGTAAACTTAACGATCCAGCGGTGAGCTCCTCACACACTGGCTCTTAAATATGCTGGGTAATTAGGAAGAAGCAGGTGTAGTCGATACTCCAGAGCTGGGAAGACAGGAACAGGAGGGGAGGGGGAGCACGCTTGCCTGATCATCACAGTGCCCCCCCCTCAAGGGGCGCCTCCTGGCATCCCACTGGGCTTGCGCGGATGGGCTCGAAGGAATGCCCACACCATCTGCTTGTCCAAGATGTAGGACCCCGGAATCCAGGACCTCTCCTCCAGACCTGCCAGTCGCTGCGCACACAGCAACCGGCAGCGGGTGAAAAAAGTTTGACGTCTGTGTCTTTGTTTTTATACACTTTAATGTGTCTCAACGTAATTCTCTGTGTTGTTTTTGTCCTTGAATGTTTGTGGACTATATAACGAAGAGCTCCCTGGTTCCATCAGTATGGATTTCCTTCTTGTTTTTGCACTGTCGTTTCTTTCCTACCGGCTCTTTGTCTTGGAGGTAAGCGTGATCGCGGTCACACCGGGAAGAACGCAGTATTCCAGAGAAATCCAGAGAAATGTTACTGCATTCAAACATGGATAATGCAGCATCTGTGTTTGAGTCCATGCCGCAACTGCCGGACTTTATTTTAAGAGATTTTCATGGACACAGTGATGAAAAGAGAGACAAGAGGAGGAAACGCGGAAAGCGTGGAGGTGTAAGATTAAGCCTGAGGAGGCGTCAGCTTAACCGCATTCCTCTTCCTTCCATTATTATGGGGAGCGTATAATCCCTGAGAAATAAAGTGGATGAAATTCAAGGGAACGTACGATATCAGAAGGACTTCAAGAACTGCTGTGTCATGGCTTACATGGAGACGTGGCTTACGGCGCATGACCGGGATGCAGACCTGTGGATTGACGGCTTTGGAGCCCCACTTCGTTCAGATCGGCAGGAAGAGGTAACAGGGAAACATCAGGGGGGCGGCGTTTGTTTATATATTAATAAACAGTACTGTACATCTGTCACGGTCAGAGAGCGCATCTGTACACCAGATGTGGAGCTTCCGTCCGTGTCACTACGCTCCTTTAATCTGCCCTGCTAGTTCCCCCAGCTTTTCATAACGACTGTGTACATTCACCCAAGGGCAGATGCTGCCTCCGCCTCCAGCCTCCAGCACCGTCTTTGATGTGGTACAGCAGTTGCAGTCGATTTCCCCAGAGGCTCTAAAATACAGTTACAAATACAAATACAGTTTTCACTACAGTTGTATGTACAGCAATATGACAATAAATGATTTGATTTGATTTGATTTGATTTAACCATGTTTCTTTAAAGAAGACACTTAAAAACTTTTATCAGTATGTCTCCTGCCCAACCAGGCGAAAAAAGATATTGGACCTGTGCTATGGATCCATAGAGAGGGCCTATAAATCTATTCCCCTTCTTCCTTTAGGATCCTCAGATCACAACTGTGTACATTTGCTGCCCACATATAAAATTGCTCTCAGAAGAGACAAGGCGAAGACCAGAGACATAAACGTGTGGACAGAGGATTCAGTGCACTGCCTCCAGGAATGCTTTAACTGTACGGACTGGGAGGTGTTCACACTGTCCTGCGGAGATGATTTGGACTCTTTAGTGGACGTGACATGCTCATACATGGCTTTCTGTAGAGACATGATCGTTCCACTTAAATGTGTCAAAATATATCCCAACAACAAGCCATGGGTTACAAAATCAGTTAAATCCTGCTTACAGAGGAAAGCACTTGCCTTTAAACAGGGGGTTGTTTCTGAGCTGCAGGTTGCCACAAAAGAGCTGAAGGCCGAAATTTTAAGAGCAAAACAGAATTATAAATCAGAGTTGGAAAGTAAGATGGCAACAAAGAAAGTTGGTTCAGCCTGGGCCAGTATGAAAACTATTGCAGGCCTTCAGAGCACAGAGCGCAGTAATCGTGTGTTTTTAGATGGTTTTAATTCAGACACAGAGCTGGCTAATGCTCTTAATTGTTTTTATGGTCGTTTTGACTCATTTGATTTTAGCACAGAAACCCAAGGTTTGAAACAGAAACTCAAAGACAATCAGCACTTTAATATTGAGGTGCAGGATGTTAAAAGGGCATTCTGTGCTGTAAAAGTGAACAAAAGTCAGGGCCCTGATAATATATGGGGGCACTTGGTAAAGTCCTGTGCACATGAATTGAGTCCTGTATTTCACTACATTTTCAATAAGTCTGGAAAGATGCTGTGGTTGTCCCCGTTCCAAAATCTAGCTGTCCTAAAATGGTAAATGTTGCTTTGACTTCAATTTTAATGAAAATTTTTGAAAAACTGGTCAGATTTGAGGTCCTAAAGCAGACTTAGCATGCATTGGATCCTTTGCAGTTTGCCTATAGGCCTCATAGAGGAGTGGAGAATGCCACTGTCACTCTGCTTAACATGCTTTTTGAACATCTGGATTTTAATGGGACACACGCCAGGCTTTTATTTGTGGACTTTTCTTCCGCCTTTAATACAATCCAACCTCATATTTTACTTGAAAGGCTCCTGCAACAATTTGATTTGAGTAATAATCTGGTGGGTTGGATTCTGGATTTTTTAACCAACAGGACACAGAGAGTAAGGGTCAATGGTACATTGTCTGACCAAAAGTGTTCTTCTACTGGCTCTCCGCAGGGGTGTGTGTTGTCACCACTACTCTTCATCCTGTACACAAACATGTGTCAGAGCAGACATGGCAACAGACACATTATAAAGTATGCTGATGATTCAGTTGTTGTCAGTCTCCTCCAGGATGGTGAGAGTGGCCACGGCCCAGTAGTTGATGACTTTGTTCACTGGTGTGAGGATTCCTGCCTGCAGCTGAATACGACAAAAACTAAAGATATGATTATTGACTTTAGGAGGAAAACTCCCAGGCACAAAGTCACAGTACTAAAAGGCCAGACCACTGAATGTGTACAATCCTACAAATATCTTGGGACGATTATTGATAGTAATTTAAATTTTGAAGAGAACTGTGAAAGGGTGTGCAAAAAGGGTCAGCAACATTTGCATTGTTTAAGGAAACTTGCACGCTTCCAAATTGACCGAACCATAATGGCAATGTTTTATCGGGCTTTTATTGAATCTGTTTTATCCTTTTCTTTAGTGTCATGGTTTGGTCAGATAAAACTGAAACAGAGGGAATCCTTGGATCAGGTAGTTAGATGGTCCAATCGTTTGCTTGGTGCGTCACAGCTGAGCCTGACATCTCTGTACACCAGACAGGTACAGAGGATTGCTACCTCCATTTTAATTGATGACTCCCACCCTTTGCACTGCCACTTTCAGCTTCTTCCCTCCAGACGGAGGTTTGCTGTCCCAAAAAGTAAAACCCAGCGCTACAAAAGCAGCTTTGTTCCTGCTGCTGTTAAAGAGTTGAATAAGATGTAACAATATATTGCACATAATTTTTTTTCCCACAATATCTTTATTGAACCTTTTTTTTTAACAAACATGATACAAACAATCAAACACTAACACTAAAGTACTACAAAAAAAAAATGCACTAAAAACACCAACAACCACCAACAAAATCAAATCTTCAACAATGCTCCTCTGTTTAGTCTAGACAATCCAATACATAAGTATACATATTATGTTCACCAGTTTGGAATTTACAAGGTCCACACACATCATTCACCTTCTTCTTCAAGAGTTATGTTTAAATTTTTTACATAATCAATAAAAGGTCTCCATATATTCTCAAACACAATTTCCTTTGATTTCAGTATATATGTTATTCTTTCTAATGGAAGGTTTGTTAACATCTGTCTTAACCACTGAGTCACATCTGGTCTATGAGTCTTTTTCCATAATAGTGCAATACATTTTTTGGCATTAAGCAAACTGAGGTCTATGAATGTTCTTTCACTTTTATTAAAATTATGCTTTTCTGGGTACAGACCCAACAAAAACAGTTTAGGATTCAATATGATTTGTTTTGAGATTATTTTTTCAATTGTTACCCTCACCTCTTCCCAAAACATTCTTATTAATCTACATTCCCATACACAATGAAATAGGGTTCCTTTACTTTCCATGCATTTTGTGCATGTATCTGGTATATTTTTGTTATATCTATTTAACTCCTCCGGTGTAACATACATCCGCATTAACCATTTGAAATGTATCAATTTAAGGCGTACATTTATTGATTTGGTTTGAGCTTCTGTACAAGCCAATTCCCATTGTTCCTCTGAAATTTCAGTTTGCAGATCTTCTTTCCAGTAGTTTAATCTTTTCAGTGAATTTTCACTTGAAGATAGTGTCAATGAGTTATAAAACTCTGAAATAATACCCTTTCTTTTACTATCTTTCATCATCATTTTTTCCAAGGATGAATAAATAGGTCGAGTGAGAGTTTTATTTTGATTTGATCGAATAAAGTTTCTAAGTTGAAGATATTTAAAAAAAATGTGTTCTATTGAGATTAAATTTGATCCTCAGCTCTTCAAAAGACATTATGTTATCTGCACATGGCAAATATAAATCCTGAATCTTTTGTATCCCTTTTAAATTCCATACTTTAAATACAGCGTCCGCTCTCCCTGGTTTAAAATATTGATTACCCCATATTGGACTAAATTGTGACAATAACTGTGGTTCTTTTAAATAGTTTTTAGCTTCACACCATATTTTGATCATATGCTTTACAAATGGATTTTTAACTTGTTTTTGTAATTTTTTTGCCGAATCTGAGTATATGAATATGGGAAGAGGTAAAGGTAAATTGTATGATTCCATTTCAGTCCAGTGAGGGAGATCATTTGATGAAAAATAATATGTCATAGACCTCAGTTGTGCCAACCAATAATACAACATAAAATTTGGACATTTCAGACCTCCACGATCAAATGGTAAATATAATAAAGACAGACGTAATCTAGCCCTCCTGTTGTTCCATATAAATTCCACTAACTTTTTTTTTATTCTTGAGAATAAATCTAAAGGTGGTGATAAGGGAATGTATTGAAATAAATAAAGTATTTTAGGTAAAATATTACTTTTAAGTATATTGATTCTCCCGATCATCGACATTGGTAGTGACATCCATCTCTGAGTTAACTCATTGATATCTGACATTAAGGCTTCATAGTTGACACTGGCGACTGATTCTAGCTTAGGCATAATTTGGATTCCTAAATATTTAAACTGATTTACAACACTGAATTGATTTACCTCAGGGGCTGGGTAATTTCTCTGGGTCTCATTTAGCATTAATATTGAAGATTTAGTTTTATTTATTTTATATCCTGATATTTCCCCAAAATTCTTTATTAAATTCAACAAGGTTGGAATTGATTTTTTTAGATTCGACATAAACAAAATTATGTCATCGGTGTACAGGGAGATTTTATGTTCTGTTGGTCCAACTTTAATTCCATATATTTGTGAATGTAAACGTATCGCTATCGCTAAAGGTTCAATTGCCATAGTAAACAGTAAAGGTGAAAGTGGACAGCCTTGTCGACATCCTCTATTGATTTTTATTGGTTTTGAAATATTGTTATTTGTTAGGATTTCTGCTGTAGCATTATTGTATATTATTTGAACCCATTTTATGAAATTATTTCCAAGTCCAAACTTTTGTAGGACTTCAAAAAGAAAGGGCCATTCAACTCTATCAAAGGCCTTTTCGGCGTCCAGTGATAGGAGAGCTGTATCCGGTGCTTCTTTATTAAAATAAATAATATTAAATAGTCTTCTTACATTATGGAAGCCTTGTCTACCCTTTATAAAGCCATTCTGATCTCGATTAATAATATTTGGTAAAATTTCTTGTATTCGTCTTGCTAAAATTTTACAGATTATCTTAAGGTCGGCGTTTAATAGGCTTATTGGTCTCATATTTTCACATTTATTAGAGGGCTTACCTGGTTTTGGCAGCAGTATAATTAAGGCATTATTTATGTATGATGGTAAATTATTATTTTGAAATGCTTCTAAAACCATTTCCAAAAAAGGTTTTATTAATTTATTCTTAAATTTTTTATAAAGGTCAACTGGAAGACCATCTGGTCCTGCACTTTTTCCTGATTTCATATTATCAATGGCTAGCCCAACTTCTTCTTGACTAATTTTAGACTCCAATATCTCCCTGTTTTCATTTGGAATACACGGTATAGATAGTTCGTTCAAAAACCCATTTAGTTTTGTTAAATCAAATTCATTTTTGGTATCATATAATTTTTCATAGTAATCTCTAAAGGCTCTGTTAATTTCTAAAGGATCTATAACTACCTGTCCCTTACTTATAATACTGGTAATTGGTGTTTTAATTTCTAATTGTTTAATCTGCCATGCCAATAATTTTCCTGATTTTTCACCTTGTTCATAAAAAGATTGTTTCAATCTTAGAAGACTCGAGGCAGCTCTATTCGCTGATTTTTTGTCGTATTCAGCTCTCAAAATCAGTAATTCATTCTCCAACCTTGGGTCACTTCCTGCATACACTTTTTCCTGAAGACTTTTTATTTTATGTTCCAATTTAGCTCTCTCCTCTCGAGTCTTCTTAGATTTTGATCCTGTATAACTAATAATATGTCCCCTAATAAAAGCTTTGAAAGCCTCCCACTTTACACATGCTGATGTTTGTGTAGTATTGATGTCAAAGAACTCGTCTGTTTTTCTATATACTTGACAAATTCCTCATCCTGAAGCCATTTATGCTGAAATTGCCATCTACCTGATTCCTTTGTCAATTTTTTATCTACATATATTAGACAACAGGGTGCATGATCAGAGATCACGATGTTATCATAAAAGCAGTTTTGAATCTTGGACCTTAATTCTGTGGAGATCAAAAAATAATCAATACGTGAGAATGTCTTGTAGGTACTGGAATAACAAGAATAGGCTTTAACTTGTGGTTTCATTTCTCTCCATATATCTAACAATCTCAATTCTTTCAGAAAATGATTAATAGTCATCCTACATCCATTGTGCGTACAATCCAGTCCTGTTGATCTATCTATACCTGGATTCAATGTACAATTAAAATCCCCTGCTATTATATGTTGCCCTGTAAGTGATGATAAGATAAGAAATAAATTAGCAAAGAACTTTTGATCATCTATATTGGGACCATATAAGTTCACAAGATTTATATTTTCTAATAGCAAAGAACCTTGAATGATTACATATCTTCCAAATTTGTCTCCAATTACATTTTTCACTTGAAAAGGAACTGATTTATGTATGAGAGTCATAACTCCCCTGGCCCGGGATGAGAATGATGAGGTGAAGACACTTCCTTGCCATCTACTCCTAATTCTTTTTATATCCTCCTCTATTAAATGAGTTTCTTGTAAAAACACAATTTTTGAACCCATGTCTTTTATTTTATTCATAACTTGTTTAAGTTTTTTTAAATTTTGTAGACCTCTGCAATTCCATGAAGTTAAATTAAGATTAACACTTTGGTTTATGATCAATAGAGAGTTTGGGATTACCTTGCAGTGTAAACATGCTCATACAGAGAAGCACAAACATGAGTGGTTGAACATTCATCCTGCAAACTACACACAAACAAATTTCCCCTTCCCACACTTGTGGCAAACCCCCCAAAATCAAAAGAAAAATTCCGTCTCCCGATATAGCCATCGACCGCTCCACACCCACGGGGAACAGCCTAAGCCACTCCTTCTTCATCCTCCCAATCACCCTAACTCTACTGCTTTTAATGACGTAACATTAACTCTCCTCTGTAGTTTTCCAACTTAACTCCAAAATTTTTAACAACTTTGTACATCATAGTTTTTTTTTGTTTTTTTTTGTTTTTGTTTTTGTTTTAATATATAATACAATCTATATTTTGTAAACTTACTATTTACTTCAAGTCAGTCAGATGCCTGTGCAAATGCTTAATTATTCTACCTTATATTTTGTTCATGCTTAGCTCCCACCAGTCTCTTCTTCTTCTTTGATCTTCTTGATGAACTCCTGCGCCTCCTCTGGGGTCTTGAAGATGTGGGTTCTGCCCTCATACGTGGTCAGCAGTCTCGCAGGATAGATTACACCATGACGAATCCCAAGGTTGCGCAGCTCCTTACGTATGGGATCAAACTGCTTCCTCAATTGTTGGATTCCTGTGGCCAAATCTGGGTAGAACCGCACCTGCTGATCCTGGTGTTTAATCTCTCCTTTAGCTCGTGCAGCGTTGAAGATCTTCATCCTGTCTCTGTTGCTAAGAAACTTCATAATTAAGGTCCTCGGCGGTCCCTTATCTCTCCGTGGGCCAATATGATGTGCATTTTCCAGAACCACTGCTGATTGCAACTCCTCGCTGCCCAGCACCTCCGGAATCCACTTTTCCAGAAAGGAACATACGTCCCGACCTTCTGATTCTTCTGGAAGACCCACCAGCCTCAAGTTATTCTGTCTCGACCGAGATTCCAAATCCAAAATATTATCTTCCAGACATTTATTTTTTTTTTCCAAAGTGCGCACCTTTAATTGAAGACGGGTGACGTCATCTTCAGCACTAGCGAGACGGAGCTCCATCTGCGCCGTTCGTTCTACACAGTCACCCAATTCCTTTCTTATTCCTTCCAACGCTGTCATAATCCCATCAAATATAGAGGAAAAGTCCGCTCTCATTGAACTCATGGCAGCCATCAGCGCATCTGTGCCGCTCCCCGCAGACATCGCACCGTTGCCAGCCTCCTCCGCCATATATGGAGTTTTATTTGCTGCGTCACAGACCTGAAAGTCCGTTAATTTGGACTGTTTCGGCGGCTCGCTTTTTCCTCTACCTGGTTTTCCAGCCTTAGGCTTCGCCGACATATCCTCGCCCAAACGCTGGGATACGTTCTGTCCCAAATGAGAGAGTTATTTGCCGGGTTTTTTTCTCCAGGAGCAGAGCAGAGTGAGACACGTCCGTCTTACGTGGCAGCCATAACCGGAAGCCATATTGCACATAATTTAGTTAACTATTTATTAATTTTATTTTATATTTACTTATTTTTGTAGGTTTTTTATTTGGGTTCTAAATCTTTTATTGGGTTTTAGACTTCTGAGTTTTTAACCTCTTTGACTAGTCTTTAACTTTTTAATATGACCCTTCTCTCTTATCTCTTTGTTTTTTCTCTTATCTCTTTGTCCTATGTCCTGATTGGTGGAGCCTTGAGTACTTTTATCATGTTTATAGTCAGCTTCATGTGTGCCTGTGTTTGTGTTTATGTTGAATGTAATTGTGGTTTGTAAATATGGATGTCACCTGACTGCAAAACAAATCTACCTACGGGTACAAATAAAGGAACCTGAACCTGAACCTGAATCTGAGAGGGCTGGAGGAGAGGGGCTTGATGTGGGAGATGTGGAATGTCAGGTGAATCAGCATCAATGGTGGCAGGGCCAACCAAACAGTGGCATTGTTGATGATCCGCTTGATGGGGATTGGGCCCAGATAGCGAGGGGTGAGCTTCCGAGACTCCGTCTTCAGCGGAATCTGTTTGGCGGACAGCCAGACCTTCTGTCCCACCATGTACTTTGGTGCCGGCGCCCATCTGCGGTTAGCATACTGTTGATTGCGCTCCGCAGAGCAGAGGAGGGCAGCTCTCGTGACCCTTCACAGACAGCGGCACTGGCGCGCGTGGACCTCCATGGATGGGACAGTGAGGCCCCTCTCCGCCATGGGCAGCAGAAGTGGTGTGTAGTCCATCAAGGCCTCAAATGGGGTAAGCCCAATAGAAGAGGAGACAGCAAAGTTGTGTGAATACTCCACCCAGGTCAGGTGGGAGCTCCAGGTGGATGGGTTGCAGGATGCTACACACCTTAGGGTGGCCTCCAAGGACTGATTAGCACGCTCGGCCTGACCGTTGCTTTGAGGATGGTATCCGGACCTCAGGCTAGCAATAGCACCCAAAAAGTGGCAGAACGCCTTCCACACCTGGGATGTAAATCGTGGGCCCCAGTCCAAGATGATGTCCACAGGAATCCCATGCAGCCGGATCACATGCGGCGTCACCTGATTGGCCATCTCTATGGCGGATGGTAACTTGGGAAGTGGGACAAGGTGGATGGCCTTGGAGAACCAGTAGACGATGGTGAGGATAATGGTGTTGCCTTGGGATGGAGGGAGGTCCATAACAAAGTCCAATGCGATGTGTGACCACAGATGGCTCGGCACAGGGAAGGGATGGAGGAGGCCAGCTGGAGGGGAAGAGTCTGACTTATTCGCGGTGCAGGTGTGACAGGCCTTGACATACTCCCGCACATCCCTCCCGAGTGTGTGCCACCAAAACGCCCTGATGAGCAGCTCATTTGTACGGGAGATGCCGGGATGACAGGCGAAGAAGCTGGTGTGCCCCCACTTAATCATCTCACCACGTAGTGTGGAGGGCACATATATCCAGTCAGGCGGACCTCCCTCCGGGATGGATTCCAATGTCTGGGCCTGTCAAACCCTCTGCTCAATCTCCCACAAGAGTGTCCAGAGAAAGAAAGAGGAGGGGAGAATAGTCTCCGGGGGAGATGCAGCAGCTGCGGAGGAGGTGGAGGAGGAGGAGGAGTCAGAAGAGAACTGGCATGAGAGAGCGTCAGCCTTGGCATTACGGGACCCTGGTCAGTACAAGATGGAAAGACTGAACCTATTAAAGAAAAGGACCCACCGAGCCTGCCGTGAATTCAACTGTCTGGCCGATCGAAGGTATTCTAATTTTTTATGATTGGTCCAGACAATGACCGGTTGGCTAGCTCCCTCAAGCCAGTGTCTCCACTCCTCCAATGCCAGCTTAATGGCCAACAGTTCACGGTCCCCAACATCATAATTCCTCTTGGCTGGCATTAGCTGCCGGGAGAAATACATGCACGGACGGAGCTTCTGGTTGGAGGCAGAGCGCTGGCAGAGGACAGCGCCCACCCCCAAATGGAAGCATCCACCTCGACCACAAACTGTGCCGAAGGATCCACCTGCACCAGGACGCACGCGTTGGTGAAGAGGCCTTTCATGGTCACAAAAGCTTGTTCAGCAGCCTCGGACCACTTGAACGGACTTTTGGTCGATGTCAACTGCGTAAGCGGTTGCGCCACGTTACTATAGTCACAGATAAATCGGCAGTAGAAGTGGGCAAAGACCAGGACGTGTTGGAGGTGCTTCCTAGACTGGGGGGTTGCCCAGTCTACTACCTCCTTGATTTTTGCTGGATCGGCCTTTAACGTACCCTCGGCGATGATGAACTCCAAGAATAAAGTTGAGCGAGTAGAAAATTCACACTTCTCTGCTTTCATGAAAAGCTGATTCTCCGGCAGTCACTGTAGGACAGACCAAACTTGGACTACGTGCTCCTCCAGCGTGCAGGGAAAAAAATCAAAATATCGTCCAAATACACAAAAACAAACTGGTTCACCACGTCCTGCAAGACGTCATTAATTAACCGCTGGAAGACGACAGGAGCATTGGTCAGCCCAAATGGCATGACTAAATATTCAAATATTCGGTGTTTTAAATGCCATCTTCCACTAGTCTCCCTCACGAATGCGGACCAAGTGATGCGCATTACGGAGGTTGAGCTTGGTGAAGTAATGCGCCCATTGGAGTAGCCCAAATGCTGAGTTGATAAGGGGCAGCGGATATTTATCCTTACGGGTAATCACTTTAAGTTCACGGTCATCAATGCACAGCCGCAGTGTCCCGCCCTTTCTCCCTCCAAAAAAGAACCCAGCGCTGAGAGGGGCGGATGACGGACGAATAATGCTGGCGCTGAGGGAGTCTTTTATGTAGGTCTCCATCGCCTCCCTCTCCAGTCAAAGCGTTACAGGAGTTTTTGGGAATGGTTAATTTTTATAACCGTTTCCTCCCCCGCGCAGCGCAGCTCATGCAACCATTGTATGCTGCACTAAAAAAGCAAAAACCCACAAATAAAATCAAATGGTCTCCCGAGCGGGAGCGCGCATTCTCTCAAGTCAAATCAGCCCTGGCAAACGCTGCGTTGTTGGCACACCCAGTCCCAACGGCCCGCATGGCGCTCACTACTGACGCGTCAGATGTAGCCATAGGGGCGGTCGTTGAACAGTATGTGGCTGGAGCCTGGCAACCGCTTGCGTTTTTCAGCAAAACTTTGCGCGATAGCGAGCGAAAATACAGCGCGTTTGACAGGGAGTTGTTAGCTCTACACTTGGCCATCCGCCACTTCCAGTTCTGGCTGGAAGGACACCGTTTCACCGCGTTCGTGGACCACAAACCGCTGACTTTCACGATGGCCAAGATTTTAGAACCTTGGTCGGGCCGGCAGCAGAGACAGCTGGCTGCGATATCGGAGTTTACTACCGATATTCAGCATGTGGTGGGTAAATATAATGTAGTGGCAGACTGCCTCTCACGTGCTGTGGCGGCTCCAGGTCCCGTGGGGGCAGACTCTGCAGCCATGGCCGCGGAGCAGGGTAGCGACGCGGAAGCGCGCGCGGCCCCGGTCCGCGTAGGTATAGATTATGCAGCCATGGCCGCGGAGCAGGTTAGCGACGCGGATGAGCGCGCGCTCCAGTCTGGACCAACAGGGTTAAGGCTGGAGAACAGGGTGCTGCAAGACGGTATGCCCCTCCTAATCTGCGATGTCTCCACGGGACGACCGCGTCCGGTGGTGCCAGCCGCGTGGCGCCGCCGCATTTTTGACTCGCTCCATTCTCTGGTGCACCCAGGAGTGCGTACGTTGGTCAAAATGGTAGGAGAGAAATTTGAATGGCCGAACCTGCGCAAGCAAGTCAAGGAGTGGGCAGCAGCCTGCGTCGCTTGTCAGTGGGCCAAAATACACAAACACACGAGAGCTGCCTTGGAGCCTTTTCACATCCCAGCTAAGCGGTTCGATCATGTACATGTCGACCTCGTAGGCCCCCTCCCGCCGTCACAGGGGTGCACACACCTTTTGACAATGGTGGACCGCACCACGCGTTGGCTGGAAGTGGTCCCACTGGCATCAACCACAGCCGAGGAGGTGGCGCGCGCGTTTTTAACAGCATGGGTAGCGCGTTTCGGAGTTCCGTTGGACATTACGTCCGACAGAGGTCCTCAATTTGTTTCCGAGCTTTGGTCAGCGATGGCCCGTAGCCTGGGGGTAATGATCCACCGCACTACCGTATACAACCCGCAGGCTAATGGTTTATGCGAACGCTTCCACAGGTCATTGAAAGCAGCCCTCAGAGCATCGCTTACGGATACAAATTGGGTGGACAGGCTACCATGGGTTTTATTGGGGTTGCGTTCTGCACCTAAAGAGGATTTAAAAGCCTCCCCAGCTGAGTTAGTTTTTGCGCAGCCACTCTGGCTGCCCGGGGAGTTTCTCCCGGATAATCCGGCGCCAGAGTGCCCCCCCACTCAGCGGTTACAGAGCGACACGGGATCGAGCACGCTTCCTGGCCCAGTTCATCACAGCTTCCCGCACGTTTTTGTGCCTAAAGCTTTAAAAAATGCGGCGTTTGTTTTTGTCAGACATGATGCACATCGCCCAAACTTGCGGCCGCCTTATGATGGACCGTTCAGAGTGCTGGAAACAGGAGATAAGCATTTTTTGCTAGATTTGGGGGGCAGAAAGGAAACGATTGGCATAAACAGGCTCAAACCCGCTTTTGTGATGGCTGACAAACCTGTGCAGTTGGCGAGGGCTCCCTGGCGCGGCAGACCCCCTAGAGAGAATTCCCCAGAACACCCACAGAGATTGACTAACATTTCTAATCCACAGGCAGCAGCCCCACAGCAGGAGGACACTGCGGAGGCAGTAAAGCCGGCTTACAGCAAATACGGCAGAAGACTAAGGCCTAAGCGGCAGGTGGACTGATATGTAGTGATTTTATTATGACATGCATCGTTAGTTATGATTGTTCCATCTTAGACGTTTGGGGGGGGGTCATGTGGGGCACATATGTTGGTTTCATATGCTCCACAGATATATTACTGTATGCTTATTGTGTGCTTCACGTCTCAGGGGAACAAAGGGACTGAGCCTCCTAGAGGTAACAGGAGGGTGTGAGATTTGGCCTTTTGTTTCAAGGAGATGGCCTTGAGAGATTTCCTGACCACCGGAGACTAGGGGGTGGATGGTGTTAAGATTGGGTTGTTGTACATTGTGACTGGGATTAAGTACCATGTGACTGTATGTTTGATTAAACACCATGTGACTGTAGGTTTGATGCCCTGGGTATAAAAGGACAGATGTGAGAAGATTCATCCTTTTTTCTGCTTTGGAATGTTGGAGTATGTGATTGTGAATAAAGCTGAACCTGAGGAATAAACTCAGTCTCGTCCTTCAACACATCTCCACACTATGTTCTTAATGTTTTTTATGTTCTTAATGTTCTTTCAGTTTCTGAGTAGCATAAAAGAGGGCCACCACACTCCATCCATCCATCCATCCATCTTCTACCGCTTTTCCGGAGGTCCGGGTCGCGGAGGCAGCAGTTCAAGCAGAGAAGCCCAGACTTCCCTCTCCCCAGCCACCTGCTCCAGCTCTTCAGAGGGGATACCAAGGCGTTCCCAGACTAGCTGGGAGACATAGTCTCTCCACCGAGTCCTGGGTCTGCCCCGGGGTCTCCTCCCAGTGGGACGTGCCTGAAACACCTCAAGTGGGAGACGTCCAGGAGGCATCCTAATCAGATGCCCATACCACCTCAACTGACTCCTTTCAATGTGGAGGAGCAGCGGTTCTACTCTGAGCCTCTCCCGGATGACTGAGCTCCTCACCCTATCTCTGAGGGTGAGTCCAGCAATCCTACGGAGAAAGCTCATTTCAGCCGCTTGTATCCGCGATCTCGTTCTTTCGGTCATTACCCAAAGCTCGTGACCATAGGTGAGAGTAGGAACGTAGATTGACTGGTAAATCGACAGCTTTGCCTTAGAACTAAGCTCCCTCTTCACCACAACAGACCGGTACAACGTCCGCATCACTGCAGATGCTGCTCCAATCCGTCTGTCGATCTCTCGCTCCATTTTCCCCTCACTCGTGAACAAGACCCCAAGATACTTAAACTCCTCCACTTGGGGCAGGAGCCTGTCCCCAACCCGGAGAGGACAATCCACCTTTTTCCGGCTGAGGACCATGGACTCGGACTTGGAGGTGCTGATTCTCATCCCAGCCGCTTCACACTCAGCGGCAAACCGTCCCAGCAAGAGCTGTAGGTCATTGCTGGATGAAGCCAACAGGACAACATCATCTGCAAACAACAGAGATGAGATCCTGTGGTCACCAAGCATGACACCCTCCATTCCCTGGCTGCGCCTAGAAATCCTGGCCACCACACTGTTATACTAAATAAGACAACACAATGGAGAAACAGGGTGTAACCAAAATAATCTCATATAATGTAAAAGGGATCCTGAATCCAGTTAAAAGATCCAAGATTCTAGGCAAAATGAAAAAAGACAAAGCAGGAATAATATTTTTACAGGAAGCCCACCTAACAGATGTGGAGCACACTAAACTCAATAGACAAGGGTTTAAAATGATCTCTTCATCTTCATATAAGTCAGGGAGGAGGAGGGGGGTAGCGACATTGATCTCAACCAAAATTACATTTGAAAAAAAAAATCAGAACACAAAGATAAAGAAGGGAGATACAGTATGGTACTTGGGTGGCTAGAGGGAGAAGATATCACCCTGCTGAATGTATATGCACCCCCGGGGGCTAACTGGAAATTTTATAAAAATGTATTTGACCTAATGATAACTAAAGCCCAAGGTTTAGTGATATGTGGTGGAGACTTCAGTCTAAGACTGAATCCATACTGGGATGCATCAGGTAATTCTCCACATCAAAATAACACTCAAAGTAGAAAAACTCGGATGCTACTAAAAGAAATGGGAATCTGTGACGTGTGGAGGGAATTCAACCCCAGTGTAAAAGATTATACATTTTACTCAGCACCACATTCATCATACTCAAAGATTGACTATTTTTTTATGTTTAATAGAGACATTGGAAGAGTAAAAACATGTAAAATAGGACTGATGGATCTCTCTGACCACAGTCCAATCTATATGGACTTAAGTATCCAAAAATACACAAATAATACATTTTCTTGGAGGTTAAATTCAAATGTCCTGAAAGTACCACTGAAAGATGAATTGGAATCAGATATTCTCAGATATTTGGAAGAAAATGATAATGGAGAAGTATCCCCTTTAATACTGTGGGACGCATGCAAAGCTGTAATAAGGGGACAGATTATCGCAAAACTGGCAATCCAAAAGAAACTGAGACAAGAAAAACTAATCACATTAGAGTCAGAACTTAAGAACCTAGAAAAAGAGCACAAAGATAACATTCATTCTAATGACTCGTTCAAAATTAAGGAAATTAAAAAACAAATAAATGAGATCTACACAATAGAAATCCAGAAGAAACTTAAATTTCTGAAATAAAAATACTATGAAACAGGCAGCAAATCGGCAAAATTGCTAGCTGTAGAAGAGCTTGAAAGAACGAGGCGATGTGATATATAAACCAAAGTTTATTATCAGCTCTTCTAACAAGTCTCATCTAGGTGCAGCAGCAGAAGAAGGAAAGAGAGCGAACACCTTCGGCTCTACGAACTTATACTCGCACATAACAAAAGACATGCATATCAAAAGCTGACATCCCTCATTATCTTAATCCCCCCATTGTCTTCGTACTCCTCCGCCTGGCCCTGGGGGGTCAGGGCAACCCATCCGGTCTCCACCGCAGTGCCTCGGATGCTCTTTGATCTTCACTGGCGGTTGAGACTCTTTGTCCTGTTCTGAGGTGTGAAGTCGCCTTACATATGTAATCACCAAACATTCTCACATGCTTAAACATATGTAGGTTATGGAATATATGATTAATATAGACCACAGCCCCCCCCAAACGACTAAGAAAAGGACAATAGAAAAATTCACAGTTTAAGATAATTATTATGACATACTAACTGCTACACCCCTTGCCACAGAAGAAACTTTTCAGCAGCCATGCTCCTAAGAGAGTTCAGTGGTAATCATAACAGCATAGTAAAATCACAAGTCAGTCCTAAACTGTTACAGCACAATTAGTGAACAACTGTTGAGTAGTTTGCATCAGTCTCTGTGCCGTCTGGGTTTTAATCTTCTCCCGAATCTGCTGTGGGTCCGCTTGGGCGTCCTGCTGGGACCTTCCTGTAAGGAATCTGCAGCTTGGGAAGGAGAGTGATTATTTGTTCCCTGCAGGGGGGCTGAGTCTTTTCTCTTGGGGGGTCTACCCCGCCGAGGTGCTCTCGCCAACCGTACAGGCTCGTCTCTCAACAAGAAGGCAGGTTTAAGTCTGTCAATGCTGACTGTTTCTTTTCTATCCCCAAAATCAAGCACAAAGTGTTTATCACCAGGTTCCAGCACTCTGAATGACCCATCGTATGGTGGGCGGAAAGTTGGTTTTAAAGCTTCATGCCTAACAAAAACGAATTCAGCGTTCTTTAAAGCTTGTGGGACAAAAACCCGTGGAAAAGAGTGATGTGCCGGTCCGGGGAGAGAGTCCGGTCCGTTGCTGCCTAAAAAACTCGGGGCAGGGAGATGCCCTGGCTCTGGGTTCTCTGGTAAAAATTCACCCGTGAGCCTGAGAGGTTGTGCAAAAACTAATTCTGCTGGAGAGGCGTCTAGATCCTCTTTGGGCGCAGCACGCAACCCCAATAAAACCCAGGGAAGTTTATTTACCCAATTTGTATCCGTTAGTGAGCTCTGAGGGCGGCCTTTAAAGATCTGTGAAAATGCTCGCATAACCCATTAGCCTGAGGGTGATAAGCGGTGGTGCGGTGAATTGTTGCCCCTAAGCTGCTGGACATGGCTGACCAAAGCTCCGAGACAAATTAAGGCCCCCTATCGGACGTGATGTCCGATGGGACGCCGAAACATGCCACCCAGTTTGTCAAAAAAACGCGAGCGACTTCCTCCGCTGTGGTTGACGCCAGAGGGACTGCCTCTGGCCAGCGCGTGGTGCGGTCTATCATTGTTAACAGATGTGTGAAACCTTGGGAGGAAGGTAGCGGCCCCACGAGGTCGACATGAACGTGGTCGAACCTTCTAGCAGGGATTGGAAAAGGCTCCAGGGGGGCTTTTATGTGTTTGTGTATTTTGGCGCGCTGACAAGAAATGCAAGTTTTTGCCCATTCTTTTACGTTTTTGTGCAGGCCAGGCCACACAAACTTTTCGGCGACCATTTTAACCGAAGCGCGCACACCTGGGTGCGCGAGGGAGTGAATCGAGTCGAAAATACGGCGGCGCCATGCAGCTGGGACTAACGGGCGAGGTCGGCCGGTTGAGATATCGCATATTAGCGGGGGCACACCGTCGCGTAAACCCCTTTCCTCCAGCCTTAACCCTGTTGGTCCAGACAGGAGTGCGCGCACGTCCGCGTCACTACTTTGCTCCTCTGCCATGGCTGCATAATCTATCCCTGCGTGGATTGGTGCTGCGTATGTGTCCGTGTTGGTGAAAAGCTCTGCGGCTGCGGTAGTATAATCTGTCTCCTCGCGCTCTGGCGATGTCACAGCGTGAGAGAGGCAGTCTGCTACCACGTTAAGTTTGCCTGCCACATGTCGAATGTCTGTGGTGAACTCTGAAATCGCAGCTAGCTGTCTTTGTTGCCTGCCTGACCACGGTTCGGAAATTTTAGCCATCGCAAAGGTGAGCGGTTTGTGGTCTACAAAAGCCGTGAAACGCCGCCCTTCTAACCAGAACTGGAAGTGGCGGATGGATAAATGAAGCGCTAGCAGCTCCCTGTCAAAAGTGCTGTATTTACGCTCAGTTTGGTTTAGCAATTTGCTGAAGAATGCCAAAGGTTGCCAGATTCCGCTGACGTGTTGTTCTACAACTGCCCCTATGGCCAGGTCCGAAGCGTCTGTGGTTAGCGCAATGCGGGCCGAGGGATCGGGGTGAACCAACAATGTGGCATTAGCTAGGGCACTTTTTACTTCTGCGAAGGCGTGTTCGAGCTCCGGGGTCCATTCAACCGCGTTGGAAGCTTTTTGTTTTCTGAGCGCGTCATATAGGGGCTGCATGAGCTGAGCTGCGTGGGGGAGGAAACGGTTGTAAAAATTAACCATTCCTAAAAATTCTTGCAGCGATTTGACCGTTTGTGGCCGTGGGAAACTTTTTATCGCGTGAACTTTGTCTGGCAGTGGGACTGCCCCCTTCGGAGAAACTCTGTGTCCTAAAAAATCAATTTGTGACACGCCGAATTTGCATTTGGCTGGATTGATTATTAACCCGTGCTCTTCTAGCCTCTGAAAAACCATAGTGAGATGCCGCTCGTGTTCTTCCTCAGACGGGCTGGCTACCAGCATATCGTCGAGGTAGACGAAAACAAAAGGGAGGTCGCGTAATACTGCGTCCATCATCCGCTGAAAGGTTTGAGCAGCGCCTTTGAGGCCGAAAGGCATCCGCAAAAATTCAAAAAGGCCGAAGGGGGTTATTACAGCTGTTTTAGGAATGTCCTCTGCTCGAACTGGGACTTGATGATAACTGCGGACCAGGTCTATTTTTGAAAAAATGCGCGCACCCGCCAGATGTAGTGAAAAATCTTGAATGTGAGGAATTGGGTAGCGGTCATGCGCTGTCGCATTGTTTAATCTGCGGTAATCGCCGCACGGTCTCCAAGAACCGTCGGATTTCGGGACCATGTGAAGTGGTGACGCCCAGGGGCTTTTCGAGCGTCTGATAATGTCACACCCGGCTCTAGGGAGCCGGGCAATCAGAGCCAGGGACAAGCCAGTGAGTCGAGATGTTTTATTAAGGTTAAAGGATAAGGGATGAGGAGAGCACAGATACTCATGCAGACGTACACTCACAGGTTGCACAGCGCAGAGCTAAGAAGCTCGTACCGGACATGGGGGTAACAAGACGTGCATACTCACAGCGGGATACAAACACAGGAATGCTGCAAGAGGAGTAGAAGCTGACACCAGACGAAGGGGCTTCAGCTTAGCAGTGCGTATGTCGCAGCCCCGAGTCATCGAGGCTGCTCCTATTTATCCTCATTGGCAGCGCCCCAGCTGATGAGGACTAATTGGCCCCAGCCGTCCGTAATGCTGCCAGCTGGGAGCCTGCTGAGACGCTGCTCAATGGGAAGAGGGAAAACATGGGCTGAGTGCCGAGACGGCATCTCAACCCATGGTGACAGATAATGCCTAATTTTTCGAGGGTAGTAAACTCGTCCCGAGCTATGGCGAGCTTGGTCGCATCTAAGCGCCAAGCTTTGGCGAATACGGGTGGGCCCGTTGTGGGAATGAAGTGTTCAACCCCGTGTTTAGCCACTGTGGCTGAGAATTTGGGAATTGTGAGTGCTGGAAATTGGGTGAGGAGTTGATCAAACTTACCTCCTGCTGTGGTGACGCTGGCCTGCACGGGTGGTGGAGAAACTCGAGCTGCGCAGGGAATAGAAGCAAAGGACAGTGCATTAACCAAGCGTCTGTTCGCTAGATCAACTAATAACCCATGTGCACACAAAAAATCTGCGCCCAACAAGTTAAAACTCACCGCCACTACAACAAATGTCCATCTGTAGTTGCGGCCGTGGATGCGGAGGTGCAGGCTCTTTTCGCCAAAAGTGTCGATGCTGGAGCGGTTGGCTGCCACCGCTCCATTGCCCCGGGTGCCCATGGCCCGATCTGCTTGGGAGGGCATGACAAAACTTAGTTGAGCTCCCGTGTCAATAAGGAACTGCTTGCCGGTGTGTCCGTCCGTCACATATAACAGCTTGCTTTTTTCGCCGAGAACCGCTGCTGTTAACGGCTCTCAGCTTTGGCGTTTCCCGAAATCGTGAATTTGCAGGGGGGAACGCATTTGTGAGCCTTCTCTGCGAAGCGGTGGTGGTAATAACAAACGTTGCTCCGTCTGTTACGTTTTGGCTGTGTCGCTGTCACTGCGGGCTGGTTCTGCTCGGTGGTTTGTGGGTCCCTGTGGCTCCGGGCATCAGCGTTGAAGTCTGCGGATGCTGCTGTGGGTGTCTGCTCCTTGCAGGCGTTGACGAGCCGTTGAGCTTCGTGAGCTAGCGTGCGGAAGTCTTGCTGGGTGCTGCATCGCATGTTGGCAAGCGTCCCTCTCATGTGTGGCGGCAGCGTACTGAAGAATATGAATTGGAAGAGGAAGTTGTCATTGTCCTCTTCTTTAAGCTGCAGCAAGTCCTCCATGAGGGCCTTGGGTCTGCATCCTCTGTGGCCGTAGACCGCCAGGATCCTCTCAGCTCTCTCTTTGGCTGAGGGGATGTAATTTGCCACGATGGTTGCTTTCAGTACTTTATATTTGTCTTGGGCCAGCGGCTGCTGGATAATGCTCCGCACACACCTCGAAGTGGCGGCGTCGAGTTTGGCGACGATGTGATAGAACTTTGTATCGTCAGCTGTGATGCCCGCCAGTGTAAACTGGGCTTCAGCTTGCTGAAACCACGAGGCGGGGTCTTCCTGCCAGAAGTCCGGCAGCTTGACAGTGACAGCGTTTGTGTGGACCGTCATTGATGTGTCCGCAGGGTGAGAGTGCCTTGCTTCGGCTCTCTCAGCGGCGCTGGTGCTTGGTTGAGCCCTCTCTATCACTTCTGCCGAGGGGGAACGTCGTCCATCTGTTCCGCTGTCTGCGTGGGCGCCGGCGTCTGCCTGGGTCGCCACAGATGAGTCGATCGCGGGGGAACGCCTCTGGTCCATGCTCGCGTCAGGGTCACCAGTGTAGAAGAGCTTGAAAGAACGAGGCGATGTGATATATAAACCAAAGTTTATTATCAGCTCCTCTAACAAGTCTCATCTAGGTGCAGCAGCAGAAGAAGGAAAGAGAGCGAACACCTTCGGCTCTACGAACTTATACTCGCACATAACAAAAGACATGCATATCAAAAGCTGACATCCCTCATTATCTTAATCCCCCCATTGTCTTCGTACTCCTCCGCCTGGCCCTGGGGGGTCAGGGCAACCCATCCGGTCTCCACCGCAGTGCCTCGGATGCTCTTTGATCTTCACTGGCGGTTGAGACTCTTTGTCCTGTTCTGAGGTGTGAAGTCGCCTTACATATGTAATCACCAAACATTCTCACATGCTTAAACATATGTAGGTTATGGAATATATGATTAATATTCTGTTATCCCTTTGATCATACCAACTGCTGGGGTATGCCCTTGATGTATTGTTGTAGTCGAGTATATATGCTGCAACTCTGTAACACAAACCCTCTCATTCTCTCATTCTGGTTCTGCATCTGCTGCGAGACACACACACTGTCTCCTCTTTGAGAGCCTGAGGAATTCGGCTTCAGCCTGCTCACACTATGGGCTGGAGCCGAGTTCTGATGAAGGCGGGTGATAATAAAGCTACTTAAAAATCCAACGCTGCCTTTATTGTATCATCCTCTTCAAAAAATTCGAGGTATTACACTTGGTCAGAAGGAACACAAAATAGCACTCTTTGCTGATGACATTTTAATATACCTGGGGCAGCCGGACATCTCTTTTCCAGAACTAATCTCAGTTTTTTCAGAGTATGGAGATCTATCGGGGTACGAATTAAACATGCAAAACCCAAGTTTTAACATTCAACTATGACCCAAATCAATATTTACTAAGCAAACTCAAAACTAACTGGGAGATGGAATCTATGAAATATCTGGGGGTCAATATCCCGAAACAACTCAACAAAATTATAACACTAAACTATGATCCACTGATGGCAAAAATAAAATCTGATCTAGCAAGATGGACTATGATACCATTCTTGGGTACCGCACAAAGAATTGAAGCAGTCAAAATGAATATACTTCCACGTCTTCTATACCTTTTCCAAACAATACCGGTAGAACCTCCCAAAAAAACATGGCAAGAACTGGACAGAAGGATCTCAAGATTCATATGGCAGGGCAAGAGACCTAGAATCAGATATAGAACCCTACAGTTAAACAAAGACAAAGGTGGGGTCGCGCTGCCAAATATCAGGGACTATTTTAAAGCGCACAAATTAAAACCTTAGTAGAGATATGTAACCCAGTCTACACTGCACAATGGAAGGAGATGGAATGCCAAATAACAAGTGACATCCCCCTACAGGCGATAATAGGGAACAATGCCTTACCTAAACTTTTGAATAACACTAACCCGTGGATAGAGACCCCGCTAAAAATTTGGTTTAAGATAGTTAGAGAGAATCAAACTAAAGAACCATATCGATTTCTGCAATGGATTGCCTGTGATCAAGACTTTACTCCTAATAAATCAGACACTAGATTTAAAAAGTGGAAAGAGAATGGACTGATAAAATATTACGATTTTTTTAAAGGGCAAATTTTAAGACGTTTTGAAGATTTGAAAAAACAAGGTCTAATAAATCAAGACCTTTACAGGTTCTTTCAGCTTAGACACCACATAAACAAAATACTTAAAAAGGAGGATTTGGAAAGGGCCCAGTCAGGTGTTCTGAAGGTCTTCTTAATGGCATATAAAGGGATCCCAGGGATCAGATACATCTCTAAAATATACCAAGGTCTTCAAGACTTAAAAGGAGACAACACATCATATATAAAAGAGAGATGGGAAAAAGAGTGGAATTTCACTTTACAACTGGAAATATGGGAAAAGCTAAATAAACAACAATGGAAAAGTACCTCATCCCTGCAGTGGAGACAATTTGGATGGAAAATTTGGTAAGATTTTTCAGAACACCTGCACAAAACAAATTTACTCATAAGGGGTTGAATTGTTGGCGCTCGTGTGGTGAAGAGACTGCAAATCATTTTCATGTGTTTTAGTCATGCCCAGTTATCCACCAATATTGGACCAATGTTCAGACAATATTGGGGAAAATATTCAAAATAACAGTCCCCTTTTCTTTTGTAACTTTGTATTTGGGTTTACTACCGGAATCACTGGAAAGACGAGGAGAAAAATACTTATTCACTGTTTTAATATTGGCAAGTAAAAAAGCTCTAACAAAAACATGGATGTTGAAGGATTGTCCTACACCTGAAGATTGGATTAACGTGATTCAAGACATTTACTCAATGGAAAAGTTGACATTCGCACTGAGACAGGACATGGATGGGTTCTTGAACTTTTGGCAACCCTGGATCGCATATGTTCAATTCAATTCAATTCAACTTTATTTATATAGCGCCATTTCACAACAACAGTCATCTCATAGCACTATCAACTGTAGGGAGGACCCCCACAGTTGCATATGTGTCTTCCATTAGATCTAATCTTTGACAAATACCATTTCAATAATGGCACCTCTCTTTGTTCCAACCCTACTCAGATGCTCTTTTATTTTTATTTTTTTTTTATTATTTTTTGTTTGTTTGTTTTTGTTCTTTTGTTTTGTTTTTGTTTTTCTTGTTTTGTTTTTTGTTTGTTTTTTTGTTCTTTCTTTAATTCTCTTTTTCTTTCACTTAAAAAAAGGGTGTTGTAATAATTATTCTTCCAATGTTGTCAAAAAACAAAAAAAAGGGAACGTGATGAAAATGTAAACAATGCAATGCTGTAATGACATGTATACCCTTTACAAAAACTTAAATAAAAAAATAAATAAATAAAAATAAAATGTGATACTGTCATACCATTCTCAGGTGAGAAGCTTTATTGAAATGTCTCAGGGCAAGAGGAAGGGCTCTGAGTGTAAACAAATCAAAAATATATACAAAGAACTGACAACATAATAAAAACACATACAGAACTCAGAAAATAAATTGAGTGTGAGCTCAGAGGGGAAATTAGGGCTTAGACCCATGACAGAGCACCCTCCCTCCTCAAGGGGTGGAAACCAGACACCCCCCAGGCAAGACCAAAAGGACCCCCTCCCCCCAAGAAAAGGGAACAGCAAAAAATCACCCCGGGAGGGAGGTGGGGGAAACAGGCTACGGAGGGAAAATGCAAACCCCACTCAAGACCTGCACCTGTGCAACATCGGGTCCCTGGGCCCCCTAGGCCAAAGAACCCAGCTGTTCAGGTGGCCGGCTGAAGTCCCAGGTCAGGCAGAGGGCAAGGCGGAATGAGTCGGGCGGCCTGCCAGAGAATATGGGCCACCCAACCCTGCGGCTCAGTCTGTCGGGCGACCGGCCTGAGTTCTTTAGCCACCAGAACCGGAGGAGTGACCCAGGAGGTGGCTCCCCCATGGGGAGGCCCAGCGAGGGGATGTAGGGCCAACAGAAGGAAACCACAACGGTGTCTGGTGGCGGGGGAGGACCCCCAACGGCATCTGGCAGTGGTGAGGAAATCCTGATGGTGTCAGGCAGAGGACAGGAGGCCTCAACACCCTCGGTGGTTTTGGGCTGAAAGATGGTAGCACCCTTGGTGCAGGGATGGCAACAGGAAATTCTGATTTCAGCTGAAATCTAATTTGGTCGACTGACTTATGGGGGGGTTGGGGGGGCGCAGCCCCCCCTGAAGCTGGGAGGTTTTCAGTAAAACAGAAGTAATTTAGACTGAAAAAAATGATTTAAAAAAATGAAATACTAGACTTAGATAAATCATTAAATTTAATGAAAAGTTAACTTACTTTTTCTTCAGTGTTGTCTCACTGTCTTTAGTCCAACATATTTAACAGTTCTATAAGAGTTTATTACACTATTTACACTGGACTGCAAAACAAATCTACCTACGGGTACAAATAAAGTAACCTGAACCTGAACCTGAACTTTTCTCTCAAGCCAATTCCATCGGAACTTATTTTTGGCACTTTTGTCTATTTCTAGCACTGATGACTCCTGATCCTTCAATAAAAATCTCATAATTCCGCTGAAAACAATACTGAAAGCTCAGAATTCCAATATGAACCAGGGATGTGATTTGGGGTTGGGGAAATTATCTGAAAATTCAGCAGGGGGTCTGGGGCTTCTGCCCCCCGAAGCTCCTGGGTTTTTATCAGAATCAGAATCAGAATCAGAATCAGCTTTATTGGCCAAGTATGCACAACACATACAAGGAATTTGACTTTGGCTAAAAACTTGCTCTCGTTGTTCAGGTGGAGGATTTAAATAAGATTTAAATAAGGATTCAATGACAACAGAGTATGTACAGTAAATTACAGTCTGTCCACGTTTCTATAAAAGGATGCAAATATATACAGGAATATATGCAGTTTGTCTGAGTAAAGTGGTACCTCTACTTACGAACGTCTCTACATACGAAATTTTCAGGTTACAAGACGCCTCAACGGGAAAATATTGCCTCTGGTTACGAACAAAATTTCAGGATACGAAAGGCAAAAAAAGTACGCGCTCCTCGCAGCTCCCGTATTTTACCGAACGTAAACATACCTGTAGCTGCTCTGCCATTGGCTATCGCCTAGCATCTTCCTGGTATCCCACTGGCCACGAATGGATGCGTTTGGTTGATCTCGCTTTATCTTATTATTATTTACTATTCTTACTACTTTATTTTATCCTTCTTACCTCTTGTAAGACTGTTGACTGAACTACACAATTTAGAGAAAAAAAAATTGTTAACCGCCATGTTTATCACCATCTACGTTATAACTCTGTACTTTCACCTTGTTCTTTTTTTTTCCACAATATCTTTATTGAACCTTTTTTTTTTTAACAAACATGATACAAACAATCAAACACTAACACTAAAGTACTACAAAAAAAAAAAAAATGCACTAAAAACACCAACAACCACCAACAAAATCAAGTCTTCAACAATGCTCCTCTGTTTAGTCTAGACAATCCAATACATAAGTATACATATTATGTTCACCAGTTTGGAATTTACAAGGTCCACACACATCATTCACCTTCTTCTTCAAGAGTTATGTTTAAATTTTTTACATAATCAATAAAAGGTCTCCATATATTCTCAAACACAATTTCCTTTGATTTTAGTATATATGTTATTCTTTCTAATGGAAGGTTTGTTAACATCTGTCTTAACCACTGAGTCACATCTGGTCTATGAGTCTTTTTCCATAATAGTGCAATACATTTTTTGGCATTAAGCAAACTGAGGTCTATGAATGTTCTTTCACTTTTATTAAAATTATGCTTTTCTGGGTACAGACCCAACAAAAACAGTTTAGGATTCAATATGATTTGTTTTGAGATTATTTTTTCAATTGTTACTCTCACCTCTTCCCAAAACATTCTTATTAATCTACATTCCCATAAACAATGAAATAGGGTTCCTTTACTTTCCATGCATTTTGTGCATGTATCTGGTATATTTTTGTTATATCTATTTAACTCCTCCGGTGTAACATACATCCGCATTAACCATTTGAAATGTATCAATTTAAGGCGTGCATTTATTGATTTGGTTTGAGCTTCTGTACAAGCCAATTCCCATTGTTCCTCTGAAATTTCAGTTTGCAGATCTTCTTTCCAGTAGTTTAATCTTTTCAGTGAATTTTCACTTGAAGATAGTGTCAGTGAGTTATAAAACTCTGAAATAATACCCTTTCTTTTACTATCTTTCATCATCATTTTTTCCAAGGATGAATAAATAGGTCGAGTGAGAGCTTTATTTTGATTTGATCGAATAAAGTTTCTAAGTTGAAGATATTTAAAAAAATGTGTTCTATTGAGATTAAATTTGATCCTCAGCTCTTCAAAAGACATTATGTTGTCTGCACATGGCAAATATAAATCCTGAATCTTTTGTATCCCTTTTAAATTCCATACTTTAAATACAGCGTCCGCTCTCCCTGGTTTAAAATATTGATTACCCCATATTGGACTAAATTGTGACAATAACTGTGGTTCTTTTAAATAGTTTTTAGCTTCACACCATATTTTGATCATATGCTTTACAAATGGATTTTTAACTTGTTTTTGTAATTTTTTTGCCGAATCTGAGTATATGAATATGGGAAGAGGTAAAGGTAAATTGTATGATTCCATTTCAGTCCAGTGAGGGAGATCATTTGATGAAAAATAATATGTCATAGACCTCAGTTGTGCCGACCAATAATACAACATAAAATTTGGACATTTCAGACCTCCACGATCAAATGGTAAATATAATAAAGACAAACGTAATCTAGCCCTCCTGTTGTTCCATATAAATTCCACTAACTTTTTTTTTATTCTTGAGAATAGATCTAAAGGTGGTGATAAGGGAATGTATTGAAATAAATAAAGTATTTTAGGTAAAATATTACTTTTAAGTATATTGATTCTCCCGATCATCGACATTGGTAGTGACATCCATCTCTGAGTTAACTCATTGATATCTGACATTAAGGCTTCATAGTTGACACTGGCGACTGATTCTAGCTTAGGCATAATTTGGATTCCTAAATATTTAAACTGATTTACAACATTGAATTGATTTACCTCAGGGGCTGGGTAATTTCTCTGGGTCTCATTTAGCATTAATATTGAAGATTTAGTTTTATTTATTTTATATCCTGATATTTCCCCAAAATTCTTTATTAAATTCAACAAGGTTGGAATTGATTTTTTTAGATTCGACATAAACAAAATTATGTCATCGGCGTACAGGGAGATTTTATGTTCTGTTGGTCCAACTTTAATTCCATATATTTGTGAATGTAAACGTATCGCTATCGCTAAAGGTTCAATTGCCATAGTAAACAGTAAAGGTGAAAGTGGACAGCCTTGTCGACATCCTCTATTGATTTTTATTGGTTTTGAAATATTGTTATTTGTTAGGATTTCTGCTGTAGCATTATTGTATATTATTTGAACCCATTTTATGAAATTATTTCCAAGTCCAAACCTTTGTAGGACTTCAAAAAGAAAGGGCCATTCAACTCTATCAAAGGCCTTTTCGGCGTCCAATGATAGGAGAGCTGTATCCGGTGCTTCTTTATTAAAATAAATAATATTAAATAGTCTTCTTACATTATGGAAGCCTTGTCTACCCTTTATAAAGCCATTCTGATCTCGATTAATAATATTTGGTAAAATTTCTTGTATTCGTCTTGCTAAAATTTTACAGATTATCTTAAGGTCGGCGTTTAATAGGCTTATTGGTCTCATATTTTCACATTTATTAGAGGGCTTACCTGGTTTTGGCAGCAGTATAATTAAGGCATTATTTATGTATGATGGTAAATTATTATTTTGAAATGCTTCTAAAACCATTTCCAAAAAAGGTTTTATTAATTTATTCTTAAATTTTTTATAAAGGTCAACTGGAAGACCATCTGGTCCTGCACTTTTTCCTGATTTCATATTATCAATGGCTAGCCCAACTTCTTCTTGACTAATTTTAGAATCCAATATCTCCCTGTTTTCATTTGGAATACACGGTATAGATAGTTCGTTCAAAAACCCATTTAGTTTTGTTAAATCAGGTTCATTTTTGGTATCATATAATTTTTCATAGTAATCTCTAAAGGCTCTATTAATTTCTAAAGGATCTATAACTACCTGTCCGTTACTTATAATACTGGTAATTGGTGTTTTAATTTCCAATTGTTTAATCTGCCATGCTAATAATTTTCCCGATTTTTCACCTTGTTCATAAAAAGATTGTTTCAATCTTAGAAGACTCGAGGCAGCTCTATTCGCTGATTTTTTGTCGTATTCAGCTCTCAAAATCAGTAATTCATTCTCCAACCTTGGGTCACTTCCTGCATACACTTTTTCCTGAAGATTTTTTATTTTATGTTCCAATTTAGCTCTCTCCTCTCGAGTCTTCTTAGATTTTGATCCTGTATAACTAATAATATGTCCCCTAATAAAAGCTTTGAAAGCCTCCCACTTTACACATGCTGATGTTTGTGTAGTATTGATGTCAAAGAACTCGTCTATCTGTTTTTCTATATACTTGACAAATTCCTCATCCTGAAGCCATTTATGCTGAAATTGCCATCTACCTGATTCCTTTGTCAATTTTTTATCTACATATATTAGACAACAGGGTGCATGATCAGAGATCACGATGTTATCATAAAAGCAGTTTTGAATCTTGGACCTTAATTCTGTGGAAATCAAAAAATAATCAATACGTGAGAATGTCTTGTAGGTACTGGAATAACAAGAATAGGCTTTAACTTGTGGTTTCATTTCTCTCCATATATCTAACAATCTCAATTCTTTCATAAAATGATTAATAGTCATCCTACATCCAATGTGCGTACAATCCAGTCCTGTTGATCTATCCACACCTGGATTCAATGTACAATTAAAATCCCCTGCTATTATATGTTGCCCTGTAAGTGATGATAAGATGAGAAATAAATTAGCAAAGAACTTCTGATCATCTATATTGGGACCATATAAGTTCACAAGATTTATATTTTCTAATAGCAAAGAACCTTGAATGATTACATATCTTCCAAATTTGTCTCCAATTACATTTTTCACTTGAAAAGGAACTGATTTATGTATGAGAGTCATAACTCCCCTGGCTCGGGATGAAAATGAAGAGGTGAATACACTTCCCTGCCATCTACTCCTAATTCTTTTAACATCCTCCTCTATCAGATGAGTTTCTTGTAAAAACACAATTCTTGAACCCATGTCCTTTATTTTATTCATAACTTGTTTAAGTTTTTTTAAATTTTGTAGACCTCTGCAATTCCATGAAGTTAAATTAAGGTTAACACTTTGGTCCATGATCAATAGAGAGTTTGGGATTACCTTGCAGTGTAAACATGCTCATACAGAGAAGCAAAAACATGAGTGGTTGAACATTCATCCTACAAACTACACACAAACAAATTTCCCCTTCCCACACTTGTGGCAAACCCCCCAAAATCAAAAGAAAAATTCTGTCTCCCGATATAGCCATCGACCGTTCCACACCCACGGGGAACAGCCTAAGCCACTCCTTCTTCATCCTCCCAATCACCCTAACTCTACTGCTTTTAATGACGTAACATTAACTCTCCTCTGTAGTTTTCCAACTTAACTCCAAAATTTTTAACAACTTTGTACATCATAGTTTTTTTTTTGTGTTTGTTTTGTTTTTGTTTTGTTTTTTTAATATATAATACAATCTATATTTTGTAAACTTACTATTTACTTCAAGTCAGTCAGATGCCTGTGCAAATGCTTAATTATTCTACCTTATATTTTGTTCATGCTTAGCTCCCACCAGTCTCTTCTTCTTCTTTGATCTTCTTGATGAACTCCTGCGCCTCCTCTGGGGTCTTGAAGATGTGGGTTCTGCCCTCATACGTGGTCAGCAGTCTCGCAGGATAGATTACACCATGACGAATCCCAAGGTTGCGCAGCTCCTTACGTACGGGATCAAACTGCTTCCTCAATTGCTGGATTCCTGTGGCCAAATCTGGGTAGAACCGCACCTGCTGGTCCTGGTGTTTAATCTCTCCTTTAGCACGTGCAGCGTTGAAGATCTTCATCCTGTCTCTGTTGCTGAGAAACTTCATAATTAAGGTCCTCGGCGGTCCCTTATCTCTCCGTGGGCCAATACGATGTGCTTTTTCCAGAATCACTGCTGATTGCAACTCCTCGCTGCCCAGCACCTCCGGAATCCACTTTTCCAGAAAGGAACATACGTCCCGACCTTCTGATTCCTCTGGAAGACCCACCAGCCTCAAATTATTCTGTCTCGACCGAGATTCCAAATCCAAAATATTATCTTCCAGAGATTTATTTTTTTTTTCCAAAGTGCGCACCTTTAATTGAAGACGGGTGACGTCATCTTCAGCACTAGCGAGACGGAGCTCCATCTGCGCCGTTCGTTCTACACAGTCACCCAATTCCTTTCTTATTCCTTCCAACGCTGTCATAATCCCATCAAATCTAGAGGAAAAGTCCGCTCTCATTGAACTCATGGCAGCCATCAGCGCATCTGCGCCATTCCCCGCAGAAATCGCACCGCCGCCAGCCTCCTCCGCCATATATGGAGCCTTGTTTGCTGCGTCACAGACCTGAAAGTCCGTTAATTTGGACTGTTTCGGCGGCTCGCTTTTTCCTTTTCCTGGTTTTCCAGCCTTAGGCTTCGCCGACATATCCTCGCCCAAATGCTGGGATACGTTCTGTCCCAAATGAGAGAGTTATTTGCCGATTTTTTTTCTCCAGGAGCAGAGCAGAGCGAGACACGTCCGTCCTACGTGGCAGCCATAACCGGAAGTGTTTCCTGAAGATTTTTTATTTTATGTTCCAATTTAGCTCTCTCCTCTCGAGTCTTCTTAGATTTTGATCCTGTATAACTAATAATATGTCCCCTAATAAAAGCTTTGAAAGCCTCCCACTTTACACATGCTGATGTTTGTGTAGTATTGATGTCAAAGAACTCGTCTATCTGTTTTTCTATATACTTGACAAATTCCTCATCCTGAAGCCATTTATGCTGAAATTGCCATCTACCTGATTCCTTTGTCAATTTTTTATCTACATATATTAGACAACAGGGTGCATGATCAGAGATCACGATGTTATCATAAAAGCAGTTTTGAATCTTGGACCTTAATTCTGTGGAAATCAAAAAATAATCAATACGTGAGAATGTCTTGTAGGTACTGGAATAACAAGAATAGGCTTTAACTTGTGGTTTCATTTCTCTCCATATATCTAACAATCTCAATTCTTTCATAAAATGATTAATAGTCATCCTACATCCAATGTGCGTACAATCCAGTCCTGTTGATCTATCCACACCTGGATTCAATGTACAATTAAAATCCCCTGCTATTATATGTTGCCCTGTAAGTGATGATAAGATGAGAAATAAATTAGCAAAGAACTTCTGATCATCTATATTGGGACCATATAAGTTCACAAGATTTATATTTTCTAATAGCAAAGAACCTTGAATGATTACATATCTTCCAAATTTGTCTCCAATTACATTTTTCACTTGAAAAGGAACTGATTTATGTATGAGAGTCATAACTCCCCTGGCTCGGGATGAAAATGAAGAGGTGAATACACTTCCCTGCCATCTACTCCTAATTCTTTTAACATCCTCCTCTATCAGATGAGTTTCTTGTAAAAACACAATTCTTGAACCCATGTCCTTTATTTTATTCATAACTTGTTTAAGTTTTTTTAAATTTTGTAGACCTCTGCAATTCCATGAAGTTAAATTAAGGTTAACACTTTGGTCCATGATCAATAGAGAGTTTGGGTTTACCTTGCAGTGTAAACATGCTCATACAGAGAAGCAAAAACATGAGTGGTTGAACATTCATCCTACAAACTACACACAAACAAATTTCCCCTTCCCACACTTGTGGCAAACCCCCCAAAATCAAAAGAAAAATTCTGTCTCCCGATATAGCCATCGACCGTTCCACACCCACGGGGAACAGCCTAAGCCACTCCTTCTTCATCCTCCCAATCACCCTAACTCTACTGCTTTTAATGACGTAACATTAACTCTCCTCTGTAGTTTTCCAACTTAACTCCAAAATTTTTAACAACTTTGTACATCATAGTTTTTTTTTTGTTTGTTTGTTTTGTTTTGTTTTTTTTAATATATAATACAATCTATATTTTGTAAACTTACTATTTACTTCAAGTCAGTCAGATGCCTGTGCAAATGCTTAATTATTCTACCTTATATTTTGTTCATGCTTAGCTCCCACCAGTCTCTTCTTCTTCTTTGATCTTCTTGATGAACTCCTGCGCCTCCTCTGGGGTCTTGAAGATGTGGGTTCTGCCCTCATACGTGGTCAGCAGTCTCGCAGGATAGATTACACCATGACGAATCCCAAGGTTGCGCAGCTCCTTACGTACGGGATCAAACTGCTTCCTCAATTGCTGGATTCCTGTGGCCAAATCTGGGTAGAACCGCACCTGCTGGTCCTGGTGTTTAATCTCTCCTTTAGCACGTGCAGCGTTGAAGATCTTCATCCTGTCTCTGTTGCTAAGAAACTTCATAATTAAGGTCCTCGGCGGTCCCTTATCTCTCCGTGGGCCAATACGATGTGCTTTTTCCAGAATCACTGCTGATTGCAACTCCTCGCTGCCCAGCACCTCCGGAATCCACTTTTCCAGAAAGGAACATACGTCCCGACCTTCTGATTCCTCTGGAAGACCCACCAGCCTCAAATTATTCTGTCTCGACCGAGATTCCAAATCCAAAATATTATCTTCCAGAGATTTATTTTTTTTTTCCAAAGTGCGCACCTTTAATTGAAGACGGGTGACGTCATCTTCAGCACTAGCGAGACGGAGCTCCATCTGCGCCGTTCGTTCTACACAGTCACCCAATTCCTTTCTTATTCCTTCCAACGCTGTCATAATCCCATCAAATCTAGAGGAAAAGTCCGCTCTCATTGAACTCATGGCAGCCATCAGCGCATCTGCGCCATTCCCCGCAGAAATCGCACCGCCGCCAGCCTCCTCCGCCATATATGGAGCCTTGTTTGCTGCGTCACAGACCTGAAAGTCCGTTAATTTGGACTGTTTCGGCGGCTCGCTTTTTCCTTTTCCTGGTTTTCCAGCCTTAGGCTTCGCCGACATATCCTCGCCCAAATGCTGGGATACGTTCTGTCCCAAATGAGAGAGTTATTTGCCGATTTTTTTTCTCCAGGAGCAGAGCAGAGCGAGACACGTCCGTCCTACGTGGCAGCCATAACCGGAAGTCACTTTCACCTTGTTCTTAATAAAGTTTTGGGAAAAAAAAACAACATCAACGATCAGCACGGTATTAAAACAAAAGGAAGCCCTTACAAGCCGATAAAAGCAAACGTCCTTGGATCGTTTCATCACAAAACGTCAGGCAAAAACCACTGATGAGACAGAACATGAACCAAAGACGGCAAAAGGTGACGCCGACGCCGACGATCGCAGTTAAAAGGTAAATGAACATAATTTTTATTATTCTTTCGCTTTTATTATTCTTTCTCTCATTTTAAACTCTCATTTTATGTTTATTGTGCAGTAATCTAATTGTAACATGTATTTGTTACATGTTTTGATGCGTTTTTACGATTTATAAAAAATGTATGCCCGAATTTTGGGGGCTTGGAACGGATTACGGCATTTACATGTAAAACGCGCCTCTACTTACGAATTTTTCACGTTACGAGAATTCTTCCGGAACGAATTAAATTCGTAAGTAGAGGTACCACTTCAGTCAGTCTGAGCAGTTATGATCAGACTATCCACACTTGCAGAAATATATGAAAAAATATAGTCACACAGTATTTCAATGTGAACTCAGATTCAGTGATATAATGTGAATGAAGTAAAAAAGATCAGTGGCCCGCTGCATCCCTGACAGGGATAGCAACAGGAAATTCTGACTTCAGCTGAAATCTAATTTGGTCGATTGACTTATGGGGGGGCCGGGGGGGGGCACAGCCCCCCTGAAGCTGGGAGGTTTTCAGTAAAACAGAAGTAATTTAGACTGAAAAAAATGATTAAAAAAAAGAAAGAAATACTAGACTTAGATAAATCATTAAATTTAATGAAAAGTTAACTTACTTTTTCTTCAATGTTGTCTCACTGTCTTTAGTCCAACATATTTAACAGTTCTATAAGAGTTTCTTACACTATTTACACTGGTCACCAAGTCACTTCTAATGTGAAACTTTCTTCCTTTTGGCAGCAAGCTGTGTCAGTCTCTAAACTTTGAACTTCATCTCCTTTTCTGGTTTCTTCAGAAACTGTCCGAGTGTTTCTGTTACCTCGTCAAACTTTGAGCCAATTTTCACCTTTACCGTCACTTTTCTCTCAAGCCAATTCCATCGGAACTTATTTTTGACACTTTTGTCTATTTCTAGCACTGATGACTCCTGATCCTTCGATAAAAATCTCATAATTCTGCTGAAAACAATACCGAAAGCTCAGAATTCCAACACGAACCAGGGATGTGATTTGGGGTTTGTTAAATTATCTGAAAATTTAGCAGGGGGTCTCGGGGACGCAGTCCCCCAGCGGGGGGGGGGGGGGGCAAGGAAGCTCCTGGGTTTTTATGATTTTTAAGTACCAGAACTGTGCTTAAATGACATAAAACAAACAGCTGAATGCCACTTATTACTGTATAATATTGACTTATGTTCCAAGAAGATAGCATTCCTAAACTAGAAAAGCACTCGGAGAGCGCAGACCTCCGCCAAGCGCCACAGTTCCCCCCATACAGTGTTTAACATCATAAATATTAATCCTCCATTTATTTTGTGTAACTTTATAGATTCCTTGACCATGAAAAAAATGCCATTCGCAAGTGGCATATATTAGCTATACTGTGATGCTTGTTGTGTGTTTATAGCTTCATTTGTTCTTTTAAAAATTTCAAAGGTTCCCTATTTTTAAATTTTTTTGCATCATTATCCAGATTTATTCCATTTCCTTAGGTCTTAAATGTCTTGTAGAAGCTGTTGAAAACTTGTCCTGTATTATGCAAATTACTGTGATTCCCGTTTTAGAAATCCCAGTAAGTAAAAAAATTCCTGGATCCAGACGGTGATCCGGATCACCACCAAAATCTAATCATCTGTAGGATACCCCATTTCTGACAATCTGTGAAAATTTCATGAAAATCCGTCCATAACTTTTTGAGTTATCTTGCTAACAAACAAACAAACAAACAAACAGACAGACAGACAGACAAACCAACGCCGATGAAAACATAACCTCCTTGGCGGAGGTAAATATTCCAACAAGCATTATCCATCATATGCTTTAACACTTGATCAAATCAAAATCAGGTAATTTTATCTATTCCATAATAGAAATAAAATTCCAACATACCATTACTTTTTATAATTTCAGCATTCATTTCAGATCACCAGTTTCAATCTCCATTGAGACTTCAGCAGTTCATTTTGCATAATCACTGATGTAGCCAAGTCTTAGACATATTCAAAAGTTATGAGTCAATGTCCACTGTGCACTGTTAATTTCAAACTGTTTGGAATCATAAAAGGGGATGGTTAACTTTTATTACCGTTTCCTTCCCCGCGCAGCCCAGCTCATACAGCCGTTGTATGCCGCCAGTAACAGAGAGTTAATGGCTCTCCACCTGGCCATACGCCACTTCCAGTCCTGCCTGAAAGGGCGCATCTTCACTGCGTTCGTGGACCACAGGCCGCTAACGTACTTAACGTACTTTATCTTCCTGGAAGATAAAATAAAGCGGAATTCGGCGAATTAGCAGAAAATCACATCCCTGAGAACACGCCGCCATGAATTTTTGAAAAAGCATACAACGAGCCATTTGACTGGTCCAATCGTTTGCAACTATCCAATCGCAGGGCTGTTTACAATACAGCAGTAGCTTGAACACAACACATCCGGGTTATCGCGGGAGACGACTTCCGGGGAAGCGCCAATCGGTAACAATAAGGTACCTTAACCCCCCTAAAATTTTCTCAACGGATTTAGATGATTCACAGAAATGATCAATTTGAAAATAAATCGGTGGAAATCCGCGGATCGGCGGAAAATTGCCATCCCTGTTGGTGGCTCCAGGCTGAAGCACTGCAGCACCCTCGGTGGCTTCGGGCTGGAGCTCTACAGCACCTGTGGTGGCTCCGGGCTGGGCCATGGCTGCACCCACGGTGGGCCCGGACTGAGCCATGGCTGCACCCGTGGTGGCTCCCAGGCTGGAGCATAACAGTCACGGCGGACCAACACTTGGCCACAGCACCCAACTAGGCCTCATGCTGGGATGCAGCACCCATGGAGACTTGAACACAGGAGGCGGAACCCAGACAATGGCCTCGGGCAGAGGAGGAGCTGCACCCACGGAGGACCCGGCCCGGGCCGAAGCTGCACCCACGGAGGTCCGGGACGGGGATGGAGCATCCATGAAGACCTCGTCTGGAGGGGGAGCAGCACCCACAGAGGTCCCGGGCTGGGACGGCGTACCTGCGATGACCTCAGCGGGAGGAGCTGGACCCACGATGTCATCAGGTGGTGAGCCTGGATCTATGGAGGCATCTGGTAGTGGTGGATCTTCTCTGGTGACCCTGGGAGAAGGCTCAGGAAAGACAGGTAGAAAAACATGGTTAGGGTCGCTGGCAGCGGCGGAGCCCAGCAAGGTAAGCTCAGGTTCAGCTGATGGCTGCACCCGACTCTCCTCACCAAGAGCCAGGCAAGATTTCTTCAACACAGACTTCAGAAAAACAAAGGTGATCACTTGCCTGAGCTCGAGCTCCACCGCCGTCCAGGACTCCGTCGATCCAAACGACTATGATGCCTAGGGCCTGGTCTCTAGGAGATCCAGCTCTGGTTCCCACTCTGCTGCAGTGGCCTCGGCAGCAGGCATAATGGTGATTGCAGTCAACGTTTCCCCAGATGAAGTGGACCACGCTGGTGGCTCTTCTGGCGCGGCAGCTGAGGGTTGGCTCACCGCTGGCACTGGAACAGGGTCCTCCAGGGCCACGAGCTCCTCCATCATATGGCGGTTCTGCTCCGGAGCCGGCAGACACTCAGGGACCACAGGAGAGAACACAGAGAGGGCTGGTGAGCAATTTATAACAGCAGCAGGTGGGGAGAGCTCAGGGGAGTGCTTTTCCTGAACCTCCCTACCGGGAATCAGGCAAGACATTTCATCATAAGTAGGAGTAGAATGAAATAAAACTTGCCTGTTCTCCCGGAAGTTCACTGTTCACTGTTCACTGTTCTCCAGTGTTGCCTGCTGCTGTATATGGAGCGTTGTTCCTCTCTGTGGCAAAGGTGAACTTGGGCCCCTCTGTGGATTGTTGAGGAGCTGCCCCTGTAGTCACTGGGACGGGCGTAACCGGAGAAAACATGGATGACCTCTCAGCAGCAGGAGGACATGTCGAGGGGACGGAGTTTGCAGCAGCAGTGGAGAGAGCGAGGGCTGACGGGACAGCCGGCGAAGAAAAAGGAGAGAGAGGAACTGCTGCAGGAACTGTCGGGCTTGGCGTAAGGGAGATGGCTGCCGAAGAAGCGGGGGTATTCCTCCAGTGGTCCGGAGCAGGCCAACACTGTTGCCGTGTAGCTGTTGGAGAAGGCGAGGAGGAGGCTGATGGCATAGGCGGAAGTGGAGGAAGGGAGAGTCTAATTACCCGGGGGTGGAAGCGCACGCTGGGCTTAACCTTTAGCAAATTCGCGACACCACCTCAGCACAGCTTCTCATCCCTACAGAATGAGCAGTTCCGAGCCCCAGTTGCCTTGTCCTCAATCATGGAAATGTATTCCAGCTCATCCCGGCTCCACCTCCTCCTCCTACGGTCAGCTTCACTTGATGGAGGCATCACAGCTTCACTTGGCAGGTGAGTAAAAAGGCAAAAAGGAAAAAATGCACACTACAACAGCTGGACCCTAACTTGGAGGCAGTCTTCTGTCATGAATGGCCCCTCCAGGGCAGAAAGACAGGCCCACGAGCTGAACTGTAGTGTGACATTTATTCAACAAAAAGACAAACAGGAATCCAAACAGTGCATGATGAACAAAAATATAAATGAAGGTAACTTACAAGGAAAAGTGCCCCAGAGTCGAAATTGCTCTGCGGACACAGGGAGATGAGGAGAAGTAACCAGTCTGCATTCATCTAAGACTGCCGCAAGGAAACAATGAGCAGACAGTGCTTAAATACCATACAGTCAAATGAGGCACAGGTGCGGGGAGCTGAGTGAGCAGGTGACCTGATTAATCAATTATTCACAGCTTGAGATTACAGGGAGACAGCGTGAGTAGTTGGTGGGAGTGTCTGGGTAAGAGGAAGGGCTCTGAGTGTAAACAAGCCAAAATATATACAAAGAACTGACAACATAATAATAACAGACACCCAGAATTCAGAAAATAAATTGAGTCTGAGCTCAGAGGGGAAATTAGAGCTCAGACTCATGACAGATGTTCCTTTTCTGAAATACTGTGTTACTTTTATGCCCAGTGTAATGGGATACACACAATCCAAAAAGTTCACCTTTTGTCTTGTCAGTCCACAGAGTATTTTCCCAAAAGTCTTGGGGATCATCAAGATGTTTTCTGGCAGAACTGAGATGAGTCTTTATGTTCTTTTTGCTCAGCAGTGGTTTTTGTCTTGGAGCTTTGCCATGAAGGCCATTTTTGCCCAGTCTCTTTCTTATGGTGGAGTCATGAACACTGACCTTAACTCAGGCAAGTGAGGCCTGCAGTTCTTTGGATGTTGTTGTGGGGTCTTTTGTGACCTCTTGGATGAGTCATCGCTGCGCTCTTGGGGTAATTTTAGTCGGCCGGCCACACCTGGAAAGGTTCACCACTGTTCCATGTTTTTGCCATTTGTGGATAATGGCTCTCACTGTGGTTCGCTGGAGTCCCAAAGCTTTAGAAATGGCTTTATAACCTTTTCCAGACTGAAGGATCCTCTACTCCTCCGGTCCATTGTTCCCCCTTATCTCAGCTGCCTTCTCTGGGTGGAGAATCCCCACACCATGCGCCCCCACAGGTTTCATTTTTTTACATCACAAAAACCTAGCATTTGAACAGGGGTGTGTAGACTTTTTATATCCACTGTATATGAGTGGATTAAAGAAATAAATATCAATATAGTTCAATGTAAATATAGTTTTGATGTCCCAGCACCCAGCGGTATCCAGTACTTCTGTCTCCCCGTCAGTCCACAGCGCCTGTATTGTGGAGAGAGACCCACGGATCCTAAACTCGCAGACTTTGTCAGGTGCGCTTGATTCTTCCCGCAGTGTACACCTCCACCAACAAAGGTCGATTTAAAAAAAAAGTCACCTTTGACCTCTTTTATGGTCAAATAGTCAGTGAAACCATGTCAAGGTTATACTTCAGGTATTGTGGTATCGCCATGCAAGAGATGAGCGCTCACAGTCAAGTGGCTTCTGAGTTAGTCGGGGGACATACAGTAGTTTGCCACATACATACATACATATATACCCACAACGTAGAATCTCTGACAGATAGATAGATAGATAGATAGATAGATAGATAGATCCATACCTGTAAAAATAACAGTAAATTGATTTTAACATTTAAAGACATACAGTTGAAACCAGAAGTACAGTATATGCATACACAGTATAAAAAGACATTGTAGTGACCCAGCACGCTGTGTCTACTCACTCTCATGCGCTGTGGATTCCAGAGGACCAGAGAACGCTGGCATCCTCTTCATCCACACCGGAGCAGGCAGCGCTGGGACCAACACGCACCATGAACGGCAACACGAGCAAACCGAAGGAAACAGCCTGAACGGGGAAGATCTGTGTTGATTTCCACCAAGCTCCCCGACCCTGACTCATCACCCGACAGCGGACTTTCTGTGCACAGAAGCCCCGCATGCACACTGCAGGATTACGAGGACAGCGCAACTTCCAGCTATGTGGTCACTGCGCCAGGCGTGTGCCACACACCAGGGACAAACCGGCTCCACAGACTTATACATCGTCCTCCGCCGCTGCACATGCCCAAGAAACACGGCCGATCGCCATCCTCAGAACCTTTAGGGCTGCTCACGCACCTGAAGCAGACATGCAGCCCGCACACGGGACTTTGTATGGGTTTCTCAGCCACGGCGCACAACGGGAATTTAACCAATTGCTTTCCCCGATGACTTTAGGGCTGCTCCCGCACCTAAAATCAAACTGCCAAGTCCCTCACACAGCTTCAGTTTTTTTCACTGCCGCTACGCATCCTCAGGGAATTTGGCCGTTCGCCTTCCCTGCATCCTCGCAGGACTGAGCCGCACGAGGAGTCAGAGACTTAATTTATTTTTTGCACAGCTACCGCCAAGTTTACTGGGAAAGTCCCTCACCATGGCGGATCCACACGCAATTTTTGCGCCGCCCAGACACCTTTGACGTCCTGGGCTGGCACTCACTTATTCCCATCCCCCTTCCCCCTCCTCCTCCACATCGTTCTTCCTGCACCTCAAAGCCAGCCGATCGCCAGTTTGTTCCATTACGCACGACGTGCACCGGCCCCGTGCGCCCACGATCTACGGCCATTCAACGTACTGGAACTCCGAGCGGAGCACACTGTCTTTTCCACCCCTCCCCCATCCCCCCCACGGACTGACATGTCCTCCGACACTCCTCTACAGCAGGATAGTTCTACCAGAGCTGTAGCACAAACGACCGGGGGGGGGGGGGTGTCACAGTCCCTTCTGAGTGTTCTGGGGGGGAGCCATGTAGTGACCCAGCACGCTGCGGACCGACATTATCTCACACTCATCAGGGCTGGAGGAAACGGAGGACAATTTACATACGGACAGAGAGCCCCAGGGGGCAATCAGACAGGACTGTTATGCATGCATCCTCGGAGAGGACATCCGGGCTAGGTGCCAGCTGATATCTTGCTATTGATGGGTATTGAATGACAATCACTATGCTAATGTGCCACGCATTCTCTCTGTCTGTATAACTTATAAAAGAGGTTGTTGCACATGCCTAAGCAACGTTTAAGCTCACCGAGCTACAAAGTGCGTTTCAATATGTTGGAGGAAATAAAACCTTGTACCCTTCCAGCTTGTTGCGTCTCGCCTGCTCACTTATCTCCAGAACATAACCTTTTTTTCCCTCACTGTCTGACATTAAATCATACTAAACTTTTATTGTTTTAGGTCAGTTAAGATTACCAAAATTATTTCTGTTTGCTAAATGCCAGAATAATGAGATAATTTTTTAGAGAATTTTATTGATATACAATTTTTTTTTTATTTTGTCTTTCAGCTGCTCCCTTTTGAGATCACTACAGTGTATCATCACCACATATTGCGATGATTTTCATGTCAATTTGGCAAGGATTTTCAGTGGCGTGTGCATCCCCTGTGAATGGGTAACCAACTTTCCTTCCCTCATTCTATTATGCTGAGCACCAAGCTAGAAGGCGGGAAGTACCATTTTTATATGATTTTGGTATGACCCGGCTGGGGCACAAACTCCTGGCTGTGGGGCGGATGTTCTACCTCTAGGAGGATGCTCTAGCTTAAATTCAAAGCTCGGTCATGGAGTTCCATAAGGCTCTGTGTCAGGTACTATTCTTTGTAATTTATACTGTATATGCTTCTAGAGAGGACAGATTTTGAGAAAATGTGACACCTTGAGGCAGGGCTGGACTGGCCATCTGGCAAACTGGGAATTTGCCCGGTGGGCCTACGCACATGTAGGCCGGTGCGTTGTCATCAATATAATTGTGTAACCATGGCTTCAAGGACCTGTGCACTGGCCTTTGAAATACTGACAGCAGCCCATTTGTTTATTTTCATTACTAACACCGGACTGCCCGATCAAAATCTCTTTGAATGGAGTAAGGGAAAATGGGCAAGCCAAATTATCATTTACGTGGGCTCCAAGGGAGCGCTGGCAGGACTCCAGTGAGGAATAGACAAACCAGCAAGGTGGGGAATGAGCTGGTGGAGCCTCACCGGGTGGAGGTTACTGTGGTGAGGGATGAAGTGACAGGAGAGCGCGCGCAGCCCCCAGTGACACACCCGCACGATGGCAGCAACCTGCACATAGGAGATAAAGCACACAGGTTAATAATTTCTTACACCAGTGTATAATTGACTTGCTGTCAGCAGCAGTATACCCAGACGAGCCAGCGTTGAATCACTGAAGGATGGTTCCTTAAGTAGGCTGGCTGATGAGAGGGCTCAGGTGTGTCCTCTCCCTCAGGTGTGATGATGAGCTGAGGAGAGATGAACAGGAAGGAAGGGGCGTGCTCTTGCCACCCATGACACCAGATAAAGCCTTGTGTGTCGAACTTTATGTTTTACCTGACTAATTCCAATATAAAGTCAAACTTCTGAGTGTATTTGAATGCAACATCAAGGCCCTCCCTATTCCAACAGCGGGAAAGGTGAGCGGGACAGGAGGATCCTACAGCTCTTCTACAGGTAACACACACCTTAGCATCTCATAATACTGTGTGACGCCAGCCTCAGCTTGAATATTCTGCAACATTAGGAATAGTTTTTGGGTCTGTCTGAATTTATTCGGTAAGAGTATGATGCATACCTGTCAACATTTAGGTTTCAAAGTACAGTATCTCACAAAAGTGAGTACACCCCTCATATTTTTGCAAATATTTTATTATATCTTTTCATGGGACAACACTGACGATATGACACTTTGATACAATGTAAAGTAGTCAGTCTACAGCTTGTATAACAGTGTAAATTTGCTGTCCCCTCAAAATAACTCAAAACACAGCCATTAATGTTTAAACCACTGAGTACATCCCAAAGTGAAAATGTCCACAATGTGCCCAAAGTGTCAATATTTTGTGTGGCCACCATTATTTTCCAGCACTGCCTTAACTCTCTTGGGCATTGATAGGATATTTTCAGGTTTCATTGATTATTCTATATGATTTTAATGCTGTATTATTCTATTTTATATTATAATTGTATCTGGTGCATATAATGAGCCAATGTCTGATTCTCTGTGTTTTTCCATTGTCTCAGAGCTTGAAAAGAATGTCTGTTTCTCAGTGTAAGATTAGGCTGAGCAAGATTGTAAATAATGACGAAGGTTTTTGTTTTATCATACCAAACTGTTCTGTTCAGAATGCCCAAAGTTAGGATGACCTAGGATGACCAGGTCATGTAAAGATCATAGCAGAATGTTCAGTGCTGTCTATAGATTAGAAGCAGTCTCGGGGAAAGATGGCTCCAGCCGTCTTTAGGTTTATATAAGGTCAGGGACGCCTGCCCAGGCTATAAGAAGCAACATCCTTGAACACATGTTAGGGAGTTGGTGCAAGCAAGCTCTGAGACATGTTATGCTGTGACCGATTGCCTCCTTTTTATGATCAGAAAGAGAATAAATGGCTCAGAACTTGGAAACCGCCTATTGATTATTGATTCAGTCTCAATCAACTCATTTTTGATCTAACATTTTTGGCGCCTGAACAGGGACTATACAAAAAAGATTATTTTGAATCACTCTTGTGAAATCTTTCATCACTCTACCAATCAGAGAACTTATGGTACCCCTTACTCTATAAGGGCAAGGTTAGTTTCATCAGGGACTTTTCCTTTTTGTCTGAAGGTAAGTGGTAACAACCCTCTGGGTGACCTACCCCTTTCTCGGTGTGAGGTAGTGTACAGTATACACCTCACCTGTGATGCTAATACCCTGACCAATCGGATGGGCAGGTGGTGTCCACAGGCTAACCGTTGTTATTACGGACCTATCACCATGCTGGAGCTCTGCAGTGCTGCTATCTGAAACTTCCATATGTATGGCGCACATATGGTGACGGGTGGTTGGTGGCTGTGCGGTCGTAAGGCATATTCCCATCTGCCTATGAATTGGGCAGGAACCTGTGGCCCCATCTTTGTGACTGACAACACCCTGATTATGTCAGCCGGTCAGGCAAGCAGAGGAAAGAGAGACCTATCACAGGATGCCATTTTCACACCACATGATTCCATCTGGGGTACGGACGTGCCAGAGCAGTTTAAGATACTTACTACAGGTCAAAAGGTAGTACAGTCGCTATTCCCTTGGGTGGGAATGGCAAAAAACACCTTGTGGATTGAGACTCTTAATTATAGACTACAGTCTTTTGTAAATTTTTTCTTAGCTGCCTGGAAAGGTGAAAGGGAGGAAATGACTGCTATAAGACTTGTAGCAACACAGAATAGAATGGTACTTGATCAGTTGACTGCCGCCCTTGGGGTGTGTGCGCAATTGTAGGTCAGTACTGTTGCACCTTTATACCGGCACATGATGCAGATGGAGATGTCATTGCCTCAGCCATACGTAATCTGACTGCTTTGCAGACTGCTGGAGCTAAGGATAATGTTAATGACTCATCACACTGGATAAACTGGTAGTTTTCCTCATGGAGGAGTCTCGTCATAAACTTGGTGATGATTTTTGTAGTGATACTTTTGATCTTCTCATGTTTCATTCCTTGCATCCGTGATATGATGCTGAAACTTGTTCATGTGAATTTAGTATTATATCACGAGGCCACCACTGGAGATGATGGGGAAACAACACCAGCTAAATGTTTTATGAGTACAGAGTAAAAGTATGACTGATGACTTCCGGTCTGGACGCCATGGTGATAGCAACTTAACGCTGAACCTCCCAGACCCAATCCAAGGAAAACATCTTCAAAATCAGACTTAACGGATTTTTGGAAGAATAAAAATCAAAAGACAAAAACACCATGCCTAACCAAAAACAGAAGAAACTGACATTCCCCAGGTCAGGACGCGCAGCGGCCGCAGAATCTGATCCCGTGGACCTCCGTTCAGAAAACGAGGAGCTGGACCTAGCTAACAAAAAGATTAGCTTGAAATCGCTATTTAATGAATTACGACGATTTCGGGCCGAATTTCATGAATTCAGAGAGGAACTAAAAAGGACGAACAGCAGAATGGACCAGGCCGAAAACCGAATCTTGGAAGCTGAAGAAAGAGTAAAAGTGCTTGAAGATTCTATGCTGGATTTACACAGAAAACAGTCAAGGCTGGAGGCTAAGCTAACCGACCAAGAAGGAAGACAGAGACGAGATAACATCAGAATTCACGGTCTGAAAGAAGGAGCTGAAGATAGTTTCAACACAGTGGTGGAATGCGTGGAATCCTTATTGAGAGAGAAGTTGGATATTCCACAAACCACCGATTTGAAGACAGAAAAGGCCCATCGTACATTAGCCGCAAAGCCAGCGGCAGAAGCGCCCCCACGTTTGGTGGTGGTAAGATTCTCCGATTTCAAAATAAAACAAGAGGTTGTAAGACGGGCTTGGCAGAAAAAAGGATTTATGCATCAAGACAGAAAAGTCTTCGTGGAGCATGATTACGCCCCTGAGGTTCTTAAAAAGCGACGGGAATATAACGACGCCAAAAAGGTTCTACGGGAACGGAATCTACGCTTTCAGACGCCATTTCCGGCGAAGTTAAGGGTCTTTTACAGTGAAGAGTCATGTCTCTATAATTCAGCGGAAGAAGCAACAATTGACATGGCGAGAAGAGGGCTCCCGGTAACGGTGTTTAAACCCGCAGCGAATCTGTGCGAGAAGATCAGAGCTCAAACGTGGTCCAGTCAGAGACCTTCAAAATCCACGGGCCAGCAGCGGGAAACCCAGCCCCAGAGCTACAAAGATAAGCTTTCCAGTTCCAGGAAGGAATAGTGACCTTTTTTTTTTTTTTTTTTTTTTTTTTTTTTTTTCAGCCATTCTGCACTTCCATCCCCCCTCCTACAAGGTAACAAACATTAAAGGAGGTGCAGAATCAGCATGTGGTAAAACCTTTCATGGAGCAGTTATAGCATTAGAAACAAATGTCTTCTTAATTTAAGGGGAAAAAAAAAATCTTGTTAAAATAGAAATGTAACAATGACCCACATGTTCTCTCCACACTAACAAATACTGTATTAAAGTGAATGTTTGCTGTGATGGGGGTGGGAGGGTGCACACAATCTCATAGGGTATAGGCATAAAAAAAAAAAAAAAAATCATTACAAATTCGGATTGGGATCTGAAATTCACGTTAAAAACATGGGACAACTTACAGGGGTAAGAGTGGGCCCTCAACACGTAACAGAGTTTGAGGAATTTCCCTCAGAGCCTACACTCCATCAGGGCTCTTACAGGGTCTTTAAAGAGACCCCAGCTCAGGAAGTTTTTTTGACAGTTTTTTGTTTTAAAGTTTCATACACTATGTTCTTAATGTTTTTTATGTTCTTAATGTTCTTTCAGTTTCTGAGTAGCAAAAAAGAGGGCCACCACACTGTTATACTAAATAAGAAAATACAATGGAGAAACAGGGTGTAACCAAAATATCCTCATATAATGTAAAAGGGATCCTGAATCCAGTTAAAAGATCCAAGATTCTACGCAAAATGAAAAAAGACAAAGCAGAAATAATATTTTTACAAGAAACCCACCTAACAGACGTGGAACACACTAAACTCAATAGACAAGGGTTTAAAATTATCTCTTCATCTTCATATAAATCAGGGAGGAGGAGGGGAGTAGCGACATTGATATCAACCAAAATTACATTTGAAAAAAAATCAGAACACAAAGATAAAGAAGGGAGGTACAGTTTGGTAATTGGGCGGCTAGAGGGAGAAGATATCACCCTGCTGAATGTATATGCACCACCAGGGGCTTAACCACTTGCGCTCCATTGTTCCGCGGGCGGGCAAGTCTCTGCGTCCTATGACGCACGAGGGCGCACGAGAGCGCGCTCGTGCGCCCTCGTGCACATGACGCATGATAAGGATATTGATGGTGATGGTGTAGGTGGTGTGCCCTCCAAGCGCCACTGAAAAAAAAATCTGCAAACACAGCCGCGAACAGATTAGTTCATCTGATTGACCTCTCATTCGACTAATAAGAGCCTTGAATTGGGTTTCTGAAACCTTGAGGAGCCAATGAATGAAAATCTAGGAAGGAGGACCCGCCTACTGTGAACGCAGGAGCCAATTGAAGCACAGAAATTCAGGCTGGGTGAAGCGATATTTACTGCTGCAGAAGGACTCTGTACGAATCTACTACAGACCCAGGCTCACCCAGCAGCATGGAGAACACCCACAAGTGGGACCTGCACTCATTCCAGCAGAATAGACGGAGGCCGACGACAAAAGTCGTAAATCATTTGCCAAAACGGCAATAATGGAATTATGTTGATCGGGATCCACGAGCGGAGTAGCGTCGCGTTCGTCTGACAATGGGGGAAGAACTGTTCGCCGCAACTCTGCTGCTTTGAAGAGGTAAGGTGTTATAAGCTAAATTATTATTTATCCCTGAAAACTGTAATCCAAAAATGACTTTTGACCGATCGGTAAATTACAACTGTACTGCGCACGAAGTACGTGCGCCGCGATAAACGGTTCATTTGCCGTGTTCGGACCGTGAACGCCCCCCCCCCCCCCGCTGCAGAAGAGGAGCGGGGGGGGGCATGGTCCGAACGCCCCCTGGTCCGCGGGAGGAAGCATATCAGTCTATTCCATCATGTAGCGATGGCCCTCTTCTGCAGCGAGGGGGGGGGGGCGTTCACGGTCCGTTCACGGTTCCCCCCCCCACACACACACACACGGTAGCGAGGGGGGGGGGGAGCTGCTGTGAAAGCATGCAAGGAGTGTAATCCGTCATGTAGAGGGCTGAATTTGGTCCTTGGTAGCGGGGGGGGGGACGACCCCCCGCCCACACACACACACACAGACACAGCCCTGAGTGTGACCTTTCATTAGAGCCTAAAATGAAGATTCTACATTGAATTATTCAAAAGTTACAGACGTTTTTCCAAACTGTGCCATTTGGCACAGTTCCAAAACGCCTGGGAACAGCCTGAGAACAAAGCTGTGTAAAATATTCATTTTTTGTGGTATTGTTACCAAATTTGGATCTCAGCTGGATAACACTTGGTTCTACATTTCTGTTGCATTTTCCAGCCGGATCGGACAGCTGTGTGTTATTTACAAGCATTTGTATCCAAAAAAACACTGTGTCCAATTTTTTTTTCTTCAAGTTCAGTATGTTTAGATGACTGTAACTCAGTGGCCGGAGCATGTAGAGAGATTATGTTTTTTTTGCCAAAAAATTCAAAGTGTTTTCTTTTAAATGAGACCAACCCCATGAAGATGCTGCAAAGGGTTGAATAACAGCTTTCGATTTACTTTGGGCACATTATTTTTTGGCATTTTTAGGAAAATTACCCGGAGTGCAAGTGGTTAATGGAAATTTTATAAAAATGTATTCGACCTAATGATAACTAAAGCCCAAGGTTTAGTGATATGTGGTGGAGACTTCAATCTAAGACTGAATCCATACTGGGATGCAACAGGTAATTCACATCAAAATAACACTCAAAGTAGGAAAACTCGGATGCTACTAAAAGAAATGGGAATCTGTGACGTATGGAGGGAATTCAACCCCAATGTAAAAGATTATACTTTTTATTCAACACCACATTCATCTTACTCAAGGATTGATTACTTTTTTATGTTTAATAGAGACATTGGAAGAGTAAAAACATGTAAAATAGGACTGATGGATCTCTCTGACCACAGTCCAATCTATATGGACTTAAACATCCAAAAATACACAAATAATACATTTTCCTGGAGGTTGAATTCAAATGTCCTGAAAGGACCACTGAAAGATGAATTGGAACCAGATATTTTCAGATATTTGGAAGAAAACGATAATGGAGAAGTATCCCCTTTAATACTGTGGGATGCGTGCAAAGCTGTAATAAGGGGAAAAATTATTGCAAAACTGGCAACCCAAAAGAAACTGAGACAAGAAAAACTAATCACACTAGAGTCAGAACTCAAGAACCTAGAAAAAGAACACAAAGACAACACTCATTCTAATGGCTCGCTCAAGATTAAAGAAATTAAAAATCAAATAAATGAGATCTACACAATAGAAATCCAGAAGAAACTTACATTTCTGAAACAAAAACACTATGAAGCAGGCAGTAAATCGGCAAAATTACTAGCCTATAAATTGAGGAAACAACAAACAGAAAGAGCAATCTACAAAATCAGAGACCCAGTATCAAAGGAAATAAAATTCAGAATTCAGGATATTCTTAAAAGCTTCGAGAATTACTACAAGAACTTATACTCCCACAAAAAACATAAAAACACATCCGAGACATTCCTAAACACATTAAACCTTCCCCAACTTACGGAATCACAAAATAAAACACTACTGTCAGAAATACAACCTAAAGAATTGGAAAAAGCAATTATGAAACTTAAAGCTAACAAATCCCCAGGAGCAGATGGCTATACAGCAGAATGGTACAAAACCTTTAAACAGCAACTATCTCCTCTCCTCCTAAAAACATTTAACTATGTCCTCCACACAGGGGAAATCCCCCCCTCCTGGAGAGAAGGGGTCATTGCAGTTATACCTAAACCTGAAAAGGATAAACTAGAATGCTCCAACTACAGACCAATCAGTGTATTAAATCAGGACTATAAGCTTTTTACCATTATCCTTGCCAAAAGGTTAGAAAACATACTGACAGACTTAATTCACTTAGACCAAACAGGTTTTATAAGACAAAGACAGACACAAGACAACATTCGACGCACTTTACACATAATTCATCATATAAAAAAATATAACTTAAATGCAGTCATATTGGGATTAGATGCTGAAAAAGCATTCGATTCGGTTGACTGGTCTTTCCTATATAGAATCTTATCCAGTTTCAATTTTCATAACAACTTCATTAGAACTATACAGGCATTATATAAAAAACCAACAGCTAAAATAAGGATTAACGGTAATTTATCATCATCTTTTGAGCTGGAAAGAGGATGTCGTCAAGGCTGCCCCCTGTCTCCACTGCTCTTTGCAATCTTCATAGAACCCCTGAGCCAATGGATAAGACAAAATCAAAAAATTCAGGTTATTACACTTGGTCAGAAGGAACATAAAATAGCACTCTTTGCTGATGACATTTTAATATAGAATGCGGTGATCTTCCTCCTTCACCGTTCTCTGTCCCACCTGGAGAAGCCCGGGAATATGGTGAGGATCATGTTCTTTGACTTCTCCAGTGCTTTCAACACCATCCAACCGATGATCCTGAAGGACAAGCTGCTGCGCGCAGGGGTGGACCAGCACCTGTCATCATGGATCCTGGACTACCTCACGAACCGGCCTCAGTTTGTGAGAACCCGGGACTGTGTGTCCGACACGATCATCAGTAGCACGGGGGCCCCCCAGGGAACGGTGCTGGCTCCCTTCCTGTTCACTCTTTATACTGCGGACTTCTCACACAACACAACACACTGCCATCTACAGAAGTTCTCTGATGACTCTGCGATCGTTGGCCTCATCTCCAATGGAGATGAAGCTGAGTACAGAGGGCTTATCCAGGACTTCGTGGACTGGTGCCATCGGAACTGCCTCCAGATCAACGCGAGGAAAACTAAGGAGCTGGTGGTGGACTGCCGCAGGCATGGGCAGCCCCTCACAGTACCAGTAAATATACAGGGAACAGACATCGAGATGGTGACATCCTATAAGTACCTGGGTATTCATCTGAACAATAAACTAGACTGGTCACACAATACTGATGCACTCTACAAGAAGGGACAGCGCAGGCTGTTCCTGCTGAGGAGACTCAGGTCTTTTGGTGTACAAGGGGCGCTGCTGAAGTCATTCTATGACACGGTGGTGGCATCAGCCATCACTTTTGGAGTGGTCTGCTGGGGCAGTGGCATTACTGCAGCCGATAGGAAGAGACTGAACAAACTGATTAAGAAAGCTAGCTCTGTCCTGGGGCAGCGCCTTGATCCGATGGAGGAGATAGGAGAGAGAAGGACGGCGGCTAAACTGTCATCTCTGCTGGAGTCCGAGTTCCACCCTATGCAGGACATACTGAATGCACTGAGGAGCTCATTTAGCAGCAGACTACATCATCCCAGGTGCACAACCGAGAGGTTTCGTAGGTCCTTCCTACCAACGGCTGTCAGACTGTACAACCTAAGCAGGGCTGCTCGCAGAGATAGCAAAAAGACGTAACAAACTAATAGTTTTTTGAATGCAAAAGATGCAATAGACTTACACAATGGTCCCCTCCGGCATACAACTAGGAACATACCGGTCGCTATGGAGGGTGAGAATATGTATGGGCACATAATCATACCATGTAGGATAACTAAGTAGACGGTTATGCTGTTTCATTCCATCTAGCAACAATGCTCTGCACTGTGTGTGTTTATATATTTGCATATTTATTCCATCTAGCTACAATGCTCAGCACTGGGTGTGTTTATATATTTATATATCTACATATTATTCCATCTAGCTACATTGCTCCGCACTGTGTGTGTTTATATACTTGCATATTTATTCCACCTAGCTGCAATGCTCCGTACTGTGGGTGTTTATATATTTACATATTTATTCCATCTAGCTACAATGCTCTGCACTGTGTGTTCATATATTCATATATTTATTCCATCCAGCTACAATGCTCTGCACTGTGTGTCTGTGTGTGTGTGTATATATATATATTTTATAGTAATACGTACATATGTTTATTAGCTGCTCTTGCTTGCTTGTTTTTTTTCTTGCCTTCTGATTGTTGCTCTGAGTGTTGCTATCCCTGTGCTGTTGCAATCCTGGAATTTCCCCGTTGTGGGACTAATAAAGGCTTATCTTATCTTATCTTAATATACCTAGGGCAGCCAGACACTTCTTTTCCAGAACTAATCTCAGTTTTTTCAGACTATGGAGATTTATCAGGGTACAAATTAAACATGCATAAAACCCAAGTTTTAACATTCAACTATGACCCAAATCATTAGTCACTAAGTGAACTCAAAACTAACTGGGAGTTGGAATCTATGAAATATCTGGGGGTCAATATCCCGAAACAACTCGACAAAATTATAACACTAAACTATGATCCACTGGTGACAAAAATAAAATCTGACCTAGCAAGATGGAATATGATACCATTCTTAGGTACTGCACAAAGAATTGAAGCAGTCAAAATGAATATACTTCCACGTCTTCTATACCTTTTCCAAACAATACCGGTAGAACCTCCCAAAAAAACATGGCAGGAGCTGGACAGAAGGATCTCAAGATTCATATGGCAGGGCAAGAGACCTAGAATCAGATATAGAACCCTACAGCTAAACAAAGACAAAGGTGGGCTCGCGCTGCCAAATATCAGCGACTATTTTATAGCTGCACAAATTAAAACTTTAGTAGAGATATGTAACCCAGTCTACACTGCACAATGGACAGAGATGGAAGGCCAAATAACAAGTGACATCCCCCTACAGGCGATAATAGGGAACAATGCCTTACCTAAACTCTTGAATAACACTAACCCGTGGATAGAGACCCCGCTAAAAATTTGGTTTAAGATAGTCAGAGAAAATGAAGCTAAAGAGCCCTATCGACTTCTGCAATGGATTGCCTATGATCAAGACTTTACCCCCAATAAAACAGACACTAGATTTAAAGAGTGGAAAGAGAAAGGGCTGATAAAATATTACGATTTTTTTTAAGGGGCAAACTTTAAGAAGTTTTGAAGATTTGAAAAAACAAGGACTAATAAATGAATGAATGAATGAATTGAATGAATTTATTTCGGATAATACAGTACAGGTTAAAAGAAACTGTATAATATAACAACAAGGTCAAATTAGACAAAGACTCCTTCTACTAAACAATTCCACGTGAGTTATCCGAAATGGGTGATGGCTGAAGCCGCAGCTTATATTGCCCACCCATATTCCATCCAAGAATTCAAAGAAAAAAGAGTAAACAAGACAAGAGTGATTACAATTTAGAACAAAGCTAAGACAAAGTGTGACTGAGAGAAAAAAAAAAAGAAAACTAAGCTAAGCTAAGTTAAGCGGTTACTATTCAAGACAAATCTACGACAGAATGTCACAGAGAGAGAGAGAAAAAAAAAAAAAAAACTAAGCTACAACACAACACAGGCTGGATATGTCAATCCTTATGTGAGTTTACATGTCGTCTTGTAAATATGTTTGGAGTATTTCTTCCTTTAGTTTTTGTTTAAATTGTCCAAGCATTGTACATGATTTTAATTCAGGTCCATAATCGTTCCATAATCTGACTCCTTGCACTGAAATACAGTGTTGCTTGGTGGTTGTTCTCACTGTAGGCTTTTGAAATATACATGTTCCTCTGAAGTGATATCGTTTCTCCCTTGTTTGGAACAACTTTTGGATATTTGCGGGCAGTGATAAATTCTTCACTTTGAACATTATTATTGCGGTTTTAAAGTCAACCAGATCTTTCAACTTGAGAGTTTTTTGTTTAAGAAAAAGTGGGTTTGTTGGTTCCCTGTAAGCTGTTTTGTTTATTATTCTAATAGCTCTCTTTTGAAGCATAAAGAGTGGATATATGTTTGTTTTGTATGTATTTCCCCATACTTCATTACAATATGTCATGTATGGGAGTATTAATGAATGATACAAGGTGTATAGTGTGGGTTGATTCAGCAAATATTTCACTCTGTGTAATATTGCAATTGATTTGGAAACTTTACCTTTGATATAATTAATATGTGACTTCCAACACAGTTTGTTATCAATTATTACTCCAAGGAATTTAGTTTCAGATACCCTTTCAATCTCTACACCATTTACACTGAGTTTGGGTACTGGATTGTTGTGATGGTTGTTAAAGACTATAAATTTTGTCTTACTTAAATTGAGCGTTAATTTGTTTGAATCAAACCACAGTTTAAGCTTTCCTAATTCCTTCCCGAGTGTATCCAGGAGTTGTTCCAAATTGTTTCCACTGCATAGCAGATTAGTGTCATCGGCAAACAATATTAAGTCCATTTTTTCTGAGACTTTACATATATCGTTTATATACATATTGAATAATAATGGTCCCAAAACTGAACCCTGTGGGACTCCACAGGTGACCTTCAGCAACTCTGAGTTTTTGTTGCTAACACATACATACTGATATCTATTCTTGATATCTTCTCTGATATCTATTCTTTAAGTAACTACTTAACCAAATCAAGATCTTTACAGGTTCTTTCAGCTTAGACACCACATAAACAATATACTTAAAAAGGAGGATTTGGAAAGGGCCCAGTCAGGTGTTCTGAAAGTCTTCTTAATGGCATATAAAAGGATCCTAGGGATCAGATACATTTCTAAAATATACCAAGGTCTTCAAGACTTAAAAGGAGACAACACATCATATATAAAAGAGAGATGGGAAAAAGAGGGGAATTTCACTTTACAATTGGAAATATGGGAAAAGCTAAATAAACAGCAATGGAAAAGTACCTCATCCCTGCAGTGGAGAGAATTTGGATGGAAAAACTTGGTAAGATTTTTCAGAACACCTGCACAAAACAAATTTACCCATAAGGGGTTGAACTGTTGGCGCTTGTGTGGTGAAAAGACTGCAAATCATTTTCATGTGTTTTGGTCATGCCCAGTTATCCACCAATATTGGACCAATGTACAGACAATATTGGGGAAAATATTCAAAATAACAGTTCCCTTTTCTTTTGTAACTTTGTATTTGGGTTTACTACCGGACTCACTGGAAAGACGAGGAGATAAATACTTATTCAATGTTTTAATATTGGCAAGTAAAAAAGCCCTAACTAAAAAATGGATGCTGAAGGACTGTCCTACACCTGAAGATTGGATTAACGTGATTCAAGACATTTACTCGATGGAAAAGTTGACATTCGCACTGAGACAGGACATGGATGGGTTCATGAACTTTTGGCAACCCTGGATCGCATATTGTCTTCCATTAGATCTAATCTCTGACTAATACCATTTCAGTAATGGTCCCGCTCTTTGTTCCAAAGCTACTCAGATGCTCTTTTACTTTTAATTACTTAATTTTCTGTTTGTTTGTTTTTTGCTGTTCTGTTTGTTTATTTTTTTTAAAAATTTAATTCTCTTTAATTTCTCTTTTTCTTTCACTTTAAAAAAGAGGGGGTGTTGTATTAACTATCCTACCAATGTTGTCAAATAGCAAAAAATAAGGGAACGTGTGATGAAAATGTAAACAATGCAATGCTGTAATGACCTGTATACCCTTTACAAAAACTTAAATAAAAAAAAAAAAATAAAATGCTCACCTCTAAAAAAAAAAAAAAAAAAAAAAAAGTACGACTGATATGCAGAAAACCAGAAGGAGATGTATGTTCATGATGTGAATTTAAAATGTACTGAGTTGCAAGAGTAATCAAATATGTCTTGAAGTTCAGAGAAGCTGTGTTATCCTTATTTGAAATTTTTCACTTTATCCTGTTTATGTTGTTTTAATATATGTTGTATTTGAAACCACTATGTTACTAATCACTATTTAGCCAGTATACAGTTTTACTGTATTGATTGTTGTTTGATTGTTGATACCTTGTTGCAGTTTCACATTCAGGTACTAATACACATAGGTTAGGATGCAAGCACACATAGATATCTAATACAAACATACACATGTTTTTTTACACATATAATCATTTTTAGTCATTTTTTATTGTTCTTTATTGAAGTTACATTTCCATATAAGTATTAACTTTTTATTAAATCACTGCTAATCTACTGACACATAGAACAACAAATACATACACTATTCATCTCAATTTACATATTTATTCCATCTAGCTACAATGCTCTGCACTGTGTGTTCATATATTCATATATTTATTCCATCCAGCTACAATGCTCTGCACTGTGTGTCTGTGTGTGTGTGTGTATATATACAGTATATTTCATAGTAATATGTACATATGTATATTAGCTGCTCTTGCTTGCTTGTTTTTTTTCTTGCCTTCTGATTGTTGCTCTGAGTGTTGCTATCCCTGTGCTGTTGCAATCCTGGAATTTCCCCCTTGTGGGACTAATAAAGGCTTATCTTATCTTATCTTATCTTATCTTATCTTATGGTTAATCACCATCACTGGTTTAATTTTTCCCTTTTATGACTTAATTAGATGATTGATTTCTTTTTTGAAATAAAAGGTATTACAGTGATCCCTCGCTACTTCACGCCTCACCTTTCGCGCCCTCAGTGCATCGCGGATTTTTCAAAAATATTCATCAAAAATTCAAAATTGAGAAAAAAGTTGCCCGGGCGCTAGCAGAAGGCAGGGAGACTACACGGAGAGCCGGCACAACTCAAAATCCACCTCTCTGATTCGCTGGCCAGCATCTCCCCCCCTAAGAGATTTTGTTCTCATGTTGGCTCAGCTCAGGAATCTCGCAAGCTGATTGGCCGAGACGTGGCTGCTGCCTTTACGCCTCCTCCTGCTGCCTCTACGCGTTCCCGTCGAGAGAGAGAGTGAGAGAATGAACGTACGTATTATTTATATTATTTATACATTATTTTATGTATATTATTTATATTATTAATATTTTATTTACATGTTTCAAACTATTCTTTAATGTTCTAATGATAACATATGCATTTATAGGGTTAATATACACTTATTGATATTATACACAAAAAAAAATGTATGTAAAAAATGGGGGGGGGTGACGCTACTTCACGGTTTTTCACTTTTCGCGGTCGGTTCTGGACCCCATTAACCGCGATAAGTGAGGGATCACTGTATCCTCACATGCTCCCAAGGAAATGAAACATTCCAGCGGTGCTCAGGAGTGGCAGCGGGGCTGATGGCGGACTCTCCTCATTAAAAAGCGAGTTAGGATCTTTTGCAATAAAATGCTTTAGCATAAAATGCACCGGAACTTAGCGAGCTGCCCAATGAGGTTTTAGAAGCCATAGTGTTTCATCTCTGATGCTTTTTAAGCATCAAAGGGGGGTATGATAGGATATTTTCAGGTTTCATTGATTATTCTATATGATTTTAATGCTGTATTATTCTATTTTATATTATAATTGTATCTGGTGCATATAATGAGCCAATGTCTGATTCTCTGTGTTTTTCCATTGTCTCAGAGCTTGAAAAGAATGTCTGTTTCTCAGTATAAGATTAGGCTGAGCAAGACTGTAAATAATGACGAAGGTTTTTGTTTTATCATACCAAGCTGTTCTGTTCAGAATGCCCAAAGTTAGGATGACTTAGGATGATCAGGTCATGTAAAGATCAAAGCAGAATGTTCAGTGCTGTCCATAGATTAGAAGCAGTCTCGGGGAAAGATGGCTCCAGCTGTCTTTAGGTTTAGATAAGGTCAGGGACACCTGCCCAGGCTATAAGAAGCAACATCCTTGAACACATGTTAGGGAGTTGGTGCGAGCAAGCTCTGAGACACATTATGCTGTGACTGGTTGCCTCCTTTTTCTGATCAGAAAGAGAATAAATGGCTCAGAACTTGGAAACCGCCTATTGATTATTGATTCAGTCTCAATTCATTTTTGATCTAACAGGCATGGAGTTCACTAGAGCTTCACAGGCTGCCACTGGAATCCTCTTCCATTCCTCCATGACGACATCATGGAGCTGGTGGATGTTAGAGACCTTGCGCTCCTCCACCTTCCATTTGAGGATTACCCACAGATGCTCAATAGGGTTTAGGTCTGGAGACATGCTTGGCCCGCCCATCACCTTTATCCTCAGTTTCTTTAGCAAGGCAGTGGTCATCTTGGAGGTGTGTTTGGGGTTGTTATCATGTTGGAATACTGCCCTGGAGCCCAGTTTCCAAAGGAAGGGGATCATGTTCTGTTTCAGTATTGCACAGTACATGTTGGCATTCATGGTTCCCTCAATGAACTGTAGCCCCCAATGCCGGCAGCACTCATGCAGCCCCAAACCATGACACTCCCACCACCATGCTTGACTGTAGGCAAGACACACTTGTCTTTGTACTACTCACTGACACCATCTGAACCAAATAAGTTTATCTTAGTTTCATCAGACCACAGGACATGGTTCCAGTAATCCATGTCCTTTGTCTGCTTGATTTCAGCAAACTGTTTGCGGGCTTTCTTGTGCATCATCTTTAAAAGGGGTTTCCTTCTGGGACGACAGCCATGCAGACCAATTTGATGCAGTGTGCGGCTTATGGTCTGAGCACTGACAGGCTGACCCTCCACCCCTTCAACCTCTGCAGCAATGCTAGCAGCACTCATATGTCTATTTTCAAAAGACAACCTCTGGACATGACGCTTAGCACGTGCATGCAACTTCTTTGGTCGACCATGGTGAGGCCTGTTTTGAGTGGAACCTGTCCCGCTGTATGGTCTTGGCCACCATGCTGCAACTCAGTTTCAGGGTGTTGGCAATCTTCTTATAGCCTAGACCATCTTTATGTAGAGCAACAGTTCTTTTTTACAGATCCTCGGAGAGTTCTTTGGCATGAGGTGCCATGTTGAACTTCCAGTCATCAGCATGAGAGAGTGTGAGAGTGATAACACCAAATTTAACACACCTGCTCCCCATTCACACCTGAGACCTTTTAACTCTAATGAGTCACATGACACCAAGGAGGGAAAATGGCTAATTGGGCACAATTTACTTAGGGGTGTACACACTTTTGTTGCCAGCGGTTTAGACATTAATGGCTGTGTGTTGAATTATTTTGAGGGGACAGCAAATTTACATTGTTATACAAGCTGTACAAAGACCACTTTACATTGTATCAAAGTGTCATATCTTCAGTGTTGTCCCATGAAAAGACACAATAAAATATTTACAAAAATGTGAGGGACTGTAGAGAAAGGATGCAGGCGAGGCAACGAGCTGAATGACACAGAACTTTATTCTCTAACAACACATAAGCAAAACAGCTATAAGCCTCCAGCACCACAGGGGTGAGGCTGAAAAGCCTCTCAGGTCTTTGTGCACTCCCTTTTTATATCTTTAACACCATGCACGGAGACCCAGAATTTCCAACCCTCATATATTATGTATAGGACAAAGCCTGTGCGGCACATTAACATGACATTACGCCGGCGCCACTATCAAACACTTCTTCTCTGATCGGCCACAGTGGCTCTGGTCATTCTTCCTTTTCCCGGGGGGTGCATTGTCCTCTACTGTCCCATCTGATACCTCCAGGTGACACCTCCTCTTTCGGTCCATTGTTCCCTGGATGGAGAAGTCCAACACCACGCCCCTCTTTGGGTGTGAGAAAACGCTCACACACTGTGCCCCACACAGCCCCCCCCCCCCCCCGAACACCCAGAAGGGGCACTACCCCCCCCAATCCCATCCTTTGGGCTTGAACTGTGGCCCATAGCGGCTGCGGCGGGGGGTCACTGGTCCAATCGAACCGCCCTGCTGGTGAGGTGTACCGGAGGGCACGTCAGTCTGTGGAGGGAAAGAGGAAGGGGGGGGGACACCTTATGTTTCACCCCAGATTCCAGCAAGTTGAATGGTCCGTAATACGGTGGTGGCAGCAAGGTCCGGTGTGCATCATGCCTGACGGAAACAAAACCAGCATTCTGCAGGGTTTCTGGGATGAAGGTGCGGGGACACAATGGTGGGCCAGCCCAGTACGTTAAAAGCCTCCGGGCCGCGCAAAAATTGTGTGGGCGGATCAGCCTCGGGTGCGGGATTTTCCGGTGAAAACTCTCCGGTGATCAGCAGCGGCTGAGAAAAAAAACGAGTTCTGCTGGGGAGGCTGCGGAATCCTCTTTACGTGCGGCACGCAGCCCAAAGGGACCCAGGGAAGGCGGTCGGCCCAATTTCCTGAACAAATGTCCTGATGGTGGATCCATTTCCTCCGCCAGTGCGTGGTAATCCCGAGTCACCCACAACAGCGAGTTGGCCAGGTTCACTCTTGCTGCGGCCGGTTGGTTCCTGAAGCAGGCTTGTCGCTTGTTGTGTGGCACGCGCGTCCGGCGCAGTGACCACATAGTAGTATTTTGTGTCATCCTTTGCTATCCCGCGGAGTGCGCAGTGGGCTTCTATGCGCTGAAACCCCGCTGTTGGGTTGTGAAAACAGAGCCCGGGAGCTTGACTGAAACAGCGCACACAGCGCTGATGCTCTCTCTTCCAGCCGTCTCCAGGGTTATGATCGGCTCACTTTCCATGGCACGCCTTGGGTCACCAATGTGGCTTGCTCTCCATGGCACGTCTTCGTTCACCAGTGTGGAGAAAAGGAATTGGCGACTCTTGGCTTGCTCTCCATGGCACGTCAGGATCCCAGTGTGGAGAAAGGATTTAGGGCCTCCATGGCACGTCAGGGGTCACCAGTGTAGAGAAAGGATGCAGGCGAGGCAACAAGCTAGACGACACAGAACTTTATTCTTTCTGTAACAACATTTAAGCAAATCAGCTATAAGCCTCCAGCGCCATAGCGCAGAGGCTGAAAAGCCTCTCAGGTCTCTGTGCACTCCCTTTTTATATCTTTAATACCATTCATGGAGACCCGGAATTTCCAACCCTCATACATTATGTATGTGTGGCACATTAACATGACATTACGCCGGTGCAGCTATTAAACACTTCTTCTCTGAGCGGCCACAGCGGCTCTGGTCATTCTTCCTCTCTCCGGGGGGTGCATAGACCTCTATTGTCCTATCTGATACCCCCCCCCCCCCCCCCCGTGACACCTCCTCTTTTGGTCCACTGTTCCCTGGGTGGAGAAGTCCAACACCGTGCCCCTCTTTGGGTGTGAGAAAATGCTCACACACTGTGCCCCCACAAGGAGTACTCACTTTTGTGAGATACTGTATGTGAGGTTTTCCGTTGGGGTGGGGATTACAAAATAGGCTATTAATAGGCCATAAATAGCCTATAATATAACAGAAAATACTGCATCTTTGCTCATATTATTTTTGATTTTTAATTTATGAGAAAAAAAACTCACAAATTTATGAGTAAAGCCTCAAATTTATAAGAAAAAAGGCTCTAAATTAGCATGAAACACAAATTATGAGGAAAAAGTTGATTTAAGTGGGAAAAATCTTTCAAATTTACAAGGAAAAAGTAGTAAATTTAGAATAAAACTGTCATAAATTTATGCTAAAACAAACTCTCCAGACTAAACACACATCTCAGTAACTTCTTCTTAAACTACTTTTGGGTGATTACTCTCATGTATGAGTGATAATATATTAAGATAACTTACTTTTGCTTGTGTACATTTTCAGGATACTCTACCACCTAAATTAGAGATTTTTTTTAAATTGAAAATGTGGAATATTTTTATGTGAATTTGCAGAGTTCTCATAAATTGTCTTTTTTCTTGTGATTATTTTTATTCTTTTTAAATGATAGATTAATAAAATTTTGAAACTTCATGAAAAAATTTTGCTCATGGATTGACATTTTTTTCTTGAATTTGTGACTTTTGTATCATAAACTGGCATAATTTTTTCTTCCATCTTTGCACTTTTGCCTCAAAAATTTCCCCTCCTCTTTTCATTGATTTTTTCTTTGATTATAAGCAAACAAACCACATTTCGCTGTGATTTTCAGATCTTTGTCTATGCAATTTATTCATTTACTTTTTCTTAATGAATTCAGTACATCTTCTAAATAACTTCTTGTGTTTACATTCTCAATGACTGTAATTGTACATATGTGAATTTTCTCCCTCATAAATTTGCAACTTTTGCCAAGAATTTGTAATTATTATCTTGCAGGTTGTTTTTCTTATAATTTTGCATTTTTTTCTCATTAATTTAGTACATATTTTAAATAAGTTCGCGTACCAGCATGGCATTGGGGTGGAGGATGCGGTGATCTTCCTCCTTCACCGTTCTCTGCCCCACCTGGAGAAGCCTGGGAATGTGGTGAGGATCATGTTCTTTGACTTCTCCAGTGCTTTCAACACCATCCAACCGATGATCCTGAAGGACAAGCTGCTGTGCGCAGGGGTGGACCAGCACCTGTCATCATGGATCCTGGACTACCTCACAAACCGGCCTCAGTTTGTGAGAACCCGGGACTGTGTGTCCGACACAATCATCGGTAGCACGGGGGCCCCCCAGGGAACGGTTTTGGCTCCCTTCCTGTTCACCCTTTATACTGCGGACTTCTCACACAACACAACACACTGCCATCTACAGAAGTTCTCTGATGACTCTGCGATTGTTGGCCTCATCTCCAACGGAGATGAAACTGAGTACAGAGGGCTTATCCAGGACTTCGTAGACTGGTGCCATCGGAACTGCCTCCAGATCAACGCGAGGAAAACTAAGGAGCTGGTGGTGGACTGCCGCAGGCAAGGACAACCCCTCACAGCACCAGTAAATATACAGGGAACAGACATCGAGATGGTGACATCCTATAAGTACAGTGGGGTAAAAAAGTATTTAGTCAGCCACCAATTCTGCAAGTTCTCCCACTTAAAAGATGAGAGAGGTCTCCAGTTTTCATCATAGGTATACCTCAACTATGAGAGACAAAATAAGAAAAAAAAAAATCCAGAAAATCACATTGAAGGATTTTTAATGAATTAATTGGTAAATTCCTCGGTAAAATAAGTCGTCGGCCTCCGTCGGTCTATGATGACCATGGAAGAGAATCCTAAACGTCTACTCTGCTGGAACAGCACCGCCTGTGGCTGAACAGGCCGATGCGCGAATGACAGTCCTTGTCACACAGGTCGCACTTGTGGGTGGTCTCCGTGCTGCTGGGTCTGTGGCGGTTCTTCCTGCGGGTCCTTTTTTCATCTGCTGCAGCAGTCAGTCTCTTTTCACCCGCCTTGAGCTGTCTGGTCAGGGTGCCTCTCCTTTTGGAGCAGTCCGTTGCAAGGTCCTCCCAGCGCTCTGTGTTGATATCCAGGGCCTTCATGTCTCTCTTGCAGACGTCTCTAAAGCGCAGCTGTGGGCGGCCAACGTCTCTCCTGCCAGTTGCCAGTTCTCCATAGAGGACGTCTTTGGGGATTCTGCCATCCTCCATACGGTGAACGTGGCCTAGCCAGCGGAGCCTGCGCTGCCTGAGTAGAGTGAACATGGAGGGAAGGCCGGCGCGGGACAGAACTTCTGTGTTGGGCACTTTGTCCTGCCAGGATATGTCCAGGATGTGGCGAATGCAGCGCAAGTGGAAGGAGTTCAGTCTCTTTTCCTGCCGGGCGTATGTTGTCCACGTCTCACTCCCATAGAGCAGTGTGCTGATGACGCAGGCGTTGTACACTGCCATCTTCGTCTTGACAGAGAGTTTGGGATTCTCCCACACTCGTGTGGTGAGGCGAGCAAGTGTGAAGGCTGATTTTCCAATCCTCTTGTTGATCTCTGTATCAAGGGAGAGGTTGTTGCTGATCGTGGACCCCAGGTACGTGAACTGATTCACGACCTCCAGCTTGTAGTCATCAATGGTGATGGTTGGTGGTGCTTCCGTGCCTTGCGCCAAGACGTTAGTCTTCTTCAGGCTGATGGTAAGCCCGAAGTCCTTGCATGCCTGGGAGAAGCGGTCCATCAGGGTCTGAAGCTCCTGCTGTGTGTGGGTTGTGACTGCAGCGTCTGCGAACAGCATGTCTCTGATTAGAGCCTCGCGTACTTTGGTTCTGGCTTTCAGGCGGGCGAGGTTGAAAAGCCTGCCGTCAGATCTTGTGTGCAGGTAGATTCCCTCTGTTGCTGTGCTGAAGGCATGCCTCAGGAGCATAGCAAAGAAAATCCCAAAGAGGGTTGGCGCAAGTACACAGCCCTGTTTCACTCCGCTGCGTATGTTGAATGGCTCTGAGACGTTGCCATCGTGCTGCACTATCCCCTGCATGTTGGTGTGAAACGATTCGATGAGGCTTTGCAACTTTGGTGGGCATCCTATCTTTGGCAGGATCTTGAAAAGGCCCTCTCTGCTGACCAGATCGAACGCTTTGGTGAGGTCGATGAAGGCAACGTACAGAGGCATGTTCTGTTCTCTGCATTTCTCCTGGAGTTGGCGGATGGAGAATATCATGTCTACCGTCGATCGCTCAGCGCGGAAGCCACACTGAGACTCGGGGTAGACACGTTCGGCAAGCTTCTGTAGACGAACGAGAACAACTCGTGCGTAGACTTTGCCAACAACGCTGAGGAGGGAAATGCCCCTGTAGTTGTTGCAGTCGCTTCTCTCCCCTTTGTTTTGTAGAGGGTGATGATCTTGGCGTCCCTCATGTCCTGTGGTACGGCACCTTCCTTCCAGCACTGGCAGAGGACGTCATGCAATGGCAGCAGTAGGGCGGTCTTGCAGTGCTTGATCAGGTCAGGGGGTATGCCGTCGTTGCCGGGTGCCTTGCCAGCGGCCAAGCTATCATTGGCCTTACTGAGTTCGTCAATGGTTGGCTCGGCGTCAAGTTTGTCCATGGATGGCAGGCAGTCGATGGCATCAAGGGCTGACGGTGTCACGGTGTTCTGTCTAGAATAGAGGTCGGAGTAGTGTTCCACCCATCTCTCCATCTGCTTGTTCTTCTCTGTGATCATCTCCCCAGTGGGAGATTTGAGGGGGGCCGTCTTGCTCTGAGCCGGACCAAGTGCTTTCTTGATGCCATTGTACATACCACGGATGTTCCCTGTTATGGCAGCGGTTTGAATGTCTTGGCTGAGCTGAGTCCAGTACTCGTTGGCACAGCACCGAGCAGTCTGCTGAACTTTGCTTCTCGCAGCCCTGAGAATCTGGAGATTCTTCTCGTTTGGGTACTTCTTGTACTCAGCAAGTGCTGAGCGCTTGGCTTCAATGACGGGGGTCATCTCGGTCAACTTGGCATCAAATCAGTCCTGTGACTTTGAGGTCTTCCTCCCAAAGGTAGCCAAGGCTGTGCGGTAGATGGTGTTTCGCAGCTCTTCCCACTTCTGCTTTGCAGATTCTCCTCCTTGTGGTACACCAAGTTCCTTCTCAAAGGTGGAGGCAAACTGCTCAACAAGTTCTGGTTGAGCCATCTTGCTGGTGTCAATCCGTGCCTTTCCAGGTTGTCTAGCACGATGGAATTTCTTCAGCTGCAGCTTGACCTTGCAACACACCAATGAATGGTCTGTGTCGCAATCTGCACTCTGGAACGAACGGGTGATTAGCACGTTCTTCAGTGAGGTGCGCCTGGTCAGGATCAAGTCTAGCTGGTGCCAGTGCTTTGAGCGCGGATGTTGCCAGGAAACCTTGTGTTGGGGCTTGGTCTTGAAGAACGAGTTTGTGATGCACAGATCGTGATATGTGCAGAACTCGAGCAGCCGCTGTCCGTTGTCGTTCATTCTGCCCACGCCAAAAGGTCCAAGACAGGAGGGCCAGGAGTCGTGGTCAGCACCCACTCTGGCATTGAAGTCTCCAAGGAGAATGAGTTGTTCAGAGTTGGGGATGATCCTGACAGTTGTTGCGAGATTCTCGTAGAACTCGTCTTTTGCCTCTGGTGTGGCTGTCTGTGTTGGGGCATACACACTGACGAGGGTGACTGGGCCTTCAGTGGTGTTCAGGCGGAGGGTGAGGAGTCGTGCAGAGCCAGTGCTGCCCGGTTCCACCATCTTCAGCAAAGTGTTCTTCACTGCGAAGCCCACTCCGTGTTCCCTGTGTTCGTCACTGCCCTTTCCCTGCCAGTAGAACGTGTAGTCCTTCTCTCTCAGTGTGCCTGCATCAGCTAACCGTGTTTCCTGGAGAGTGGCGATATCCACTCCCAGTCTCTTCAGCTCATTATTGATGATGGCAGTCTTCCTGGTGTCGTTGATGTCCTTGAGGTTAGCAGCGAGTCCTGTCATCATAGTGCGGACGTTCCAAGTTCCCAGTTTTAGAGTTGGTCTCTTTTGTTTTATTGTCTTGCCTGGTGCGAAGGTTCTCAGCCTGCTGTTTGGATTTCTCCTTATCCCCATGCACCCAATGAGGAAAGCAAGCTGTGGCGGGACAACACCTTATTGGCTGGGGGCTGCCCAGCTTGAGGCGGGCGGTAGCTGTCCAGTGAGATCTGATGATCCCTCCCACCGTCGGGAACAACCCCTGGCGCCACGCTCTACGCCAATTGAGCAGTGGCTTATAACCGGTAACTGTCATTCCCCGTGTTTTGTCTACGCCAAAGGCGAAGCTGGAGTGTCCTCTCCAGTGATCCGGTGTTCTACCTTCCAGCGTTGGGCGTTGGTAGGATTCAAGCCTGGGCAGGAAGATATGGAGGACAAGATGTTGCCCATGCAGCATGTCCCCCCTCTCCACGTCACTGATGAATCCAAAGGAACAGCAGGGCTGCTACAGTTTGGCACCAGCGCCGTTGCAGGAGCTGCCAGAACGATGTTGAGCACAACATAGAACTGCCTTAGGGGCTCCGACTCCGGATTTTTCCTCAGGGTTGACTCCCGAAGCCTTTCCCGTGACCGGGTATGCCGCAAGGCAGCAGAGGTTTGAAATCAGGGTTTACCTTCCCCTAGATGGGCTACCTTCCCAGGTTGACGAGCCACCATCTGCCCGAAGCATCTGGTTTTAAGGCGCCAGAGATCCGCCCTCGCCCCTTCTCCTATTAGTAAAAGCAGTTCCGCCGGGCTTAGAGACTAAACCACACGGGCAGGCTAGGAGTTGGACTTAGTTGTCAGAGGCTTTTCGAGACGCACGCCATAAGGAGCATTTTATGAGCACTGGGAGCTTAACCCCAGTGCCGCTCCTGGCTATGACAACCTTGGAACCCGGTAAAATAAGTATTTGGTCAATAACAAAAGTTCATCTCAATACTTTGTTATATACCCTTTGATGGCAATGACAGAGGTCAAATATTTTCTGTAAGTTTTCACAAGGTTTTCACACACTGTTGCTGGTATTTTGGCCCATTCCTCCATGCAGATCTCCTCTAGAGCAGTGATGTTTTGGGGCTGTCGCTGGGCAACACAGACTTTCAACTCCCTCCAAAGATTTTCTATGGGGTTGAGATCTGGAGACTGGCTAGGCCACTCCAGGACCTTGAAATGCTTCTTACGAAGCCACTCCTTCATTGCCCGGGCGGTGTGTTTGGGATCAATGTCATGCTGAAAGACCCAGCCACGTTTCATCGTCAATGCCCTTGCTGGTGGAAGGAGGTTTTCTTCCGGCTTCCAGAGAGAGCAGACGCTTTTCTCTCCTCTCCTCTCCTTTCCTCTTCCCTGATACTGTCTCCCTGCTTGCGATGTCCTGTCTGTGTCTCGCTCTTCTTCTGCTGCATCGACCCAAATGGAAATTATGGAAATTGGAATTGTGGCTTAATGCTATTGACACCACTTTTTAACAGGAGTCGGGCCAGGGGGGAGCCCAAGAACTGGAACTCGTGTTTCGACTGAAGATTGGCATGATCACAGGATTTTCTGTTTGGCTCTGGAGTTTTCCTGGTGTATCAAAATTATAGTTGGATGAGCTAATCAAAATGCGTACCCGGCGTAGCTCCCTCAACAAATTCTTTCAGCTGGGGGGAGCACTGATAGCGGCAAATGAGATTAACATGGAATTTACCATCTGGCATGCACGAAAGAGAGATGGACTCTCTTGGACATGTTACCTATGTTTCGGTAGGTGGATAACATCTGGAGTTGCTGAGTGCTCTCCAGGGAATGATTCTAAAGCCTGTAAATTGTGATGCACAGAATCGCATGAGAGGTGAAATTTTTATGCTCTAAGTGAACTGTGCCTATTGACCTTGATTCGGCGCCCTGAAGACTTCATTCATTCCTCCTGGGAAGATAAGGCTCAAGGGAGTTTGGCTTCTTCTCCCTAACATAAACAACCTGGCGTACAGTAATCTGAACTCTCAAGGACAGCGCCATGTGACTGGCTTAGAAATTACCATTGGACACGCACTGAGAGTTAGATCTCTTGAGGACATGCTATCTAAGTTTCAGACACTAAAGACATAACATCCAACGTTGTTGTGAGAGGATTTTTGCTGTTCACCAGTAACTGATACACGCACAGTGCATACAAACATCACATGACTGATACACATATACTGACACACATACACTCACACTGTCTCTCTCAACTTGCTCTTGTCAACGTGTGTATTGTTTGTCTGCTAAATGTGCATTGAGGGTTTTTTTTTCTTGTAATCATAATCTCGCTCACTGAGCGCTATTCTGATAACTATGCTTTTTCTCTCGCCTACTGTGTCATCCCCTACCCCTTCCCTCTTTACCCCCACTGTATGACTGGCGCCTTCGGGCTGCTGCGGCTCTGGGATGCGCTTATAGAGCGCGCCCAATGTCAAGTCAAATTTCAATTCTCCTGTATGTCTTGCACGTATGGTAGTATTGGCAATAAAACCTTTCAATTCAATTCACTCAAAATCTCACGATACATGGCCCCATTCATTCTTTCCTTTACACGGATCAGTCGTCCTGGTCCCTTTGCAGAAAAACAGCCCCAAAGTATTATGTTTCCACCCCCATGCTTCACAGTAGGTATGGTGTTCTTTCTCCTCCAAACACGACAAGTTGAGTTTTTACCAAAAAGTTCTATTTTGGTTTCATCTGACCATATGACATTCTCCCAATCCTCTTCTGGATCATCCAAATGCTCTCTAGCAAACTTCAGATGGGTCTGGACATGTACTGGCTTAAGCAGGGGGACACGTCTGGCACTGCAGGATTTGAGTCCCTGGCGGCGTAGTGTGTTTCTGATGTAGCCTTTGTTACTTTGGTCCCAGCTCTCTGCAGGTCATTCACTAGGTCCCCCATGTGGTTCTGGGATTTTTGCTCACCGTTCTCGTGATCATTTTGACCCCACGGGGTGAGATCTTGCGTGGAGCCCCAGATCGAGGGAGATTATCAGTGGTCTTGTATGTCTTCCATTTTCTAATAATTGCTCCCACAGTTGATTTCTTCACACCAAGCTGCTTACCTATTGCAGATTCAGTCTTCCCAGCCTGGTGCAGGTTTACAATTTTGTTTCTGGTGTCCTTTGACAGCTCTTTGGTCTTGGCCATAGTGGAGTTTGGAGTCTGACTGTTTGAGGTTGTGGACAGGTGTCTTTTATACTGATAACGAGTTCAAACAGGTGCCATTAATACAGGTAACGAGTGGAGGACAGAGGAGCCTCTTAAAGAAGAAGTTATAGGTCTGTGAGAGCCAGAAATCTTGCTTGTTTGTAGGTGACCAAATACTTATTTCACTGAGGAATCTACCAATTAATCATTAAAAATCCTTCAATGTGATTTTCTGGATTTTTTTTTTCTCATTTTGTCTCTCATAGTTGAGGTATACCTATGATGAAAATTGGAGACCTCTCTCATCTTTTAAGTAGGAGAACTTGCACAATTGGTGGCTGACTAAATACTTTTTTGCCCCACTGTACCTGGGTGTTCATCTGAACAATAAACTAGACTGGTCACACAATATTGACGCACTCTACAAGAAGGACAGCGTTGGCTGTTCCTACTGAGGAGACTCAGGTCTTTTGGTGTACAAGGGGCGCTGCTGAAGACATTCTATGACACGGTGGTGGCATCAGCCATCACTTTTGGAGTGGTCTGCTGGGGCAGTGGCATTACAGCAGCCGATAGGAAGAGACTGAACAAACTGATCAAGAAAGCTAGCTCTGTCCTGGGGCAGCGCCTTGACCCAGTGGAGGAGATAGGAGAGAGAAGGATGGTGGCTAAACTGTCATCTCTGCTGGAGTCCGAGTTCCACCCTATGCAGGACATACTGAATGCACTGAGGAGCTCATTTAGCAGCAGACTACATCATCCTAGGTGCACAACCGAGAGGTTCCGCAGGTCCTTCCTACCTACGGCTGTCAGACTGTACAACCTAAGCAGGGCTGCTCGCAGAGATAGCAAAAAGACATGACAACCTAATAGTTTTGAATGCAAAAGATGCAATAGACTTACACAATGGTCCCCTCCGGCATACAACTAGGAAAATACCGGTCGCTATGGAGGGTGAGAATATGTATGGGTACATAATCATATCATGTAGGATAACTAAGTAGATGGTTGTGCTGTTTCATTCCATCTAGCTACAATGCTCCACACTGTGTGTGTTTATATATTTATTCCATCTAGCTACAATGCTCCGCACTGTGTGTTTATATATATATATATATTTATATACAGTGGGGCAAAAAAGTATTTAGTCAGCCACCAATTGTGCAAGTTCTCCCACTTAAAAGATGAGCGACGTCTCCAATTTTCATCATAGGTATACCTCAACTATGAGAGACAAAATGAAAAAAAAAATCCAGAAAATCACAATGAAGGATTTTTAATGAATTAATTGGTAAATTCCTTAGTAAAATAAGTATTTGGTCACCTACAAACAAGCAAGATTTCTGGCTCTCACAGACCTGTAACTTCTTCTTTAAGAGGCTCCTCTGTCCTCCACTCGTTACCTGTATTAATGGCACCTGTTTGAACTCGTTATCAGTATAAAAGACACCTGTCCACAACCTCAAACAGTCAGACTCCAAACTCCACTATGGCCAAGACCAAAGAGCTGTCAAAGGACACCAGAAACAAAATTGAAGACCTGCACCAGGCTGGGAAGACTGAATCTGCAATAGGTAAGCAGCTTGGTGTGAAGAAATCAACTGTGGGAGCAATTATTAGAAAATGGAAGACATACAAGACCACTGATAATCTCCCTCGATCTGGGGCTCCACGCAAGATCTCACCCCGTGGGGTCAAAATGATCACGAGAACGGTGGGCTAAAATCCCAGAACCACATGGGGGGACCTAGTGAATGACCTGCAGAGAGCTGGGACCAAAGTAACAAAGGCTACATCAGAAACACACTACGCCGCCAGGGACTCAAATCCTGCAGTGCCAGACGTGTCCCCCTGCTTAAGCCAGTACATGTTCAGGCCCATCTGAAGTTTGCTAGAGAGCATTTGGATGATCCAGAAGAGGATTGGGAGAATGTCATATGGTCAGATGAAACCAAAATAGAACTTTTTGGTAAAAACTCAACTTGTCGTGTTTGGAGGAGAAAGAACACCATACCTACTGTGAAGCATGGGGGTGGAAACATCATACTTTGGGGCTGTTTTTCTGCAAAGGGACCAGGATGACTGATCCGTGTAAAGGAAAGAGTGACTGGGGCCATGTATCATGAGATTTTGAGTGAAAAGCTCCTTCCATCAGCAAGGGCATTGAAGATGAAACGTGGCTGGGTCTTTCAGCATGACAATGGTTCCAAACACACTGCCTGGGCAATGAAGGAGTGGCTTCGTAAGAAGCATTTCAAGGTCCTGGAGTGGCCTAGCCAGTCTCCAGATCTCAACCCCATAGAAAATCTTTGGAGGGAATTGAAAGTCTGTGTTGCCCAGCGACAGCCCCAAAACATCACTGCTCTAGAGGAGATCTGCATGGAGGAATGGGCCAAAATATCAGCAACAGTGTATGAAAACCTTGTGAAAACTTACAGAAAACGTTTGACCTCTGTCATTGCCAACAAAGGGTATATAACAAAGTATTGAGATGAACTTTTGTTATTGACCAAATACTTATTTTACCGAGGAATTTACCAATTAATTCATTAAAAATCCTTCAATGTGATTTTCTGGATTTTTTTTTTCTTATTTTGTCTCTCATAGTTGAGGTATACCTATGATGAAAATTGGAGACCTCTCTCATCTTTTAAGTGGGAGAACTTGCACAATTGGTGGCTGACTAAATACTTTTTTACCCTACTGTATTTACTCTATCTAGCAACAATGCTCCACACTGTGTGTGTTTATATATTTACATATTTATTCCATCTAGCTACAATGCTCCGCACTGTGTTTATATATCTACATATTTATTCCATCTAGCTACAATGCTCCGCACTGTGTTTATATATTCATATATCTATTCCATCTAGCTACAATGCTCCGCACTGTGTGTTTATATATCTACATATTATTCCATCTAGCTACAATGCTCCGCACTGTGTGTGTTTATATATTTACATATTTATTCCATCTAGCTACAATGCTCTGCACTGTGTGTTTATATACTCATGTAGAGGATGTGCTCAAGGATGAGGCTGAGTTTATTTCTCAGGTTCAGCTTTATTAACAGAACACATACTCCAACAATCTCCAAGCAAGAAAAGAGACAGATCAATATCACATCACTCTTTTATATCCCGGAACATCAAAACTCAAGTCACATGGTGTCTAAGCAAACATACAGTCACATGGTACTTAATCCCAGTCACAATGTAACCCTTTTGATCTTCCACCATTGTCCCTTAGCCTTCGATGGTCCGGAAATCCCTCCAGGGCGTCTCTCTGAGACAAAGGCCAAATCTCACACCTTCTCGATATCTCCTGCAGACTCAGTTCTTTTGTCCCTCGAGACGTGCAGCACACAATAAACATACAGCAATACATTTGTGGAAAATATGTACCCAACATATGTGCCACATGACCCCCCCCCCCAAACGTCTAATATGGGACAAACATAATCAGAGATGCATGACATAAAAACATTACTACATATCAAATATCAATCCACCAGCTGCCTAGGTCTAAACCTCCTGCCGTATCTGCTGTAAGCCGGCCTTGCTGCTTCTGCAGTGTCTTCCTGCACCTGTGGATTAGAACTGTTAGCCAATCTCTGTGGGTGTTCTGGAGAATGCCTCCTCGGAGGTCTGCCGTGACGGGGGGCCCTCGCCAACTGCACTTGTTCATCCGCCAACACAAAAGCGGGTTTGAGTCTGTTTATACAAATCAACTCCTTTCTGTCTCCCAAATCTAGCAAAAAATGCTTCTCTCCTGTTTCCAGCACTCTGAAAGGTCCATCATATGGCGGCCGCAAGTTTGGACGATGAGCATCATGTCTAACAAAAACAAACTCCGCATTTTTTAAAGCCTTTGGCACAAAAACGCATGGGAAACTGTGATAAACCGGGCCAGAAAGCGTGTTTGATCCTGTGCCGCTCTGCAACAGCTGAGCGGGGGGGCAATTTGGCGCAGGATTGTCGGGGAGAAATTCCCCGGGCAAACGGAGAGGTTGTGCAAAAACTAACTCAGCTGGGGAGGCCTGCAAATCCTCCTTCGGTGCAGAACGCAACCCCAATAAAACCCATGGAAGTTTGTCCACCCAATTTGTATCCGTAAGCGACGCTCTGAGGGCTGCTTTCAATGACCTATGAAAACGTTCGCATAAACCGTTAGCCTGGGGGTTATACGCGGTAGTGCGGTGGATCTTCACCCCTAGGCTGCGGGCCATCGATGACCATAGTTCAGAAACAAATTGAGGACCTCTGTCGGACGTTATGTCCGATGGAACTCCAAAACGCGCAACCCAAGCTGTTAAAAACGCGGGCGCAACTTCCTCCACTGTGGTTGATGCCAGAGGGACCGCTTCCGGCCAACGCGTGGTGCGGTCCACCATCGTCAAAAGGTGTGTGTACCCCTGTGACGACGGAAGGGGGCCCACCAAGTCGACATGCACATGATCAAAGCGTTTAGCCGGAATGTGAAAAGGCTCCAAAGGAGCCCTAGTGTGCTTATGTGTTTTGGCTCGCTGACACGCTACGCGGGCTGCCGCCCATTCCTTGACCTGTTTGCGCAACCCCGGCCAAACAAATTTCTCCCCCACCATCTTGATCAATGCGCGCACCCCTGGGTGCGCCAGGGAATGAACCGAGTCAAAAACGCGGCGGCGCCACGCAGCTGGTACGTCCCGTGGAGACATCGCAGATTAGGGGGGGCATACCAACTTGCTGCACCCTGTGCTCCAGCCTTAACCCTGTTGGTCCAGACTGGAGCGTGCGCACATCCGCATCGCTAACCTGCTCCGCGGCCATGGCTGCATAATCTAAACCTACGCGGACCGGGGCTGCATGCGCTTCCGCGTCACTACCTTGGCCCGCGGCCATGGCTGCAGAGTCTGCCCCCACGGGGCCTGGCGCCGCCACAGCACGCGAGAGGCAGTCTGCCACTACATTATGTTTACCTGCGACATGCTGGATATCGGTGGTGAACTCCGATATCGCGGCCAGCTGTCTTTGCTGCCGGCCCGACCAAGGTCCTGAAATCTTGGCCATCGCAAACGTTAGCGGTTTGTGGTCCACAAACGCGGTGAAACGGCGCCCTTCCAGCCAGAACTGGAAGTGGCGGATGGCCAAGTGTAGGGCCAAAAGCTCCCTGTCGAACGCGCTGTATTTTCGCTCGCTATCGCGCAAGGTTTTGCTGAAAAACGCGAGCGGCTGCCAGGTCCCCGCTACAAACTGTTCAACGACCGCCCCCACCGCTAAATCGAAAGCATCAGTGGTGAGCACCATGCGGGCCATTGGGACTGGGTGTGCCAACAAAACCGCGTTTGCCAGGGCTGATTTGACTTGGGAGAATGCACGCTCCCGCTCAGGAGACCATTCGATTTTATTTGTGGGTTTTTGTTTCTTTAGTGCAGCGTACAATGGTTGCATGAGCTGCGCTGCACTTGGGAGGAAACGGTTATAAAAATTAACCATTCCCAAAAACTCCTGTAATGCTTTGACCATTTGAGGTCAGGGAAAATCTATTATTGCGTGCACTTTATCGGGCAAAGGGACCGCTCCTTCTGGCGAAACGCGATGCCCCAAAAAATCAATTTGCGCCACCCCAAACTGACACTTCGCTGGGTTAATTATTAACCCGTGCTCTGCCAGCCTCCGAAAAACCGCTGTGAGGTGGCTTTCGTGTTCGTCTTCGGACGTGCTGGCTACCAAAATGTCAAGTAGACGAACACGAAAGGGAGTTCGCGTAGAACCGCGTCGATCATACGCTGGAACGTCTGCGCGGCACCCTTGAGCCCAAAAGGCATGCGCAAAAACTCAAAAAGCCCGAAAGGAGTTATTACCGCTGTCTTGGGTATATCCTGAGCGCGCACTGGGACCTGATGGTAACCATGCACCAAGTCTATTTTAGAAACTAGAAAAGCACTCAGAGAGCGCAGACCTCCGCCAAGCGCCACAATTCCCCCCATACAGTGTTTGTGTGTACGTTTTCAGATTCCTTGAGCATGTAAACATATGACTAGCAATTGGATTCACAATGATTATTTGTTTATTTGACAGGGACAGTGCAATAAACACACAATTAATCAATGACAATCAATCTGATAGTGATAGGATTAGTGGTTCAGTAGTAAAAGCATTGCCTCCTTGGCAGAGGTAATAAACTGAAGTGTTGCTGTTGTGTCCATCTCCTCCACTGACGGATGCAAATTGGGTAGACAGGTTGCCGTGGGTTTTATATTATAATATGTTGGGGTTTCGCTCTGCGGCAAACAAGAATTTAGAAGCTTCGCCGGCAGAGAGCTCGTTATTGCGCAGCTCCTATGGCTGGCCGGTGAATTTCTGCCAAATGCGCAGCTCCTATGGCTGGCCGGTGAATTTCTGCCAAATGCGCAGCTCCTATGGCTGGCCGGGGAATTTCTGCCATCACTTTTAGCATTAGAGTGACACATATCAGGCGCAGCATTACTGGCGCCGGGATTCCTCTCTGTTCCGGAGCCGCAGGACAAAAGAAGGTGCGATAATGGTTGCCGTGGGTTTTATTGGGTTTGCGGTCCGCGGAAAAAAGAGGATTTAGAAGCCTCCCCCGGCAGAGAGCTGGTTTTTGCGCAGCCCCTATGGCTGGCCGGAGAATTTCTGCCAAATAATCCGGCGCCGGACAGCTGCCCGTGTCAGCTTTTGCAGCGTAGTGCAAACACAGGCAGTCTGGCGAGCCCTGTTTTCTGTGTGCTTTTGTGCCTAAAACTTTGAAGAAGGCGGAGTTTGTGTTCATCAGACACGACGACCAGCGCCCTCTATTGCGCCTGCGCACATGTTGAAAATGGCTGTATGTCACAGTGTTGAAAAATGCTTTAAAAAATTCCTGTATCCAGACGGTGAACCGGATCACCCCCAAAATTTAATCAGTTCTTCCTTGTACCATTTCCAACAACGCCTGAAAGTTTCATGGAAATCCGTCCAAAACTTTTTGAGTTATCTTGCTAACCAACAGACAAACAGACAGACAGATAGACAGACAGACAGACAAACACACAAACTCCGGCAAAAACATAACCTCCTCCTGGCCTTTTCGGCCTGGCGGAGGTAAAAATGCGCGCCCCCGCCAAATGAACCGAAAAATCTTGGATGTGCGGAATCGGGTAGCGGTCGTGTGCTGAGGCGTTATTCAACCTGCGGAAATCACCGCAAGGTCGCCACGAACCATCAGCCTTTGGGACCATGTGTAGCGGTGAAGCCCAGGGGCTTTTAGAACGCCTAATGATGCCCAGTTTTTCCAAGTTGGCGAACTCCTCGCGCGCTATGGCCAGTTTAGCTGAATCCAAGCACCGAGCTTTTGCAAAAATGGGTGGCCCAGTGGTAGTGATAAAATGTTCTACCCCATGTTTAGCCACTGTCGCCGAAAACGTTGGGACTGTGAGTGCTGGGAACTGAGTAGTGCGTGGAACTTACCACCCGCAGCTGTGACGTTGGCCTGTCCAGTCGGCGGGGCCACCTGGGCTGTGCAGGGAATAGAGTGAAAATACAGTGCATTAACCAGACGTCTATTCGCAAGATCAACCAATAAACTATGTGAGCACAAAAAATCAGCACCTAACATGTTGAAATTGACTGCTGCTATGACGAAAGTCCATTCAAATGTACGGCCGTGGAAAGAGAGAGACAGGGTCTTCTCCCCGAAGGTCTTAATCGCCGAGCCGTTCGCTGCTGACACCCCGGGACCACTGGAAGGCGCCAGCCGGTCAGCGTAGGAAGGTGTGATGAAACTCAGCTGGGAGCCTGTGTCCACGAGGAAGTGCCTCCCCAATCGCGCGTCCCACAGGTAGAGCAGCTTGTTCTCTTCACCAAGAGCCGCAGCTGCTACGACTCCCGGTCTTGGCGTTTCCCGAGCGCTTGAACTGGCACGGTGGAATGCACTTGCGTGCCCTCTCGGCGAAACAGCGTTGGTAAAAGCGAAGGACGTCGCTCGCTCCGCATCTCCTGGCCTCCGCCACTGCTGTCATCGGTGAGTCTGGTGCTGCAGACTCTGGCCCCCTGCCATCTCCGGATGTTGCGCCCAGCTCCGCTGCTGCGGTCGTGGCCGTGTGTCGCCTATGGGCGTCGATGAGTCGCTGCGCCTCCTGGCCCAGCTCATGGTAGTCTCGGTGGACCAGCAGCTGTGAACTGGCCAGGGTAACTCTCACCGCTGAGGGTAGTGTCCTGAGGAAAAGGTGGGCGAAGATAAAACCATCATCTTCGGAGTCTCTCAAACTCAGCATCTTCGCCATCAGGTCTGCAGGTCTCTCGACCTCACCCTCAGTCAACGCCAGGAGCTTCTCTGCTCGCTCTCCCAGCGAGGGGGTGAAGGAACGGATGAGAGCAGCCTTCAATGCGCCATACTTGCCGTCGTCTGGCGGGTGGTTAATCAGGCTCTCTACCCGCTGGGCTGTGTGGCTGTCCAGCTTTGCAACCACATGGTAGAATTTCGTGGCGTCTGCCGAAACTCCCCGAAGGTGGAACTGTGCCTCGACTGTGTTAAACCAGGCGCGCGGGCTATGCTGCCAGAAATCAGGTAGCTGGACTGTGGTAGCTGCATTAGCCTGGCTGGCTCCTGATGAGTCCGGTGCGGGAGAATCGTCACCGGCCATAATACGTCTTAAGGTCACCAGTGTAGAGGATGTGCTCAAGGATGAGGCTGAGTTTATTTCTCAGGTTCAGCTTTATTAACAGAACATATACTCTAACAATCTCCAAGCAAGAAAAGAGACAGATCAATATCACATCACTCTTTTATATCCCGGAACATCAAAACTCAAGTCACATGGTGTCTAAGCAAACATACAGTCACATGGTACTTAATCCCAGTCACAATGTAACCCTTTTGATCTTCCACCATTGTCCCTTAGCCTTCGATGGTCCGGAAATCCCTCCAGGGCGTCTCTCTGAGACAAAGGCCAAATCTCACACCTTCTCGATATCTCCTGCAGACTCAGTCCTTTTGTCCCTCGAGATGTGCAGCACACAATAAACATACAGCAATACATTTGTGGAAAATATGTACCTAACATATGTGCCACACTCATATATTTATTCCATCCAGCTACAATGCTCCGCACTGTGTTTATATATTCATATATCTATCCCATCTAGCTACAATACTCCGCACTGTGTGTCTATATATATATATATTTATATTTATATGTACATATGTGTACTCGCTGCTCTTGTTTTTTCTTGCCTTCTGATTGTTGCTCTGAGTGTTGCTATCCCTGTGCTGTTGCAATCCTGGAATTTCCCCATTGTGGGACTAATAATGGCTTATCTTATCTTAAATGGGCATTTGTTCCTATAAATTTGTTACATTTACATGCTTTTATTGTATACATGCTTGTGATGTTTTTTTCCTTGCAATTTTTTGGCTTTTTCTCAAAGTTTGCACCTTTAGAAAATTTTAAGACTTTAAAATTATGACAAAAACAAACTGTACTTAACAAATTGTTAATAGTCAACATGAAGCCATGAACAAAGCTTCTAATAGAAGATTTACAGTAGGCTAGTAATTACTCAAGTAACAGGAGTCAGAGTGGGAGGGAGCCCTTACTTTGGCACCTCAAAATGTCTCTGCACATCCTTGTGATTGTTGTAAAGAGAGAAGCTTTATGTTTTGAAATTATTCCCAGTTATGCATCTATTAAACAGAAATGTGATCATGTGACTAATTATTCTATTCCCCTGTTTTGCATGTAACATACTACTCAGCTTTACCGTTGCTTTGGGGAATGGCACAGTACTTGCACATGTTTAACTGGACTGTCTGTACTGTTGTTGTTTGACTGATCATGGTGGGCCGCCTGGACCAAGAATGCCAGGGCCGTTTTTTTGTCCCAGTCCAGCCCTGCCCTGAGGCATTTTTTGTAAAAAGTTGGTTACATGGTGTTTTAAAACAGCTTGAGTATACTGAACATGAATATGATGGTTACCATCCTCAATTTGGGGTTTTAAGAACTAAAAATGCAAATTTAAAATAGACCCCAAAAGTTTCATAATTTTCATCTTGAAGTAGCTTAAATTCCGAATAAGGGAAATTATTAATTTTCTGTGATGCATTAAATACCACTTTTTATAGTAGCCATTGGTTTTAGAACAAAACCGGAGAGAATAAAACATGTATGGACCTCTTTGGTGTACTTTTAAAGCATTAGTCACAACAATTGGTATGTTATGTCCAACACTCTCTTTATTATCATTTTTTAAAATTTCAGATCCACATCCAAATCAAACTGTGAATGACTTGAAGAAAAAAAACACCATATAAACTTTTTGTTTAAATAACAGCATGATAAAGTGGGCCCCTCATGGATCGTCACCTTGTCGTGGTGGGGGGGTTGCGTGCCCTAGTGATCCCGGAAGCTACAGTATGTTGTCTGGGGCAATTTGCCTCTGGTAGGGTCACCCAAGATAAACTGGTCCTGGGTAAAGGGCCAGACTAAGAATGATCCAACAGACTCCCATGATGAATGTAAGAGCAAGGATTCAATGTACCCCACCTGGTATGAGGTTACCAGGACCCCACCCTGGATCAGACCTGGGGGAGGGGCTCGATGGCTAGCGCCTGGTGGCCGCATTCCTGCCCATGGGACCCAGCCAGATTCAGTCCGACGGAGTTACATGGATCCGCCCTCCATTGGGATCACCACCTGCAGGAGGGACCATGGAATTCCAGTGTTATGTAGACCAGGTGGTGGTCAAAAGCAGAGACCTTGGTGGTCTGATCTCAAGCTTCCTAAACTGGCTTTGGGGACGTGGAATGTACCTCTCTGGTGGGGAAGGAGACTGAGCTGGTGCACGAGGTTGAGAGATACTGGTTAGATATAGTCAGCCTCACCTCAACATACAGCTCTGGTTCCGGAACCAGTCTCCTGGAGAGGGGCTGAAGCCTGGCCTGCTCTGGAGTTGCCCCGGGCAACAGGCAGTGAGAAGGAGTGGGTATTCTTGTATCCCCCCACCTTGCTGCCTCTATATTGGCATTTTCCCCAGTGGACAAAAGGGTTGTTTGCGCAATCAGCCTCGAGGGATTTCAGCTGTATCGTGCAGATCGCGTCACAGAACTCTCCGGTAAGTCTATTGGAGGAGGAGTCTGCTTCTATATTAACAACAGCTGGTGCTCTGATGTAACGGTGATTTCCAAACACTGTTCTCCCGCCCTGGAATTTCTTTTTATTAACTGCAAGCCATTTTATTCCCCGCGCGAGTTTGCCTCATTCATCCTCGCCGCTGTGTACGTCTCTCCCGACGCGGACACGCGCGAAGCACAGCGCGTGCTCGCAGATCACATCCAACTTACGGAGCGGAACTTTCCAGACTCCCTGGTTATTGTGTTGGGCGATTTTAACCAGAGCAATCTGAGTCACGAGCTCCCCCGCTACAAACAGTTTATTAAATGTCCAACCAGAGGAAATAACACGCTGGATCACTGTTATACTACAGTGAAAGACGCATATCGCGCTGTTCCCCGCACTGCGCTGGGTCTATCTGATCACGTGATGGTCCACCTCATCCCCACATACAGACAAAGACTGAAACTCACTAAACCTGTTGTGACCACTACAAAGAAATTGACCAGTGAAGCTGGAGAGAAACTGAACACATGCATGGAAATAACTGACTGGGGCATGTTTAAAAGAGCCACACATGATCTTAATGAGTACACAGACACTGTGAACTCATATATCAACTTCTGTGAGGAGGACATTCTCCCATCGCGCACCAGGGTGAGATATTCTAATGACAAGCCCTGGTTCACAGCTAAGCTCAGACGGATCAGGAAGGAGAAGGAAGCAGCGTTGAAAAGTGGAGACAGGGACTGCTACAGAGAGGTCAAATATCGGTTTAACAGAGAGCTGAGGAGAGCTAAATCTGTGTATTCTGAGAGACTCCAGCAGCAGTTCACTGCTAATGACTCGGCTTCTGTGTGGAGAGGACTGAGGCAAATCACCAACTATCGGCCTCAGGCTTCTAAAGGTCAGGATGACAAAGCCCTTTGTCAAAAACTGTCCCAACATTACGCCCGTTTTGACACCTCGTCAGCTGTGTCCAACTCATCCACTCCACCCAGCTCCACTGCCTCCTCAGCCCCTAATTCATCAAAAGCGGTCCCCCCCTCCTCCTCCTCCTCCTCCCCCCCTCCCCTTGTCATCAGTGAGCAGGACGTGCACAGACAGTTCTCCAGACTGAACCCGCGCAAGGCCCCCGGGCCAGACGGTGTGTCTCCCTCCACCCTGAGACACTGTGCGAAAGAGCTGGCTCCTGTCTTCACAGACATTTTTAACACCTCCCTTAAGCAATGTCACGTGCCGACCTGCCTCAAATCCTCCACCATCATCCCTGTCCCCAAGAAGCCACGGATTGCTGGACTTAACAACTTCAGACCTGTAGCGCTCACCTCTGTAGTCATGAAGTCCTTTGAGCGCCTGGTCCTGTCTCACCTCAAGTCCATCACCACACCCCTCCTAGACCCGCTGCAGTTTGCCTACCGTGCTAACAGGTCTGTGGATGACGCAGTCAACCTGGCCCTCCACTCCATCCTGCAGCACCTGGACTCCCCGGGAACCTACGCCAGGATTCTGTTTGTGGACTTCAGCTCCGCATTCAACACCATCCGCCCAGATCTGCTCCAGGACAAGCTGTCCCTGCTCAGCGTGCCTGACTCCCTCTGCAGGTGGATCACCGACTTCCTGACGGACCGGAGACAGCATGTGTGGCTGGGGAAGTCTGTCTCAGACTCTGTTAGCATCAGCATTGGATCACCCCAGGGCTGTGTACTTTCCCCCCTACTCTTCTCCCTTTATACCAACTCCTGCACCTCCTCCCACCAGTCTGTTAAGCTGATTAAGTTTGCGGACGACACCACCCTCATCGGGCTCATCTCCAACGGCGACGAGTCCGCCTATAGGGAAGAGGTGGCCCAGCTGGTGTCCTGGTGCAGCCACAACAACCTGCAGCTGAATGCTCTGAAGACAGCGGAGATGATTGTGGACTTCAGGAAAGTCACAACCCCCCTGCCCCCCCTCACCATCACAGGCTCTCCCATCACCATTGCAGATTCCTTCCGCTTCTTGGGCACCACCATCACCCGAGACCTCAAATGGGAGCCAACCATCAGCTCCCTCATCAAAAAGGCCCAGCAGAGGATGTTCTTTCTGCGGCAGCTGAGGAAGCTCAAGCTACCCACTAAGATGTTAGTGCAGTTCTACACGGCCATCATCGAGTCCATCCTCACCTCCTCCATAACTGTGTGGTATGCAGGAGCCACTGCCAGGGACAGACTAAGGCTGCAGCGCGTCGTGCGCACTGCTGAGAAGGTGATAGGCTGCGAGCTCCCATCTCTCCAGGACCTGTACATCTCCAGGACCCGGAGGCGTGCTGGCCGGATCATAGCCGATCCTTCACATCCTGGTCACGTACTGTTTGCTCCCCTCCCCTCAGGTAGAAGACTTCGGTCCATTCGGACTAAAACCTCCCGGCACATGAACAGCTTTTTCCCCTCTGCCATCAGACTGCTGAACATTAAGTGACTTTTTGACTCTCGTGCACTATGTACAGCAGCTCAACCAGACTCACGTCATTCATCACTGTTTTCTGTTGCATTATCGACTGCACTATGTGATACTTCACATTATCTGCTACTTGCTAATTTTTTAAAACTGCCTTGACTAGTACTACTCATTATTACTAGTATTGTTATTATTATTATTATCATTATTACTTATTATTACTTATTTTTCTACACTTATTGCACGTTTTCAGTCCTTTAGTTTTTTAGTTTATCTCTTTTTCTCATCATGTTTTTAATATTGCAGCATGGCATCGAGACAAATTCCTAGTTTGTGTACTACATGAACAATGGCAATAAATCTGATTCTGATTCTGATTCTGATTCTGTTTCCCTGTGCCTTCGGGTTGGGAAATGGGTCCTGACCATTATTTGTGAATATGCACCAAATGATGGTTCAGAGTACCCACCTTTTTGGAGTCTCTGATTCGGGTGCTGAAGAGTGCTCCTCTTGGAGATTCCATTGTCCTACTGGGGAACTTCAATGCGCACGTGGGCAATGACAAAGAAACCTGGAGGGAGGTGATTGGGAGGAACAGCCTGCCCAATCTGAACCGAGTGGTGTTCAGTTATTGGACTTCTGTGCTAACCACAGTTTGTCCATAATGAACACCATGTTCAAGCATAAGGGTGTCCACATGCGCATTTAGCACCAGGACACCCTAGGTTGCAGGTCAGTGATCGATTTTGTTATCGTGTCATCAGACCTGCGACCATATGTCTTGGACACTCAGGAAAAGAGTGGTGCAGAGCTATCAACTGATCACCACCTGGTGGTGAGTTGGATCCGATGGCAGGGGAGGATGCCATTCAGACCTGGTAGACCCAAACGTATAGTGAGGGTGTGCTGGGAACAGCTGGCTGAGGCTCCTGTCTGGGAGGCCTTCAACTCCTTCCTCCGGAAGAACTTCAACCACATTCCGAAGGAGTCTAGAGACATGGAGTCTGAATGGGCCATGTTCTCCACCTCCATTGTTGAAGTGGCTGCCCAATGGCCGCAATGCCATCTGTGCATCTTGTGGTGGCAATCCCCAAACCAAGTGGTGGACACCAGTGGTGAGGGGGGCCATCAAGCTGAAGAAGGAGTTCTATCGAGCTTGGTTGGCTTGTGAGACTCCCAAAGCAGCTGAGGTGTACCAGCAGGTCAAGGGGAGTGCAGCTCAGGTAGTTGCTGAAGCAAAAACTCAGGTGTGGGAGGAGTTCGGTGAGGCCATGGAACAAGACTTTCAGTTGGCATCAAGGAGATTCTGGAAAACTGTCTGGCGACGCAGGAGGAAATAGCAGCTACCTGTCCACACTATGTATGGTGCGGATGGGGCGGTGCTGACTTCGACTGGGTATATTGTTGGGCGGTGGAAGGAATCACTTTGCGGATCTCCTCAATCCCACTAACACACCTTCCAAAGAGGAAGCAGGGCTTGTGGACGAGGGGGATGACTCGCCCATCACAGGGGCTGAGGTCTCCGAATGATTAAAAAACTCCTGAGTGGCCAGGCCCCGGGGGTGGACGAGATTCACCTTGAGTACCTCAAGGCCCTAGATGTTGTAGGGCTGTCATGGTTGACACGCCTCTGCAACATTGCGTGGCGGTTGGGGACAGTGCCTTTGGCATGGCAAATGGGGGTGGTGGTTCCTTTCTTCAAGAAGGGGGATCTGAGCGTGTCTTTCAACTTTAGATGGGTCACACTCCTCAGCCTCCCTGGGAAGGTCTATGCCAAGGTACTGCAGAGGAGAGTCCTGGTCAAACCTTGGTTTGTGGTTTTCGGCCTGGCCGTGGCACATCAGACCAGCTCTTTACCCTCTCGAGAATCCTTGAGGGTTCGTGGGAGTTTGCCCAACCAGTTTACATGTGTTTTGTGGACTTGGAGAAGGCATTCGACCACGTCCCTCGTGGTTTTTTGTGGAGGGTGCTTCGGGAGAATGAGGTATTGGGCTTGTTGTTACGAGCTATCCGGTCTCTATATGACCATTGTGAGAGTTTGGTCCATATTGTTAACACTCGGTCGAACTCATTCCCAGTGAGAATTAGACTCCGCCAGGGCTGCCTTTTGTCACTGATCCTGTTCATAATTTTTATGGACAGGATTTCTAGGCGCAGCCAAGAAACGGAGGGTGTCATGCTTGGTGATCACAGGATCTCATCTCTGTTGTTTGCAGATGACGTTGTCCTGTTGGCTTCATCCAGCAATGACCTACAGGTCTTGCTGGGATGGTTTGCTGCTGAGTGTGAAGTGGCAGGGATGAGAATTAGCCCCTCCAAGTCAGAGTCCATGGTCCTCAGCCGGAAAAAAGTGGATTGTTCTCTCCGGGTTGGGGACAAGCTCCTGCCTCAAGTGAAGGAGATTAAGCATCTTGGGGTCTTATTCATGAGTGAGGGGTGAATGGAGTGAGAGACTGACAGATGGATCGCAGCAGCATCTGCAGTGATGTGGACGTTGTATCGGTCTGTCATGATGAAGAGGGAGCTGAGTTCTAAGGCAAAGCTGTCAATTTACCAGTCAATCTACGTTCCTACCCTCACCTATGGTCATGAGCTTTGGGTAATAGATAGATAGATAGATAGATACTTTATTTTGAACAAAAAAGTATAACAAAAACAAAACAAATGACAAATGCAATAAAGTAACAGTATACAGTGTTCGAAAGGGAGAAGGAAGAAGTGAACACTTATTAATTCCATCTCCTCTTTTCCATAAATACACTCATGTGAATTATATACAAATTACCACATTTAAGACCCCAAGTAAACAATTAACTGTATTTTGTACGTATCAACATTAACACCCATCCATCCTAGCATACATTGATGTCCATACATCAAAACCAGCCTCAAACAACACAGATATACACAGTGCTGTCCCACCCACCAATCCATAGTGTCCCATAGTGTCCCAGAGTGAGCATAGTGAATCATACATAGTGTAACGTTGGGGCCATGTTAAGTGGGGCAGGAATTTCCCAGCATGCTCTGCCAGTTGAAAACGTTATGTGTGTGTAACCGTGATGTAAACAGAGGTCTGGGAGAATGACCTCCCCTCCTGCCTGTGCTCAGAGTGTGTGAAAAATAAATCCGGTTGATCACAGCCATCTGCTCCATTTTCTTTGTGTGAACCCTGCAAACGTCACACTGGTGTCAGAAGTGGGCATGGAGCAAATGGAAGCTAGGATCAGAATGGAGATCCAGCAGCTGGAGCAGGCCATTGCTCAGCTGATGATGGACGATGGGACTGAGACACCACCACCGGGAGCCCGGAGCCGGGACGAACGAAGCGGCGGACCTGACGGGGCCAGCGCACCCCGCCTCCTGTCTTTTTCAAGACAGAGCAGAGCAAACATTTCACCCTTCTCAGGACAGCACGGGCTGGCGACCCCACGGCGATCAAGGGTGGCGATCGATCAGGAAACGACCACCCCACCTGTTCGACAGCGGGCCAAGATTCCCCGTTTCAACGGCAAAGCCACATTAGAGGATTACCTGACACAGGTCGAGCTGACTGCGGCGCTGAACGGCTGGTCGCCAGAGGAAACCGCCGTACAGGTCGCGCTGGCCTTGGAAGGGAAAGCCCTCTGCACGCTCTCTGATCTCCGGCCCGAGGAGCACCACAGCTGGCCAGCACTACAAGGGGCGCTCCAGAGACGATTTGGGAGAATAGCGGATGCTGAGCACGCCCAAGAACAACTGACCCACCGCCGCCGGAACCACCAGGAAAAACTAGGAGCCTATGCTGCAGACATATGGCTGTTAACCCGGCGCAGCTACCCAGATTTCGCGCCGGAGGCAGTAGAGAAGCTCGCCCTCCGGAGTTTCATCCAAGGTCTCCGCCCGGCCCAGCTCCACAGCCACGTACGGCTCCACGCCGCGAGCGACTGGAGGACTGCAGTGGCAGAAGCAGAGCGGGCAGAGCCACTAATAAATCGCACCGCTGAAGCAGCAACGCATAGCCGAAGAACCTACCAGGCTATGATGGAGAGCGAGGGGGAGGAGGAGGAATTACGGCAGACCACGGCGGTGCGTCCACGGAGAAGATGGCCTCGGCGGCGCAAGGAAGGGTGCTTCCGCTGCGGAGAGATGGGACACATCGCGCGATATTGCCCCGCACCCACCCCACGACAAACCGGCCCCTCGCCGGCATTAAACTAGAGCGAGGTGGCGTGAACGGGGACAGGCCACCTCCAGCAGATGTTTCCCCCGAGGAGCCGGCACCGCACGTGGGCCGAGTTGGACACTCTCCAGGGATCTATCTACAGTGCAGCTTGGGGAAGACGTCGATCCGGGCCCTGATTGACACCGGCTCTACAATCTCTTTGGTTCGACCCGGTGTGCTGCCGGGCACAAGCAAGACAGCTCCGCGGGGGTGGGAACCCACCGAGCGCTGCGTCACCACAGCTACCGGTGAGCGCGCCCGACTGAAGGGGCGGAGAGTGCTGGTGGTGGGGGTGGCCGGTCAGAACATAAGACACCCGTTCTGGCTGGCTGACATCCAAGACCCCTGTATTATTGGACTAGACCTGCTCACAGCCTGGCGTGCCAAGATCGACACCGCCGGACCGTCCCTCCAGCTGGGAAACCGGACCATCACGCTCCACAGCAGAACCCAGGGAAGGGACACGGGGGCATGCACAATCGAGGGATCGCCAAGACAGACCGGACCAGGCAGGCTACCGCGAGGAATGGACACGATGACGTCACCAGCGCGGACAGAGGGAGCACGAGCACACACAGGGACAGCAAGGGGAGGGGTCAACGAGTCAGCAGAGACGCAGCAGGCAGTGGAGGAATTATTTCAGCGGAGCTGCAGCGGGCTGGACCCGGAACAGAGACGCCAGCTGCGGGAGCTATTGGACTATTACGTGGGTGTTTTCGCCGCGAAGGATGAGGAATGCGGCCGGACCGGGTTGGTGCAGCACGAGATCGACACCGGTGAGGCCAGGCCGATTCGACTCCACCCACGCCGGCTGCCCTTTTCAAGGCGGGCAGCGGCGGAACAAAAAGTGCGAGAAATGCTGGAGGCAGATGTCATTGAGCCCTCCAGCAGCCCCTGGGCGGCGCCTGTGGTGCTGGTCAAGAAGAAGGACGGGTCGTGGCGGTTCTGTGTGGATTACCGACGCCTGAACGACGCCACCAGGAAAGATTCCTACCCCCTGCCCCGCATCGATGACACACTGGACCACATCGCCGGCTCCAGCTGGTTCAGCTCGCTGGATCTACGCAGCGGCTATTGGCAGGTAGAGCTGTCACCCGAGGCCCGCCAAAAAACAGCCTTCTCCATCGGGCAGGGACTGTACCAGTTTAAAGTGATGCTGTTTGGACTCTGCAACGTCCCAGCCACCTTTGAGCGCTTGATGGAGCGAGTGCTGGCTCACGTGCCCCGGAGTCGCTGCGTTGTTTACCTGGATGACCTGCTGGTGCATGCAGCTGATTTTGACAGCGCCCTGTCAAATCTCCGAGAGGTGCTGGGAGCCATCCAACAGGCGGGGCTACGGTTACACCCTAAGAAATGCCACCTGTTCCGGCGGGAGACCACCTTTTTGGGCCACGTCGTCAGCGCAGCGGGGGTCACCACCGACCTGGAAAAAGTGGCAACAGTGAGAGACTGGCCAGTGCCGCGGAACGTTGGAGAACTGAGGAGTTTTCTTGGATTGGCCTCCTATTATAGGAGGCTTGTGAAAGACTTCGCCACCATCGCCAGCCCGCTGCATCAGCTGATGCAGAAAGGACGCACGTTCCAGTGGAGTGACAGCTGTGCTGCTGCTTTCTCCCAGCTTCGCGCAGCGCTCATCAGAGCCCCCGTCCTGCGGTATCCTGACCCGAACCGCCCTTTCATCGTGGACACGGACGCCAGCAACCAGGGCATCGGGGCGGTGCTATCCCAGGAGGGAGAACATGGAGAGCAGGCAGTCGCTTACTTCAGCCGCACTCTCAGCAGAGCCGAGAGAAATTACTGTGTGACTCGCAGAGAGCTGCTGGCTGTCATTCAAGGACTGCGTCATTTCCGCCCGTATGTGTACGGGGGGAGGTTCCAGCTCAGGACGGACCACGCTTCCCTGACCTGGTTGTTAAACTTCAAAGAACCGGATGGACAGTTGGCGAGGTGGCTGGAGGCACTGCAGGATTATAATTTCCAGATTGTGCATCGGGCAGGCCACCTCCATGCCAACGCTGACGCGCTGTCTCGGCGCCCCTGTGCGACAGAGGAGTGTCGTCACTGCCAACGGGCTGAAGATCGGGACCAAACCGCCCCACGGGCTGCCGCTCTCCGAGCCGCTGCGAGCAGGAATAACGCAGCGACGCACAGCCCCTCCTCAGATGATCAGGCAGTTCTCCCCAGCGATGACGTCACAGAGGTTCTTGGCACGCAGCAGCTGCAGAGCGAGCAGGACAGAGACCCAGTCATTTCGCGGGTTCGGCAGTGGCTGGACGCAGGACAGCGGCCCGCCTGGGAGGTTGTGTCACCGCTGGACCCAGAGACTAAGGCCCTGCACTCCCAGTGGGCCAACCTCCGCTGCTACGAGGGCGTGGTGTATCGGCAGTGGCAGACTCCAGCTGGGCAGCGGCACGTCTGGCAGCTGCTGGTTCCTCGTCGACTCCGGCCCAAGGTACTCCAGCTGGTTCATGGGGCGGTAGGAGCGGGCCACTTCGGAGTGACAAAGACGCTGCAGCGCCTTTGGGCCCGGTTCTACTGGTCCGGTTGTCATCAGGACGTGGAGCTCCACGTTCACCGCTGCGACACATGCACAGCTCAGAAGGGACCAACTCAGCGATCCCACGCTCCCCTGCAGCAGTACCGGGTGGGAGCACCGATGGAGCGAGTGGGAGTGGACATCCTGGGCCCTTTCCCGACCACGGACCGGGGGAACCGCTACATGCTGGTCGCGATGGATTATTTCACTAAGTGGCCAGAGGCGTACGCGGTCCCGGATCAGAGCGCCGCTACGACGGCATCAAAGCTGGTGGATGAAATGTTCTGTCGGTTTGGCGCACCGGAGGAGCTGCACAGCGATCAGGGTCGGAACTTCGAGGCGGAGGTCTTCGGAGAGGTCTGCAAACGGCTGGGCATCCGGAAGACCCGGACCACCCCACTGCATCCACAGAGCGACGGCCTGGTCGAACGATTCAACCGGACCCTCACCACCCAGCTCGCTATCCTAGTGGACCAGCGACAGCGAGACTGGGACCTGCATCTGCATTTTGTTTTGTGGGCGTACCGGACGGCAGCTCAGGAATCTACCCGGTGCACCCCTGCAGCGCTCATGTTTGGACGCGAGCTGCGCACACCGGTGGATTTGGTATTCGGTTGCCCCCCTGAGCCGGAGGTGGAGGGAAAACCCGGATTGGATTATTTTTTTTGTTTGAAAGAACGTCTCCACACGGTGCACGAACTGGCTCGAGAGGCCCTGGCAGCGGCAGGGGGTCGGCAGAAGCGAGCGTACGACTCCCGCTGCCAGGGGAGGGACTTTGCACCGGGAGATCGAGTCTGGGTTTTCTGCCCTGAGAGGAAGAGAGGACGATCACCGAAGCTGGCGAGCCAGTGGTCGGGACCATGCGTGGTCCTGGAGAGACTGTCAGATGTGGTGTACAGGGTGAGGCTTAGAAAAAGGGACCGGGTTGTGGTCCTTCATCGTGACCGTCTCGCCCCGTATCGGCCATCTGCACCGCTGGTGGACGAACCGGAGCTTCCATCCCGGCCCGATACCCCGACCGAGACCCAGATGGACACTAGGGGGCCTGTACTTGTTGGCCGCCGGTGCCGAAGACCGCCCCGACACCTGAATGAGTTTGTATTGGACTTTTAAATTGGACTTTAATTTTTCTGGGGACAGAAACCAGTCCAGGGGGGGGGGGCAGTGTAACGTTGGGGCCATGTTAAGTGGGGCAGGAATTTCCCAGCATGCTCTGCCAGTTGAAAACGTTATGTGTGTGTAACCGTGATGTAAACAGAGGTCTGGGAGAATGACCTCCCCTCCTGCCTGTGCTCAGAGTGTGTGAAAAATAAATCCGGTTGATCACAGCCATCTGCTCCATTTTCTTTGTGTGAACCCTGCAAACGTCACAATATAAATACTACCCTTCTAACATATATCCTTTCAGCAAAAAATGTTTGTATCTCTTTTTGAATTGGTTTCTGTTTGTACATAGTTTCAGTTCCAGCTCCAGACTATTCCACAAATCCACCCCACAGACAGATATGCACATACTTTTCTTGGTTGTTTGTATCTTGGGTTTTGTAAAGTTTAAGTCTCCTCTCAAATTATGATCATTGTCTCTTTTTTTAAAATATTTTTTGTATATTAGTTGGGAGTTGATTATTAATTGCCCTGTACATGACTTGTGCTGTCTTAAATTTAACTAAATCGATGAACTTTATGACATGTGACTTTAAAAACAACGAATTGGTATGGTCTCTATATCCTACATTATTTATTATCCTTATAGCTCTTTTTTTGTAATGTGCATATTGACTGTAGGTTGGTCTTGTAGGTGTTTCCCCAGACTTCTACACAGTAGTTAAGATAAGGTAGAAACAGTGAATTGTACTGTAAGACCAATGATTTATAGTCCAAGATGTGTCTTGTCTTCCCCAGTATGCCTATACATTTTGCCAACTTGGCCCGGATGTGACTGATGTGAGGTTTCCAGCAGATTTTACTGTCTAGCGTCACCCCCAGAAACTTATTTTCCTGTACTGTTTCTATTCTGGTATCATCTATCGTTACCATTATTTCATGATTTATTTTATAATTTCCAAACAACATAATCTTTGTTTTTTTTAGATTTAGAGATAATTTATTTTTGTTGAACCACTGCGTTAACTTTTTCATTTCAGTTGTGACCACCTCTAAAACCTGCTGCAAATTCTCACCAGTGCAAAGGATATTTGTGTCATCCGCAAACAAAATAAACTTCAGAATTTTTGATACTTGGCATATGTCATTTATATACAAAATAAAGAGTTTGGGTCCCAAAACTGACCCCTGGGGCACACCACAAGTGATGTCCATGAAGGGTGATTTGTGCTCACCAATTTGTACAAATTGTAGTCTGTTATTTAAATAACTTTCCACCCAACTCAGTCCGACCCCTCTTATCCCATACCTTTCCAGTTTCCTTAGTAGTATTCTGTGGTCAATGGTGTCAAAAGCTTTCTTTAAATCTATAAATACTCCTACAGCAAACTTTTTTTTTTATCTATACAACTAGTAATTTCTTCTGTAAGTTCGATCAGTGCCAAAGATGTAGATTTATCTGCTCTAAAACCATACTGGCTGTCTGTAAGGAGGTTGTGTTTTTCAATGAAATCATCCAGTCTCTTAGTGAAGATTTTTTCAAGTATTTTGGAGAATTGTGAGAGTAAAGAGACTGGCCTGTAATTTGTGAAACAATGACTGTCTCCTGTTTTGTATAGAGGTATTACTTTTGCTATTTTCATTTTGTTTGGAAATTTACCAGTTTGAAATGACAGGTTACAGATGTGGGTGAGTGGCTTAAAGGGTACCTGTGGTGGTCGTCTAAACGCATTCAACTTGAAAACATTAGGCAAATTCTTCGTTATTTGGTTAAATAATTATTGCCAGCCAAATAACACCAGAGAAATATGCAAATACGACCGCAGGCATGGTCAGCCAATGAAAACTCTGAGCGCAGCCATGACACATGCAGATATGACGTCACTTCGTTGATAACAACAGTCAATGCTCCGCCTGTATGAGAGAATAGGGTGCTTTTGTGAGTGTTTTTATTCTATTATGGCTGAATTGTCGGACTCTGGGGAAGAATTCGTCCAACATGGCTACAGGTTTGAGCCAGAAATGTCTTCTGAGGGTTAAAGTGACGAAGTGGTCCTCACACACAACGCAATTTCGTCTGAAAGGATTCGTCTGTGCCCTGTTCCGAGATCACTTTTCTGCTCCGATCTTCTGACAAGGTGAGCTGGGTTTGGCTACACAAAAGAAGTGTTTATCTTTGTTTTTTCGCTTATTATTGAGACATCCAAAGGCTTTACATTCCGCCATGTTGCGATATCCATATCGCATTGTATGTTTTTGTTTTTACAAGAGCGCCGAGTGTCTGCTGCTCTGCTCTCTCTCTCTGCTGCTCCCGCGGCAAGGGAGGAGCCCAGCCCGTCTCGCAGCTGTTACGAGCTCAGATCAGAGGAGACAAGCCGCTGAATTTAAGCATTTATTTATTTATTTTCTACTCGTTTTAGTTCTGCATTTAATATGAACCCTGAGTTTGAAATAAACGTTTGAATTTGAATTTGAATATCCCGTAAGCCGCTGCACATCCGGATACTGCAGGCTCAGCCAATACTGATCCAGATCGCATAGTTTTAGAATCATCGGCCTTTACGAGCTCAGATCACACAAGACGACCCGCTGAATTTAAGCATTTATTTATTTATTTTCTACTCGTGTTAGTTCTGCATTTAATATGAACCCTGAGTTTGAAATAAACGTTTGAATTTGAATATCCCGTAAGCCGCTGCACATCCGGGTACTGCAGGCTCAGCCAATATTGATCCAGATCGCATAGTTTTAGAATCATCGGCCTTTACGAGCTCAGATCACACGAGACGACCCGCTGAATTTAAGCATTTATTTATTTATTTTCTACTCGTTTCAGTTCTGCATTTAATATGAACCCTGAGTTTGAAATAAACGTTTGAATTTGAATTTGAATATCCTGAAAGCCACTGCACATCAGGGCACTGCAGGCTCAGCCAATACTGAGCCAGATCGCGGTGTCAACAAAATTACGTCACAGGAAGCGTCCTGGAAGGCCATGTAGCCGCTAGTATGGCTGCACTCATGTTTTGCTGACATAGCTGAACAAGCACATCAGCAATGGATTTATATCAAATTGCTTTGAACATGAATTTCAACTTAAACTTGAACTAGAACGTGAGACAGGGGCTCAATATAATATCTTTTTTTTCACGACCACCACAGGTACGCTTTAACAATTCCTTCAATCAATTAGCCAAGTTAGAAGCCTGTCTTAAGGAAATCAAAGCTTGGATGACTTGTAATTTCCTGCTATTAAATTCAGATAAGACTGAAGTCATTCTTGTTGGTCAAAAAAACCTTAGAAATTCCTTTCCAAATCAAACTTTCAGTTTGGATGCGGTTACTCTTTCTCTTAATAGCTCTGTGAGAAACCTTGGAGTTATTTTTGATCAGGATTTGTCCTTCAATTCACATATTAAATTTGTTTCTAAGACTGCCTTCTATCATTTGCGTAATATTGCCAAGATTAGGAGCATCTTGTCTCAGAGTTATGCTGAGAAACTGATCCACGCTTTTGTTAGCTCGAGATTAGATTATTGTAATTCTTTATTATCAAGCTGTCCTAAAACATCTTTAAAAAGTCTTCAGCTGATCCAAAATGCTGCAGCAAGAGTTTTAACAGGCACTAGAAAGAGAGATCATATCTCTCCGGTTCTGGCCTCCATTCATTGGCTTCCCATAGAGTTTAGAATTAAGTTTAAAATCCTTCTTCTTACTTACAAAGCTCTAAACAATCAGGCTACTTTTTTTTTTTCCACAATATCTTTATTGAACCTTTTTTTTTTTTTAACAAACATGATACAAACAATCAAACACTAACGCTAAAGTACTACAAAAAAAAAAAAAATGCACTAAAAACACCAACAACCACCAACAAAATCAAGTCTTCAACAATGCTCCTCTGTTTAGTCTAGACAATCCAATACATAAGTATACATATTATGTTCACCAGTTTGGAATTTACAAGGTCCACACACATCATTCACCTTCTTCTTCAAGAGTTATGTTTAAATTTTTTACATAATCAATAAAAGGTCTCCATATATTCTCAAACACAATTTCCTTTGATTTCAGTATATATGTTATTCTTTCTAATGGAAGGTTTGTTAACATCTGTCTTAACCACTGAGTCACATCTGGTCTATGAGTCTTTTTCCATAATAGTGCAATACATTTTTTGGCATTAAGCAAACTGAGGTCTATGAATGTTCTTTCACTTTTATTAAAATTATGCTTTTCTGGGTACAGACCCAACAAAAACAGTTTAGGATTCAGTATGATTTGTTTTGAGATTATTTTTTCAATTGTTACCCTCACCTCTTCCCAAAACATTCTTATTAATCTACATTCCCATAAACAATGAAATAGGGTTCCTTTACTTTCCATGCATTTTGTGCATGTATCTGGTATATTTTTGTTATATCTATTTAACTCCTCCGGTGTAACATACATCCGCATTAACCATTTGAAATGTATCAATTTAAGGCGTGCATTTATTGATTTGGTTTGAGCTTCTGTACAAGCCAATTCCCATTGTTCCTCCGAAATTTCAATTTGCAGATCTTCTTTCCAGTAGTTTAATCTTTTCAGTGAATTTTCACTTGAAGATAGTGTCAATGAGTTATAAAACTCTGAAATAATACCCTTTCTTTTACTATCTTTCATCATCATTTTTTCCAAGGATGAATAAATAGGTCGAGTGAGAGCTTTATTTTGATTTGATCGAATAAAGTTTCTAAGTTGAAGATATTTAAAAAAATGTGTTCTATTGAGATTAAATTTGATCCTCAGCTCTTCAAAAGACATTATGTTGTCTGCACATGGCAAATATAAATCCTGAATCTTTTGTATCCCTTTTAAATTCCATACTTTAAATACAGCGTCCGCTCTCCCTGGTTTAAAATATTGATTACCCCATATTGGACTAAATTGTGACAATAACTGTGGTTCTTTTAAATAGTTTTTAGCTTCACACCATATTTTGATCATATGCTTTACAAATGGATTTTTAACTTGTTTTTGTAATTTTTTTGCCGAATCTGAGTATATGAATATGGGAAGAGGTAAAGGTAAATTGTATGATTCCATTTCAGTCCAGTGAGGGAGATCATTTGATGAAAAATAATATGTCATAGACCTCAGTTGTGCCGACCAATAATACAACATAAAATTTGGACATTTCAGACCTCCACGATCAAATGGTAAATATAATAAAGACAGACGTAATCTAGCCCTCCTGTTGTTCCATATAAATTCCACTAACTTTTTTTTTATTCTTGAGAATAGATCTAAAGGTGGTGATAAGGGAATGTATTGAAATAAATAAAGTATTTTAGGTAAAATATTACTTTTAAGTATATTGATTCTCCCGATCATCGACATTGGTAGTGACATCCATCTCTGAGTTAACTCATTGATATCTGACATTAAGGCTTCATAGTTGACGCTGGCGACTGATTCTAGCTTAGGCATAATTTGGATTCCTAAATATTTAAACTGATTTACAACATTGAATTGATTTGCCTCAGGGGCTGGGTAATTTCTCTGGGTCTCATTTAGCATTAATATTGAAGATTTAGTTTTATTTATTTTATATCCTGATATTTCCCCAAAATTCTTTATTAAATTCAACAAGGTTGGAATTGATTTTTTTAGATTCGACATAAACAAAATTATATCATCGGCGTACAGGGAGATTTTATGTTCTGTTGGTCCAACTTTAATTCCATATATTTGTGAATGTAAACGTATCGCTATCGCTAAAGGTTCAATTGCCATAGTAAACAGTAAAGGTGAAAGTGGACAGCCTTGTCGACATCCTCTATTGATTTTTATTGGTTTTGAAATATTGTTATTTGTTAGGATTTCTGCTGTAGCATTATTGTATATTATTTGAACCCATTTTATGAAATTATTTCCAAGTCCAAACCTTTGTAGGACTTCAAAAAGAAAGGGCCATTCAACTCTATCAAAGGCCTTTTCGGCGTCCAATGATAGGAGAGCTGTATCCGGTGCTTCTTTATTAAAATAAATAATATTAAATAGTCTTCTTACATTATGGAAGCCTTGTCTACCCTTTATAAAGCCATTCTGATCTCGATTAATAATATTTGGTAAAATTTCTTGTATTCGTCTTGCTAAAATTTTACAGATTATCTTAAGGTCGGCGTTTAATAGGCTTATTGGTCTCATATTTTCACATTTATTAGAGGGCTTACCTGGTTTTGGCAGCAGTATAATTAAGGCATTATTTATGTATGATGGTAAATTATTATTTTGAAATGCTTCTAAAACCATTTCCAAAAAAGGTTTTATTAATTTATTCTTAAATTTTTTATAAAGGTCAACTGGAAGACCATCTGGTCCTGCACTTTTTCCTGATTTCATATTATCAATGGCTAGCCCAACTTCTTCTTGACTAATTTTAGACTCCAATATCTCCCTGTTTTCATTTGGTATACACGGTATAGATAGTTCGTTCAAAAACCCATTTAGTTTTGTTAAATCAGGTTCATTTTTGGTATCATATAATTTTTCATAGTAATCTCTAAAGGCTCTATTAATTTCTAAAGGATCTATAACTACCTGTCCGTTACTTATAATACTGGTAATTGGTGTTTTAATTTCCAATTGTTTAATCTGCCATGCTAATAATTTTCCTGATTTTTCACCTTGTTCATAAAAAGATTGTTTCAATCTTAGAAGACTCGAGGCAGCTCTATTCGCTGATTTTTTGTCGTATTCAGCTCTCAAAATCAGTAATTCATTCTCCAACCTTGGGTCACTTCCTGCATACACTTTTTCCTGAAGACTTTTTATTTTATGTTCCAATTTAGCTCTCTCCTCTCGAGTCTTCTTAGATTTTGATCCTGTATAACTAATAATATGTCCCCTAATAAAAGCTTTGAAAGCCTCCCACTTTACACATGCTGATGTTTGTGTAGTATTGATGTCAAAGAACTCGTCTATCTGTTTTTCTATATACTTGACAAATTCCTCATCCTGAAGCCATTTATGCTGAAATTGCCATCTACCTGATTCCTTTGTCAATTTTTTATCTACATATATTAGACAACAGGGTGCATGATCAGAGATCACGATGTTATCATAAAAGCAGTTTTGAATCTTGGACCTTAATTCTGTGGAAATCAAAAAATAATCAATACGTGAGAATGTCTTGTAGGTACTGGAATAACAAGAATAGGCTTTAACTTGTGGTTTCATTTCTCTCCATATATCTAACAATCTCAATTCTTTCATAAAATGATTAATAGTCATCCTACATCCAATGTGCGTACAATCCAGTCCTGTTGATCTATCCACACCTGGATTCAATGTACAATTAAAATCCCCTGCTATTATATGTTGCCCTGTAAGTGATGATAAGATGAGAAATAAATTAGCAAAGAACTTCTGATCATCTATATTGGGACCATATAAGTTCACAAGATTTATATTTTCTAATAGCAAAGAACCTTGAATGATTACATATCTTCCAAATTTGTCTCCAATTACATTTTTCACTTGAAAAGGAACTGATTTATGTATGAGAGTCATAACTCCCCTGGCTCGGGATGAAAATGAAGAGGTGAATACACTTCCCTGCCATCTACTCCTAATTCTTTTAACATCCTCCTCTATCAGATGAGTTTCTTGTAAAAACACAATTCTTGAACCCATGTCCTTTATTTTATTCATAACTTGTTTAAGTTTTTTTAAATTTTGTAGACCTCTGCAATTCCATGAAGTTAAATTAAGATTAACACTTTGGTCCATGATCAATAGAGAGTTTGGGATTACCTTGCAGTGTAAACATGCTCATACAGAGAAGCAAAAACATGAGTGGTTGAACATTCATCCTACAAACTACACACAAACAAATTTCCCCTTCCCACACTTGTGGCAAACCCCCCAAAATCAAAAGAAAAATTCTGTCTCCCGATATAGCCATCGACCGTTCCACACCCACGAGGATCAGCCTAAGCCACTCCTTCTCCATCCTCCCAATCATCCTAACTCTACTGCTTTTAATGACGTAACATTAACTCTCCTCTGTAGTTTTCCAACTTAACTCCAAAATTTTTAACAACTTTGTACATCATAGTTTGTTTTTTTTTTGTTTGTTTTGTTTTTGTTTTGTTTTTTAATATATAATACAATCTATATTTTGTAAACTTACTATTTACTTCAAGTCAGTCAGATGCCTGTGCAAATGCTTAATTATTCTACCTTATATTTTGTTCATGCTTAGCTCCCACCAGTCTCTTCTTCTTCTTTGATCTTCTTGATGAACTCCTGCGCCTCCTCTGGGGTCTTGAAGATGTGGGTTCTGCCCTCATACGTGGTCAGCAGTCTCGCAGGATAGATTACACCATGACGAATCCCAAGGTTGCGCAGCTCCTTACGTACGGGATCAAACTGCTTCCTCAATTGCTGGATTCCTGTGGCCAAATCTGGGTAGAACCGCACCTGCTGGTCCTGGTGTTTAATCTCTCCTTTTTTAGCTCGTGCAGCGTTGAAGATCTTCATCCTGTCTCTGTTGCTAAGAAACTTCATAATTAAGGTCCTCGGCGGTCCCTTATCTCTCCGTGGGCCAATACGATGTGCTTTTTCCAGAACCACTGCTGATTGCAACTCCTCGCTGCCCAGCACCTCCGGAATCCACTTTTCCAGAAAGGAACATACGTCCTGACCTTCTGATTCCTCTGGAAGACCCACCAGCCTCAAATTATTCTGTCTCGACCGAGATTCCAAATCCAAAATATTATCTTCCAGAGATTTATTTTTTTTTTCCAAAGTGCGCACCTTTAATTGAAGATGGGTGACGTCATCTTCAGCACTAGCGAGACGGAGCTCCATCTGCGCCGTTCGTTCTACACAGTCACCCAATTCCTTTCTTATTCCTTCCAACGCTGTCATAATCCCATCAAATCTAGAGGAAAAGTCCGCTCTCATTGAACTCATGGCAGCCATCAGCGCATCTGCGCCATTCCCCGCAGATATCGCAGCGTTGCCAGCCTCCTCCGCCATATATGGAGTTTTGTTTACTGCGTCACAGACCTGAAAGTCCGTTAATTTGGACTGTTTCGGCGGCTCGCTTTTTCCTTTTCCTGGTTTTCCAGCCTTAGGCTTCGCCGACATATCTTCGCCCAAATGCTGGGATACGTTCTGTCCCAAATGAGAGAGTTATTTGCCGATTTTTTTTTTTCCAGGAGCAGAGCAGAGCGAGACACGTCCGTCCTACGTGGCAGCCATAACCGGAAGTCCATCAGGCTCCTTTTTATTTAAAAGATCTGATACTACCGTATTATCCTAACAGAGCACTACGCTCCCAAAATGCAGGATTACTTGTAATACCTAGAATCTCCAAAAGTACAATGGGAGGCAGAGCCTTCAGTTATCAAGCTCCTCTCCTGTGGAATCAGCTGCCAATCTGGATTCGGGAGTCAGACTCGATCTCTGTTTTTAAGAATAGGGCTAAAACCTACCTTTTTGATATAGCCTACAATTAGGGAGGGATCATGTGTTTCTGAACCCTCCCTTAGTTATGCTGTTAATAGGTTTAGTCAGCCGGGGGACCTCCAGTAATGCACTGGGCCTCACTCCTTTCCTCACTCTCAATGAGATATTTTTTTTTTTTGCTGGTCATTAACATCTGTTTGTTCTCTCCCATAGATTGAGTCCCCATCGTGCTGTTTGCTCTCTACATGTCTGTTCTTTTCTTCTTCTCTATCCCCTCACCCCCCAGCCAGTCGCAGCAGATGACTGCCCCTCCCTGAGCCTGGTTCTGCTGGAGGTTTCTTCCTGTTAAAAGGGAGTTTTTCCTCTCCACCGTCGCCAAGTGCTTGCTCACAGGGGATCGCCTGATTGCTGGGGTCTTTCTGCAACTGTGGGGGTTCCCCCTTCAGTTGATAGTGCTATGAGATGACTGTTGTTGTGAAATGGCGCTATATAAATAAAGTTGAATTGAAGTGAATTACTTTTTTCACTATTGTCATGTCAATTTCATTCCAGTCCGTTGATTTTTTGTTCTTAAATTTACTCACAGTCTCGATAATTTCCTTTTCAGTAACTGCACCCAAAAAGATTGTGTTATGGGTAACCCCCACAACAGACTGGGACAAGCAGAGCGCTCAGCTGGAGCAAGCCTTCCCCGCAGCTCGCTACCAAAGCCGGACTATCGAGGCCTCAGCTTCCTGCTGAGCCCTCTGGGGGGGAGTGTATGGGTAACCCCCACAACAGACTGGCACAAGCAGAGCGCTCAGCTGGAGCAATTGGCAGAACAATGGCTGATATCAATAGGCAGCCTCCCTTTGTCTAGTTCAGGCGCCAGTATCCTGCTGTTATTTATGACTTCCTGCTCTGTACTGCAATGCAAATGTCTTCCTGTCAGTAATCCTCCGATTGATGTATGTGACTCTCAAATGCAAATGTCCCATGCCTTCCTGCAGTTACTTTGATGATAACATGCCTTTCATGTATTGTCTGTAACTGGGTATAAAAACTGCATATGCTCTGTAACTCACTCTCTCTCTGACCACTGCTTCTGACGACACGCATTCTGTGTCTCCTCACGAGAGCCTGAGGACCCGCTCCAGCCCGCCTGCACAGGGCTGGAGAGAGTTCTATGATGGCGGTGTGGTCTATATTACTCATATATTCCATACCTACATATGTTAGAACATGTGAAATGTTTGGTGACTGCATATGTAAGGAACTTCACACCTCTGAAAGGACAAAGGAATCTCACCCGCCGTGTGAAGAACAAAGACGTCCCAAGGCGCGACGGCGGAGACCGGACGAGTCACCCTCACCCCCCAAGGCGAGGAGAGGAATTCCCATCACCTCCCAAGAAGAGGAGAGGAAATAACAGGACAATGGGGGGATTAAGATAACGAGGGATGTCAGCCTTTGTAATGCCTGTCTTTTGATGTGTGCCTGTATTTAATCAGCGAGCTGGCAGAATTCTTCCTCTTTTTGCCTTCTGCCATGCTCTGCACCTGATGAGACAAGATAGAAGAGCTGATCATTAAAACGCTGCTTTTAAACAAAATCGCCTCATTATTTCCAGCTCCTCTACACTGGTGACCTTGACGCGAGTATGGACCGGAGGCGTTCTTCTTCAAGCGACTCATCCGTGGCGACTCAGGCAGACGCCAGCAACTACGCAGACGAGGGAGCAGACGGACAGCTGTTCCCCCCGGCAGAAGGAATTGAGAGGGCTCAACCGAGCTCCAGCACCGCCGTGAGAGCCGAAGCAAGGCACTCTCACCCAGCGGGCACAACAGTGATGGTGTGCATGAACGCCGTCGCTGTCAAGCTGCCAGACTTCTGGCGAGAAGACCCCGCCTCTTGGTTTCAGCAGGCTGAAGCCCAATTCATACTGGCAGGCATCACGGCAGACAATACAAAATTCTATCATATCGTCTCCAAACTCGACTCCGCCACTTCGAAGTGTGTGCGGAGCTTGATCCGGCGACCACCGACCCGGGACAAGTACGAGACGCTCAAGGCGACCATCGTGGCAAACTACGTCCCGTCAGCGGAGGAAAGAGCCGAGAAGATCCTGGCGGTCTACGGCCACAGAGGGGGCAATCCGAAGGCCCTCATGGAGGATTTGCTGCAGCTCAAGGAAGAGGACAATGACAATTTCCTCTTCCAGTTTATTTTCCTCAGCACGCTGCCGCCACACATGAGAGGGACACTCGCCAGCATGAAGTGCAACAACCACCAAGACTTCCGCACACTGGCCAGCGAGGCTCATCGGCTCGTCAACGCCTGCAAGGAACTGACACCCACAGCGGCATCCGCAGACCTCAAAACTGAGGCCCCGAGCCATGGAGAGCCACAAACCACGGAGCAGACCCAGCCCACGGTGACAGCGGCGTGGCCCAAACGTAACAAACAGAGCGACGTCTGTTATTATCACCACCGCTTCGCCGAGAAAGCCCGCAAATGCGTTCCCCCCTGCAAATTTACGATGTCGGGAAAACGCCAAAGCCGAGAGCCGTTAACAGCAGCGGTTCTCGGCGAGAAAAATAAGCTGTTGTACGTGACGGATGGACACACAGGCAAGCAGTTCCTCATCAACACAGGAGCTCAGCTGAGTTTCGTCATGCCCTCCCACGCAGATCGAGCCATGGGCACCCGGGGCAACGGAGCAGTGGCAGCCAACGGCTCTGACATCGACACGTTCGGCGAAAAGAGCCTGCACCTCCTCATCCACGGCCGCAGCTACAGATGGACATTTGTTGTAGCGGCGGTGAGTTTTAACTTGTTAGGCGCAGACTTTTTGTGTGCACACGGGTTATTAGTGGATCTAGCAAATAGGCGCCTGGATAATGCTTCTATTCCATGCTCAGCTCGAGTTTCTCCACCACCTGTGCAGGCCAATGTCACCACGGCAGGAGGTAAGTTTGAGCAACTCCTCTCCCAATTTCCAGCACTCACAACCCCCAAATTCTCAGCCACTGTAGCTAAACACAGAGTTAAACACTTCATTCCGACAACGGGACCTCCCGTTTTTGCCAAAGCTCGCCGCTTAGACGCGGCCAAGCTCAACATAGCACGGGACGAGTTTGCAACTCTCGAAAAATTGGGCATTGTTAGACGCTCGAAGAGCCCCTGGGCTTCACCACTTCACATGGTTCCGAAATCCAATGGTTCTTGGAGACCGTGCGGAGATTACCGCAGATTAAACAACGCTACAGCGCATGACCGCTACCCAATCCCTCACATTCAAGACTTTTCACTGCATCTAGCGGGTGCGCGCATTTTTTCAAAGATAGACTTAGTCCGCGGTTATCACCAGGTCCCAGTCCGAGCTGAAGACGTTCCTAAAACAGCGGTTATAACCCCTTTCGGCCTTTTTGAATTCATGCGAATGCCTTTCGGCCTCAAAGGCGCTGCCCAAACTTTTCAGCGTATGATGGACGCGGTCCTACGCGACCTCCCCTTTGTCTTCGTCTACCTCGACGACATGCTGGTAGCCAGCTCGTCCGAGGAGGAACACGAGCAGCACCTCACTACCGTTTTTCAGAGGCTGGAAGAGCACGGGCTAATAATCAATCCAGCCAAATGCAAATTCGGCGTTTCGCAAATTGATTTTTTGGGACACAAAGTCTCTCCGAAGGGGGCAGTTCCGCTTCCAGACAAAGTTCGGGCGATAGAAGGTTTTCCACGGCCCCAAACGGTCAAATCGCTACAGGAATTTTTGGGGATGGTTAATTTTTACAACCGCTTCCTCCCCCACGCAGCTCAGCTCATGCAGCCCCTATATGACGCGCTCAAAAAAAAGAAGGCTTCCAACGCGGTTGAATGGACCCCGGAGCGCGAACGCGCTTTCGCGGAAGTAAAAAACGTCCTAGCTAACGCCACAATGTTAGTTCACCCAGATCCCTCGGCCCGCATTGCACTAACCACAGATGCTTCAGACCTGGCCATAGGGGTGGTTGTAGAGCAACTTGTCAGCGGGGTCTGGCAACCTTTAGCATTCTTCAGCAAATCGCTAAACCCAACTGAACGCAAATACAGCACTTTTGACAGAGAGCTGCTGGCGCTTCATTTGTCCATCCGCCACTTCCAGTTTTGGTTAGAAGGGCGGAGTTTCACGGCTTTTGTAGATCATAAACCGCTCACCTTTGCTATGGCTAAAATCTCAGAACCATGGTCGGGCAGACAACAAAGACAGCTGGCTGCGATTTCAGAGTTCACCACAGACATTCGACACGTAGCAGGCAAACTTAACGTAGTAGCGGACTGTCTCTCTCGCGCTGTGGCACCGCCAGAGCGCGAGGAGACAGATTATACTGCCTCAGCAGCGGAACTCTTCACTAACACAGACACATACGCAGCACCTATCCATGAAGGGATAGATTATGCAGCCATAGCAGAAGAACAAAACAGTGACGCGGACGTGCGCGCGCTCCTGTCTGGACCAACAGGGTTAAGGCTGGAGAAAAAAGGGTTACGCGACGGCGTGCCCCCCCTAATATGCGATATTTCAACCGGCCGACCTCGCCCGTTAGTACCAGCTGCTTGGCGCCGCCGCATTTTTGACGCAATTCACTCCCTCGCGCACACCTCGGTCAAAATGGTTGCTGAAAAGTTTGTGTGGCCAGGCCTGCGCAAAAACGTAAAAGAGTGGGCAAAAACTTGCATTTCTTGTCAACGCGCCAAAATACACAGACACACAAAAGCCCCTCTGGAGCCTTTTCCAATCCCTGCTAGAAGGTTCGACCACATTCATGTCGACCTTGTGGGACCACTACCTTCCTCCCAAGGTTTCACACACTTGCTAACAATGCTAGACCGCACCACGCGCTGGCCAGAGGCAGTTCCTCTAGCGGCAACTACAGCGGAGGAAGTCGCTCGCGTTTTTCTGACAAACTGGGTGGCACGTTTCGGCGTCCCATCGGACATCACGTCCGATAGGGGGCCTCAACTTGTCTCAGAGCTCTGGTCAGCCATGTCCAACAGCTTAGGGGCAACAATTCATCGCACCACCGCTTATCACCCTCAGGCTAATGGGTTATGCGAGCGTTTTCACAGGTCCTTAAAGGCCGCCCTCAGAGCCTCACTAACGGACACAAATTGGGTAAATAAACTTCCCTGAGTTTTATTGGGGTTGCGTGCTGCACCTAAAGAGGATCTAGATGCTTCCCCTGCAGAATTAGTCTTTGCTCAGCCTCTCAGACTCCCAGGTGAATTTTTACCAGAGAACCCAGAGCCAGTCCCAAGGTTTTTAGGCAGCAACGGACCAGACTCTCTCCCCGGTCCAGCTCATCACTCCTTCCCACGAGTTTTTGTCCCTCAAACTTTAAAAAACGCTGAGTTCGTTTTTGTTAAGCATGAAGCTCTAAAACCAACGTTACGTCCAGTATTCGATGGCCCTTACAGAGTGCTGGAACACGGTGATAAACACTTTGTGCTTGATTATGGGGACAGAAAAGAAACAGTCAGCATTGACAGACTTAAACCTGCCTTCTTGTTGAAAGACGAACCTGCACAGTTGGCACGAGCACCTCGGCGAGGTAGACCCCCAAGGGAAAAGTCTCAGCCCCCAGGCAGCGAACAAATAACCTCTCTACTTCCCACACTGCAGATTCCTCACAGGAAGGTCCCAGCAGGACGCCTAAACCAACCTACAGCAGTTTTGGGAGAAGAATTAAACCCAGGCAGCACAGGGACTGATACCAACCACTCCACAATTATTCTCTAATTGTGCTGCAACAGTTTAGGACTGACTTATGATTTTACTATACTGTTATGATTACCACTGAACTCTCTTAGAAGCATGGCTGCTGGAAAGTTCTTCTGTGGCATGGTATGTCGTAGTAACTGTTCTAGACTGTAAATCTTTCTGTTGTCCTTTCCTAGTTGTTTGGGGGGCCTGTGGTCTATATTACTCATATATTCCATACCTACATATGTTAGAACATGTGAAATGTTTGGTGACTGCATATGTAAGGAACTTCACACCTCTGAAAGGACAAAGGAATCTCACCCGCCGTGTGAAGAACAAAGACGTCCCCAAGGCGCGACGGCAGAGACCGGACGAGTCACCCTCACCCCCCAAGGCGAGGAGAGGAATTCCCATCACCTCCCAAGAAGAGGAGAGGAAATAACAGGACAATGGGGGGATTAAGATAACGAGGGATGTCAGCCTTTGTAATGCCTGTCTTTTGATGTGTGCCTGTATTTAATCAGCGAGCTGGCAGAATTCTTCCTCTTTTTGCCTTCTGCCACGCTCTGCACCTGATGAGACAAGATAGAAGAGCTGATCATTAAAACGCTGCTTTTAAACAAAATCGCCTCATTATTTCCAGCTCCTCTACAGCGGTATGATTAATAAACTCCCTCAAAAACTCTCAGCTCGCCGCTTATTATTTCATGCCGCCACATTGGTGACCCCGAGAAAGCACACGGTTTGTGCAAAGCAACCTTCTGGTCTGGACAGCTACACTGGTGACCCGACGACAACGAACGCAGCACCCGGCGGTGATTCTCCGACGACAAGCGAACGCAGCAGCCTGACGCAAATGATCTGCCCTCCCTTCTGCTACAGAGAGACCTCGACGCAGAGCCACCACCAGGTGAAACTCTCCGGAGATCACCCACGACCGGGAAAGCTGCAGAAGCTTCATGGTGAGATCTGCACGCCTGAGATCTGCACATCCACGCTGGGACCGGCCGCTCTCACAGCTCCTCCACATGAGAGCGCACGCACCTCGTCCTCTCTCCACGACGGTGACCTCCAGGGCCGACGGAGAACGCAACGCGTGGACCTGAACGCACCATGACCAATCTACAGCAACAGCTCAACAGGGATGACCATCGGCGCCGACGACGCTGATCTCCAGCAAGCTCCCTGACCCTGACTCGCCTCTACAGCGGACCTGCCATGCACCGAACCCCGCATGCACACCGGGGGGTTCTGAGGACAGCTCACCACGCACGGGACAATACCGGCTCCACACAGACCGCCATCGTCCTTCGCCGCTGCACACAGAACCTTCAGGGCTGCTCACACACCTGAAGCACGCACGCAGCTCGCTCACAGGATTTTCTAATGGTCTCAGCCACGGCGCACAAGGGAATTCAGCCGTCAGCTGTCCCCGAGGGCCTTAGGGCTGCGCGCGCACACCTAAAGCCAACACGCCAAGTCCCTCACTGCTGCAGCTCCTTTTCTCTCACAGCCGCTACTCAGCCTTGCAGCTCCTTTTTTCTTCATAGCCGCGAGAGGAGTCAGAGACAAATTTTTCTTCTTACAGCTGCTGTGGACCTCCACACATTCAACGGGACAGCCCCTCAACATCGCGGATCCACAGGCAATTTTTGCGCGGCCCAGACAATTTCGCCGTCCCAGGCCGGCACTCGCTACCCCCCCACCCCCACCGCCGCCTGCAGCGAGCCTTCCCCGCAGCTCGCTACCAAAGCCGGACTATCGAGGCCTCAGCTTCCTGCTGAGCCCTCTGGGGGGGAGTGTATGGGTAACCCCCACAACAGACTGGCACAAGCAGAGCGCTCAGCTGGAGCAATTGGCAGAACAATGGCTGATATCAATAGGCAGCCTCCCTTTGTCTAGTTCAGGCGCCAGTATCCTGCTGTTATTTATGACTTCCTGCTCTGTACTGCAATGCAAATGTCTTCCTGTCAGTAATCCTCCGATTGATGTATGTGACTCTCAAATGCAAATGTCCCTTGCCTTCCTGCAGTTACTTTGATGATAACATGCCTTTCATGTATTGTCTGTAACTGGGTATAAAAACTGCATATGCTCTGTAACTCACTCTCTCTCTGACCACTGCTTCTGACGACACGCATTCTGTGTCTCCTCACGAGAGCCTGAGGACCCGCTCCAGCCCGCCTGCACAGGGCTGGAGTGAGTTCTATGATGGCAGTATGATTAATAAACTCCCTCAAAAACTCTCAGCTCGCCGCTTATTTTTCCATGCCGCCACAGTGTTTGGATTTCTATCTTCTATTTCATTTACAGAACCACTGTTGTTTGTTTCTGTTGTCACTATTGATTTTGCTAATTCAGGACCACCGTTTACAAAAAATTTATTGAAACCACTGACCACATCCTCCATATTATTTATCAAATTGCTATTTTCAATAAAATATTCTGGATAATTAGCATTCTTAGGTCGATTACTAATAATCCCATTGAGTACTTGCCATATTCCTCTTAAGTTATTTTTATTATCCTCTAATATTCTGTTGTAATATTCTTTCTTACAGGTCTTCATTATATTAGTAAGCTTATTTTTATATCTTTTATATTTGATCTCAGCCTCCACTGTTCTGCACTTAATGAATTGTTTATATAATGTATTCTTCTTTTTACATGCATTTATTAACCCCTTGGTGACCCAAGGAATATTTTTCTTTTGTTGTCTGTCACTGTATTGTTTTATAGGACAGTTTTTATTGTACAATGATTGAAATATTTGTAAAAATTTATCATATGCTTTATTTATATCATTTTCATCATAAACTATCTTCCAATCTTGTATTAATAATTCCTTTGTCAGTAAATACATAGATTCTTCAGTTCTTATTCTTTTATATTTAATATTTTTGGTATACTTTTTCTTCCTATAATCACATTGATAGACAACAAAAATCGGCAGGTGATCACTGATATCATTCAATAAAAGCCCACTCCTGATATTATTTTCCATAATGTTTGTGAATATGTTATCTATTAGTGTGGCACTGTGTGACATGATTCTGCTAGGTCCGGTAATTGTTGGATGTAAGCCCATACTGTACATTGTGTTGATAAATTCTTCAATTCAATTCAACTTTATTTATATAGCGCCATTTCACAACAACAGTCATCTCATAGCACTATCAACTGTCTTCTTCTGTCAAACTATGTTGTTTTGAATTCATCAGATCTATATTGAAATCCCCACAGATGAACATAACTTTATGAGTTAGTTTTGCATACATTTTTTCCATCCAGTCCTTAAATAAATCAATGTTTGATCCAGGTGTTCTATATACACAGCTCACTACTATATTCTTCACATTGTCCAGACAGATTTCTATTGTAATACATTCAAATAAATCATCCACAGTTACTGACAGATTTTCAACAACCTTGTATTTCAAGCTCTTGTCAACATAAATTGCAACTCCTCCTCCTTTTTTCACTTTTCTATTTATATAATTTAATTCATAGCCATCCAGGGTAAAATCCACTCCTTTCTCTTCACTGAGCCACGTCTCTGATATTGCCACAGTATTGAATGGCTCTTTAAACTGATGTAAATAATCTTCAATGTTATTAAAGTTGGCATAGAGACTTCTGCTGTTGAAGTGGATCATAGAAATATTGAAATCAGACGTGACCATTGTGCTAAACTGTTCATCCGTGTAGTAACTACAGTCATTATTGATGGAGCTAAATAAATTATTATCAGGGTCTATGTTATATTCTACGTCCTGTGGGTTGTGATCTGTATATTCAAAAACTTTCAGTTCCTGTTGTTCCTGTTTGTTGATCTTTTGTTTCATGTTGTTAAATGTCTTGTAGCAGATGAGTATAATCCTTCAGTGTCCTACAATTGTCTGTTGTTGCTGTCGACTCCAGTTCATAACATTCATTGATATTTGTCCAGTTCCATAATATTACGGATGTTAATGACCTTGGCTTCTTCAGGTGATCCGTTTAATTTGATATATATTTTACAGTTTGATGTCCAGGTGTTTTGAATCTTTTTCTGCTTTCTCAGGTATCTTGCTTTTCTGGCTATTTCTGCGTTTTCTTTTGTGAGGTGCTCGTTTATGTAAATGTTCGTTCCTTTCAGTTTCCTACCTTGTTTTAACAGCGCAGTCTTGTGTTTTCTGTTGACAAACCTCATGATCACAGCCGGTTTGTCGCCGTTTTTCCTGGGCAGAGGGTGGCAGGTCTCTATGGTGTTACAGTCCAGCTGGATTCCTTTGGACTGCATGAAGGCCGCCACTTGTTGCTCCGTGGATTCGTCTTCCAGCTCACCGAGCCTCCCTCCGCTGTCCGTGGCCACCGCTCGCGCATACGATCGTGGTTTAATGTGGAGCCCCGTGATGATCACGTCGTTCACCCGGGTGTTCTGCTCCAGTTCTGACACTCTGCTCTCCAAATACGCCAGCCTCTTGTCCTTCTTGGTGTTCTGGATCCACAGCGCTTTCACCTCCACAACCAGGTCCAGGATGTTTCTTTGCTGCAGCTTAACAGCAGAAATCTCTTCCACCAAGAAGTCCAGCGCTCTTTTAATGTCGTCCACCTCCTCAGTCTGCTGAGTTTTCTTGGGACCCATGATCCCGGCCGATGTACGTTGATTGTAATGACCGAAAGAATGAGATCCCGGATTCAAGCGGCTGAAATGAGCTTTCCCCTTAGGATAACTGGATTCACCTTTAAGGTGCATTCACACCAAATGCGAACGGGCGAAATTTTCGCACAGCGCAATTACATTATAATTCAACGTAAACACATGAACAGACATGAATTCCCCTTCTGAGTGAGATGCAGACAGGCGAAGTTGCCTTAATAACTTCTGCAGCTGTCTTCAACCTGCTGCGGAAAATCCCAAAATAACATCATGCTTAGGTTTACATTATCCGACAGGGGGCTCACCTGAAAATGTTGTCTCAGCCTCCAAAACTTCACAAGATGAAGGGTGTTTACGTTGCTAGCTTGCTAACACGTCAGTGGCAGGAAACCGTGGGTGAATAACTCCAAAATCCTGATTCAGCTGAAGAGCTCCCGGTCCTCCTGTCTCCAGGTGAGTGAGTCTCATTTTCAAACTAGTTTACTCTGCAATGGTGATATTTTTACTCCGGTAACAGCAGAATCTCAAAGCTAGCAGCTAGCTAGCTAGCTAGCTTCGGATGCGAATGCGCAAATTTCACGTGCTCACGTCTTTCCATTGACTTTGTATGGATTCGCGCTACCCATTCGCGTTTGGTGTGAACACACCTTTAGAGATAGGGTGAGCAGCTCAGACATCCGGGAGAGGCTCAGAGTAGAACCGCTGCTTCTCCACATTGAAAGGAGGCAGTTGAGGTGGTTTGGGCATCTGATTGGGATGCCTCCTGGATGTCTCCCACTTGAGGTGTTTTGGGCACGTCTCACTGGGAGGAGACCGTGGGGCAGACCCCGGACTAGCTGGAGAAACTATGTCTCCCAGCTGGTCTGGAAATGCCTTGGTATCCTCTCTGAAGAGCTGGTGAGGAAAGACTGGGCTTCTCTGCTTGAACTGCTGCCTTCGCGACCCTGACCTCCTGAAAAGTGGTAGAAGATGGATGGATGGATGACAAAGTGGGAATATATTTTCATCAACTATACAAGGTTACATCCCATACAGTTTCAGGACTCATGTCTTCATTGAATTATGTTTCAGTCTATTTCAGACAATTGTTCATTTGCTCAGTTGTCGCTGAACTTTTTAATGTCTGATGTGTTAAATGATCACTTAAGAATTTTAAGCTTTCAGACATATTATTTCAGCTATACTTTTGTGCAATTTACCCGAATGCAAATGGACAGAACAGTTTCCTTTTCCCCCCCTTTGTCCTGTCAAGCAGCTAGGTAAGCAGAACAGAAATCTGCTTCCCTTAGTGCGCCAAACAGATTTACTCTGCTAAAAGGAGCTTTATACAGCACATATCTATGTACTGTGGAGTGTGTGAAATAAGAGTCGGGCTCATGGCACACAGTTTATTACACACTTCACATCTCTCTAGCACAGAACAGACTGAACATTTCAGCAGGCACTCTCCTCTTAAGTTTCATGGCATTTCTCCACACACAACATGACATTTGCATCACACTGCATTCAACCCCCTACGTCCTTGACTCCTTCCTGCTATCTCGCCAGGAACCTCCTGATCATTGTTCTCCCATGTTTATCCACTGTCTCTTGTCTGAGATGCTAAATAATCTGGCTCCCCCAAGGTGCTAAAGTACTCTGTATTACTTATAGACTCCTCTTGTAATAACTTTTAATACTTTATTTTATATCCATCACGGACGCCAAGGACACCAATATTGCGGCACTGGCATTGATATTAGACATCTTTCTACTCATATCACCAATGACTACTTACCCAGTGAGTGGACAAGCTACTGTTTACAGTAGGAGTCAATTGTTAGCACTGTGCTGCCCCGCAGAGCTAACTGAGAGACCCGATATCCCTCAAGAAATCAGGTGAGAACAACGGGGATGTTGAGCTGGAGCAAAGAAACGCGCGAGGAAGACAAGGTGCAAGCCCATTCTACCATCCATTATTATGGGAAATATGAGATTGTCGCTTAATAAGGGATGAACTAGCAGCTGTGTCCCGGTATGAGAGCATCTTCAGAGAGGTTAGCATCATGCTATTCACGAAAATGTGGCTAACAGAACTAACAACAGATGCTAACATCTGATTGGTTGGTTTCCACTTAATACGGGTAGATTGGACATCAGATCGGTTCCAAGGTTGTCATAGCCAGGAGCGGCACTGGGGTTAAGCTCCCAGTGCTCATAAAATGCTCCTTATGGTGGGCGTCTCGAAAAGCCTCTGATAACTAAGTCCAACTCCTAGCCTGCCCATGTGGTTTAGTCTCTAAGCCCGGCGGAACTGCTTTTACTAATAGGAGAAGGGGCGAGGGCGGATCTCTGGCGCCTTAAAACCAGATGCTTCGGGTAGATGGTGGCTCATCAACCTGAGAAGGTAGCCCATCTAGGGGAAGGTAAACCCTGATTTCAAACCTCCGCTGCCTTGCGGCATACCCGGTCACAGGAAAGGCTTCGGGAGTCAACCCTGAGGAAAAATCCGGAGTCGGAGCCTCTAAGGCAGTTCTATGTTGTGCTCAACATCGTTCTGGCAGCTCCTGCAACGGCGCTGGTGCCAAACTGTAGCAGCCCTGCTGTTCCTTTGGATTCATCAGTGACGTGGAGAGGGGGGACATGCTGCATGGGCAACATCTTGTCCTCCATATCTTCCTGCCCAGGCTTGAATCCTACCAACGCCAATGCTGGAAGGTAGAACACCGGATCACTGGAGAGGACACTCCAGCTTCGCCTTTGGCGTAGAAAAAACACGGGGAATGACAATTACCGGTTATAAGCCACCGCTCAATTGGCGTAGAGCGCGGCGCCAGGGGTTGTTCCCGACGGTGGGAAGGATCATCGGATCTCACTGGACAGCTACCGCCCGCCTCAAGCTGGGCAGCCCCCAGCCAATAAGGTGTTGTCCCGCCACAGCTTGCTTTCCTCATTGGGTGCATGGGGATGAGGAGAAGTCTGAACAGCAGGCTGAGAACCTTCGCACCAGGCAAGACAATAAAACAAAAGAGACCAACTCTAAAACTGGGAACTTGGAACGTCCGCACTATGATGACAAGACTCGCTGCTAACCTCAAGGACATCAACGACACCAGGAAGACTGCCATCATCAATAATGAGCTGAAGAGACTGGGAGTGGATATCGTCACTCTCCAGGAAACACGGTTGGCTGACGCAGGCACACTGAGAGAGAAGGACTACACGTTCTACTGGCAGGGAAAGGGCAGTGACGAACACAGGGAACACGGAGTGGGCTTCGCAGTGAAGAACACCTTGCTGAAGATGGTGGAACTGGGCAGCACTGGCTCTGCACGACTCCTCACCCTCCGCCTGAACACCACTCAAGGCCCAGTCACCCTCGTCAGTGTGTATGCCCCAACACTGACAGCCACACCAGAGGCAAAAGACGAGTTCTATGAGAATCTTGCAACAACTGTCAAGACCATCCCCAACTCTGAACAACTCATTCTCCTTGGAGACTTCAATGCCAGAGTGGGTGCTGACCACGACCCCTGGCCCTCCTGTCTTGGACCTTTTGGCGTGGGCAGAATGAACGACAACGGACAGCGGCTGCTCGAGTTCTGCACATATCACGATCTGTGCATCACAAACTCATTCTTCAAGACCAAGCCCCAACACAAGGTTTCCTGGCAACATCCACGCTCAAAGCACTGGCACCAGCTGGACTTGATCCTGACCAGGCGCACCTCACTGAAGAACGTGCTAATCACCCGTTCGTTCCAGAGTGCAGATTGCGACACAGACCATTCATTGGTGTGTTGCAAGGTCAAGCTGCAGCTGAAGAAATTCCATCGTGCTAGACAGCCTGGAAAGGCACGGATTGACACCAGCAAGATGGCTCAACCAGAACTTGTTGAGCAGTTTGCCTCCACCTTTGAGAAGGAACTTGGTGTACCACAAGAAGGAGAATCTGCAAAGCAGAAGTGGGAAGTGCTGCAAAACACCATCCACCGCACAGCCTTGGCTACCTTTGGGAGGAAGACCTCGAAGTCACAGGACTGGTTTGATGCCAAGTTGACCGAGATGATCCCCGTCATTGAAGCCAAGCGCTCAGCACTTGCTGAGTACAAGAAGTACCCAAACGAGAAGAATCTCCAGATTCTCAGGGCTGCGAGAAGCAAAGTTCAGCAGACTGCTCGGTGCTGTGCCAACGAGTACTGGACTCAGCTCAGCCAAGACATTCAAACCGCTGCCATAACAGGGAACACCCGTGGTATGTACGATGGCATCAAGAAAGCACTTGGTCCGGCTCAGAGCAAGACGGCCCTCCTCAAATCCTCCACTGGGGTGATGATCACAGAAAAGAACAAGCAGATGGAGAGATGGGTGGAACACTACTCCGACCTCTACTCCAGAGAGAACACCGTGACACCGTCAGCCCTTGATACCATCGACTGCCTGCCATCCATGGACGAACTTGACGCCGAGCCAACCATCAACGAACTCAGCAAGGGCATTGATAGCTTGGCCGCTGGCAAGGCACCCGGCAATGACGGCATACCCCCTGACCTGATCAAGCACTGCAAGACCGCCCTACTGCTGCCATTGCATGACGTCCTCTGCCAGTGTTGGAAGGAAGGTGCCGTACCACAGGACATGAGGGACGCCAAGATCATCACCCTCTACAAAAACAAAGGGGAGAGAAGCGACTGCAACAACTACAGGGGCATCTCCCTCCTCAGCGTTGTTGGCAAAGTCTACGCACGAGTTGTTCTCGTTCGTCTACAGAAGCTTGCCGAACGTGTCTACCCCGAGTCTCAGTGTGGCTTCCGCGCTGCGCGATCGACGGTAGACATGATATTCTCCATCCACCAACTCCAGGAGAAATGCAGAGAACAGAACATGCCCCTGTACGTCGCCTTCATCGACCTCACCAAAGCGTTCGATTTGGTCAGCAGAGAGGGCCTTTTCAAGATCCTGCCAAAGACAGGATGCCCACCAAAGTTGCAAAGCCTCATCGAATCGTTTCACACCAACATGCAGGGGATAGTGCAGCACGATGAAAACGTCTCAGAGCCATTCAACATACGCAGTGGAGTGAAACAGGGCTGTGTACTTGCGCCAACCCTCTTTGGGATTTTCTTTGCTATGCTCCTGAGGCATGCCTTCAGCACAGCAACAGAGGGAATCTACCTGCACACAAGATCTGACGGCAGGCTTTTCAACCTCGCCCGCCTGAAAGCCAGAACCAAAGTACGCGAGGCTCTAATCAGAGACATGCTGTTCGCAGACGACGCTGCAGTCGCAACCCACACACAGCAGGAGCTTCAGACCCTGATGGACCGCTTCTCCCAGGTATGCAAGGACTTCGGGCTTACCATCAACCTGAAGAAGACTAACGTCTTGGCGCAAGGCACGGAAGCACCACCAACCATCACCATCGACGACTACGAGCTGGAGGTCGTGAATCAGTTCACGTACCTGGGGTCCACGATCAGCAACAACCTCTCCCTTGATACAGAGATCAACAAGAGGATTGGAAAATCAGCCTTCACACTCGCTCGCCTCACCACACGAGTGTGGGAGAATCCCAAACTCTCTGTCAAGACAAAGATGGCAGTGTACAACGCCTGCGTCATCAGCACACTGCTCTATGGGAGTGAGACGTGGACAACATACGCCCGGCAGGAAAAGAGACTGAACTCCTTCCACTTGCACTGCATTCGCCACATCCTGGACATATCCTGGCAGGACAAAGTGCCCAACACAGAAGTTCTGTCCCGCGCCGGCCTTCCCTCCATGTTCACTCTACTTAGGCAGCGCAGGCTCCGCTGGCTAGGCCACGTTCACCGTATGGAGGATGGCAGAATCCCAAAAGACATCCTCTACGGAGAACTGGCAGGAGAGACGTTGGCCACCCACAGCTGCGCTTTAGAGATGTCTGCAAGAGAGACATGAAGGCCCTGGAGATCAACACAGAGCGCTGGGAGGACCTTGCAACGGACTGCTCCAAATGGAGAGGCACCCTGACCAGCCAGCTCAAGGCGGGTGAAGAGAGACTGACTGCTGCAGCAGATGAAAAAAGGACCCGCAGGAAGAACCGCCACAGACCCAGCAGCACGGAGACCACCCACAAGTGCGACCTGTGTGACAGGGACTGCCATTCGCACATCGGCCTGTTCAGCCACAGGCGGTGCTGTTCCAGCAGAGTAGACGTTTAGGATTCTCTTCCATGGTCAACATAGACCGACGGAGGCCGACGGACATCAGATAGTGGGAAGAGCAGAGGCGGGGGGCTGATTATGTTTGTGAACAACAGATGGTATAATCCTGAGCATATCACGATTAAAGAACAACACTATTGAAGTACTAGTGAAGCACTTTGAGTGGTCTTTGAGACTAGAAAAGTGCTTTAAAAGTGCAGGTCCTTATCCCTTATAGCAAGGACATTGAGTTGTTAGCCATTAATTTGCATGCGACCGGTATACCTCCCCAGAGAGTTCTCACATGTCATCGTGATTGTTATTTATGTATCCCCCTCTGTGAGCACTGAGGCAGTGTGTGATGTCATCCACTCAGTCACCAGCAGGCTGCAGACGCAGCACTCAAATGCTCTTCAGCTCATCTCTGGTGATTTTAACCATACTTCCCTGTTCTCCATTCTGTCCACTTTCACCCAGTATGCCACGTGGTATGAGAATCCCTCTCAGCATATTTACACTCAGACTTAAAAGATAAAAGGGAATTGTCATGGGGGGGTTTGTGTGTGGATGTGGGGGTGGTGTGTTGATGTGAACAGTGACAAAGAGAATGGGAATTACAAAGGCTTTGATGTTAAGGCAGCACACAGAGAAGGCTGACCGAGTGGTATGATTTAAGAGCAGAGGTCCCTGAGAGCTGTTACTCTTTTGTTGCTTGTGTTTCTAGAGAAATGGAGAGAGAGAGCTGAATAAAGTCTTATATGATCTGGACCTCTCTGCCTGATTATTTCACTCTCCACACTGGTGACCCTTGACACACAATGGTACGCGAGGCGAACACCCCGGAGATGACCCGGACGGGAAGTACCAGCAACGTGTGCTCCGTTTCGGTCAAACTCCCAGACTTTTGGCTACACGACCCGAAGTCTTGGTTCCTCCACACCGAGGCCCAGTTCGCGCTCCGGAGAATAACGACAGATGACACCAGATACTACTATGTGGTTGCAGCGCTGGATGCACGCACAACTCAGCAGGTGGCGAGCCTGCTCCAACTGCCCCCAGCCCGTGACAAATACGGCGCTCTCAAAACCGCGCTGACCCGGCGCTACACGCTCTCGGACTGTGAGAGAGCGGAGAGGCTCTTGACGCGCTCCGAGTTAAGAAATGAGTCGGCGGTCAAATTGATGGAGAAGATGTTGGCATTGATGGGCACAGATGACGGGCATTTCCTCTTTGCTCACCTTTTCCTCTGGAACCTCCCGATGGCGGCCAGAGCGGTCCTTGCCAATTCGCCGCTGCTGGCCATGCGCAACTACCAGGCGCTAGCCCAGGAGGCAGATCAGATCATCCTCACAGTGAACGCAGCGGCATCGGACCGCAGCGAGACGGCCAGCGGAGGCGAGGAGCCAGCGATGGTGGCTGCAGCAGGGGCCAAGAAGCACCGGACAGACACGCTCTGTTTCTACCACCGCCGTTTTGGAGAGGATGCACGGTGATGCGTGCCACCGTGCCAATTCAAGCGTTCGGGAAATGCCAGGATCGGCAGTCGGTAACAGCTGCGACCGCCAGTGAAGCAAACAAGCTGCTCTATGTGACAGACTCGCGCTCGGGGAGACAGTTCCTCGTGGACTCTGGCTCCCAAAAGAGCCTCATCCTGCCGTCCTATGCTGACCAGCTGGCAGGAACTAGTGGCCCTGAGCTGACGGCCGCACAGCTCAGACATTAAGACTTTTGGTGAGAGGACACTGACTGTATCCTTGCACGGCCGTACATACCAATGGACATTCGTCATAGCGGCATGCAGCTTCCCCATCTTAGGCGCTGATTTTTTGTGTGCACTACTAGTTGATGTTGCTAACAGATGCCTGATTAACGCTACGTCTTTTGATTCTCTCCCCTGTACAGCTCGAGGAGCCAGGCCAACAACACTAGCCAGTGTCACAGCTCCAGGGGGTAAGTTCCACACACTATTCACCCAGTTCCCAGCACTCACGGTCCCAACGTTTTCAGCGACCATCACTAAACACGGGGTGGAGCACTTCATTACCACCACGGGGCTGCCCGTTTTCGCAAGACCTCGGTGCCTGGACGCATCTAAACTGGCCATAGCGCGTGAGGAGTTTGCCAACTTGGAAAGGTTGGGCATTATCAGGCGCTCAAACAGCCCATGGGCATCCCCGCTTCATATGGTTCCTAAGGCCAAGGGATCGTGGCGACCGTGCAGAGATTTCTGCAGATTAAACAACACCACAGCGCACGACTGCTACCCATCCCTCATATTCAGGATTTTTCCGTTCACCTCACCGGGGCACGCATTTTTTCCAGGATAGACCTAGTACGTGGTTACCACCAGGTCCCCATGTGCACTGAGGACATACCTAAAATGGCAATAATAACCCCGTTTGGCCTGTTTGAGTTTTTACGCATGCCTTTTGGGTTAAAAGGCGCGGCGCAGACATTCCAACGCATGATGGATGCGGTGTTGTGCGATCTGCAGTTTGTGTTCGTCTACCTGGATGACATCCTCGTGGCCAGCGCGTCCGAGGATGAACACGTAACCCACCTCAGGACAGTTTTCCAGAGGTTGGAGGAGCACGGATTAATAATCAACCCCGCGAAGTGCCAGTTCGGGGTGGCGGGGATCGATTTTTTGGGCCACTGCATCTCACCGGAAGGTGCAACACCCTTGCCGGACAAGGTGCGTGCCGTGGCGAATTTTCCCCAGCCTCAGATGGTCAGGGCGCTGCAGAAGTTTTTGGGGATGGTTAACTTCTACAATTGTTTCCTCCCCCCGCAGCCCAGCTCATGTAGCCGTTGTACGCTGCGCTTAAGAAACGGAAACCGGCGGACAGAGTCGACTGGACTCCTGAGCGGGAGCAGGCATTTTCCGAGGTTAAAACAGCTCCGGCGAACACCGCGCTGCTGGCGTACCCGGACCCGGCAGCTCGGATAGCGCTCACTACCGACGCTTCGGACGTGGCCATAGGGGCCATTGTGGAGCAGCACGTCGCTGGTTCTTGGCAGCCACTTGCCTTTTTTAGCAGGTCTTTGTGCGACAGTGAGTGTAAATACAGCGCGTTCGACAGAGAGATACTGGCTCTCCACCTGGCCATACGTCACTTCCAGTTCTGGCTGGAAGGGCGCACCTTCACTGTGTTTGTAGACCACAAGCCGTTAACGTATGCGATGGCCAAGGTTTCGGAACCATGGTCGGGCTGGCAGCAGAGACAGCTGGCCGCAATCTTGGAGTTTACAACCGACATTCAGCATGTGGCCGGTAAACTCAACGTGGTGGCGGACTACCTCTCACACGCATAAGTGGCCCCAGTCTACGTGGGGATAGATTACTCGGCCATGGCCGCTGCGCAGAGCAGCGATGCGGACGTTTGCGCGCTCCAGTCTGGATCAACAGGGTAAAGGCTGGAGAGCAGAGTACTGCAAGACGGGGCCCCCCCCCCAATCTGTGACGTCTCCACAGGCCGCCCGCGCCTGGTGGTCCCACGCGGTTGGCGCTGCCGCGCTTTTGAGTCGGTTCACTCCTTGGCGCACCCAGGAGTGCGTGTGTCAGTCAAAATGGTGGGAGCGAAGTTCGTCTGGCCGAGCCTGCGCAAACAGGTGAAAGAGTGGGCTGCAGTCTGCGTAGCGTGCCAGCGAGCTAAAGTGCACAGGCACACAAAGGCCCCCTTGGAGCTGTTCCATATCCTGGCTAAGCGGTTCGACCATGTTCACGTGGACCTCGTGGGCCCCCTTCCGCCATCGCAAGGGTTCACGCACCTCCTGACAGTGGTGGACTGCACCACGCGCTGGCCCGAAGTAGTCCCGCTAGCTTCCACCGCATCCACAGAAGTTGCATGCACTTTTTTGACGACATGGGTGGCACGTTTCGCCGCTCCTTCGGATATCACGTCCGATCGGGCCCACAATTTGTTTCCAACCTCTGGTCCACCATGGTCCAGAGCCTGGGCGTCTCACTTCATCGCACGACCGCGCACAACCCACAGGCCAATGGGTTATGCAAGCGTTTCCATAGATTGCTTAAAGCAGCACTCAGGGCTTCGCTTACGGATGCAAAGTGGGTGAACCGGTTGCCGTGGGTTCTATTAGGGTTGCGTTCAGCACCGAAGGAGGATTTGGCGGCCTCCCCAGCAGAGCTGTTTTTTTCCCAGCCGCTGCGGCTCCCAGGGGAATTTTTGCCGGACAGCCCCGCGCCAAACACCAATCCATCCCCGCTTTCACCGCATAACGCAGTGGCAGGGACGGTACCTGGTCCAATCCACCACTGTTTTCCACGCGCTTTTGTACCAAAGGCCTTGAAGGACGCGGCGTTCATATTTGTCAGGCACGAAGCCCATCGGGCCCCCTTGCACCCGCCCTACAATGACCCGTTCAGAGTGCTGGAACCCGGGGAGAAACATTTTGTGTTAGACTTGGGGGGACGCAGAGAAACAGTCTGTATTGACAGGCTTAAGCCCGCTTTCGTGTTATCAGACAAGCAAGTGGTGCTGGCCCGAACTCCTCGGCGCAGATGACCCCCACTGAGAACTCCCCAGGTAAATGACTTGTCAGATCAGTCACAAGGGCATGCTAATGATGTTTTCCCCCCTCCCAATGTCCCCACAGACGGACGCACCCCCAACCTCGAAGCCGCAGACCCCACGTTATAGCCGCTACGGACGTATGCTGAAGCCCTAAGGACATGAGGGTCAAGGATCAGTCTGAGTCGGGGGGGGGGGGCGGTGTGGGAATCCCTCTTAGTGTATTTACACTCAGACTTAAAAGACAAAAGGGAATTGTCATGGGGGGTTTGTGTGTGGATGTGGGGGTGGTGTGTTGATGTGAACAGTGACAAAGAGAATGGGAATTACAAAGGCTTTGATGTTAAAGCAGCACACAGAGAAGGCTGACTGAGTGGTATGATTTAAGAGCAGAGGTCCCTGAGAGCTGTTACTCTTTTGTTGCTTGTGTTTCTAGAGAAATGGAGAGAGAGAGTTGAATAAAGTCTGATATGATTTGGACCTCTCCGCCTGATTATTTCTCTCTCCACAGTGTCACGCCAGAGACAATAAAACACTGGACTTATTTTATGCAAACACCAAGGACGCTTACACCTCATCATCAACAAAAAACAAAACAAATAAGTGCAATAAAAAGTGACAGTGTAGTGTTTGAAAAGGATTAGGAAGAAGTTAATCCTTATTTACTCCAACTCCTCTTTTCCCTCAATTCAACCCACGTGAAATATATACGTATTACCGCTATCAAGAACCCCAAGTAAACATTAACTATATTTTTTATACATATCAACATTTACACCCATCCATCCTTACATACATACAGTCCAGACATATGCATACATATTTACCTAGCCCAAAACAACATAGGATCATGTTCTTTAATTTCTCCAGTGCTTTCAACACCATCCAACCAGTGGTCCTGAGGGACAAGCTGCAGTGTGCAGGGGTGGAACAGCACTTGTCATCGTAGATCCTGGACTACCTCACAGACCGACAACAGTTTATGAGAACCCAGGACTGTGTGTCTGACACCATCATATGCAGTACGCCCCCACCCCCCCCAGGGAAGAGTTCTGGCTCCCTTCCTGTTCACCCTCTACACTGCTGACTTTTCACACAATACGCCACACTGCCATCTACAGAAGTTCTCTGATTACTCTACGATTGTCAACCTCATCTCTGAGGGGATGATGCGGAGTACAGAGGACCTATCCAGGACTTTGTTGGCTGGTGCCTGTGGAACTGCCTCCAGATTAATGCCAGGAAAACCAAGGAAGTGGTGGTGGACTGCTGCAGGCAAGGACAACCCCCCACAGCACTGGTGAACATCCAGGGAACAGACATCGAGATGGTAACATCTCCCATATACCTGGGTGTTCACCTGAACAATAAACTGGACTGGTCACACAACACCAATGTGATCTACAAGAAGGGGCAGCACAGGCTGTACCCCCTGAGGAGACTCGGGTCTTTCGGAGTGCAAGGGGCACTCCTGAAGACCTTCTATGATTCAGTGGTGGCATCAGTCATCACATTTGGAGTGGTCTGCTAGAGCAGTGGCATCACGGCAGCTGACTGGAAGAGACAGATCAAGCTGATCAAAAAAGCCAGCTCTGTTCTGGGGTGCCGCCTTGACCCAGTGGAGGAGACAGGAGAGAGGAGGATGGTGGCTAAGCTGTCATCTCTGCTGGAGTCCAAGTCCCACCCCATGCGGGACACGCCGAACGCACTGAGGAGCTCATTTAGCAGTAGGCTGTGCCATCCTAAGTGCACAAGGGAGAGGTTCCGCAGGTCCTTCCTACCTATGGCTGTCAGACTTTATAACCTAACCAGTGCTGCTCGTAGAGGTCATATAAAATGTGCTAAATGTAACAACTTTGCACAATAGAGATCGTCCCCTCTAATACACAACTAAGATATTAGAATTATTATTGAGGGTGGCAACAACACTGTTGATTCAAATGTGAAATATACTGTCTGGGTACATATTTATATTCTGCCAGGTAATTTAACAAACTGTAATGCTGTTGATACCACCTAGCTGCAATGCCCCTGCACCGTGTTTAACTGTATACATGTATATTTATTTTATGGCGGCACATGGGGAGTGCATAATTGTATAACATCTTAGACAAGAACAAAGAGCAGAGGTTCCCTGGGAGATAACAGGGAGGTGTGAAGGATGAATGCAGTGTGACCTTTTGTGTGTTAGAAACTTCTAGAGGAATGATAAAGGATTAAGGAAGTGAATGCAATGTGACCTTTTGTGTGTTAGAAGCTTCGAGAGGAATGCCATGCTTTTTAAGAGAAGAGTCTCTGCTGAGTTGTCATTCTTGTCTATGCTTCTTGTGTGAGATGTGTAATAAACTGAGCCAAATCCGCCTCGTTATTTACACGCTCCACACTGGTGACCCAAGACGAATCATGGAACACAACGAAAGACCCCCGGAGCCAATCTCGATGGGAACCCCCAGCCACGCATGAGCTGTTGTGATCAAGCTACCGGATTTTTGGCAGCACAGCCCGCGCTCCTGGTTCCACCTAGTCGAGGCGCAGTTCGCCCTCCGGGGGATATCGGCGGACAAAATTCCACTATGTGGTCGCAGCGCTCGACGCCCGCATGGCTCAGCACGTAGAGAGCCTGCTCGATCAGCCACCAACCGACGACAAGTACGGCGCGCTGAAGGCTGCGCTCATCCAGCACTACACACTCTCGGATGGTGAGAGAGCAGAGAGACTCCTGACTCGGACCGGGTTGGGAGATGGGTCGGCCATAGACCTGATGGAGAAGATGCTGAGGTTAAAGGGCACAGACGACGACCATTTCATTTTAACCCACCTCTTCCTCCGGAACCTTCCGTCAGCGGCAAGAGCGACCCTGGCCAATTCGCCGTTGCTGGCCAAGCGGGACTATAGTGCGCTAGCCCGGGAAGCAAACCGGATCATCGTCGCCAGCAGGGAGTTCACGACCATTGCGGCAGCGACGGAGCTCGGCGCGACGGCCGGAGGAGGCGAGGAGCCATCGACGGCAGCAGCAGAGCCACCAACGGCAGCAGCAGCGGGGACCAAGGAACACGGGGGAGACACGCCTTGCTTCTACCACCGCCACTTCGCAGAGAGGGCACGCAAATGTATACCACCGTGCCAATTCAAGCGACTCAGGAAACACCAAGACCGGGGGTCGGTAGCAGCTGTGACCCTCGGGGAGGAGAACAAGCTGCTCTACTTGACGGACGCACGCTCGGGGAGGCATTTCCTCGTGGACACCGGCGCCCAGAAGAGTTTCATCCGGCCGACCTACGCTGACCGGCTGGCAGGATCTAGCAGCCCCGAGATGGCAGCAGCAAATGGCTTGGGGATTAAGACCTTTGGTGAGAGGACTCTACTCTTGTCTCTACACGGCCGTACATTTGAGTGGACTTTTGTCATAGCAGCATTGAATTTCCATATACTGGGGGCTGATTTTCTATGTGCACATGGTTTGTTGGTAGATGTCGCTAACAGACGCCTGGCTAATCTTTTGACTCTCTCCCCTGTATAGCTCGAGTGACCCGACCAACAGCACAAGCCAACGTCACAGCTACATGCGGTAAGTTCCACACACTGCTCACTCAATTCCCAGCACTCACTGTCCCGACATTTTCGGCAGCCATCGCTAAACATGGGGTGGAGCATTTTATCACCACCACCGGGCTGCCCATTTTTGCAAGACCTCGGCGCTTGGACGCAGCTAAACTGGCCATAGCGCGCAAGGAGTTCGCCAACCTGGAAAGGTTGGGCATCATCAGGCGCTCCAACAGCCCATGGGCTTCCCCGCTACACATGATCCCTAAAGCTGAGGGTTCGTGGCGACCTTGCGGGGATTTCCACAGGTTGAACAACGCCACAGCGCATGACCGCTACCCAATTCCTCACATTCAGGATTTTTCCATTCACCTCGAAAGGGTGCGCATTTTTTCTAAAATAGACCTGGTCTGCAGTTACCACCAAGTCCCAGTGCGCGCTGAGGACATACCCAAAACAGCGGTAATAACTCCGTTCAGTTTATTCGAGTTTTTGCGCATGCCATTTGGGCTTAAAGGGGCTGCACAGATGTTCCAACGCATGATGGATGCAGTGCTGCGCGATCTCCCTTTCATGTTCGTCTACCTGGACGATATCTTAGTAGCCAGTGTGTCCGAAGACGAACACGAAACCCACCTCACGACGGTTTTCCGGAGGTTGGAAGAGCACGGGTTAATAATCAACCCAGCGAAATGTCAGTTTGGGGTGACGGGGATTGATTTTTTGGGGCACCGCGTCTCTCCCGAAGGAGCGGTCCCGCTGCCTGACAAAGTGCGCGCAGTAGCAGATTTTCCCCGGCCGCAAACGGTCAGGGCGCTACAAGAATTTTTGGGAATGGTGAACTTTTATAACCGTTTCCTTCCCCGCGCAGTGCAACTCATGCAACCACTGTACGCCGTGCTCAAAAAACAGAAACCCGCGGATAAGGTCGAATGGACCCCGGAGCGAGAGCGGGCGTTCTCGGAAGTCAAAGCAGCCCTGGCAAACACCACATTGCTGGCACATCCAGACCCAACGGCCCGCATAGCGCTCACCACTGACGCTTCAGATGTGGCCATAGGGGCGGTCGTGGAGCAGCGCGTAGCCGGGGCTTGGCAGCCGCTCGCCTTTTTCAGCAGGACTTTGCGTGACAGTGAACGTAAATACAGCGCGTTCGACAGGGAGTTGCTGGCTCTCCACCTGGCCATTCGCCACTTCCAGTTCTGGCTGGAAGGGCGCAGTTTCACCGCGTTTGTTGACCACAAGCCGCTAACATTCGCGATGGCCAAGGTTTCAGAACCGTGGTCGGGCCAGCAGCAGAGACAGCTGGCCGCGATCTCAGAGTTTACTACCAATATTCAGCATGTCTCGGGTAAACTGAATGTAGTGGCAGACTGCCCCTCACGCGCCGTGGCGGCCCCGGTCGGCGTGGGGATAGATTACGCAGCCATGGCCGTGGAGCAGGTTAGTGACGCGGACGTGCGCGCGCTCCAGTCTGGACCAACAGGGTTAAGGCTGGAGAGCAGGGTGCTGCAAGACGGCATGCCCCCCCTAATCTGCGATGTCTCCACAGGGCGCCTGCTTCCCGTGGTCCCGGCCGCGTGGCGCCGCCGCGTGTTTGACTCGATTCATTCTTTGGCGCACCCGGGAGTGCGTGCGTCGGTCAAAATGGTAGGGGAGAAATTCGTGTGGCCGAGCCTTCGCAAACAAGTGAAAGAGTGGGCGGCAGTCTGCATGGCGTGCCAATGAGCCAAAGTACACAGACACACGAAGGCTTCCTTGGAGCCGTTTCGCATCCCGGCTAAGAGGTTCGACCATGTTCACGGTGGCGCGTTTTGGAGTCCCGTCGGATATTACGTCTGACAGAGGCCCTCAATTTGTTTCCGAACTCTGGTCAACAATGGCCCGCAGCCTGGGTGTCACAATTCACCACATAACCGCGTACAATCCACAGGCTAATGGGTTATGCAAACGTTTTCATAGATCATTGAAAGCGGCTCTCAGCGCTTCACTGACAGATGCAAATTGGGTAGACAAGCTACCGTGGGTTTTATTGGGGTTACGTTCTGTGCCTAAAGAGGATCTGGAAGCTTCCCCGGCTGAACTCGTTTTTGCGCAACCACTTCGGCTGCCCGGGGAGTTTCTTCCAGATAATCCCGCGACGGGCAGCTCCCCGTCTCAGCTGTTGCAGCGTAGCATAGACACAAGCACGCTGCCGGGCCCTGCCCACCACAGTTTTCCGTGCGTTTTTGTGCCTAAAACTTTGAAAAACGCGGAGTTCGTTTTTGTCAGACACAACGCCCATCGCCCTCCACTGCGCCCACCTTATGATGGATTGTTCAGAGTGCTGGAAACAGGGGACAAGCATTTTTTGCTAGATTTGGGGGGTAGGAGGGAAAAGATTGGCATAGACAGACTCAAACCCGCTTTTGTGGTGGCGGACGAGCAAGTGCTGTTGGCAAGGGCCCCTCGGCGTGGAAGACCCCCACGGGGAGCTTCCCAGAGAAAAGATTCCCCAGAGCACCCACACGGACAGACTTTTACCCCTCAAACATCAACCCCCTAGCATGACAGTGCCGCGGAGGCGGTGAATCCTGGTTATAGCAGATACGGGAGAAGACTGAAGCCCAAGCAGCATGTGGATTGATGTTTAATGATTCTACCACAGCATACGGACTGTTATTCTATTGTTCTATCCAAGATGCTCGGGGGGGTCGTATGGCGGCACATGGGGAGTGCATAATTGTATAACATCTTTGACAAGAACAAAGAGCAGAGGTTCCCTGGGAGATAACAGGAAGGTGTGAAGGATGAATGCAGTGTGACCTTTTGTGTGTTAGAAACTTCTAGAGGAATGATAAAGGATTAAGGAAGTGAATGCAATGTGACCTTTTGTGTGTTAGAAGCTTCGAGAGGAATGCCATGCTTTTTAAGAGAAGAGTCTCTGCTGAGTTGTCATTCTGTCTATGTTTCTTGTGTGAGATGTGTAATAAACTGTCTGAGCCAAATCCGCCTCATTATTTACACGCTCCACAATTTACTGCTTTGGCTAACCAGTTCTTACCTCATTATCTTATTCACTATTGCTCTGAGTGCTGCTATCCCTTGGCTGCTGCAATCCTGGAATTTCCCCAATTTCCACCCCCCCCCCCCAAAAAAAAAAAATAAAAAAAATTGTGGGACTAATAAAGGCTTATCTTATCTTTTCTTATCTTAAATTGTTTTACCCATGATAGACCCGACCGGGGGGGGGGGCAGAAAAAGACACAATTGAAATAAACAGAAGACAAACTGTTTCTTCTTCTGAAAAGGTCTCATCATGAGTCTGCTATCTGCACCTGTAAAAGAAAATACTGTATGTGTGTGTGCATTAACGTGTATGAGAGTGCGCTCAATGTGAGTGTGTGCATGTGAGTAGTTTGCCAGGAAGCCTACAAAAAGGGCGGCAGGTCACAGCAACCCCGCCCCCCATCCCCGGAAACGCTAAGTAAGCAAGACAGCGCCACCAACCCCCAGAGAGCACAAATGCCCTGAAGCCAGCAAGCCCCAGGACAGCTATGCAACCACCCCAGGAGGGACAGCCGAGGGAGGCCAGTGTGGTGCACCCTTGCCCCTGGACCAGCCCACGCCCTCAGTGGGGCCAATGCCAGCCCCTGGACCCCAGGCGCCAGAAGGCCAATGCCCCCGCCCCCACCCACACCCCCACCCCGGGGAGGGGGTTTGATTCAGCAGCTTCTTCTACTAGTTCTGTTCCAGCTTCATCCCCCTCTACCTCTCCAGTAGCAGTTCCCCCACTCTCACTATCTGGTACTGTTAGTTCTTCTCCTGTTTTCCCTGGGCACTGCAGCTGTGCTGACATTACTGCTTCAAGCGCGTTGAATCCAGGAAAAGCTGCAGGACCGGATAGTGTGTGCTCCCAGCTGTTGAGGGTTTTCTCCATAGGATTGCTAGACTCACCCTCAGAGAGAGGGTGAGGAACTCAGTCATCCGGGAGGGGCTCAGAGTAGAACCGCTGCTCCTCCACATTGAAAGGAGTCAGTTGAGGTGGTATGGGCATCTGATTAGGATGCCTCCTGGATGCCTCCCACTTGAGGTGTTTTGGGCATGTCCCACTGGGAGGAGACCCCAGGGCAGACCCAGGACTCGGTGGAGAGACTATGTCTCCCAGCTGGTCTGGGAACACCTTGGTGTCCTCTCTGAAGAGCTGGAGCAGGTGGCTGGGGAGAGGGAAGTCTGGGCTTCTCTGCTTGAACTGCTGCCTCAGCGACCCGGACCTCCGGAAAAGCGGTAGAAGATGGATGGATGGATGAATAATTTTGGTAGAAGTTTCTCTTTCTTGTCTTCAGGACCAATGATTAAAACTTTTGGAGCTGTTGGAGGTTTTCTGCCATCCATGACTTTATATCTAAAATACAGTTCAAAAGGGCATTAATTGGTTTTGTGTCATCAGGAGACGTGGCAATGTACAGATGAGTATCATCAGCAAAGCTATGAAAATTGATGCCATGTCTCCTGATAACATCCCCAAGTGGTAACATATAAAGATTTAAAAGTATTGGCCCTAAAATTGAACCTTGGGGTACCCCACACTTGATTTCATGGATTGCCGAAGAACGTGTATCCATACTTACAAAATAGCGGCTATCTGTGAGATAGGAATGAAACCATTCGAGAACAGTACCTGAGAGGCCCACCAGGTGTTTGAGTCTGCGTAATAAAATGTGGTGATCTACTGTATCAAAGGCAGCGCTGAGATCCAGCAGCACCAGGACTGACAGTTTGTGGGAGTCCATGTTACACCTGATATCATTAATGATTTTTAAAAGGGCTGTCTGGGTACTGTGGTTTTGTCCTAAAACCAGACTGAAATTTCTCAAGAATGTTGTGGTCCATAAAAATTTTTTTTAACTGGATAAAAACAATTTTTTCTAAAACTTTAATTAAAAACGGTAAGTTGAATACAGGTCGATAGCTACTGAGGATATCAGGATCTAAATTACTCTTCGTCAAAAGGGGCTTCACCACAGCCATTTTAAAGACAGCGGGGAAAAGTCAGAAGAGAGCAATTTACAATGTTTAAAATCTCATGTTCAAAGTATCCATAAAATGTTCTAAAAAGTGATGTGGGAATCGGCTCTAAAAGGCAGGAGGTCAGGTTTACCTGGGAGAAAACTCACCAAGCATCTTAGCATCAACCAGGGCAAAACAGTCCAGCGTTTCCTCAGCTAAAGATGAGTCCAAGATTCCATTAAAAGCAGTCTTCTGGTCAGATTGTCATGGTCTGAGCGCCAATATCATCCACGCTCGGGTCATGCAGTATTTTCCTCCCATTCTGTGTAGTTCCTTGTAGCTCTCCGAGCTTTTATTTTGACAGCGTCTCGGAGGGGCTTTCGGCTGTCAGAGCTGAGCTCCTATGTGACAGCTGGATTGCATTCAGCTGATGACTGCCTCATCAGCTGATTAATCCTTAGCCCTATTTAAGGGAGCAGCTTAGGTGCGACCTCACGTACGAATAACACTGGTCTCCCCAACGTTAGGCTGGAGTCCCTATTTCCCGGCTCCAGTCATCCTTGCTTCTCTCAGTAAGTTTACTCCTTAGTCTGTGTATATCGTCAGAGTGTCTAGTGTAGTCTTTATTTGTGTTTTGCCCCTCGTGGCTCATTATTTTGTACCTTTTACCAGTCCTTTAATAAATATGCAAACTCATTGATTGCCTACAGCGTCTCATTAGTGGTCCGCGAGGACCACCCATAACAGTAGGTCGCAGCCAAACGAGACGCTGGTGACCGTGAGTTTGCTTAATTTTGGGCTTGTAGTTTTCCCTTTTGTTCTGCGTACCAGTGTGCTGGGAGATGGCGTTGTCACCCAAGGGCTACGCCATGAGCCTGGGCTACGAGCTGGTAATGGCCCTTATTGAAATTGACGGGATCATTTCCAGCACTCGCTATTGCACCGCCCCCAGCGCCACATGCTGGTACCTGGACCTCGCTGAGATGACGATCAACTGTCATCCCCGCTACGCTGACCACCCCGAAATCACGGCGAGGATGGCAGAAATCTCTGCTTGCCAGGAGGAGTTCCATGGTCTGGAGGGAAACTCCGGCAGGAAGCCGAAGAGAAGGCATCCTCGTTCCTCGGCTCGGCATCCCATTCCTGTCACCTGTCCAGCCCAGGAGTTCACACCACCCAGGGGTCATCCCCAGCGGAGAGAGACGTCAGCTGGGATTCCCTCAGCGACTCCTCAGCGAGAACCCCGTCCAGACCCAGTTCCGGGTAGCCGCACGAACTCTGTCTCCCAGCCAGCTGTAGCCTCTGCGTCTCATCGGAGGGTTAAGACAGCCGCTGTCGCCTCCGGGTTGTATGTGCCTCGTCCCCGGCCCACCTCGGCTGTTCCTCTTCCTCCCTCCCCCTCGACGCTCTCCCCAGCTGCTGTGAGCTCCACGAGTCCGCCTCCGGCTGCCTCCATTCCTGAGCCGGTGCAAGCAGCTCCTCCTCGTCTTCCCGGAGGGCCCTCTGTCACCATCCATCGGGGAAAGGGAAGAAACAAGCCCACGGCAACAGGTTCCATCGGTCCTCAGCGGAGCAGGCAAGTGTCTTTTCATGCTTTTCCTTCACTGAATGAATTGCCTTGTCTGACCCCTGGGGGTGGAGTTTGGGGTTCACAGTCCCCTGAGCTCCCGCCACCTGCTGTAGTCATTAATTGTGAAACTGCATCTTCTGCGTCCCCTTCCCCTGAGCGTTCCCCGGTGCCAGGACTACACCGCCAGACGAGGAAGGAGCCTGCGGCCCTGGAGGGCCTGGTTCCAGCCCTGCAGCCCCGTCACGGGCAGAGGAGGAGGGCGGACTGCCATTTGGAGCCTGCGCTGACGACTAAGCATCCCCGGGTCTCCACAGAGGAACAGTCCGACCCGGCAGGTCACGGATCCCCTGCCACTATGCCGTGCGGGCCTTCAGCGTGGACGTCAGCATCAGGGAATCCCCAGGCTGTGAATACCATCATGCCAGCTGCGGAGCCCACCGTAGTCGAGTGGGAACCAGAGGTGGGCCTTCAGCGCGCTGAACCCGGATCGTCGAAGTCCTGGGCTGCGTTAGAGCCCGAGATCAGGCAAGTGCTCCATTTTGTCTTCCTTTCTTCTATTCTGGAACATTTTTGCCTGTCTCTCAGAGAGACGAGCCGGGCGCAGCCGTCCACTGCGTCCGAGCTTGTCTCGCTGGGCTCTGCCACTGCCGGTGATTCTGATCCTGGTTCTCTTTTCTCTTCTGAGCCTTCTCCCAGGGTCACCGGTGACGAGCCTGCTCCAGTCGTCGCCTTGTAGGTTCTGGGTTCGGGTCTGAAGGTCATCCCTGGTGCTGCGCCGGCCCAGTCGGGGTCCATCGTGGGTTGTGTTCCGGCCCAGTCGGGATCCGACGTGGGTGCAACTTTGACCCAATCGGGGTCCGATGTGGGTGCAACGTGGACCCAATCAGGGTCTGTTATGGACGCTGTTCTGGCCCAGTCAGGGTCCGTTGTGGGTGCAGCACGGTTCCACTTGGGATCCGGCAAGAGCGCAGCGCCAGTCTGTGTGGAGTTCGGAGAAGGAGCTGCAGATCCTCCGCCGATCGACACCGGATTGGCCCCTCATCATTTCCTCCATCCCTTTTTCCTTCCACCTGGTGCCGCTGGGATTTCCCTGATCCGACGCGGCTCTCCCTCGCTATCCCTCTCAATAGGGAGACCGCCTCTAAGTTCCCCCCTGCGGTCCTGGTGGCTGGATGACGTGGGTCGGCCGCCTGGGAGACTGCTTCGCCCGTTTGGCGTCCTGGGTCGGCCACCCGACAAACTGGACCTTTTATTCAGTGTCCTGGGCCGGCCGCCAGAGGTACTGTTCTCCCGGGCCTGGGACTGGGGTAGACCGCCCGAACGTAGGTTTTCCCCCCTGCTAGCGATCTGGACACTAGATGCAGGGAGACCTCCCGAACTGTGTGTTTTTGGTTTCTTTATGCTTTGTCTACCAAAATCCCTGTAGTGCTTTTTTCCTCGTCTCTGTTTTTTGGGGGGGATGCGCTTGTGGTTTTTTTTGTTATTTGGACTATATTGAACTGTATGTATTCGCCACTATTCAGTGTGTTTTTTTCCTTTCCTCTGCTTGAGAGATGTTATGTGGTTGCCTGTTGTTTCTTTTGGCCCGTGTATCATGGTCTGGAGGCATGGTATTTCTGTTATCTTGCATTTTTTGCCCTGCTGCCTCTGCCAGTTATCTGGACTTATTGTACCGTCTGTATTTCGCCGCTATTTAGCATGATTTTTTTTTTCTTTCCCTTCCTCTGTTTGAGAGATGATATGTGGTTGCTTTTGTTTCTTTTGGCCTGTGTGTCTTGGTCTGTTGACATAGTATTTCTGTTATTTGTGGCCTGTAGGCATAGTATTTCTGTTTTTTTGCATTAATTGTTCTGTCTGTTTTTCCACCTGTGCTTATGGAATATATTTGTGGTTTTTTTTCCCATGCTCTGTTGTTGCACCATACTCTTATGTTTTTTGTATTCGCCCTTGTTATTTTTTCCTGGTTCCCTGTCTTGATGTGTTGTTTTTTTTTTTCTGGTTCTCACCCTTCTGGCCTTTTTCCCCCTCCTCCCACCCTGGGTGGGCCTTCTTAGCCTTTTGAGTGGGGGGGGGGGCTTGGATGTTACGCAGCACCCGGAGTGCACCGTTCGGGGGGGAATACTGTCATGGTCTGAGCGCTGATATCGTCCGCGCTCGGGTCATGCAGTATTTTCCTCCCTTTCTGTGTAGTTCCTTGTAGCTCTCCGAGCTTTTATTTTGACAGCGTCTCGGAGGGGCTTCTGGCTGTCAGAGCTGAGCTCCTCTGTGACAGCTGGATTGCATTCAGCTGATGACTGCCTCATCAGCTGATTAATCCTTAGCCCTATTTAAGGGAGCAGCTTAGGTTACTCCGGGCTGTGACCTCACGTACGAATAACGCTGGTCTCCCCAACGTTAGGCTGGAGTCCCTATTTCCCAGCTCCAGTCATCCTCGCTTCTCAGTAAGTTTACTCCTTAGTCTGTGTATATCGTCAGAGTGTCTAGTGTAGTCTTTATTTGTGTTTTGCCCCTCATGGCTCATTATTTTGTACCTTTTACCAGTCCTTTAATAAATACGCAAACTCATTGATTGCCTACAGCATCTCATTAGTGATCCGCGAGGACCACCCATGACACAGATAAAAGGTTGGATCTAACAGAATCAACCTTGCACCTGAAGTGATCTGCAAAACTCTCACAGAGAGAGTCTGATGGCAGGTTTGTGTTTTTATTAAAATCTGGGTTGATTAACTGATCAATGGTTGCAAAAAGGACTTTAGAGTTATTGTTATGGGTTGAGATTATGTTGGAAAAATACTCAGTTCTCGATATCTTGACTGCATTATTGTATATTTTTAATTTATTCTGTAGTACTTGGTAACTGATAATTAATTTGTTTTTCCTCCATTTCCTGTCAGCCATCCTGCACTCTCTTTTCAGTTTTTGGATTTGGTTATTTCTCCATGGAGGCTTTGGTTTATTCCTAACTGTCCTTGTGATTATTGGGGCAACTCTGTCAATAGTTGATCTTAATTTACTGTTAAAATTATCAACAATAAAATCACACGATGCAGGTGAAATAACTGGGGGAGTGTTGCATAGGAGTTTGATCAAATCAGCAGCCACTTCAGGTGTCAGATGGCGCTTCCTCACAGTTCGCACCGAGGTCTCCAGTTGCATAAAACCAGTGATGTTAAAAACACACAGTAATGGTCAGATACAGCCAAGTCAACAACAGAGGACACACTCGTGGGCAGGCCGTGGCTAATGACAAGATCCAGAGTGCGTCCCCTGTTGTGAGTCGGCTGCATGACATCCATCCATCCATCCATCTTCTTTAGCTTAATCCTTTTCGGGTTGCGGGGGGGCTGGAGCCTATCCCAGCATCTTTGGGCGAGAGGCGGGGTACACCCTGGACAGATCGCCAGTCCATCGCAGGGCCATGTTGAGTAAAATTCATGGACGTGAGCAGGTCATTAAAATCTTCTGACATATGGTCGCCCTGCTTATTAATGTGTAGATTAAAATCACCAGAAGTGAGAATAGAATTATATGAGGAATGGATTATTGATAAAAACTCAGAGAACTCATTAATAAAAACAGGGCAGTATTTGGGTGATCTGTAAACTGTGACGCATAAAATTGCGGGGCTGCTAAAGAAAAAGGCGTGGTGCTCAAATGCGGTATATTGATCAAGTAAAATTTGCTTTACTGCAAGTGAGGAAGAAAAAATTGATGCAGTACCCCCACCCTTCCTGCCCTTTCTTATGGAAAAAACTGGACTAAAATTTGGTGGGTAGGGCTCAGTGAGAACCGCTGGTGCATCTGTGCAAAGCCACGTCTCTATTAAAAATAAACAGTCAATCTTATTATCTAAAATCAGGTCATTGATGATAAAAGTCTTGTTAGCGAGTGACCGTATATTTAAAAGAGCCATATTTAGGGTAGGTGGTGAGTTATTCATGGGTGGGGAATTTGTTTTCTGTGGATTATTTGTTTGGAGACTGATCCACAGAATGTAGGCAGCGTGGGCGTGAGTTCTTGTGAACTGTGTTTTATGGATGGAGGTCTGTCCGTGATCAGTGTCCTAATGGGGAAGGTGGGTAGTGAATTAATTTCCAGACCAGATGGTGGAGACTGACAAAAACGGGACTCGTGCTGGATAGTCTTACTGGGGGTCAGAGATGTGAGTGGATCCAGAGGGGAGGGGTCGTGGGATGTAAACAGTCAATTGCGTGTTGTGATTTGAATGATATGCATCAGGTTTGCTGCTAAAAGCCGGCTACCTGATGCATTTAAATGTACGCCGTCAGATTTATAGAGATTGCGGCGGCCCCAAAACAAGTTAAAATTGTCAATAAAATTAATGTTGCTGCTGCAGATGGACTTGAGCCAAGTTGAGAGGGCAAGAATACAGCTAAACCGGTCTGATCCATGGCGCAGTGTGGGAATGGGGCCAGAAATAAAAACAGACTTTCCGCTGTTTGATAAAATATTAAAAAGTTTACAGAAGTCATTTTTAGTGATTTTAGACTGTCTGCAGGTGGTGTCGTTAGTCCCTACATGAATAATCATCCGTGTGATGGAAGGAGGTTGTGATTGCAGCAGATCCGGGAGCTTTTCTAACAGGTCGGGGACAGTAGCTCCTGGGAAACAGTGAGTGATAGAGTTAAAATTCCTGATGTGCCTGATGATGGAGTCACCGACGATCATTGTGGTTGGAGGAAAAAGTGGGCGGGATGTTGGTGGTTGCAGGGTCCTTTGGTGAGAGTCAGTGCAGTGAGGTGGCGGCAAAGTGGGGGTCCTGTCGTTGGGGCAGGTGGTGCCCCTTACCTCACCAGCCGACGAGCAGGGCAGTGAAGAACCAGAGGAGGGATTCCCCGACTGCTCCGTGCAGTGTGGCCTCCCGGAGTGCCAGCGAACAGCCTCCCTCAGGATCATACGTCGGGCACAGGACTCTCCAGAACGGGGCCGAAGCCGCTGTGGCTCAGCTGGGGCCACTCCAGCCGCGCCACTGCTGTCAGTCCTCAGCGGAGGAAAGGCCGCCAGGTTTTCCAGCGAAGGGACGGGTGTGACGTCAGCGGGGGCTGCGCATTGAGCGGAGCCCGGGCGAACTGGAACCGGTGAAGCTGGAGCATCGGTGGAAGGTTGGACTATCAGCTGTTGCCAGAGTCTCATAGTGGTTGGAGACGGGCAGAGGAGGGCTGGTGGTTGACGCATCTGAGGCCCTTTTCCTGCCCCGGACCATCACCTCAGACCAGGCCATCTGATTCGGCGTTGAGCAGGACGAGGGCCGTGGACAGACGGAGGGGTCCCAGGCGACTGTGTCTTGGGGGGCTGAGTCACTCAAGGCCGTTTTTTGGACTCCTGGACCGCTAAAAGACTCATCGTCTGTGACAGCAGAGGAAGACGTAAGCTGAAGTTGGAGAGGAGTGTGTTTTTCTGCTGCAGTTCATCAGAGAGTCGTTGGATATCCTCCTCCAGATCAGCAATTTTCTTTTGTGCTTTCTGTAGGAGAATTTTATCATCCCCAGGCACTGTCATGTCCATTTTTGACTAAAAACATAAACGGTCCAGCCGTTGGGAGCTGTATGATCAATATAGCTCATCAATAAAGTTCTAACTCCAGTTTAAAAAGTTAATATCACTAGATAGAAAGTTAATATCAATAAAAAAGATAAAAATTTAAAACGGAGTAGGTAAAATAAATAAAAACAGATAAAACTAGAAAAGCACTCAGAGAGCGCAGACCTCCGCCAAGCGCCACAGTTCCCCCCATACAGTGTTTGTGTGTACGTTTTCAGATTCCTTGACCATGAAAACATATGACTAGCAATTGGATTCACAATGATAGGATTAGTGGTTCAGTAGTTATTGACGAAAATGGCATTTTCCGTAATGGCGGTTTAGCGCCACAGTTCCCCCCATACAGTGTTCAGATTCCTTGACCATGAAAACATATGACAAGCAATTGGATTGACAATGATGAGATTAGTGGTTTAGTAGTTATTCATGAAAATGGCATTTTGCGTAATGGCGGTTTTCTTGTGGACGATGATCCGGATCACCACCAAAATCTAATCATCTGTAGGATACCACATTTCTGACAATCTGTGAAAATTTCATGAAAATCCGTCCATAACTTTTTGAGTTATCTTGTTAACAAACAAACAGACAAACAGACAGACAAACCAACGCCGATGATCACATAACCTCCCCCTTTGGCGGAGGTAATAACCAGTCTGTGTAAGAGTGACCGAGGTTTCAAACAGATGATGACCTAGCATATGGACACACATGCTTTTATGTGCATGCATACAGAATGCCTGCCAGGTTGTCTGGAATGGATTAAATGTAATATATGCTGTTATGTATAATTTTATCTTATTTATTGAGATATTTTAGGTGATATTCTTAATGATGTTTTGTTGTATGTATCGGGTGCCATGAAATATCAGAATTTCCCTATGGGGATTAATAAAAGTATTTATCTATCATCTATCTATCCCTAGATTGATGCCACCAGACAGAGTGAAGGGGGATCACCCTATTTAAAGGCCTCCTCTGATTAGCCACAGGTGATGAACAAAGCTGCAGGGAGTGAACCTAATCAGAGGGAGAGAGAGGCAGGGAGACCAAGCACACACAGAGACCATAACAATACTTCCCCCTCAATGGGTGGCTCTTGGCGTTACCCTAGGCTTGTCAAAGTGGCGTTCATAGAAGGTCCTGATGAGGGCATCATCCATAATAAATGACTTGGGAATCCACAATCTTTCTTCAGGACTGTAGCCCTTCTAGTCCACCAACTGTATGCCCCAACCCTGGCAACGAGCACTGATGATGCACGTGGCCGCGTAGACCAGGCCACCGTCGACCATCTTGGTTGGTGGCAGGGGTCTGGATGGTGGGCATAAGGAGCTGGCGAACACTGGCTTGACCTGGGAGGTGTGGAAAACAGGGTTGATGTGGAGAGAGGGAGGAAGACTGAGTTGAACAGAAACAGGATTGACAATGGCAGAGATGATGAGTGGGCCAACAAAGCAACAAGACAGCTTTTTGCAGTCGGATTTCAAAGGGAAGTTCTTAGTAGAGACCCATACCTTGTCACCAACTGAACAGGTGAGGGCCAGAGTCCTCTTCCGGTTGGCTCGATTAATACTTTCCTCCCTCGATTGAAGTAGTGCTGCCTTGGTGTCCCACTAGAAGCGAAGGCATCTGGCCATGTGGTCAGCGATGCTGGGAACGGCGATCTCTTCCTCTGTGATGGACAGGATGGGGGGTAATATCCCAGTGACGCCTCAAAGGGGGACACACCGGTGGAAGCAGACACGGCAGTGTTGTGGGCGTACTCCACCCAGGGCAGGTAGGTGCTCCATGACACAGGGTCAGATGTAGTGATGCACCGCAGGAATGCTTCCAGCTCCTGGTTGGCCTGCTCGCACTGCCCATTAGATTAAGGATGATAACCACACGACATACTGACCGTGGCCCCAACTGATTTGCAGAAAGCCCTCTAAACCTGCGAGAAAAACTGGGGTCCCCAGTCCGAAACAATGTCACTCGGATTACCATGTTGTATGACTATGTAGTTGGTGAGTAGGTTAGCTGTCTCCAAGGCCAATGGTAACTTGCGCAGAGAGACAAAATGTGCTGCCTTGGAGAACCTGTCCACGACTGTCAGGATGACGGTGAAGCCATGAGACGGTGGTAGCCGGGTGATGAAGTCCAGGGCGATGTTGGAACAGGGATGATTGAGGATGGGAAGGAGATGGAGCAACCCGGTGGGGGTGGTGGTGAGGGACTTGCCTGCCAAGCACTGTGGGCACGCCTTGATGTATTCATGTACATCACAGTCCATAGTTGGCCACTAAAAACATGTGGCGAAGGGAGGACAAAGTTCTGGCTACCCCCGGATGACAGGAAAATTTAGCCACATGAAGTCAGTGAATGACCTCCCCCTTAACAGCAGCAGACACAAACAGGTGACCCGGTGGCCCGCCCCCAGGATCCGGATCGGTGACCTGAGCCTCTGTCACCCTATGTTCAATGCCCCAAGAGAGGGCTACAATGATGGCAGAGGTGGGGATGATCGTCTCCTCACCGAGTGGGGTAGTGTCGGGAGTGAACTGTCTGGAGAGGGCATCAGGCTTGGTATTCTTGGAGCCGGGCCTATAGGTTAGGGAGAAATGAAAATGGTCAAAGAATAGTGCCCACCTGGCCTACCGAGAACTGAGTCACTTGGCTGTCCTGATGTATTCCTGGTTCTTGTGATCGGTCTATACCAGGAATGGCTGAGCTGAACCCTCCAGCCAGTGGTGCCACTCTTCCAGCATTAGCTTAACCGCCACCAGCTCTCCATCACCGATATTGTAATTTCTGTCGGCGGGAGACAGTCGCCAAGAGAAAAACGCACAAGGGTGGAGCTTATCATCGGTGGCTGACAGTTGAGAGAGGACTGCCCATACCCGAATGTCCGAGGCATCCACCTCCACAATGAACTGCCATTCTGGGTCAGGACTAGGTAAGGATGGGGGCGTCGGTGAATTTGGCCTTGAGGGTGGAGAAGGCTGCATTGGCCTTGTCTGACCAAACGAAAGGTAGCTTGATGCACATCAGGCGGGTGAGTGGGGAGACTACAGTGCTGTAATTTCTGATAAACATCCGGTAAAAATGAGCAAATCCTAAGAACTGTTGGAAGTGCTTGCTGGAGGTGGGTATGGGCCAATCAGTGACTGCCTGCACTTTCTTTGGGTCTGGTTTGATCTGGCCCTCAGAAATAATGAACCCCAGAAAAGAGGCGGTAGTGGTGTGGAACTCACATTTTTCTGTCTTCACAAGCAGCTGGTTCTCCAGGAGCCATTGGAGCACCCGCCGCACATGGACCTTGTGTTCTGGCAAGGTACGAGAGAAAATGAGAATGTCATCCTAATATACAAACACGAACGTACCCAGAAAGTCCCGCAGGACGTCATTAATTAAGCACTGGAATACCGCTGGGGCGTTGGTGAGGCCAAAGGGCATGACCAGGTACTCGACGTGACCAGTAGGTGCATGGAATGCCGTCTTCCACTTGTCTCCCTCCCGGATTCGGACCAGATGATACGCATTTCTTAGGTCCAGTTTGGAGTAGATGGTGGAACCCTGGAGTAAGTGAAAGGCAGAGTTAATCAGAGACAGTGCATACTTGTCCTTGACAGTAATGTTGTTAAGCTCCCGGAAATCAATACATGGGCGAAGTGACTTGCCATTCTTACCCATGAAGAAGAAGCTGGCTCCCAGGGCAGATGATGAGGGCGGATGATACCATCACTCACCAGCTCTTTGTTATATTTATCCATGGCCTCCCTCTCGGGGGCTGACAGGCTATACAGGCGGCTGGAGGGTAGTCGCGCCCCGTTGGAGCTCGATGGCACAATCATAAGGTGGCCTAGTAAAAGTCCTGACCTGAATCCAACCGAGATGCTGTGGCATGGCCTTAAAAAGGCGGTTCATGCTTGAAAACCCTCCAATGTGGCTGAATTACAACAATTCTGCAAAGATGAGTGGGCCAAAATTCCTCCACAGCGCTGTAAAACACTCATTGCCAGTTATCGCAAATGCTTGACTGCAGTTGTTGCTGTTAAGGGTGGCCCGACCAGTTATTAGGTTTAGGGGGGAATCACTTTTTCACATAGGACCATGTAGGTTTGGATTTTTTTCTCTTAATAATAAACACCTTCATTTAAAAACTGCATTTTGTGTTTACTTGTGTTATCTTTGTCTAATATTTAAATTTGTTTGATGATCTGAAACACTTAAGTGTGACAAACATACAAAAAAACGAGAAATCAGGAAGGGGGCAAACACATTTTCACACCACTGTATACTGTATATAGATGTTGCTTTTAACATGTTACTCATTTATATACATATTTATTTTAATAAAAAAGGTTTTTTTGAGATTTTTGCAAATTTATTAAAAATAAAAAAAACTAAGAAATCACGCTACGCAAGTATTCACAGCCTTTGCTCAATACTTTGTTGATGCACCTTTGGCAGCAATTACAGCCTCAAGTCTTTTTGAATATGATGCCACAAGCTTGGCACACTTATCTTTGGGCAGTTTCGCTCATTCCTCTTTGCAGCACCTCTCAATCATCATCAGGTTGGATGAGAAGCATCTGTGCAGTCATTTTCAGCTCTCTCCAGAAATGTTCAATTGGATTCAAGTCTTTGGCTCTGGCTGGGCCACTCAAGGACATTCACAGAGTTGTCCTGAAGCCACTCCTTTGATATCTTGGCTGTGTGCTTAGGGTCGTTTCCTGCTGAAAGATGAACCATTGCCCCAGTCTGAGGTCAAGAGTGCTCTGAAGCAGCTATTCATCCAGGATGTCTCTGTATATTGCTGCATTCATCTTTCCCTCTATCCTGAGTAGTCTCCCAGTTCCTGCCACTGAAAAACATCCCCACAGCATGATGCTGCCACCACCATGCTTCACTGTAGGGATGGTATTGGCCTGATGATGAGCGGTGCCTGGTTTCCTCCAAACATGATTGACTGATTGAACTGTATTCCTTTATTGTCACTGTATGCAAATATACAACAAAATTAGTTATCTCTGTAAACATATTGCACAATTAACCATATAAAAACAACCAATCAATAAAAACAATATATATAAATATAGATATAAATAAGACATAATGGGACTAAGATGCCTGGCATTCACGCCAAAGAGTTCAGTCTTTGTCTCATCAGACCAGAGAATTTTGTTTCTCATGGTCTGAAAGTCCTTCAGGTGCCTTTAGGCAAACTCTAGGTGGGCTGCCATGTGCCTTTTACTAAGGAGTGACTTCCATCTGGCCACTACCATACAGGCCTGATTGGTGGATTGCTGCAGAGATGGTTGTCCTTCTGGAAGGTTCTCCTCTCCACAGAGGAATGCTGGAGTTCTGACAGAGTGACCATTGGGTTCTTGGTCACCTCCCTGATTAAAGCCCTTCTCCCCCGATTGCTCAGTTTAGATGGCCGGCCAGCCCTAGGAAGAGTCCTGGTGGTTCCAAACTTCTTCCATTTACAGATGATGGAGGTCATTGTGCTCATTGGGACCTTCAAAGGAGCAGAAATTTTTCTGTACCCTTCCCCAGATTTGTGCCTCAAGACAATCCTGTCTCAGAGGTCTACAGACAATTAATTCCTTTGACTTCATGCTTGGTTTGTGCTCTGACATGCACTGTCAACTGTGGGACCTTATATAGACAGGTGTGTGCCTTTCCAAATCATGTCCAATCAACTGAATTTGCCAGAGGTGGACTCCAATTAAGCTGTAGAAACATCTCAAGGATGATCAGTGGAAACAGGATGCACCTGAGCTCAATTTTGAGCTTCACGGCAAAGGCTGTGAATACTTATGTACATGTGATTTCTTAGTTTTTTATTTTCAATAAATTTGCAAAAATATTAAAAAAAAAAAAAAAAAAAAACCAACCTTTTTTACGTTGTCATTATGGAGTATTGTGTGTAGAATTTTGAGGAAAAAATGAATTTAATCCATTTTGGAATAAGGCCGTGACATAACAAAATGTGGAAAAAGTGAAGCACTGTGAATACTTTCCGGATGCACTGAAGTTTCCATGAGCTCTTGCCACCTGGCCTGAAAAAAATTTCTGGAGGAAATGGTGTGCATTATCCCAGTGTTTTTCAACTAGGATTCCCTGGAACATTCAGGTTTCTGTAGGAAATTTTGTATTATGACATCTTGGTCCAAAAATTGAAAATAATTTGCCACTGTTGTGCATGGCTACCTACAGAACCCATGCACAACAATGGCAAATTATATGCAAATACAACTGTGTGCAAATCTAAGTAATGAAGGAAAAAAAAGAGGACTAAATATAAACTGATTTCTGAGGTTTTAACAGTTAAGTGTAGGCCCACTATTTGACAAGAACTGAGTCACCTTTCCTTTTTTTGTAAAGAGGAAAGTTGACTTACAGAACCCATGCACAACAATGGCAAATTATTTCCAATTTTGTGGACCAATTAAGAAATGATATTAGAAAATTTGCCACAGAAACCTTAATGTTCCAGGGGACCTTGGCTGGAAAAACACTGCATTATACAACAGCAGCAGAATGCACAATTCATAACAGAAACAAAAGTACACAAAGATTAATTCTTAGAAAGGGTTCCAATGGTTGTAATCGTTTAGAATCTGATGATTATTTTTTTCTTCTGATGCGTTTAATAGTGTCAAATATTAAGACATTAAGCTTGACAATTTTCTTATCCAACTATCGATAGGATGTGTAGTGTTCTTCTCAGTAGGCAATTTGCTGTGCACGAACTAAGCAAATACCAACCATGTTAGCCTTACAGCTAGATTTTTTTTTAAACTCTGGCAAGAATGTTGAAAATATAAACACAATTAACACTATATATCATCAATGTACAGGCCATTTAATCTGTGAAAACTTATTTACCTACTGTACATTTTTTAACTAGAATCAGTTCCAGTAACTTGAAACATTTCCATTATGTAGTGTTCTGTAATATTATACCCAATATAAAAAATACAATATCATCCATCCAGTCACCCTTTGGTATATCACCACAAAGCTGATGTGGCAAAAATTCTAGTCTCTAATGTATATCCAGACATAAAATGACACTTCTTTGTGCTTTGCAGTTTATTGAGTTTATGATCCATCAATTCTGTTTTACCAGTCATTTTCATTATTGTAAGGCACAGTTTTGTTCACATAAAACACCGTTTGTTTTTTACAGTAAATGTTGAGACGTGGGACTCCTTCCAGTCATAATGTCCACATAATGATTGGAACAATAAAACACTTGTTTTGCATTTCATTTCAAAGCTCTTTGTCCTTACATGATTCAAAAGGCAAAGTTAACATTTTACAAAGCAATAAGAAATGTAACTCCATACCTCAAGTTTACAAATACAACTCTGTAAAAAAGCAATACATTTCAAAAATATGTGATCAAATACAAATTGAAAATAATAACAGGATATACCTAAATTTCAGGTGAAATTAATTGAAGCGTACATCTATGCCTTTGCCATGATACCAAATCAAACTTTCTTACAAGGTGATGAATTATAAAATAAACTCCCTTAAGTCCACTGTTAGTTCCTGGAAATGCAATGATGTTATTTCACTCATTATCACTGGTGACATGATTGTCTGATTTAGGTCCAACATGAGGCAGGTTATGAACTACAGCTCTTGATCAAACTTTGCCAAACAAATACATTCATCAGGAATATTAGCTGCTTCGGGTTTTTAAGAGATTGGCAGTACAAACATCCCTGCTGTCTGTAGCCAACATTATAAACATGCTATACATGCACCAAAAACTAATGAACTTTAAAAAGTTACACACATCGTAGGTGTATGGGTGCAATAATTATTGCATGTTCCAATTCAGGGGAAAAATATTTAATAAAAAAAAAAAAAAAGTACCAGCATTTAAAAAAAGTTTCATATTTGATCGGCACCACAGGAATGACCTTAAAATTCACAGACAGGATGATTTCTACTATTGAGCTCCCCCCCCACCCCCCAACACTGATATTATGCAAGGATTAAGTGATAGACCTAAAGATCATAATAAAAGTAAATAAAAATTGTTCGCTGTAAGTACTCATCACATTTTACAATTTAGAAAACAGCTAAAAGTATGCAAAACAGTTTTGCATGACCAAACAAAAATCTGCAAAATAATATCTGCAGTCATTGGTGGTGTATAAAAAAACAACAACCATCCATCACTCCAGGTCTTTACATATAACTTTGTTAAAGCTGGATCATTTGCACGCCAGCTCTATGCATTTTATTGTCAGAAAGTTTAACTGATATTAAATTACTACTTACCAGACCATCTTTCATATTTAAAATATCTAAGATTGGGATGTTTGGTCAGTCACTGTAGTTAAAATGATCACTAAAAAACTATCAAGCGTTTCAACAAAACACTATACACCAACTTCATTAACAAGACAAGCTCCGTTTCACTTTAATTTCCTTGGTCCGATATAAAAATTCAGTTGGCCGCTCTAAAAGTCATTAATCACAGTCCTTTGTTGAAAATCCAATGCGCTTTTTTCTAATTTACAGGAGCTGAAATGAAAAATAAGTTTAAAGAAAGAATGAGACATCAGAAAGGAATAAGGGAGAAGTACAGTACAAATACTCTACAGATGCACAGAAGGCAGCCCAGGTTTTAGAAGTGAGGCTAGAAATCAGAGGTAGTAGAGGTCACAAAGAAGAGTTAAGGAGGAGCAAAAATAAAACCGAACAAAGGAAAAGTGTAATAAATCATTTATCTGTCCTTGGATCCAAGCTTCTCGATCAAGTCCTGCAGGGGAGCCAGCTCTCGGCGGTCAATAAGATTGAACTCCTGTAAGAAAACAATAATATACTGTACATGTTTTCCACACTTAACAAAAAAAAAAAAAAAAAGTCTAGCATCGGGTGAAGTTTGCCGTCTCTGAATGCCCTGTTAAAAAAAAATTTTTTCTTTAACAAACACCCAGTTTGTTTTATTGTTAGGCATGGCTAAGCAATAAAGCAATTGGTAAAATTCCAGAATTAAAGGCACTGCATAACCCACAGTAAATGAAAAGCAAAAAAGTAAAATGTGAGAAGAAATGTTATGCTGATAATATTATCCAACAATCAGAATCAGAATCAGAATCAGGTTTATTGCCATTGTGAACAACATTTTATATCATTGTGAACAATGATATAAAAACAAGAAAACAAATGTGAGTTATGCTTAAGGTGACAGTCTAAAGTAGAATCAATGAGGGATGAGCCGATACCACTTTTTCAAGACCGATACCATGACTGAGTATTGGCAGATACTGATCCAAACCCAATACAGTCTGTCTTATTTAAAATAACAAAAGCACAGAACATACTTTGTTAATGACTGGTTGCATTTTGTACACCTATAAAAACAGAAATCTAAAAGTCAAAGAATATATTACAAATTTGATTCAGTTCAGCAACGCTGCTGTTTTATTTTAAACTTTGCAACATTAGCAGCATTTCACTGGCCAGCACTATGTAAACATGCATTCTGAAGTTTTAAGTGCAAATTTATACAAAACTTTGAAGCTGAGTATTTAAGTAAACATTCAGATGAAATTCAAAGTGCCGCTTTATGCAGGAGGTAAAAGATGCTAAAGATCTGAAAATAAAGGAACTAACCCTTGAAGTTGTATTTTTGTCACCCATTATTATCTCAAGTATTCTCCTGGTCCTCGTTTTATTTAGTAGTGTTTATGATATTATTCTCTGTTCATTCTTAGTTTTTAGGTTTGCTCTTATTTTAAAGTTATTCGTGTTTCATTTCATGTTCATGTAGCCTTGCACCCTCTGTGATTAATAACGTATACAAAATACAAAAATAAATAAATTGCTATTTATGTTTCTGTCACCCACCTCTCATCAACTGTCTCTCCCCAGAAAGGTACGCTCCAGTCTGGTTTTACTGTCATTTTTTTTAGGTTTCACTTTTAGCAGCCGTCCAGCCTCCCGAGCTGGAAAGCAGCATTGCAGTGGCTGCTGCTCATGCCCTTGTGCTCAGTTCTTGACAGAATTCAGCATACTCCTTTGCCTTGACACTTTTGCACGTGTTTTATCAAGTTGGTGATGTAAAATTGTAAATGCTGGTACCACACAGCAACATACTGAGGCGAGTCCCAGAGACAGGCTCCAGTGATGTGACACTTGTTGCCTCTGTTTACAGAAGCCACATGCAGCACGGCTGAGAACATAATCGCACCTTCATTTTATTATTACCTCCGCCAAGGAGGTAATGTTTTTACCGGGGTTTGTCTGTCTGTCTGTTACCAACATAACTCAAAAAGTTATGAACAGATTTTGACTAAATTTTCAGGAAGGGTGTGTAATGGCACGGGGAACAGATGATTAGATTTTGGTGATGATCTGCGAGTGCATACCTCCACCAAGGGCTTTGTTTGTATTTGTGCAGCAGGATTACGCAAAAACTACTGGATGGATTGGGATGAAATTTTCACCAGAGGTGGTTCTTGGGCTAGAGAGGAAGCCCATTATATTTTGGTGATGATCGCAGAATACATACCTCAGCCAAGGGTCTTATCTTCTCACAGTGTGTTAGCAACAATACTCCAAAACTGATGGACAGACTTTGATGCAATTTTCATCACAAGTGGCTATAGGCCTACACACAAACCCATTACATTCTGGAGGTGATTCATGAGAAACTGAAGGAGACTTGGCAGAGGTATGCGCTCTATGAGTGCTCTTCTAGTTATTAAGATAAGATAAGCCTTTATTAGTCCCACAATGGGGAAATTCCAGGAATACAATTGCCAATACAAACTCTGCTTTTTGGGTAAAAGAGTAAAAATCAAATCCACTAGATGGTGCTAAATGCTCACCGTCTGGTTAAGTCAGTGCATCAACGAAGTGATTCGTGAGACCCAGGAATTGGACAAGAAAGATTAGGATGGGAAAACTGCAATACTCAACATACTGCAAGATAATATGTTGTGACCCAAGTATCAGTATCCTAGGACCTTTGGTGATTCTCACACCTAAAACTACTATTCTAAATCAAAGAATTATTCTATATGTTTTGTAGTAGCCAGTTACATTTCTTAGCCTGCCCCTAGCCCCTTCCTGTTTTAAGTGCACTAATAATTTTGATGTATAGCTGAGTGCTGAGGCCCATGCCTGGTTTTCTTCACCGATACACTATGTTCTCCATTGAGCATGATTTTTTTTTTTCTTTGGTTGATTCTGATTGGGGATCTGTGAGACACCGAGTTTCTTCAGTCCTCCCGGAGACATACCATTTAATGACTGGTGAGCTCCAGCCCATATAGAACAAAAAACTTATAAACTGCGTGCCTGAAGTGCGGAGGGACAAACTGTTCTCTGACACAAACAGGAGCAAAAGAGTTTCACACATACTCAACAGCTGGAAAGTGAAGAACAGAGGCATTAGAAAGGCCCAGCTCTCATCTCATTTTCACTGTAATTATTTTTTTTTTTAACTGTCTCAAATGTGTCAACTGGTCATGTAATGAGCTAAAACTTTTCCAAAAAGTCAACAATCTGAAAAAAGCACACTGCCTTTATCTCGTTTTTCTCTCAAAGAAACTCCCCAAAAATGTTTTTTGACTCTTTTGGGTAAATCGTATACGTCAAATTACGAAAAAGCCAACCCACTGCCGTCTTTGAGACCTGCCCACTCCTCTATTATTGGCACGCCTAGCTGTCCGCCATGTAGCTCAAAGTGGTGGCTAAAGGTAACCTATTAGCCCACGAGCTAACAATGTTACCAGGACACTCGCTGTAAGCACAGCTTATATTGCTATTTTTTTTCAGATCTTAGTCACCCAAATAGCTATCCCTGTTATCACATGGTTCACTCCGGCCCATCTCCAAGTGGTTTCATCGTGATTCCACAGCAGATTGCCTGCCATGGTACACCGGTCGCTTTTATGGCCTGGGACCAGGGCTACTGGCCGGTGTTATGCTGAGAACTCCCCTGGATTGGCGGGAGAGTTATCGGCTGAACACCGGTGCATGCGATCCACTGCAGAATCACTACAAAGCCTCCGGCTTCCTACAATCAAGTGTCCCAGGACTAGATGCTGCTGGCTCTCATGCCCAGCAATCCCACTGTCCTCCGTGGACGGTGGATCGTCCTGCGCACAGTGCTAGCGATATGTTGTGGAATCACGGCAAATTTACTGGGAGATAGACCAGACTAATGTGAGATACACCACTGACTGTGGATCAGTGAACCAGAGCGCTGCTCGACCGAACTGAAGGAGCTGGCTAGAAGCTACTCATTTATTCATTCATTCATCTTCTTCCGCTTAATCCTTTTCGTGTCGCGGGGGGGCTGGAGCCTATCCCAGCATCTTTGGGCGAGAGGCAGGGTACACCCTGGACAGATCACCAGTCCATCGCAGGGCCAACACAGAGACAGACAACCATTCACTCTCACAGTCATACCTAAGGACAATTTAGAATCCCCAGTTTGATACCAATTAACCTAACTTGCATGTTTTTGGCATGTGGGAGGAAACCGGAGAAATCCCGGAGTAAACCCACACAGACACGGGGAGAACATGCAAACTCCACACAGATCACTGTTGGTCGGGGGCTGGGATCAAACCCAGGATCCCCCGGCCAAGGGTGAGTTGCTGTGCAGCCGTAGTGCTAACCACTCTTCCACAGCGCCGCCCTAGAACTCAGTTAATGGCTAACTGACGTAAGAGGGAGGGTGGAGTTAAACAGCTGAAGTCTGTTTCTTAAAGTGACAGGCTTTGAATCAGACCATTTGAAGAAAGCCAAGAAAACTAAAAAAAAAAAAAAAAAAAAAAAAAAGTTTGCTTCAATAATTAAAACTAGAAAAGCACTCGGAGAGCGCAGACCTCCGCCAAGCGGCGCAGTTCCCCCCATACAGTCTTCAGATTCCTTGATCATGAAAACATATGACAAGCAGTGGTTCAGCAGTTATTCACGAAAATGGCATTTTCCGTAATGGCGGCCACAGTTCCTTCCATAGAGTGTTTGTGTGTACGTTTTCAGATTCCTTGACCATGAAAACATATGACTAGCAATTGGATTGACAATGATAGGATTAGTGGTTCAGTAGTTATTCACCAAAATGGCATTTTCCGTAATGGCGGCCACAGTTCCTCCCATACAGTGTTTGTGTGTACGTTTTCAGATTCCTTGACCATGAAAACATATGACTAGCAATTGGATTGACAATGATAGGATTAGTGGTTCAGTAGTTATTCACGAAAATGGCATTTTCCGTAATGGCGGCCACAGTTCCTCCCATAGAGTGTTTGTGTGTACGTTTTCAGATTCCTTGACCATGAAAACATATGACAAGCAATTGGATTGACAATGATAGGAGTAGTGGTTCAGTAGTTATTGACGAAAATGGCATTTTCCGTAATGGCGGTTTAGTGCCACAGTTCCCCCCATACAGTGTTTGTGTGTATGTTTTCAGATTCCTTGACCATGAAAACATATGACAAGCAATTGGATTCACAATGATAGGATGAGTGGTTCAGTAGTTATTCTTGAAAATGGCCTTTTCCATAATGGCGGCCACAGTTCCCCCCATACAGTGTTTGTGTGTACGATTTCAGATTCCTTGACCATGAAAATATATGACTAGCAATTGGATTGACAATGATAGGATTAGTGGTTCAGTAGTTATTGAGGAAAATGGCATTTTTCGTAATGGCGGTTTAGCGCCACAGTTCGCCCCATACAGTGTTTGTGTGTACGCTTTCAGATTCCTTGACCGTGAAAACATATGACTAGCAATTGGATTCACAACAATTGGATTGACAATGATAGGATTAGTGGTTTAGTAGTTATTCACGAAAATGGCATTTTGCGTAATGGCGGTTTTCTTGTGGACGGTGATCCGGATCACCACCAAAATGTAATCATCTGTAGGATACCCCATTTCTGACAATCTGTGAAAATTTCACGAAAATCCGTCCATAACTTTTTGAGTTATCTTGCTAACAGACAAACAAACAGACAAACAGACAAACCAACGCCGATGATCACATAACCTCCCCCTTTGGCGGAGGTAAAAATTTAAGAAAATCTAAACAAAATGTCACAAGCAATTAAGACATGAGTGAGCTGTTGAAATGTGTAAAAAGAGCAGTCAATGACCCCTTTAAAACATGTCGGAGGAGCAAATTCACTCTTAATGTTATTTATTTGATTTCTAATAATTTTAATTAGTCAAGTCGCAATAATGAATAAAGTTGAAGTCCATCCATCCATCTTCTTCTGTTTAATCCTTTATGGGTCGCGGGGGGGCTGGAACCTATCCCAGCATCTTTGGGAGCGAGGCAGGGTACACCCTGGACAGATTGCCAGGGATCGAACCCAGGATCCCCTGGCCAAGGGTGAGTTGCTGTGCTGCCGCAGTGCTAACCACTCCACCACCGCGCTGCCCTAAAGTTGGAGTCATCACAAGTGTTTTTGTATTACCTTTTGCGCCTTTGATTTTCAGATCATGGCCAATATGAAATACTTTTACAAGACGCAAACAGGTTAAATCAAACCAGAATGGCAGTCTTCAGGCTGCGATTTGTTCACTTTGTAGAAATTTGTTCATTTTGTAGAACTGATTTTTTTCAGCATGTAATTTAAAATGTAAAAAAAAGAGAGTCCTTTTTATGTGATTATCTAAACTGTAGAATATACAGAAAAATGTATGTTAGTCATCGTGATATGAAATTCTGGTCATATCGCACAGCCCTAAATTTTGTGTATAATCATTTCTGTATGATTTCATTCATTCATCTTCTTCCGCTTAATCCTTTTTAAGGGTCGCAGGGGGGCTGGAGCCTATCCCAGAATCTTTGGGCGGGGGCAGGGTACACCCTGGACAGATCACCAGTCCATCGCAGGGCCAACACAGAGAAACAGACAACCATTCACTCTCACATTCATACCCAAGGACAATTTAGAATCCCCAGTTTGATGCCAATTAACCTAACTTGCACGTTTTTGGCATGTGAGAGGAAACCAGAGAAATCCTGGAGTAAACCCACGCAGACACGGGGAGAACATGCAAACTCCACACAGATCACTGTTGGTCGGGGGCTGGGATCAAACCCAGGATCCCCCGGCCAAGGGTGAGTTGCTGTGCAGCCGCAGTGCTAACCACTCCGCCACCGCGCTGCCCTGTATGATTTCACTGTATTTTAAATGCATTTTACTTTGCCACACTGCATCTGTCAGATGATTATGTCACCAACTATGTCTCTTTTGGAGACCAACGGTTCCTACCCCCTAATGGAGACACAATGGGTGAGAGGGCCAAATACAGTAATGGCCCTTAGGAAGTTCCTGGCCCCCCCCAACTAATTGCTGATAGTGGAAATAGGACCTAAGATGACATTATGCCTGAACACCAACATAACACACTGTTTTTAGAATAATTTAATAATATCCTTAACTATAATTAACAGCTCACCTCATCATCACAGCCAACAGAGATGGAAACTTCTCTTGAATCCTACGTCTGAAATTATTTCAGAGCATTTTAATCTTTTTAAAGACAAAATTCAGCGCTGCCAGAACTAACCAACAAAGATCTTCATTATGACAAAAGCTTTGACTGTCTTAGAAAGATTTGAGTTAAATTAACAGAGCAGATAAAATCAACTATCCATTTGTCTACCAGCTATTGCATTTTATTTACTTATTTCTAAATTACATTTTTGTTTGCAATTTAAAAAAAAGTCATTTAGCTGCACATAAACAGCTAAATTTTTTGTTTGCAATAACTGTCCGGCGGCTCAGGAGGTGAAAGCAGCTCCCTGTCCACACTGTATGGTGTGGTTGGGGCACTGCTGACTTCGACTGGGGACATCATCAGGCAGTGGAAGAAATACTTTGAGGATCTCCTCAGTCCCACTGACACGTCTTCCACAGAGGAAGCAGGGCTTGAGGACAAGGGGGACAACTCACCCATCACAGGGACTGAGGTCACCAAAGTGGTTAAAAAAAAAAAAACTTTGGTGGCCAGGCCCCGGGGATGGACGAGAATTCGCCCCGAGTACCTCAAGGCTCTGGATGTTGTAGGGCTGTCATGGTTGACACGCCTCTGCAACACTGAGTGGAGGTCGAGGACAGCACCTTTGGCTTGGCAACCTGGGGTGGTGGTTCCTCTCTTCAAGAAGGGGGACTGGAGGGTGTGTTCCAACTTTAGGGGGATAACACTTCTCAGCCTTCCTGGGAAGGTCTATGCCAGAGTACTGGAAAGGAGAGTCTGACCGCTGGTCGAACCTCGGATCCAGGAGGAGCAATGTGGTTTTCTTTCTGGCCGTGGGACATTGGCCCAACTCTTTACCTTCGAGAATCCTCAAAGGTTCGAGGGAGTTTGCCTAACCAGTCCACCTGTATTTTGTGGACTTGGAGAAGGCATTCGACAGCATCCCTCGTGATCTCTTGTGGAGGGTGCTGCGGAAGTATGGGGTATTGGGCTTGTTGTTAGGAACTATCGGGTCCCTATATGACAGCTGTGAAAGTTTGGTTCATATTGCCAACACTCAGTCAAACTCGTTTCCAGTAAGAGTTGGACTCCGCCAGGGCTGCCCTTTGTCACTGATCCTGTTCATAATTTTTATGGACAAAATTTCTAGATGCAGGCAAGGAACGGAGGGTGTCATGTTCAGTGACCACAAGATTTTATCTCTGCTGTTTGCAGACGATGTCATCCTACTGGCTTCATCGAGCAAAGACCTACAGGTCTTGCTGGGACGTTTGCTGCTGAGTGTGAAGTGGCTGGGATGAGAATCAGCATGAATCCATGGTGCTCAGCTGGAAAATGGTGGATTGCCCTCTCCGGGTTGGGGACAAGCTCCTGCCCCAAGTGGAGGAGTTTAAGTATCTTGGGGTCTTATTCATGAGTGAGGGAACAATGGAGCGAGAGACTGACAGACGGCTCGGCGCAGCATCTGCAGTGATGCAGATGTTGTACCGGTCTGTTGTGGTGAAGAGGGAGCCAAGCTCTAAAGCAAAGCTGTCAATTTACCTCGTCAATCTACATTCCTACCCTCACCTATGGTCATGAACTTTGGGTAATGACCAAAAGAATGAGATCGCAGATACAAGTGGCTGAAATGAGCTTTCTCTGTAGGATTGCTGGACTCACCCTTAGAGATAGGGTGAGGAGGTGAGTCATCCGGGAGAGGCTCGGAGTAGAACCACTGCTCCTCCACATTGAAAGAAGCCAGTTAAGGTGGTCTGGGCATCTGATCAGGATGCCTCCTACTTGAGGTGTTTTGGACACGTCCCACTGGGAGGAGATCCCAGGGCAGACCCAGGACATGCTGGAGAGACTACGTCTCCCAGCTGGCCTGTGAACGTCTTGGTATCCTCTCTGAAGAGCTGAAGCAGGTGGCCAGGGAGAGGGAAGTCTGGGCTTTCTGCTTGAGCTGCTGCCTCCGTGACCCGGACCTCCAGAAGAGCAGTAGCAGATGGATGGATGGATTTTTATTTGCAATAATATATTCTATTTAGTTTTCATCTATTTTTTAATCCTAAAATAATATTTGTTTACAACCATCTTGTCTCTAACATTACACCTCTGACATTCAGTCTCTTCTCACGCACCAGAGCCTGTATCACAGGACGCACGTGAGTGAAAGAATGTCGGAAGTTTTAGAATCGTTTACTTTGTGTTTTAATGGATCGGATTTTATATTTTATTTCTCCCCAATGACTGATCTAGTTGTTTTTGCCTTCAATTTTTGCATTCAAATCCAATGCAGATACTAAATATTGGCTTGGCCCATCCCTAGTGTGTTTCATTATAGCTGTAACTTTCAAAGTATCTCTCTCCAGTTACACTGAAAATGATCAATGAAAAAAGGACAACTATTTATAGCTCCTATTTTGAGTTATATACAGAAGTCCCTTCATACACTTCTGTTAGTCATATTGGAAGTCTTTAAGAAATGTAAGTGGTTTCCTGTAAAAAAAAAAAAAAGACTAATTCCAACTGAAATAGGTCTTTAGATAACCACAAAAATCACTGTGCACAGGGATGAGCTCACCTGGACAAAGAAAATGAAGTGCTTGAAGGATGTGTTGAGATGGGCTTCCTCCTGCAGCTGCATCACTGAGTCGAAATGCTGGTGATAGATGTGAGCGTAAACTCTGAACAGTCGCTTCAGGATGGTTTTGGCCACGGACATGAAGTTCTTGGGAAAGGGAACTCCTGTGGGACAAAGGGTGGGAACATACTGGTGTCAAGACAAGAACATGTCCTGTTTCAATGCCCACTCTACCTTTTGGGCTAAAATAGGCACTATATCAAAGCAGTCCATTTAACATAGACAAGAAAATAAACTGTGTAGGCATTTAAACCTATTAAAACAGTCCTCCAACTTAGACTGACCAAACCATTGCTTTTAAATAAAAAAGAATGGTAAAAAAGCAGTAATTTAAAAAGTAAAACCTTTGCAAAGAAGCCCATTTGTCTTTTTAACTTTAGCATGCCTTTTAACATGCAAAACACACTTCAGCTGGACTGAAGTCATGTGACTGACTTGGACAGTCAGTAACATTATACTGTTGTCCATGGTTATGTAGCAAGACTGCCAAGTGCACTGCTCAGGGTCCTGTAACTTTTTTTCTGGTCTGTCTGTTAAAAAAACAAAGTTGCTTGGATCGTTAAGAACTGTAAGCCTACAGGCTGTACAGTGTTTTTGCTTCCCTCAGTGTACCATACTCCCTATAAAAAGTGAAATGAAACTGTCAAAAAAAAAACAACCCTTCTTATTAGACCAAACTTACCAATCTTTGAAGGGAAGAGTGTTTCATCATCCAGTTGATCTTGCACCCAGGTCATCAAGTAGTCAATGTACTTAGGAGCAGAGCATTTAATTGGCTTTTTAATATTGGTCCCATCAGCCCAGTGATACTCGTATCTACAAACAAGGAACAAAATGTCACATGACTGACATGTTTTATTAGTTAAAGCAGACCTAGAGAAAAGGCAAATAAGCTGTGCATATAGCAAGCACCCCTGCCTTTGTCAGAACATGAAAACAGCTTGTTAAACAAGAACAGAAGGAGGAAATGCAAAAGTAAGCTAGCAATACTTGAGAGCAGTAATGTCAACAGGAAGTGAACCCCTGTCTCTTCCTCCAGATTAGAGGCTGAACTATGTGTCAGTCTTGGCAGGAGAGAGGCCAGAGGAAGTTCTGAATCTAGAGTGTACCTAAACAGCTTCTACTGGGACCAAGTGCAAAGTTAATTCCCATTTCTCCCGTGTGACTCAGATGACACATTTCAATTACGTTCTATTAACTATTCAAAATTAGGGTTTGTTTCCTTTGTGCACATCATTAGTTAGTTTTTAAAGGGATAGTTTGAGTCTTTTCACTTGGGGTTATGTGAAATACTTTTGAGCAGTCATGGAATTGCCTTTAGTAGTCAACTGTCACAGTGCTCTCCGTTTAGAGACCAAGGAAGAGGAGCGGACTACAGAGCTCTGCATCAGATAGTGGCTTCCCTTTAGCACTATATTTTCAACCAAAGAACAACTGTGTTGCTACACAGCATTACACTGTTCAATATCACTCTGCTCCAACTCCTTTATGGAGACTCAGCTGTAGAGGGTAGAGGGATAATAGTGGCAGCTACAGTACTCCTTTACTCTGCTCTCAGGTACTAAGTGTGCATTTTGTCTTACTGAGAACAAAGCTGCACACTACGCTACCCATAAACAGAACAGAAGAGTTGGAAGACAAACTGCTTAACAAGTATAAATAACCATGATAAAAACTGTTTAATAAAAGTTCTTCAATCTAAAAACACAGAGTAGAAAAGCAGTTTTTAAGCGAATCCAAACTGAAAAATGTGATTTTCCAATTCCACATCTTCCGTTAAAAATGATCTACCAGAGGCCCTGTACTGAGAATTAAGTGGAATGTGTAAGGATGACATGTCTAAATTTACCTTGGTCCAGCTGACATCACAGAGCAGCTTGTTTCAGTACAGAACTCGGTGATGGTGCCATACAGCATGTTGATCTGGTTGAAAAAGTCCACCGCTAGAAACAAAACAAAACAAAAAAAAAATGCTCATTGCAATCATAGAGTTATACTAATAGTTTTACTAACGGATGAGAATCTGCATTTCAATAGAAATCAACAACAACTATGGATATATACATGTACCCTCTCTAATATCTTGAAAAATGAAATCTCATGCACATTTTTTAGTCTTCATAATCTGGCAAACAATGTAACAATACAGAAAAAATTAAATTTTTTCTTTTTTCAACTGTTTTGTTGGAAACATCAATGCTTACCCTGTTTAAACAATATGCTTCACTGAAAGTGACACTCCGCCAATCAAGTTTTTTTCTGTTGTTAATCAGAATCAGAATCAGCTTTATTGGCCAAGTATGCACAACACATACAAGGAATTTGACTTTGGCTAAAAACTTGCTCTCGTTCAGGTGGAGGATTTAAATAAGGATTCAATGACAACAGAGTATGTACAGTAAATTACAGTCTGTCCACGTTTCTATAAAAGGATGCAAATATATACAGGAATATATGCAATTATTTACTCAGACTAACCACACTTTGCAGAAATATATGAAAAAATATACAGTCACACAGTATTTCAATGTGAACTCAGATTCAGTGATATAATGTGAATGAAGTAAAAAGCAGTGTGAGAGTTATGTGCAATGTAATAATGGATGAAAAGTCATGAGTACAGCAACAGGTAGGACTAGGTGAATGTTAGGAGTTCATCAGAGTGATGGCTTGAGGAAAGAAACTGTTCCTGTGACGGGTGGTTTTGACCTTCAGTGATCTGTAACGTCGACCAGAAGATAGAAGTTCAAACAGTTTGTGGCCGGGGTGTGATGGGTCAGCACAGATGTTTCCCGCCCGTTTCCTGGTTATGGACCGATATAAGTTCTCAATGGAGGGTAGGTCGGTACCAATGATCCTCTCCGCAGACTTAACGATTCGCTGCAGTCTGGTTTTGTCCTGTTTAGTGGCAGATCCAAACCAGACAGTGATGGAAAAGCAGAGGACAGATTGGATGATGACAGTGTAGAAGACAACCAGCAGCTCCTGAGGCAAATCAAACTTCTTGAGCTGACGCAGAAAAAACAACCTCTGCTGGGCCTTTTTCCGGACAGTGTCTATATGGGAGGACCACTTCAGGTTTCGGGAGATTGTGGTACCCAGAAACTTGAAGGAGTCCACAGTGGACACTGTGCTGTTGAGGATGGTGAGTGGGGGGAATGAAGGGGGGTGTCGCCTGAAATCCACAGTCATCTCCACCGTTTTGGCTGGGTTAAGTTCAAGATGGTTCTGGCTGCACCAGAGGATCAGCTGCTCCACCTCCAGCCTGTATGCAGACTCATCATCATCCCGGATCAAACCGATGACTGTGGTGTCGTCCGCAAACTTCAGGAGCTTCACTGAAGGGTCCTCTGAGGTGCAGTCATTGGAGTAGAGGGAGAAGAGCAGTGGGGAAAGGACACATCCTTGGGGGGCGCCAGTACTAATTTTTCGGGAGCTGGATGTAAATCTCCCTAGCTTCACCTGTTGCCACCTGTCAGTCAGAAAGCTGGAGATCCACTGGCAGGTGGAGGGGAGCACCTTGAGCTGGAGGAGTTTCTGATGAAGAATGCCTGGGATGATGGTGTTGAACGCTGAGCTGAAGTCGACAAACAGGATCCTGGCGTACGTCCCTGGGGAGTCGAGGTGTTGCAGGATGTAGTGTAGTCCCATATTCACTGCATCATCCACTGACCTGTTTGACTGGTAGGCAAACTGCAGTGGGTCCATCAGGGGGCCTGTGATGACCTTCAGGTGGTTCAGCACCAATCTCTCCAAGGATTTCATGACCACAGAGGTCAGGGCAACAGGTCTGTAGTCGTTTAATCCTGTAACAGAGGGTTTCTTGGGAACTGGAATGATGATGGAGCGTTTGAAGCAGGAAGGCACTTCACGCAGCTCCAGTGATCTATTAAAGATCCGGGTGAAGATGGGGGCCAACTCGTTGGAGCAGACTCTCAGGCAGGACGGAGACACACCATCAGGTCCTGCAGCCTTCTTGATCTTTTGTCTCTGAAAGACCCGGCGCACCACCTCTTCACAGATCGTTAGTGCTGGTGGGAGGTCAGAGTGGAGGAGGGATGGAGTTCCTGGGGCTGCAGATAATCCTTTTGTGTGGGTGGGAGGTGAGAACTGTAGGTTCTTTTCAAACCTGCAGTTAAAGCTGTTTAGGTCGTTAGCCAGCTGGAGGTTTTCCACAGGGTGGGGGGGATGGTCTCCTGTAGTTGGTGATATTCTGTAGGCCTCTCCAGACAGAAGCAGAGTTGTTGGCTGAGAAGTTTTTTTGTAACTTCACACTGTAGCTCCTCTTAGCAAGCCTGATCTCCTTCGTCAGCATGTTTCTGGCCCGCTTGTACAGAGTCCAGTCACCAGTCCTGTAGGCCTCCTCCTTGGTCTGACGTAGCTGCTTCAGTTTAGGAATGAACCAGGGTTTATTGTTGTTGTATGTGCAGAAGGTCTTGGTCTGCACACACATGTCCTCGCAGAAACAGATGTATGACGTTACAGTGTCAATGAGTTCATTTAGGTTAATGGCTGCAGCTTCAAAAACACTCCAATCTGTACAGTCAAAGCAGGCTTGTAACTCCAGCTTTGATTCCTCAGTCCATTTCTTCACAGTCCTTACAACAGACTTGGAAGTTTTTAGTTTCTGTCTCTATGTTGGAATAAGATGGAGCAGACAGTGGTCAGAAAAACCCAGAGCTGCACGGGGGACGGCACGATAGGCGTTTCTTAAAACTGTGTAACAGTGGTCAAGTGTATTTGTGTCCCTGGTGGGACATTTAATATGCTGTCTGTATTTAGGAAGCTCATTTGTGAGATTAGCTCTATTGAAATCACCCAGAATGATAAGCAGAGAGTCTGGATGTTTTTCCTCCACGTCAACTATCTGGTCAGCGAGGTGCTGCAGTGCCTCCGTTGTACTAGCAGCAGGCGGGATATAAATTCAGACCAGAATAAACGAGGAGAATTCTCGCAGTGAATAAAAGGGTTTACAGTTTACAGGGTTAACATGTCTGTAATATGTTTTTTGTGACTTACAAGATATATTAAGAGCAAAATCAGTCCCAAATCCAGTCTTTTTCTAACTAACTAACTAACTAACCTGCACTTATATAGCGCTTTTCTAGTCACAAAGACCACTCAAAGCGCTTTCATTAATACTAACCCTCTATTCTAAGGGCCTATATTTCTGCTGTGAATGTCCAGTTATGCCCCCCCCAATGCAAATTTTGACAGAGTGTTTCTAGCTATATAAGCATTCCTGCTTAGCCTGATTGGTTATAATGTTAACCAAACAGGCTAAGTACTGAGCATGACTAAACACCCGAGTTCACTCCCCCAGGGGAAGAGTGAGGAGCCGACGTGGCTCCGTGGATGGAGGCTCATGGTCTACCTACCACTGACCACGCTGACAGTCAGTGTCCCCCGGGCACTCCATTTCGTCCCTGCCAGAGAGAACGAAGGGGACATTAAACCCCCCAGAGGGAGAAGAGTTGCCCGGGGGGCACAAGGCCACACTGAGGTCATGGTTCCAAGGCAGCGGGCAGGCACATCGGACCGCTGGTCCCCAGTGAGCTGCCTGGTAGGCACCCGTTAGCCCCCAAGTGGGACCACCGAGCACCAGCTCACTTTGGCGGGGCTCGGCGACATGTACATGTACAGCTGAAATCACTCCGATGTTTTGACTATTGTTTAGCGAAGCAGTCTTCGGTGTTGGTCAGAGGAGAGGGGAGGGCTGGCCTTGCAACATCTGCTACAGGTGGGTGGGAGTATGGGTGGAGCTAATTAGAATATTCATAGATCTAAGCATACTTAAGTAGGTGGAACATGTAAAAGCTCTTTCCAAGCAATTCTATGGCACTGAAAGTTTTATTTTATGGATAAAAAGCCATGATGTACTATTTTGGCCAATACAAATTTGTTTCTGAGGTGGTTTTAGAGCAGCCGGAGTGCGTCTTTAAGAGTTCACTGTCCAAGTTGTGCATTTACGTATGATACTAAAGCCCCTTTTCCACAAGCACCTACTCAGCCCAACTCAACTCGACTCTACTCGGCTCAACACGGTGTTGTTAGTTTTCCATTACAAGTGAGTACCACCTCAAGTGGGTGGGATCTTTACAGCAAGGCGGCCTGATGCTCCCGTGATGTCATTTGTGTGCAACACAAGCAAAACACAAGATGGAGGATCTCGAGGCGGTGGTATACCTGCTGCTTGGTCTCTGGTTTTTTGTCACAGTAAAGGCAAAAAAGGAGAGCCAGAGAAAGCTACAGGTGGTGAGTCAAGACATAAAGGAAAAGTACAGTAGAGTTTGGTATGACATACTGCTCACACACCATAGGGTCATGCAAACACTCACCCCTTCCATGTGGATTATTCAGTTTCATGTTATCATTGGTCTTATGTAAAAAAAAAAAACTTCAATGTTCATCAGTATACCAGGTCAGTGTGTCAATGTACTCTATTCACTCACTGTTGACAGCAATCCATTCATTGAGATCCTCTCCCTCCGGCAGCATGACAGCCTGTCTCAGGTTTCCGCTACCCAATGTGGCCTCAGCATGTTTCAGCAGCTCATATTGGTGGGAGCCCTCTGGGATGTTCTTCTTAGGTTTGAAGGTCTTGGCTGAGCGATTGTTACTACAAAGAAATGGACATGAAGCTATAAGCAGTTGAACGTAAACAAAGAAAGATTGCACTTCCTCTGCATCTGACTAATCTGTTTTTCTTCGTTGTCTCTGTGGTGACTGCATTACAAGAGCTATCTTTTTCGTGACAGCTTAAAGTACAATAAGGTTCCTCAGAATTGTATTTTTCATATGCTGAAGGTGCAATAACCTAGAATTTTATTTTTAAAGTTCAGCTGTTGCTAATAGCCCCTTTACATAAGGGTGGAGATCATTGAGAAATCATCGAGAGATCTGGTAATTTTTTGATCTATCCATGATCTTCAGTGATCTCCACTAGGGGTGGGTTCAAAAGATCAATATATCGATATGGATCGATACATGTTTGACTGAGCCGATATCGATCCACAAAATCCGTGGATCGATCTTTTAATATTAATATGTTTTAATATAATATTTTTACGTTTGTGAACGTCTGCTGAGTATAATCGGGTTGAAACCGGGTCAGTGAGCCAGTAACAATGGCCGAGAAGCATAAACAACCGACGCGCTAACGGAGCTAGCAAGCTAACGGATATGCTAGTTCTTCTTCTGTGGTGTTAAAACGGTTCTCATCCAGCAAGAGTTTCCTGCCGCGCGTGCTCTTTCGTGTTTACACGAGCGGAGATAATAACGTGCGTCTCTTAATTTAGCAACAAAAGTCACCGTAAAGATTGTCCTCAACAGCTTCTGAATATTTTTCATAAATAAAACTTCTGTGTTCCCTGCGGCGCGTGCACACGTCTTTTGTGTTTACATGACGCGGAGTTAATAACGTGCGTCTCTTAATTTAGCAGCAAAAGTCACCGTATAGACTGTCCTCAACAGCTTCTGAATATTTTTCATAAAGCGGGGATAAACGGACTTTTACTACGTGCAGCGCTGTGTTGGAACATCAAGTTGACGACTGATAAAGGGAAAATGCGCGGAGACTAAAACCCGTGAAGCAGAGACTTGGAGCTGCTGAGACTGTAAGTATAATATTTGTTTGTTTTAACGTTTGTGTCGTCAATTAATAATTTATCTGGCATGATGATGGTTTCTTTTACAAACTATGGACACAGAGAGAACTGTCGGTTAAGCGCTGTGAATAAATGCAGAATTAAGGTATATTTTATGAGATTATGGACTTCTGCCACTTAAGCGATGTGAAGAGAATAAATCACAATAAAATTAATAAAGGCTGCAGTACAACAAGCTATTTTTACTCAGTAGAACTAAATTGAAATGAACAAACCTCAGGAAATGAACTGAAACCTTTTTCCAACATTGAAAGTTAATTTGTAGTTAAAATATAAAAAAAAACCCCTAAATTATTAAACCCTACTGTGGTGTGGGGATCTAAAAATATGAATGTTAATTTTACTGTGAAATCTATTCTTTTTATCTGCCTTCAGATGTGTGAAGACTGGAAGCTTCATCCTCACTGAGACCTTCTGAAGGTCAGAGGTCGTCAGTGGAGGAGCATCCCTGCTTCATGTGGATTTCAGCACAGAAGAAGACCTTCAAATTCAAGATTCAAGGAGGTGCTGCCATCATTTTCTCCACACTAACATGCATTCAATGCAATTTAGTTGTAATGACAAATTCTTTTATTTCTTTTTTAAAGTTCTCAGCAAGAACACAATATTGGTCTTTTTTTTTTTTTTTTTTTTTTTTTTTACAATTTTACTGAGCATTTAATTCTAAATAAATCACTGTTTAACAAGAAATTTTTGGCAATCCTGTACTTTTCTTGTGGTGTTACATAGAATAGCATCACTGTAAACTATGGAAAAAGCAGCTGCTTTAAAATTTGTACTTCCTCACACAACTTTGAGTGCAAAAAAAACTCTAAAGAAAGCACCTGTGAGCACTTTATGAAATGATAAGTTAAATAATAAAAAGTGCATTATTGTAACTGATTTTGGGTCAGTTCTATATGTGATAATTTATGTATTAACAAAGTTAGAAGATTCTTGGTACAATTTGCAGCATTAGGTCTCGAAGATTTTTGTTTCACGGGAAGTAAAATGGCTATTAAAATGGTAATTCCCCAGATCGAATCGGGATTGAATCGGAATCGAATCGAATCGATTCAGAATCTCAAGAATCGGAATCGAATCGATTCTGGAAATTAGGGATCGTTCCCAGCCCTAATCTCCACAGTCTCATCAAAGTTTTGACTCCGTCAAAGATCTCCCAAACGATCTTAAAGATCGAAGATTGGCCCAATCTTTCAATGAATTCACTTGCCATGGACACTGGAAGGAGCACGACCAAATAGTTGATCTTTAGAATCTTTTAAGACACATGCTAATATACACCACTCACAAAAAGGGATATCTGGCTTTCGGGTGAAATTAAGGGAAACTGTAAAAAGTTTATGTTACAGTGATATTATATCATGAAAGTAGGGCATTTAAGTAGAAGCATGCAATGGTGATTTCCTCATATCAAACAATTTATAGAAACAAAAGCCAATAACAGTGGTGGGTATAACACAACAAAAAATGTCAGCGTCTCAATAACTTGTCATGCGCCCTTGAGCATCAATTACAGCTTGACGACAATGTCTCATGTTGAGGTATGGCATTCCATTCTTCTTAAAGCACAGCCCTCAAGTTGTTGAGGTTGTGGGGTGAAGGGTTACGAGCCTCTATAGGGCGACTCATTGTACCATTCACAAATTCACAAGGTGTAGGGCAGTTCTGTATGGGCTAGACACACCTGCCCAGACTGTAACACCACCTTTGGTGACAACAGTGTCTGGTGTATAGCACTCTCCTTGCTGTCTCCAACATCGTTGGCGGCCATCATTTCTGCTCAATGTGATTCACCTTTTATCAGAGAACAGCACTGAGGCCCACTGGTTCCTTGTCCAGCATAAATGCTCCCTGGCCCATGCAAGACGATGACGTCTGTGCCTGGTGGTGTGGTCAGGTACCCTTGCAGGTTGTCTAGCATGCAGCCCACACAATGAAAACAGTTTTGAATGGTCTGACGTGACACTTGGGTGCCTCTCACCTCCCTTAAATGTGCCCGGAGTTGAGTGGCATTCATCCAGTTCCACAGGGCACTGTTCACAATGAACCAGTCATCAGTGTGGGATGTGGCCAAAGGACATCCACTTCTATGCCTTTCTGTGACTCTTTCAGTCTCCCTGTATCTCTGTTGCAACTCTGTGACATTCTAAGCTCAGTGGCCACTTCCCTCTGAGAACATCCTGTTTGAAGCCTCGCAATGGCGAGGTACTGTTGATCAATTGTTAGGTGTCATCTTGGTCTCATGATGTCAAATGTGAACAGCATGATGAAGAGGACTGTTTAAATACCAATTCTAATTGAACCAGAAAATTTATTGGTCAATTCATGGATCAAACGCCTGTTGTGAATTTTGCCATTAAGCACCTTGTTAGAGAACAGCAAGTTACGCAAAAAGAACTGAAACACTGAACAGTTCTTCTTTTAAATTTGATTGGCAGTTGGCAACCAACCCACAGGTGCATTACTGCCACATACTTCACTCCATCTGGTCTGGAGCTGTAGTTCTTCTTCTTTTTGGAAATGTGCATTCAAAAGGTTAGAGAAGGTCAAATTAAGCTCACCTATAAATGTTAAGAGTGCATTTTAGGTGCATCCTGAAATTTCACCCGAAAGCCAAATATCCCTAATTTTTTATGAGTCGTGTATATATGGCCTGCACTTGTCTGACTGTAATTCAATCACTAAAAATGCATTTTAATGCCAGGTGTAAATGGAGCCTAAGATGATGACTATGTCTGAATTTAATGCATTGTGAAGCTCAATGGATAACACTCTGCCTTCTCAAGCAGAAGATCCTAAGTTTGATTCCAGTCTGAAACACTTTACCTTGCATGGATTGCCACCTTATCATGGTGGAGGGGTTTGAATGCCCTAATGATTCCAGGGCAGCTTGTCCATGGTCCTGAGTGAAGGGCCAGACCAAAAGTGGTCCAGTCAATCCCCATGAAAAAAAAGTTATATCAAGGACCCAGTGTGCCCAAAGGAGCCAGATAGGTCCGCCCTCCAGTGGGCTCACCACATGCAAAAAAGTCCATGGGGATCATGGTGCTATGTGAACCAGATGGTCGTGTGGGCTGCTCTGCTTGGACTGCTGCCCCGTGACCCAGACAACCGGCTAAGCAGTAGAAGACAGATGAATGGATGGATGAATTTAATCATCAATGAATTAGATGTCTGCCAACTACCTCTGACATAGTACGGTGTAGAGATGATAGTTTATTATTGTGTTCTGGGTAACACATTTTTGGGAATTATGACTGCTGTCACTTATATTCAGCTGTTGGTGTGATGGGTGAATAAACAAATGTCTGCCATATCATTAAACTTAGACAGTGCACCTTCAACATCCTATAACTTTGCCGTTTTGGTATGTTCATTTTGGAACAGGACTCCCCCTCTGATGTTCAATTTTAGGTGGAAAAATATGATGGAAGAGGCTCAAAGGTTAACACAAAACTGGCATGACTTGACTTTTAAAAGGCTCGAGTGGGCCGTGACACATGATGACCCTTCCTGTCTGCAGCTGGGCCTTCCACGGTGAACGTCTATGAATTCAGCTGTTGTTCTCACTGTAGACTTGTGGTGTGTGTGACTGCTGCCACATTTGTCACACGCCATCGTCTTAAGCCAAAAAGACGTGATTATACAATCAGAGTCACGACCAAATTACAGTGGAAACTAACAGGAAATGTGACAACGTAAACAACGCAAGAATAAATAATTGCACCGTTTGACATTTGATAACTTCCCTTAGTTTCAGGCTGCAAAGGCTGTTGACTGAGGTTATATTTTTAACCTTTGGCAATGAAACAAAACAGTGAATATACAGTTAATAGCTAAAGTTACCGTTAAAAGTTAGCAAGAACTCACTAAAGTTATGAGTGCTGAAAACTGTATGCGAGTCGACGTCGAATGATAAACCTAAGTGGGAAAAGTTGTAATTTTCAATTCAACCCAAATTTAGCGATAATCGTCTAACGCTATACGACTGGTTCTCATTTTAATTTTGACGTTGCACACTTCCCCTGATGAACTTCGCAGAAGCTCAGCTAACGTTAACCGCAAACTCCGGTTGTAACTCAGTAAAAACGTTTTTTAACGATACTTACAAGAGAAAGTTCATCTTGCTCAAACAGTCGTTGTAGAGCCTCAGTTAACACTCCCGACTGTAGCTTAAGATAGACAAATGTGTTTTAAATTGACCTGATACAATAGTTATCAACGTTGTCAGATAACAGGCACGGCTAAGCTGCTCTTCCTCTGTAGGTTGATGGCGCTCAACAGGCAGGCTGTCGCTCCCCTGCAGGCCACTCTAGCGCACTACAGGCCATCTTCACCTACTACGTCTTCCCATTACCCGCGCTTTGTTGAACCATCCATCCATCCATCCATCCATCTTCTTCCGCTTAATCCTTTTCGGGTCGCGGAGGCGGGGGGCGGGGGGGCTGGAGTCTATCCCAGCATCTTTGGGGGAGAGGCAGGGCACACCCTGGACAGATCACCAGTCCATCACAGAGAGACAGACATCCATTCACTCTCACAGTCATACCTAAGGACAATTTAGAATTCCCAGTTTGATGCCAATTAACCTGACTTGCATGTTTTTGGCATGTCGGAGGAAACTGGAGAAATCCCGGAGTAAACCCACGCAGGCACAGGGAGAACATGCAAACTTCACACAGATCACTGTTGGTCGGGGGCTGGGATCAAACCCAGGATCCCCCGGCCAGGGTGAGATGCTGTGCTGCAGCAGTGCTAGCCACTCCGCCACCGCGTTGCCACTTTGTTGAACCATCCCTAATTTATTTATAATTTGCTTCCAAGGAGTCTGCCTGCCTCCTTGTAGTTTTAAAAGTAGTCTTGAACCATAGTTATCCTAGCTTTGTGAAAGTTTTTCAAAGTTTTTCTGTGTGCATTGGCTGCTTTTTCACTTATTTTCAGTCTAGTCCTTATAACTGAGCAAGCATTGTCCACTTTCAATAAAAATCTGGGGAAAGTGGACAAATGAAGGAAAAAAGAAATGGCAGGCCTATTAAAAAACATCCACAGCATCTCTATCCTTATTTTTTCAGTTACAACTAGTGCATGCCTGTAGAAAGCAAGTATTCTTGTCTGAAAACAGGTAGCCCAATTAGACTTTACAGGCCCAAATGTAGGCTGTGTTTGAAAGTGGAATACAAAGAGGTAAAGCGTATATGTAGGCAATCCCACATGTTAGACTTTGACAAATATGAAAGGGACTGAACACTAAGATTTATTTGATTGTGTGAATATTAATTACAGAAAATGAATGGGACAGCCAATATCAGCAACTGTTTAAGAGCCCTTGTTTATTTTTTGTCAGACTTATTTGTGTAATTATTTGTGTAATTTTACACAAATTACACTTTTACAAATTATAAATTACACTTTTACAGAAAATTACACTTATTTGTGTAATTAATTCAATTCAATTTCAACTTTGAAATTGAATTGAATTAATCTTTATGAGTTATATTCACAAGTGTTGTATCTTGCACTTTGGGGAATGGGAGTTGTTCAGTCACCATGACAATTATTTTAGTTTATATGTGTAGTTTCCCAGTTTGGGATCAATAAAGTATCTATCTAGTTTATATAGAGTTGCCAACTTTCTCACAGCCAAATAAGGAACAGAGGGTTTTAACTATTGCTTGATGCCACGACGTTGTAGACATTAGTGTTGTCATAATATTGGGATTTTTTTTACTTTGATAATACTTTAAAAACGCAATTACTCTACCGTTCAAAAGTTTGGGGTCACCTCAGACAATTTTGTGTTTTCCATGAAAAGTCACACTTTTACTTACCACCATGAGTTGTAAAATGAATAGAAAATATAGTCAAGACATTGACAAGGTTAGAAATAATGATTTGTATTTGAAATAATAATTTTTTCCTTCAGACTTTGCTTTCGTCAAAGAATCCTCCATTTGCAGCAATTACAGCATTACAGACCTAACATGATTGCACAAGGGTTTTCTAATCATCCATTAGCCTTCTGATGCAATGAGCAAACACATTGTACCATTAGAACACTGGAGTGATAATTGCTGGAAATGGGCCTCTATACACCTATGTAGATATTGCACCAAAAACCAGACATTTGCAGCTAGAATAGTCATTTACCACATTAGCAATGTATAGAGTGTATTTCTGATTAGTTTAAAGTTATCTTCATTGAAAAAAAGTGCTTTTCTTTCAAAAATAAGGAAATTTCTAAGTAACCCCAAACTTTTGAACGGTAGTGTATGTCTGAATAATTACCTTATACAAGGATGAGGCCAGGTGAACGTGTGAACTCAGCTTTATTGACAGGTTGGACACACAACAGCCACCAGGCAGGGGCATCGGCCAAGAGGCCCTAAAATGGATGCCCCCTGGTATTTATAGGGCGGTGCAGTGGCCGAAGAGGAAGTGGCCGCCACTACATTGCACTTCACAATAAAAGTACTCAAACCCAACATCACCCCCCCCCCCCCAATGTAGAAAGTCCAAAAACACACACAATTAAGACCCTCCCCAATTTAGGACCTAAATCATTCATTCATTCATCTTCTTTTGCTTAATCCTTTTCGGGTTGTGGGGGGGGGGGGGTGGAGCCTATCCCAGCATCTGTGGGTGAGAGGCAGGGTACACCCTGGACAGATCGCCAGTCCATTGCAGGGCCAACACAGAGAGACAGACAACCATTCACTCTCACAGTCATACCTAAGGACAATTTAGAATCCCCAGTTTGATGCCAATTAACCTAACTTGCATGTTTTTGGCATGTGGGAGGAAACCAGAGAAATCCTGGAGTAAACCCACGCAGACACGGGGAGAACATGCAAACTCCACACAGATCACTGTTGGTCGAGGGCTGGGCAGCGTGGTGGCGGAGTGGTTAGCACTGCGGCAGCACAGCAACTCACCCTTGGCCGGGGAATCCTGGGTTCAATCCTGGACCCAAATCCACTAAGAAAACAAAAACTGAAATTACCAAAGGGCCTCCCACATTCACGCAACAAAACTTAAACTAGGGAGGACAGGTGGACTCCCGTCCTACACCACATGGCAAGGTGGATTATTCTGCCACTTGTTGGTCTAAACTCAAAGCCCATTTACAACTTAAAGTACTGCCGTGTTCCTAAACTAACACAACACCCAGAACAATAACATTTTTTTTACATGCACAAACATATGAACAACAGAACTATTTAACAAAATTTGCATTACTGTCCCTTGGGCAGAAAAGGGTAGAACCGGCTTGGTGGGGCCCAGGGCAGCCCCTCAGCAGACGTGCCCCTGGAAGCAGCAGGCTCCCAGAATAGTGGCTGATCTCATGGATGAAAGCACCTCTCCTCATCACCACCGACTGCTGCTCTCGTCTAGCCCCGCCACCAGAAGCCTCTTCCCGGACACGCCGCAGCCCGTTGGCATGTCTCGCTGAGCCATCACACAGCTGGAAGTAAGCAGCACTCAGCTTAGCCACGATGCATAGGTGTTCTGCTGGCTGTCACCTGGCCCATATTCACCGTGGACGTCCCTCTTCTCGAACCCGGACCAAGTCCATGAACCTAAGAGGGGCTCTGCTTGGCCTGCAATGGTGCTGTTTGGCACACGGTCTCTCTGTGCCTGTCAGCCTGGCCCCAACCTCTTCTAAAGCTGTTGCAGCAGTCACCATTGTAGCTGCAGATCCTCCAAACCTCTGCAGCCAAGCTCCAGAGGAATCTGGGGCTAACACATTGGCGTCACTCGCCAACACAGGTGTCTTGCTGCCATGCCCAGCACCCCCTTCTACTGTTTTCCGAGCGCTGAGACCCTCCTGTGCTGAGACCCTCCTGCACCAAATCTGGGTGAGGCTGGTCCTGCTTGACCACCGTGGTGTCCATTAGTCCTTTGTCCCACACAACGTCATCCTCTACCACCGGAACCGGAGGGTTCCACTGGCCACAATCAGACCATTTTTCCCCAGCATCATCTTTAATGGTGAAACCCAGTCCATAAAACAAGTCACAGCCCATGATGTTGTTGCCTCGGGATGCCACGTGAAATGTGAAGTCAGCCATCGTTGCAGACTTGTACCAAACCATTAACTCCAATGTTCCAATCGTGCACAGCCTGCGACCTCCATAACCATAAAGCGGCACTGGGTTAGCTTTTATCCTGTAGTGGGGAAAAAAGTTCTTCGCCGTGGCCCAGTTCAGCAATGACCTCTCTGCCCCCGTGTCAAGCAGCAGTGGCACCTCCACGCCGTCCAGTGTCACTGTGCAGAACACGTACCCGTTGGTACTCAAGGTCATCATGTGGATAGTTGTCAGGGGCAGGCAGTGTGATTTCTTCAATGGGTTCTCTGGCTCAGATACACGGCACACTCTAGCATAATGGTTCTAGCATCCACACTTGCCACAATACTTCTCTCTAGCCGGGCATTCCCTAGCCTTGCATTGATGCTTCGCAGACCCACAACCCATGCGCAGGGGGTTTTCCCGGGGCAGACCTTCGGCTGGTAGCACTGGTTTCCACGTCGTCGTCATCCAAGCTATCCTCACTATCAGGGTCCGCTACTAATGCTGCGGCGGTAGGCTCCAGCTGCCATTGTGACTGGTGCCACTTTAGCTCCGAAGCTAGCTTGTCTGCGGTCTCCATTTGGAGAGCTAGCTCGACAGCCCTGGCTAACGATAAATCACTTGGCACCGTGAGTAGCCTTGCTCATAAAGCGGCACTGTTCGTGTGTTCTGCCAGCTGGTCACATAGCATTTCTTCCTCCAGTGGCCCAAAACGACACTCGCTAGCTAGCTGCCTCAAGTCAGCGACAAACTGGTGGACAGGCTCACCCGCACATTGATGTCGCTGCCGGAATTGAATCTTCCGGACAGTCACGCTATCCAGGGTGTGAAAATGGTTTGCTAGCAACCCGACCACATCCTCAAATGAGTCCGAAGCCCCGAGTGTGTACAGGGTATACTGGCCCTCAATTCCCAAATTATGTACAAGGAGTGCATGTGCTCGTAGCTTATTTAGCTCACCCAGGCTGAGCGCGACAATGTAATTTTGGAAAGCCACAAACCATCTTGGCCAAGGCACAGGTGGCTCGCCCGGGAGCTCCAGGAAGGGGCGAAGTGGTGTAATACATGCCTCCATAGTTTGTCTTCGTCGCCAAAATGTTATGTCTGAATAATTACCTTATACAAGGATGAGGCCAGGTGAACACGTGAACTCAGCTTTATTGACAGGTTGGACACACAGCCACCAGGCAGGGGCCTCAGCCAAGAGGCCCTAAAATGGATGCCCTCTGATATTTATAGGGTGTGCAGTGGCAGAACAGGAAGTGGCTGCCGCTACACCGCACTTCATAATAAAAGTACTCAAGCCCAACATCACAAATACTAATATTCAGTGTCATGTTTTATACTACAAGGGGAAAAAAAGCCACACTGTATACCTAGAAATTTCAGATTTTACAGAATACAGAATCTCAGTTTAAAAAATGTGTAATACTGTAGCTATTGTAGAAGAGCTTGGAAATGAAGAGGCGATTTGATTTATAAACAAAGTTTAATAATCAGCTCTTCTAACAAGTCTCATCTTGTGCAGAGTGGCAGAAGGAGAAAAGAGGCAGAATGTCTCCAGCTCACTGCCTTTATACTTGCACACAACAAAAGACATGCATAACAAAGGCTGACAACCCTCATTATCTTAATCCCCCCATTGTCTTGGTATTTCCTCTCCTCGCCTTAGGGGGTGAGGGTGGCTCCTCCGGTCTCCTCCACCGTGTCTGGGAACGTCTTTGTTCTTCACTCGGCGGTTGAGAGTCTTTGTCCTTTCAGAGGTGTGAAGTTCTTTACATATGTAATTACTAAACATTTCCACATGCTTCAACATATGTAGGTTATGGAATATATGATTAATATAGACCACAGGCCCCCCAAACAACTAAGAAAAGACAACAGAAAGGTTCACAGTCTAAGATAGTTACTATGACATACTAAATGTTACATCTCTTGCCACGGAAGAACTTTCCAGCAGCCATGCTCCTAAGAGAGTTCAGTGGTAATCATAACAGCATAGTAAAATCATAACTCAGTCCTAAACTGTTGCAGCACAATTAGTGAACAATTGTGGAGTGGTTTGTATCAGTCCCTGTGCTGTCTGGGTTTTAATCTTCTCCCAAAACTGCTGTAGGTTGGTTTAGGCGCCCTGCTGGGACCTTCTTGTGAGGAATCTGCAGTGTGGGAAGGAGAGAGGTTAACTGTTCCCTGCTGGGGGGCTGAGTCTTTTCTCTTGAGGGGTCTACCCCGCCGAGGTGCTCTCGCCAACTGTGCAGGCTCGTCTTTCAACAAGAAGGCAGGTTTAAGTCTGTCAATGCTGACCGTTTCTTTTCTATCCCCAAAATCAAGCACAAAGTGTTTATCACCATGTTCCAGCACTCTGAATGGCCCATCGTATGCTGGGCGGAAAGTTGGTTTTAAAGCTTCATGCTTAACAAAAACGAACTCAGCGTTTTTTAAAGCTTGAGGGACAAAAACCCGTGGGAAGGAGTGATGAGCTGGACCGGGGAGAGAGCCCGGTCCGTTGCTGCCTAAAAACCTTGGGACTGGAAGGTGCCCTGGCTCTGGGTTCTCTGGTAAAATTCACCTGGAAGCCTGAGAGGTTGTGCAAAGACTAATTCTGCGGGAGAGGCGTCTAGATCCTCTTTAGGTGTAGCACACAACCCCAATAAAACCCAGGGAAGTTTATTTACCCAATTTGTGTCCGTTAGTGAGGCTCTGAGGGCAGCCTTTAAAGACCTGCGAAAACGCTCGCATAACCCATTAGCCTGAGGGTGATAAGCGGTGGTGCGATGAATTGTTGCCCCTAAGCTGTTGGACATGGCTGACCAGAGCTCTGAGACAAATTGAGGCCCCCTATCGGATGTGATGTCCGATGGGACGCCGAAACGTGCCACCCAGTTTGTCAAAAAAACACGAGCGACTTCCTCCGCTGTGGTTGCCACTAGAGGGACTGCCTCTGGCCAGCGTGTGGTGCGGTCTATCATTGTTAACAGGTGTGTGAAACCTTGGGAGGAAGGTAGTGGCCCCACGAGGTCGACATGAACGTGGTCGAACCTTCTAGCAGGGATTGGAAAAGGCTCCAGAGGGGCTTTTGTGTGTCTGTATATTTTGGCGCGTTGACAAGAAATGCAAGTTTTTGCCCATTCTTTTACGTTTTTGCGCAGGCCTGGCCACACAAACTTTTCGGCGACCATTTTAACCGAGGCGCGCACACCTGGGTGCGCGAGGGAGTGAATTGAGTCGAAAATACGGCGGCGCCATGTAGCTGGTACTAACGGGCGAGGTCGGCCGGTTGAAACATCGCATATTAGGGGGGGTACGCCGTCGCGTAAACCCTTTTTCTCCAGCCTTAACCCTGTTGGTCCAGACAGGAGTGCGCGCACGTCCGCGTCACCGCTTTGTTCCTCCGCCATGGCTGCATAATCTATCCTTGCATGGATAGGTGCTGCGTATGTGTCTGCGTTAGTGAAGAGTTCTGCTGCTGAGGCAGTATAATCTGTCTCCCCACACTCTGGTGGTGTCACAGCGCGAGAGAGACAGTCTGCTACTACGTTAAGTTTGCCTGCCACGTGTCGAATGTCTGTGGTGAACTCTGAAATCACAGCTAGCTGTCTTTGTTGCCTGCCTGACCATGGTTCTGAAATTTTAGCCATAGCAAAGGTGAGCGGTTTATGGTCTACAAAAGCCGTGAAACTCCGCACTTCTAACCAGAACTGGAAGTGGCGAATGGATAAATGAAGCACCAGCAGCTCTCTGTCAAAAGTGCTGTATTTACGCTCAGTTTGGTTTAGCGATTTGCTAAAGAATGCTAAAGGTTGCCAGACTCCGCTGACAAGTTGTTCTACAACTGCCCCTATAGCTAGGTCTGAAGCGTCTGTGGTTAGCGCGATGCGGGCCAAGGGATCTAGGTGAACTAACAATGTGGCGTTAGCTAGGGCGCTTTTTACTTCCGCGAAAGCGCGTTCGCGCTCCGGGGTCCATTCGACCGCATTGGAAGCCTTCTTTTTTTTGAGCGCGTCATATAGGGGCTGCATGAGCTGAGCTGCGTGGGGGAGGAAGCGGTTGTAAAAATTAACCATCCCTAAAAATTCCTGTAGCGATTTGACCGTTTGTGGCCGTGGGAAACTTTCTATCGCGTGAACTTTGTCTGGAAGTGGAACTGCCCCCTTCGGAGAGACTTTGTGTCCTAAAAAATCAGTTTGTGACACGCCAAATTTGCATTTGGCTGGATTGATTATTAGCCCGTGCTCTTCTAGCCTCTGAAAAACCGTAGTGAGGTGCTGCTCGTGTTCCTCCTCAGACGAGCTGGCTACCAGCATATCGTTGAGGTAGACGAAGACAAAAGGAAGGTCGCGTAGGACCGCGTCCATCATTCGTTGAAAAGTTTGAGCAGCGCCTTTGAGGCCGAAAGGCATTCGCAGAAATTCAAAAAGGCCGAAAGGGGTTATTACCGCTGTTTTAGGAATGTCTTCTGCTCGGACTGGGACTTGGTGATAACCGCGGACTAAGTCTATTTTTGAAAAAATGCGCGCACCCGCCAGATGAAGTGAAAAATCTTGAATGTGAGGAATTGGGTAACGGTCATGCGCTGTAGCGTTGTTTAATCTGCGGTAATCTCCGCACAGTCTCCAAGAACCGTCGGATTTCGGAACCATGTGAAGTGGTGAGGCCCAGGGGCTCTTCGAGCGTCTAACAATGCCCAATTTTTCAAGAGTTGTAAACTCGTCCTGTGCTATGTTGAGCTTGGCCGCGTCTAAGCGGTGCACTTTGGCAAAAACGGGAGGTCCCGTTGTGGGAATGAAGTGTTCAACCCTGTGTTTAGCCACAGTGGCTGAGAATTTGGGAATTGTGAGTGCTGGAAATTGGGTGAGGAGTTGATCAAACTTACCTCCTGCCGTGGTGACATTGGCCTGCACAGGTGGTGGAGAAACTCGGGCTGAGCATGGAATAGAAGCAAAGGACAGTGCATTAACCAGGCGCCTATTTGCTAGATCTACTAATAACCCATGTGCACACAAAAAATCCACGCCTAATAAGTTAAAACTCACCACTGCTACAACAAATGTCCATCTGTAGCTGCGGCCGTGGATGAGGAGGTGCAGGCTCTCTTCGCCGAACGTGTCGATGCTAGAGCCGTTGGCTGCCACGGCTCCGTTGCCCCGGGTGCCCGTGGCTCGGGGCGTCAGCTTTGAGGTCTGCGGATGCTGCTGTGGGTGTCAGCTCCTTGCAGGCGTTGACGAGCCGATGAGCTTCGTTGGCCAGTGCGCGGAAGTCTTGGTGGTTGTTGCATTTCATGCTGGCGAGTGTCCCTCTCATGTGTGGCGGCAGCGTGCTGAGGAATATAAACTGGAAGAGGAAGTTGTCATTGTCCTCTTCTTTGAGCTGTAGCAAATCCTCCATGAGGGCCTTCGGTTTGCACCCTCTGTGGCCGTAGACCGCCAGGATCTTCTTGGCTCTCTCTTCCGCTGATGGGACGTAGTTCGCCACGATGGTTGCTTTGAGCGTCTCATATTTGTCCCGGGCTGGTGGTCGCCGGATCATGCTCTGCACACACTTCGAAGTGGCGGCGTCGAGTTTGGAGACGATATGGTAAAATTTGGTATCGTCAGCCGTGATGCCCGCCAGTGTAAACTGGGCTTCAGCCTGCTGAAACCAAGAGGCGGGGTCTTCTTGCCAGAAGTCTGGCAGCTTGACAGCGACAGCATTCGTGCATACCATCACTGCTGTGCCCGCCGGGTGAGAGTGCCTTGCCTCGGCTCTCACGGTGGTGCTGGTGCTCGGTTGAGCCCTCTCAATCTCTTCTGCCGGGGGGAACAGTTGTCCATCTGTTCCCTCGTCTGTGTGGGTCGCCACGGATGAGTCGATTGGGGGGGAACGCCTCAGGTCCATACTCGCGTCAGGGTCACCAGTGTAGAAGAGCTTGGAAATGAAGAGGCGATTTGATTTATAAACAAAGTTTAATAATCAGCTCTTCTAACAAGTCTCATCTTGTGCAGAGTGGCAGAAGGAGAAAAGAGGCAGAATGTCTCCAGCTCACTGGCTTTATACTTGCACACAACAAAAGACATGCATAACAAAGGCTGACATCCCTCATTATCTTAATCCCCCCATTGTCTTGGTATTTCCTCTCCTCGCCTTAGGGGGTGAGGGTGGCTCCTCCGGTCTCCTCCGCCGTGTCTGGGAACGTCTTTGTTCTTCACTCGGCGGTTGAGAGCCTTTGTCCTTTCAGAGGTGTGAAGTCCTTTACATATGTAATTACTAAACATTTCCACATGCTTCAACATATGTAGGTTATGGAATATATGATTAATATAGACCACAGCTATGTTTTAATAATGGATTGCATTTATATAGCACTTTTCATGACTCAAAGATACTTTACAATCAGTCCATTATTCATTCATGTGGTGTAAGGTAACCACAGGTTTGGTTGGTGTTGGCGTGGTGATGCAGCAGTTTGGTGATGTTGTGGAGAGTGTGGAAATGATGAGGCCAAGTTACGACCAGACAAAGTTTATTCACACTCTCACAACATCATACACAGAAAGCACTGAATAGCCCAACCAGGTTTCATCCCTTAAAACTCCACAGAGCATCTCACATCTGCATGACATTTCACCTCCACCATACATTCTCTTTAAACCCCCAGCTCTCTCTTCCTGCCAACTCCCCATGAGGTCCCTGCCTATTGTTCTCTTGTGTCTAACCACTGCCTCCTGACTGAGACGCTGTCTGCTGACACAACCATACATTGCTATATCACCAATATGCATCGCCATAATCACCCCCTCCACCCCCCCAGACAGAGTTTCAGTCAGTACATCTTTTGGGCTTCAATCTCCTCCCATATCTGCTGTAACGGGGGTCTCTGTGCCGGCGGGGGGCTGCTGGACGTGTGTCTGACTGCGGGTGGGCCAAGGGGGGGGGGGACTTCGCTTTGCCCGTGTGGCTGTCCTGGTGAATCGTTTGCCTGTGGAGCTCTCAGTGGGGGTCTTCCACGCCAAGGGGTCCAAGCCAGCAGCACTTGCTCGTCCGCCACTACAAAGGTGGGCTTAAGTCTGTCTATGCATATTTTCTCCCGACGCCCCCCCAAGTCTAGGTTCAGGTTCAGGTTACTTTATTTGTACCCGTAGGTAGATTTGTTTTGCAGTTGGTGACATCCATATTTACAAGCCACTAATTACATTCAACATAGACACAAACACAAGCACACATCTTACAAAATAGGTAAATATAAAATATGTACAATATAATTTTTATAGCTTGTTCAACTCTTTGACAGCAGCAGGGACAAAGCTGTTTTTGTAGCGCTGGGTTCTACTTTTTGGGACAGCAAACCTCCGTCTGGAGGGAAGAAGCTGAAAGTTGCAGTGCAAAGGGTGGGAGTCATCATTTAAAATCGAGTCGGCCATCCTCTGTACTTGTCTGGTGTACAGGGATGTCAGGCTCAGCTGTGACTCACCAAGCAAATGACTGGACCATCTGACTACCTGATCCAAGGATTTCCTCTGTTTCAGTTTTATCTGACCAAACCATGACATTAAAGAAAAGGATAAAACAGATTCAATAAAAGCCCGATAAAACATAGTCATTATGGTTCGGTCAATTTGGAAGCGTGCAAGTTTCCTCAAACAATGCAAATTTGGCTGACCCTTTTTGCACACCCTTTCACAGTTCACCTCAAAGTTCAATCCACTATCAATAATCGTCCCAAGATATTTGTACGATTGTACACATTCGGTGGTCTGGCCTTTTAGTATGGTGACTTTGTGCCTGGGAATTTTCCTCCTAAAGTCAATAATCATATCTTTCGTTTTTGTTGTATTCAGCTGCAGGTAGGAATCCTCACACCAGTGAACAAAGTCATCAACTACTGGGCCGTGGCCACTCTCACCATCCTGGAGGAGACTGACAATGACTGAGTCATCAGCATACTTTATAATGTGTCTGTTGTCATGTCTGCTCCGACACATGTTTGTGTACAGGATGAAGAGTAGTGGTGACAACACACACCCCTGAGGAGAGCCAGTAGAAGAGCACTTTAGGTCAGACAATGTGCCATTGACCCTTACTCTCTGCGTCCTGTTGGTTAAGAAATCCAGAATCCAACCCACCAGATTATTGCTTAAATCAAATTGTTGCAGGAGCCTTTCAACTAAAATATGAGGTTGGATTGTATTAAAGGCAGAAGAAAAGTCCACAAATAAAAGCCTGGCATGTGTCCCATTAAAATCCAGATGTTTGAAAAGCATGTCAAACAGAGTGACAGTGGCATCCTCCACTCCTCTGTGAGGCCTATAGGCAAACTGCAGAGGATCCAATGCATGTTCAGTCTGCCTTAGGACCTCACATCTGACCAGTTTTTCAAAAATTTTCATTAAAATTGAAGTCAAAGCAACTGGTCTAAAGTCATTTACCGTTTTAGGACAGCTGGATTTTGGAACGGGAACAACCACGGCATCTTTCCAGATCTTAGGCACATGTTGTGTCTGTAAGGACTTATTGAAAATGTAATGAAATATAGGACTCAGTTCATGTGCACAGGACTTTACCAGGCGCCCACATATATTATCAGGGCCCTGACTTTTGTTCACTTTTACAGCGCGGAACTCCCTTTTAACATCCTGCATCTCAATATTAAAGTGCTGATTGTCTTTGAGTTTCTGTTTCAAATCTTGGATTTCTGTGCTAAAATCAAAGGAGTCAAAACGACCATAAAAACAATTAAGAGCATTAGCCAGCTCTGTGTCTGAACTAAAACCATCTAAAAACACATGATTACTGCGCTCTGTGCTCTGAAGGCCTGCAATAGTTTTCATACTGGCCCAGGCCGAACCAAGTTTATTTGCTGCCATCTTGCTTTCCAACTCTGATTTATAATTCTGTTTTGCTCTTAAAATTTCGGCCTTCAGCTCCTTAGTGGCAACCTGTAGCTCAGAAACAGACCCCTGTTTAAAGGCAAGAGCTTTCCTCTGTAAGCAGGATTTAACTGATTTAGTAACCCATGGTTTGTTGTTGGGGTATATTTTGACACGTTTACGTGGAACAATCTTATTTTGACAGTAAGCCATGTATGACATGTGAGCTCAGCCAGAGAGTCCAAATCATCCCCGCAGGCCATTATGAACATCTTCCAGTCTGTACAGTCAAACCATTCCTGGAGGCTGTGCTCTGAATCTTCTGTCCACACATCAATGTCTCTCATCTCCACCTTGCCTCTTCTGAGAGCAGTTTCATATGTGGGCAGCAAATGAACACAGTTGTGATCTGATGATCCTAAAGGAGGAAGGGGGAGTGATTTATAGGCCCTCTCTATGGATCCATAGCACAGGTCCAATGTCTTTTTTCGCCTGGTTGGGCAGGAGACATACTGATGAAAGTTTTTAAGTGTCTTCTTTAAAGAAACATGGTTAAAATCCCCAAGAATGAAGTTTGGCGCCTCTGGAGAAATTGACTGCAGCCGCTGCACCACATCAGAGATGGTGCTGGAGGCGGAGTCAGCGTCTGCCCTCGGATGAATATACACAACTGTGATGAAAAGTTGGGGAAACTCTCGAGGCAAATAAAAGGGGCATAGTGACACAGACAGCAACTCCACATTGGGTGTACAGATGCGCTCTCTGACCGTGACAGATGTGCAGTACTGCTTATTAATGTATAAACATACACCGCCCCCCTGACGCTTCCCAGTTACCTCTTCCTGGCGATCCGAGCGCAGCGGGGCTCCAAAGCCGTCAATCCACAGGTCTGCATCTCGATCATGCGCAGTAAGCCAAGATTCAGTGAAAGCCATGACGCAGCAGTTCTTAAAATCCTTCTGGTAACGTATATTGCCTTGAATTTCCTCCACCTTGTTTCTCACAGACTGTGCATTCCCAAAAATGATCGAAGGAAGAGGAATGTTACCAAACTGACGTCTCCTAAGGCGCAATTTCACATCTCCACGTCTTCCACGCTTCCTCCTGCCGCTTCTCTTTTCACCGCTGTGTCCGTCTCTCAAAATAAAGTCCGGCAGTTGAAGTTTGGGCTCAATCACAGGCGCTGAATCAGCTGTGTTAAAGCATAGCAACACGTCCCTGGAATATTGTATTCTGCCCGCTATTCTGCTCGCCATGGGGCCGAACGCGTTTACCTCAGAGACAAAGAGCCACAGCACAGATAGCAGCAGTGCGAGAGAGGAGAGGAAATCCATGTTGTAGATACCAGGGAGCTCTTCGCCATATATTCCACAAACGCTCCAGGGCAGAAACGACACAGAGGATTTTCTAAAAACGTAAAAAAGTACAAAAAACACACACACGCACTATATCACCAGCTGCTGGTCGCTGTGTGGGCATGCGCCCAGTCTAACAAAAAATGCTTGTCCCCTGTTTCCAGCACTCTGAACGGGCCATTATAGGGTGGGCGCAATGGTGGGTGTAGAGGCTTGGAAATAGTTAATAGTTATGTAAAAGGTGCTAAAAAGACATTTGGATAAAAAAATAAAAAAAAAACAGGCACCCCTACAATTTTTATTTTATTCTTTAATTGTTTTATTTTTCTACAATGCATTTGTAATCCACCTGGTTCTATTAAAACTCATGTGAGTTGAGTGCAGTTCCGTACGCCAACCAATAGATGGCGCATGTCGCACAGTGATAGAGAGTAGACTCACGCACCGGAGGACGAAGAATAAACTCCTTTGTGTGAAATAACAGCACGAAACGTGTTCTGCCTATTCTCCTATCACAGGTTGGTAAACACTAATAATTCAAGAGTGCAACATAAACTGTAAGAGTCCTAAGATGTCCGAGATTATATTGTGATAAGTGTGAGGCGAAAAGCGGGTTTGTAAGGGTATTTCTGTTAAAGTTGATGTGTTGTTGTATAAGCTAACCCGCTAATGTTAATGATCAAGTGTATGGGACGTGCCACAACAGTGAAATCCGCCCACGTTAGGAACCATTTTCTTACTTTATTTAAAGACATTTATGAAACGGTTTTCATACAGTATGACATTTACTGGTTTTATTTGTCACCAAGTGTGCATATTTCGGGTGTATTACCGAATACCAGGAATACTATTGTAAAAGTGTATTAGATACACAGTGGCCAGGTCAGTGCATTGTTAAGAATAACACCACATACTGTACATTTATGACAGTGCTTAAAATGATTAATTTAAATGTAAATTCATGGGTTATTGTTTAAAATATAAATATTTGAACAAGTTAAAAGCTATATACATGGGAAGGAGATAAAAACAATAATTCATTTCATGTTAAGGTAATTTGTTAAAAATGTTAAGTGTACAGTTAATGTCACATCGAAAATTGTGATAAATGGACATGATTGTGTTTTGTTTAATGGTGATGTGATCAGATAATAAGAGAGAAACTATGGACTTTGATAGTAAATACTAGTCAGTTGATGTTGGTCATGTGAATGATTTGGGAAGAATAAACTCCTTTGTGTGAAATAACAGCATGAAACGTGTTCTGCCTATTCTCCTATCACAGGTTGGAGAGTTAACTTCCACATGCACGTTGCCTCCTCCTGGGCCGCTACCCAGGGGAGCAACACGGGCGGTGGGCATCGTGTCTGACGAACACGAACGCCGCGTTCTTCAAAGCTTTTGGCATAAAAGCACGTGGGAAACAGTGATGGGCCGGGCCGGGCAGCGTGCCTGTGTCTGCACTATGCTGCAAACGCTGAGACGTGCAGCTGTCCGGCGCGGGATTATCTGGCAAAAATTCCCTGGGCAGCCACAGTGGCTGAGAAAAAAACAGCTCAGCCGGGGAAGCCTCCAAATCCTCTTTTGGTGTGGAACGCAACCCCAATAAAACCCACGGTAACCGGTCAACCCAATTTGCATCCGTCAAAGAAGCCCTGAGTGCTGCTTTCAGTGACCTGTGAAAACGCTCGCATAACCCATTTGCCTGTAGGTTGTACGCGGTTGTGCGGTGAATTGCAACACCCAGGCTGCGTGCCATCGCGGACCAAAGTTTGGAAACAAACTGAGGGCCCCTATCGGACGTGATGTCCGACGAGATTCCAAAACGCGCCACCCATGCTGTCAAAAAAGCGCACGCCACGTCCGCGGACGTGGTTGCCGCCAGCGGGACTGCTTCTGGCCAGCGTGTGGTGCGGTCCACCACTGTCAGAAGGTGCGTGCATCCCTGCGACGGTGGGAGGGGGCCCACGAGGTCCACGTGAACATGGTCGAATCTTTTAGCCGGTATCCTAAACGGCTCCAAAGGAGCCTTGGTGTGTCTGTGCACTTTGGCTCATTGGCACGCTACGCAGGCTGCAGCCCACTCTTTCACTTGTTTGCGCAGGCTTGGCCACACGAATTTCACTCCCACCATTTTGACTGACGCGCACACTCCTGGGTGCGCCAAAGCGTGAACTGACTCAAACACGCAGCGGCGCCACGCGACCGGGACTACCAGGCGCGGGCGTCCTGTGGAGACATCGCAGATTAGGGGGTGGCTGCCGTCTTGCAGCACTCTGCTCTCCAGCCTTAACCCTGTTGGTCCAGACTGGAGCACGCGCACGTCCGTATCGCTAATCTGCTCTGCGGCCATGGCTGTATAATCTATCCCTACACAGACCGGGGCCACTACCGCGTGCGACAGGCAGTCTGCCACCACATTCAGTTTACCCGACACATGTTAAATATCGGTCATAGACTCCAAGATTGCGGCCGGCTGTCTCTGCTGCCGGCCCAACCATGGTTCTGAAACCTTGGCCATCGCGAACGTCAGCGGCTTGTGCTCCACGAACGCGGTGAAGCTGCGCCCTTCCAGCCAGAACTGGAAGTGGCGTATGGCCAGGTGGAGAGCCAGCAACTCTCTGTCGAACGCGCTGTATTTATGCTCACTGTCGCGCAAAGCCCTGCTGAAAAGAGCGAGCGGCTCCCAAGAACCGGCGACACGTTACTCCACGACGGCCCCTATGGCCATGTCCGAGGCGTTGGTAGTGAGCGCTATCTGGGCCGCCGGGTCTGGGTGCGCCAACAGTGCAGCGTTTGCCAGAGCTGCTTTCACCTCAGAGAACGCCTGCTCTCGCTCCAGAGTCCATTCGACTCCATCCGCGGGTTTTCGTCTCTTGAGCGAGGCGTACAGTGGCTGCATGAGCTGAGCTGCGCGGGGGAGGAAACGGTTATAAAAATTAACCATCCCCAAAAATTCCTGCAGCGCCCTGACTGTCTGAGGCTGGGGGAAGTTTGCCACAGCGCGCACTTTGTTGGGCAAGGGTATCGCTCCCTCCGGTGAAACGCGGTGCCCCAAAAAATCAATCCCCGTCACGCCGAACTGGCACTTCGCCGGGTTGATTATTAACCCGTGCTCCTCCAATCTCTGGAAAACCGTCCTGAGGTGGGTTACATGTTCGTCTTCGGACGTGCTGGCTACCAGGATATCATCCAGGTAGACGAACACAAATGGGAGATCGCGCAGCACCGCGTCCATCATACACTGGAACGTCTGTGCCGCTCCTTTTAATCCGAAAGGCATGCGCAGAAACTCGAACAAGCCGAACAGAGTTATTACCGCTGTTTTGGGTATGTCCTCCTCGCGCACTGGGACCTGGTGGTAACCGTGGACCAGGTCTATTTTTAAAAAAAATGCGCGCTCCGGTGAGGTGAACAGAAAAATCCTGAATGTGGGGGATCGGGTAGCGGTCGTGTGCTGTGGCGTTATTCAATCTGCGGAAATCGCGGCACGGTCGCCACGATCCCTCAGCCTTAGGGACCATGTGTAGCAGGGATGCCCATGGGCTGTTCGATCGCCTGATGATGCCCAACCTTTCCAGGTTGGCAAACTCCTCGTGCGCTATGGCCAGTTTAGCTGCGTCCAAGCGCCGAGGTCGTGCGAAAACAGGCGGCCCGGTGGTGGTGATAAAGTGCTCCACCCCGTGTTTAGCGATGGCCACTGAAAACGCTGGGACCGTGAGTGCTGGGAACTGAGTGAGCAGTGTGTGGAAATTACCGCCTGGAGCTGTGACGTTGGCTTGTGTTACTGGCCCGGCCCCTCGAGCAAAGGTCTTAATGTCCGAGCCGTTTACTGCTACCAGCCCGGGGCCGCTGGGTCCTGCCAGCCGGTCAGCGTAGGTCGGCAGGATGATGCTCTTCTGGGCTCCGGTGTCTACAAGGAAATGCCTCCCTGAGCACGAGTCCATCACATAGAGCAGCTTGTTCTCTTCGCCAGCGGTCACAGCTGCTACCGACTGCCAGCTCTGGCATTTCCTGAGCGCTTGAATTGGCACGGTAGCGTACATCTGCGTACTTTCCCTCCAAAATGGCGGTGGTAGAAGCAGAGCGTGTCTCCCTGGCGCTCCTTGGCCCCCGCAGCCGCTACCGTCGGTGGCTCCTCGCCTCCTCTGGTCATCTCGCTGGGTTCCGACGCCGCTGCGTTCACCGTGAGCGCTCTGGTGGTGAGGATGATCCGGTCTGCCTCCTGGGCTAGCGCACGGTAGTCACGCGCGGCCAGCAGCGGTGAATTGGCCAGGACCACTCTCGCCTCTGTTAGAAGGTTCCGGAGGAAGAGGTGGGCAAACAGAAAATGCCCGTCGTCCGTGCCCACTAACGCCAACATCTTCTCCATCAGATCGACGGCTGAACCATCTCCTAACTCGGAACGCCTCAGGAGCCTCTCTGCTCTCTCACAGTCCGAGAGCGTGTAGCGCCGAATCAGCGCAGCTTTGAGAGCCTCATATCTGCCGTGGGCTGGGGGCTGGTCGAGCAGGCTCGCTACCTGCTGAGCTGTGCGAGCGTCCAGCGCTGCAACCACATGGAAAAACTTGGTGTCGTCTGTCGTTATTCCCTGGAGGGCGAACTGGGTCTCGGTGTGGTGGAACCAACAGCACGGGTTGTGCTGCCAAAAGTTTGGAAGCTTGACTGCAACAGCACACGCGTTGCTGGGGGTTCCCGTCCGGGCCGTCTGTGGGATGCCTGCCGCGTTGCTGGGGCTTCCCGTCCTGGCCGACTCCGGGGTTCTTGTCTTGTGTTCCATAATACGTCCAGGGTTACCAGTGTGGAGAGTGTGGAAATGATGAGGCCAAGTTACGATCAGACGAAATTTATTCACACTCTCACAACATCATACACAGAAAGCACTGAATAGCCCAACCAGGTTTCATCCCTTAAAACTCCACAGATCATCTCACATCTGCATGACATTTCACCTCCACCATACATTCTCCTTAAACCCCCAGCTCTCTCTTCCTGCCATCTCCCCATGAGGTCCCTGCCTATTGTTCTCTTGTGTCTAACCACTGCCTCCTGACTGAGACGCTGTCTGCTGACACAACCACAATATACATTGCTATATCACCAATATGCATCGCCATAATGTCATCACGCCAAGCACATATAATGTGAGGGCTTCTTTGCTCTCTTTACACTTGGTTTCAGCACTCTGGTTCATAACAACATACTCTGTACCACCAGCATAGAGTTTATTGTAATAAAGTTCATGTTCTCAGCAAGCACCACTCTCTGTCGGTCCTTCTCCAGTTTCCAGACATAACATTTGGCGATGAAAGTAAACCATGGAAGCGTGTTTGAGGACACTACAACCGTTTCTGGAAAACTCCGCTGAGCCACCCATACCGTGGCCGTGCTGGCTCGATGCTTCTGAGACCTACGTATTGGCGTTGGACCAAGGCAAGCCGGACAAGGTACGGAAGCAAGCTCTACTGGCTCACAATCTGGGCATAAAAGGCCAACGTATTTTCCACACGCTAGGACCAACAAAATCGTTTGCTGAGGAGGTCGAGCTGCTAGCTAGCTATTTTGCTATATCCGATGGCATGATGGCCCAGAGGTTAGTGTTCTACCAGCACCGACAGTGAGAGGGCGAGTCGTGCATACAGTACATAGACACCCTTCGCTGTTTGGCTAGCACATGTGAGTTCGGATGTGCAGAGGACATAGCAATATTGTCACAGTTGAAGTGCTACACCGTGGATCTAAGGATACAAGCAAAGCTGGTGATAGAACTGGACGACCTGACGATGGTGATGGAATGGGTGTTCCTGCTGGAGATGACTGCTCAGAAGGCACAGTGGCTGATGGGAACACATCTGTGTTTCCCGCAGTTAGCTCCACTAGTGCAGATGGTTGCTGAACCCGCCGACCCCACACCTTCTCGGGAGGGCCCCAAGGTGAATGCCATGGGACAGCAGGGCTTCACAGAGCAACAATCCAGTGACAAACTTCCCTTAGGAGACGAGCTAATCCGTGACAAGCTAGCTGAAGAGCACAGTACAGAGAGTGAATACAGCGCAGAGAGTGAAAGCATAGAGGGAGAACATAGCACAGAGAGTGAACATAGCACGGAGAGAAAGCAGCGACCAGACTTGCCTCAGTTCCTCGGCCAGCATAAGCCTCAGGGAGCCACTGCAGAACTGCAGGAGAGACAGCCTGCATCTATCGGGAACCCCTGGACACAAAATGTTGCAGGTTCTACCAATGGAGACAGCAAAATATTGCCACGACCAGATGTCCCAGGAAAGGGGGAAAACAAACCGGACTTACCTCCGATCCTTGCCCAGCATGAGCTCCAAGCAGCTACCGTGGAGACACAGGAGAAGGAGTTTGTGGAGAAAGGGGACCCTGGTGACTGAAGATGGCCCGGCGTGCATCCCGGCACCAACGACAGCGACACATCACCACGACCTCAACCAGCACCAGCTGAGGGAGAGAAGAAGCTGGACTGCTTCCAAATCCACGCCCAGCATCAGCCCCCAGGAGCCGCCGCTGAGCTGCAGGATCAAGAGTCCGCAAATCAGCAAAATGCAGCAGAGCCACTGGATGTCTTTCAAATTCCCACCCGACACCAGCCTCCAGGAGCTGCTGCTGAGCTGCAGGATGAAGAGTCCATGACCCAACAAAGCACAACAGAGACACCGGATGTCTTCTGAATCCACAACCAGCATCAGCCTCCAGGAGCCACTGCTGAGACGCAGGATGAGGAGTCCATGACCCAACAGGATGCAGCAGAACCACCACAACCTGGTGGACGCCCCATAGCAGATGTGAGAGCCACACCATCACAACCACAATGCTGAATGCAGCTGAACAGAGCACCAGTTGCAGTGATGGACTGGGTTCTGGTCCGCAAAACCGAGCCACTGGACCCACAGTCGGCCTTAACATTGTCACCACCACTGAGACCCATGAAGATCGCCACGCAGCTGAGACCAGCCACCACCCAGATGGTTGATGGTTCAAGGTGGCAAGCCAGCCGTCTATGAAAGGTAAGAGCAGCTGCCATGGATCAAGACGCAGCGTTGGAACCAACCCAGCTGGTGTGGGATCTTGGCTGGGACATTGCTGAGGAGCGTGCCGTGGCTCCAGCGGGATGCCGCCCAGGTCTGTTGCAGGCGGCACCTCCAGGGGGGCGTCCACCACGGGTTGCCTCAGGGCCCCTTGAACTGATCTGCCTTCCTCAATGAAAGGACTGTTTAGCGAGAAGTGTGGCTGTCAACGAATAGTGGCACAATAAACCACTCAGCTATGCTGGGCTATGCGGTAGTCTACCCGCTGGCCCTAGCTAGTTTTGGTGTTCTCTACTGTAATAAATTGGGGAGGGTTAATTCGTATATGTGTGTTCTTCTGTTTTTCCAAGGGGGGTGGGGGGAGTGAATGTGGTGTAAGGTAAGCACAGGTTTGGTTGGCGTCGCCGTGGTGACATGGCCATTCGGTGATGTCATCATGCCGAGCACATATAATGTGAGAGATGGCCATCTTACAGCCTCTTTGCTCTCTTTATGCTCGGTTGCAGCACTCTGCTTCATAATAACATACTCTGTACCACCAGCATTTAGTTTATTGTAATAAAGTTCTTGTTCCCATCAAACGCCACTCTGTCAGTCCTTCTCCAGTTTCCAGACAAAACACACATAATTCACTCCACAGATAATAATAGTGGTAAGCTACCTCTGTAGCCATAGCTGCCCTGAGGCAGACTGATGGAAACATGGCTGTCAATCCATGCCAACGGCCTCTCCAACCACCACCAAACATTTATTCACATTCATACATCAGTGTCATGGACCATGGACACACTGGAGGTAAGGTGGGTAGTGTCTTTCCCAAGGACACAACAGCAAGGTTGTGGTGGTGAGATTCGAACTGCCAACCCTCCAGTTATTGGGCGACCTGCCCTATCCTCTGAGCCTCTACGGCCTCATTTTTGTTTCTCTTTGAGAAATAATGCAACTGTGAGCTAGAAAACACAACTACACTGCAAAAAGTCAAATATAAGTAAAATGAAATAAATGAAGGCTCTTTAGGCTTGTTTTTTGTTTTTTTTATCTGATAAGGTATTTATTCTTGCTGTGCAGTTTATGTGTAAGAAAATTTTACATGCTTTCCAATAGTTTTAACTTGTTTTACGCAATTTGATAAGTCATATTTTCCGTCCATTGGTCGAACCTCGGATTCAGGAGGAGCAATGTGGTTTTCGTCCTGGCTGTGGCACATCGGACCAACTCTTTAAGTAAGTAAGTAAGTAAAACTTATTTATATAGCACTTCTCAAAGAAAGAATCACAAAGTGCTTCACAATAAAATAAAACACACAGTCACAAATACAACAATAAAGGCATTGAAAAACAAGTATAAAGACATTAAAAACATAAAAACCATAATCCATAGTCAACCTAAAAAGCCTGTTTAAACAGGAGTGTCTTCAGCTGCTTTTTAAAAGCATCAGAGTCTACTGAGCGCAAAGACAATGGTAGCGCATTCCACAATTTTGGTGCCATTGCCTGAAAGGCTTTTATCACCTCGAGTTTTAAAATGGGTTTGAGGAACGGCCAGTAAAAGTTGATCCGAGGATCTCAAAGACCGTGAGGGGTTTTACACTTTAAGCAGCTCGGTGATGTATTTAGGGGCCTGGTCAGGAATAGCTCTAAAAACAAGAACTAAAATTTTAAACTGAATCCTAAAACCAACTGGGAGCCAGTGAAGTGCTGCTAAAACTGGTGTAACGTGAGCCCTTTTCTTAGTGTGAGTTAAAAGTCTAGCAGCTGAATTTTGAACAACCTGGAGGCACTGAAGATGCTTTTGGCTCAGACAGGTAAAAAGACTATTACAATAGTCTAAGCGAGAAGAAATAAAAGCAAGTATAATCATCTCAAGTTCCGCCTTTGACACCAGGGCTCTCAACTTAGAAATATTCTTCAGATGGAAGAAACAATTTCGAATTAATTGATTAATGTGGTGCTCAAGAGACATAGCCGAGTCAAAACTAATACCAAGATTCCGAAGACTTGCCTGGACAGAGGAACCTAGGGTACCCATGTGGTGCTTAATAAGTGGAATCTTGTTTTCAGGGGCGATAATTAATGTCTCTGTCTTGTCTGATTTAAGCTGTAAAAAGTTTGCACTTAACCACTGTTTGATGTTAGACAAGCAGTTAGTTAAAGATGACAGCATGTGAAACTCAATACAACTGAATACTATCAGCATAAAGATGATAAGAAATATCTTTGAACTGGCTAATTATCCATCCCAGTGGCAGAATGTATATTAGAAATAAAATGGGTCCTGGAACTGAGCCTTGTGGTACCCCACATTAATACTGTGCTATTTCAGAAAAGATCTGATTCACGGACACGTTAAAGGTTCTTCCGGTAAGGTATGATGAGAACCATTTTAAAACAGAACCAGACAGCCCTAGCTCTTTGAGTCTGTTGATTATTATACAGTGATCAACAGTATCAAAGGCAGATGAAAGATCCAATAAAACCAAAACTGTGCATTTACCAGTGTCAGCCACCGTCATAATGTCACTGGAGACTCTGACTAAAGCTGTTTCGGTAGAATGATTTTTCCGAAAGCCTGACTGAAATTTATCCATGATATTACAATTTGCCAAGAATGGCATAAGCTGCTCAGCCACTACCTTTTCCTGAATTTTTGATATGAAAGGGAGTTTAGAGATTGGCCTGTAATTATTTGGCTGTGATGGATCCAAACTTGGCTTCTTAAGAGTTGGTTCAACCACAAAATGTTTTCCCTGATATGTCTGATCTTATCAACAAAGAAATTAAGAAATGTATTACTATCTGCTTTACAGAACACAGGAATTGGAGAGGCAGTAGGTGAGACAAGAGTGTTAATTGTGTCAAATAAGACTAGGATTTTTTCTTATTTGTGAAAATTATTTTTGAAAAATACTGATTCCTGGCATCCCTCAGCATGTCATTTAAAGAGGCTCTAAGCTCCCTTAGATGGAGTCTGTGAACCTCCAATTGGATAGATTTCCATAAGTGTTCTACCTTACAACAATTTCTTCTAAAGAATCGAATGGAGTCATTTATTCAGGGATGAGACTTTTGAGGAGAAGCAAGGACAGATTTCACTGGTGCCACTTTGTCTAAAATAGCCATACAGTGGCTAGCTAATGTCTGAGTGAAGGCATCAGGATCTTTAATTCCCATCAGTAAGTGTGGCTCAAACAAAGCAGAGAAGTCATTTGCTGCCTCTTGGTTAATAATCTGCCTTTTTGCTGCCATTTTTAGAGGGGGAGGATTCACAGGGAAATTAACATTAAAAAGCACACAGCTGTGATCACTGATCCGGAAGTCATCCACACACACATTTTCAATATTCAAGCCCAAAGAAAAAACAAGGTCCTGTGGAGGAATAAGATCAGGCGAGATGAGATGAGCTGGAAGGTTGCAGAGTTTTATTTTCCTCCAACATAATGAGACGCACTTTGTAGCTCTGTGCACTACATGTGCTCTACTGTGCTGTTGAGGCATGTATAGTAAGCTCTTTTATACAGACAGAGAGAATGCATGGTACATTAGCATATTGGTATACAAATCAGTCAATATACATGATTAGCATGACCAACTGGCGCCCGGACGTCCTCTTCTTAATCCGGGGATGTATAAACAATAGTCCGTTGTTCTGGTTGTCCTCCAGGGGCTCCCTGTCCGTATGCAAATTGTCCTCTGCTTCCTGCAGACATGCTGAGTGTGAGGAATGTTCCTGTAGTGTTGTGGGTCACCACAGGGCTCCCCCCAGAACACTCAGCAGGGGCTGTGACCCCCCGGTCGTTTGGGCTCCAGCTCCAAGTTCCAGCACGTTGAATGGCCGTGGCTCGTGGGCGCACGGGACCGGTGCGCGTCATGGGAGTGAATTGCGGGGAGAGCGCTGTGGAGGAGGAGGGGGAAGGGGGTGGGAGTAAGTGAGTGCCGGCCCAGGACGTCAAAGGTGTCTGGGCCACGCAAAAATTGCATGTGGATCCGCGATGGTGAGGGACTTTCCCGGTCACCCTGGCAGTGATCCACAGCGGCTGTGAAAAAATTAAGTCTCTGACTCCTCTCGTGGCTTGGTCCTGCAAGGATGTGGGGCAGGCGAGAGGCCAAATTCCCCGAGGATGCGTAGCGGCTGTGAAACAACTGCAGCTGTGTGAGGGACTTGGTGGTTTGGCTTTCAGTGCAGACGCAGCCCTAAAGCCATCGGGGACAGCAATTGGCTAGGCTCCCGTTGTGCACCGTGGCTAAGAAACCCATACAAAGTCCTGTGTGCGGGCTGCATGTCTGCTTCAGGTGCGTGAGCAGCCCTAAAGGTTCTGAGGCTAGCAATCGGCCGTGTGTCTCGGGCATGTGCAGCGGCGGAGGATGATGTATCAGTCTGTGGAGCCGGATTGACCCTGTGCGTGGCGCGCGCTTGGCGCAGTGACCACATAGCTGGCAGTTGCGCTGTCCTCATAATCCTGCGGTGTGCGTGCGGGGCTTCTGTGCGCGGAATGTCCGCTGTCGCAAGCTGAGTCAGGGGCGGGGAGCATGGTGGAAATCAACACAGTCGGCATCGGTGATAGTCCCTGTTCAGGCTGCTTCCTTCATTTTGCTCGTGTCGCCATTCATGGTGCGTGTCGCTCCGGAGAGCGCGCTCCAGTGAGGATGAAGAGGTTGCAGGCGTTCTCTGGTCCTCTGTGTCCACAGCACGGTGAGAGGGAGCAGACGGTCATTCTCTCTCGTCAGGTCACCAGTGTGGAGGTAAAAGATCAGGCGAGGGGCGCACCATGACACGTCGGGTCACCAGTGTGGAGGAATAGGTCAGGCGAGAATACGACGAGCTGCAAGGTTGCAGAATTTTATTTTCCTCCAACATAATGAGTTGCACTTTGTAGCTCTGTGCGCGACATGTGCTCTACTGTGCTGTTGAGGCATGTATAGTAAGTTCTTTTATACAGACAGAGAGAATGCATGGTACATTAGCATATTGGTATACATATCAGTCAATATACATGATTAGCATGACCAACTGGCGCCCGGACGTCCTCTTCTTAATCCGGGGATGTATAAACAATAGTCCGTTGTTCTGGTTGTCCCCCAGGGGCTCCCTGTCCGTATGCAAATTGTCCTCTGCTTCCTGCAGACATGCTGAGTGTGAGGAATGTTCCTGTAGTGTTGTGGGTCACCACAGCGCTCCCCCCAGAACACTCAGCAGGGGCTGTGACCCTCCTGGTCGTTTGGGCTCCAGCTCCGAGTTCCAGCACGTTGAATGGCCGTGGATCATGGGCGCACGGGACCGGTGCGCGTCATGGGAGTGAGGTGCGGGGAGAGCGCTGTGGAGGAGGAGGGGGAGGGGGTGGGAGCAAGTGAGTGCTGGCCTGGGACGTCAAAGGTGTCTGGGGCACGCAAAAATTGCGTGTGGATCTGCGATGGTGAGGGACTTTCCCGGTCACCCTGGCAATGATCCACAGCGGCTGTGAAAAAATTAAGTCTCTGACTCCTCTCGTGGCTTGGTCCTGCAAGGATGTGGGGTAGGCAAGCGGCCAAATTCCCCGAGGATGCGTAGCGGCTGTGAAACAACTGCAGCTGTGTGATGGACTTGGCGGTTTGGCTTTCGGTGCAGACGCAGCCCTAAAGCCATCAGGGACAGCAATCGGCTAGGCTCTCATTGTGCGCCGTGGCTGAGAAACCCATACAAAGTCCTGTGTGCGGGCTGCATGTCTGCTTCAGGTGCGTGAGCAGCCCTGAAGGTTCTGAGGCTAGCGATCGGCCATGTTTCTCGGGCATGTGCAGTGGCGGAGGACGATGTATCAGTCTGTGGAGCCGGATTGACCCTGTGCATGGCGCGCGCTTGGCGCAGTGACCACATAGCTGGCAGTTGCGCTGTCCTCGTAATCCTGCGGTGTGCGTGCGGTGTGCGTGTGGGGCTTCTGTGTGCGGGATGTCCGCTGTCGCGAGTTGTGTCAGGGCCGGGGAGCTTGGTGGAAATCAACACAGTTGGCACCGGTGATCGTCCCCGTTCAGGCTGCTTCCTTTGTTTCGCTTGTGTCGCCATTCATGGTGCGTGTCACTCCGGAGAGCGCGCTCCGGTGAGGATGAAGAGGTTGCAGGCGTTCTCTGGTCCTCTGTGTCCACAGCGCGGTGAGAGGGAGCAGACGGTCATTCTCTCTCGTCAGGTCACCAGTGTGGAGGTAAAAGATCAGGCGAGGGGTGCACCATGACACGTCGGGTCACCAGTGTGGAGGAATAGGTCAGGCGAGAATGTGACGAGCTGCAAGGTTGCAGAGTTTTATTTTTCTCCAACACAATGAGACGCACTTTGTAGCTCTGTGTGCTACATGTGCTCTACTGTGCTGTTGAGGCATGTATAGTAAGTTCTTTTATACAGACAGAGAGAATGCATGGTACATTAGCATATTGGTATACATATCAGTCAATACACATGATTAGCATGACCAACTGGCACCCGGACGTCCTCTTCTTAATCCGGGGATATATAAACAATAGTCCGTTGTTCTGGTTGTCCCTCAGGGGCTCCCTGTCCATATGCAAATTGTCCTCTGCTTCCTGCAGACATGCTGAGCGTGAGGAATGTTCCTGTAGAGTGTTGTGGGTCACCACAGTCCAAGGTATGACTCTTAGCGTGTGTAGGGCCTGAAACATGCTGGATGAGGTTATAAAAATGAGTGATGGATAAAAAGTCAACAGCTTTACCCTCTCAAGAATCCTTGAGGGTTCTTGAGAGTTTGCCCAACCAGTTTACATGTGTTTTGTGGACTTTGAGAAGGCATTCGACTGTGTTCCTTGTGGTTTTTTGTGGGGGGTGCTTCGGGAGTATGGGGTATCGGGCTTGTTGTTACGAGCTATCCAGTATCTATATGACCATTGTGAGAGTTTGGTTCGTATTACCAACACTCAGTCGGACTCATTCCCAGGGACAGTTGGACTCCGCCAGGGCTACCCCTTGTCACAGATCATGTTCCTAATTTTTATGGACAGGATTTCTAGGCGCAGCCAGGGAATGGAGAGTGTCATGCTTGGTGACCACAGGATCTCATCTGTTGTTTGCAGATGATGTTGTCCTGTTGGCTTCATCCAGCAATGACCTACAGGTCTTAATGGGACGGTTTGCTGCTGAGTGTGAAGTGGCTGGGATGAGAATCAGCACCTCCAAGTCAGAGTCCATGGTTCTCAGCTGGAAAAAGGTGGATTGTCCTCTCCGGGTTGGAGACAAGCTCTTGCCCCAAGTGGAGGAGTTTAAGTATCTCGGGGCCTCATTCACGAACGAGGAGCGAATGGAGTGAGAGATTGACAGACGGATCGGGGCTGCATCTGCAGTGATGCGGACGTTGTTCCAGTCCGTTGTGGTGAAGAGGGAGCTAAGCTCTAAGGTCAAGCTGTCGATTTACTGGTCAATCTACATTCTTACCCTCACCTATGGTCACGAGCTTTAGGTAATGACCGAAAGAATGAGATCACAGATACAAGCGGCTGAAATGAGCTTTCCCCATAGGATGGCTGGACTCACATTTAGAGAGAGGGTGAGGAGTTCAGTCATCTGGGAGAGGCTCAGCGTAGAACCGCTGCTCCTCTACATTGAAAGCAGCCAGCTGAGGTGGTCTGGGCATCTGATCAAGATGCCTCCCACAATAATTCTCATAAACAACCAGAAACAAAAGGCAAACTCAAATATCATCATACATTTTAAATACAAAACAGAAGTGGGGAAATTACAGAAAATAATCAGACTAACAAAGAAGCGTGAGCACGGTTCCCAAATCGTGCTCTGCATCATGACACTCGCTGTGGTTTGCTGGAGTCCCAAAGCTTTAGAAATGGCTTTATAACCTTTTCCAGACTGATAGATCTCAGTTACTTTGTTTCTCATTTGTTCCTAAATTTCTCTGGATTGCATCATGAGGTCTAGCTTTTGAAGATCTTTTGGTCTACTTCACTTTGTCAGGCAGATTCTATTTAAGGGATTTCTTGATTGAGAACAGGTGTGGCAGTAATCAGGCCTGGGTGTGGCTAGAGAAATTAAACTCAGCTTGCCAAAGATGTGATAAACCACAGTTAATTTATGTTTTAACGGGGGGAATCACTTTCTCACACAGTGCCATGTAGGTTTGGTTTTTTTTTTTTACCCTTAATAGTAAATACCTTCATTTAAAAACAGCATTTTGTGTTTACTTATGTTATCTTTGTCTAATATTTAAATTTGTTTGATGATCTGAAACATTTAAGTGTGACAAACACACACACAAAAAAAGAGAAATCAGGAAAGGGGCAAATACTTTTTCACACCACTGGAGAAGAGACAAAAGGAAGTTCCAGAAACTCCTTTCTGATTTAGAATCACTACTTGCACTCACCCCTAGAGGGAGCCACAGGACATACGAACTGATAAAAACACCCACTCCAATACACCACTCTCACAATCATCCATCTATCCATCCATCCATCCATCTTCTTCCGCTTAATCCTTTTCGGGTCGCAGGGGGCTGGAGCCTATTCCAGCATTTTTGGGTGAGAGGCAGGGTACACCCTGGACAGATCGCCAGTCCATCGCAGGGCCAACACAGAGAGAAAGACAACCATTCACTCTCATAGTCATACCTAAGGACAATTTAGAATCCTCAGTTGATGCCAATTAACCTAACTTGCATGTTTTTGGCATGTGGGAGGAAACCGGAGAAATCCCGGAGTAAACCCACACAGACACGGGGAGAACATACAAATTCCACACAGATCACTGTTGGTCGGGGGCTAGGATCGAACCCAGGAGTCCCCAGCCAAAGGTGAGTTGCTGTGCTGCGGCAGTGCTAACCACTCCGCCATCATGCTGCCCCCTCACAATCAAGCATTTGCAATAACTGGCAATGACTCTTTTACATCGCTGTTGAAGAATTTTGGCCCACTCCTCTTTGTAGACTTGTTTTAATTCATCTACATTGGAGGACTTGAACATGAAGTCACAGACTGATGGATGAACATTCTCCTTCAGGATTTTCTAGTAGAGAGCAGAATTCATGGTTCCATCAATTACAGTAAGTCATCAAAGTCCTGAAGCAGGCCTGCAGTTCTTTAGATGTTGTTCTGGGTTTTTGTTTCTCATCTGTTCTTGAATTTCTTTAGATCGCAGCATAATGTGTTGTTTTTTGAGATCTTTTAGCCTACTTTGTCAGACAAGTTCTGTTTAAGTGATTTCTTGATTTAACAGGTCTGGCAGTAATCAGGCCTGGGTGTGGCTAGAGAAATTGTACTCAGCTTTCCAAAAATGTGGTTAATCACAGTTAACCTCTTGCGCTCCGTTGTACCGCGGACGGGCAAGTCTCTGCGTCCTAGAGCGCACGAGGGCGCTCTCGTGCGCCCTCGTGCGCTCTCGGACGCATGATGGAGAGACTGATGGTGGTGATGTAGGTGGTGATGGCGTCCAAGCGCACTGAAAATAAAAGCTGCAGACACAGTCGCGAACAGATTAGTTCATCTGATTGACCTCTCATTCGACTAATAAGAGCCTTGAATTGGGTTTCTGAAACCTTGAAGAACCAGTGACTGAAAACCTAGCCAGAAGGACCCGCCTCCCAACGCTGTGAGCCAATTGAAGCAGAGAAGTTCGCAAGCTGTTTTTTTTTAAGGCTGGGTGAAGACTGGCTGCTGCAGCGGATCAAAAAAGGACCCACAGGAAGAACCCCACAGACCCAGCAGCACGGAGACCATCCACAAATGCAACCTGTGTGACAAGGAGTGCCATTCGCGCATCGGTATGTTCGGCCACAGGCGGTGCTTATTTTGTTTTGGTTCCAGCAGAGTAGACGTTATGATTTCTTCCATGGTCATAGACCGACGGAGGCTGACGACGAAGGCTGAGTGACACACATGCCTTCGCCAGTCTTTTTTTAATTACTACTGTTATTTGTTTTGAAAAATCGTTCGCCAAAAACCGCAATCATGGAAGCACAAAACCGCAATAATGGAATTATGTTTTGATTGGGTCGCGAGACCAGAACCACGAGCGGACCAGCGTCGCGTTCGTCTGACAGTGAGGAAGAGAAATTCGCCAGGACTCTGCTGCTGTGAAGAGGTAAGGTGTTATAAGCTAAATTATTATTTATCCCTGAAAATTGTAATCCAAAATGACTTTTGACCGATCGGTAAATTACAACTGCGCCGCGGTACAAGGGGTTGTTTGCCGCGTACAGACCGTGAACGCCCCCCCCACCCCCGCTATTCTTCTGTAGTGAGGGGGGGGGGAAGCCACGGTGACTGCGCTGCTGTCCCACATCGCCACATGAGGCTAATCTGTTGTGTAGCGATGGCTGATGTCCATCCTCTGTAGCGAGGGGGGGGGGGCAAACCCCCCCACACACACACACGCACAGACAGCCCTGAGTGTGACCTTTCATTAGAGCCCAAAATGAAGCTTCTACATTGAAGCATTCAAAAGTTACAGACGTTTTTCCAAACTGTGCCATTTGGCACAATTTGGCACAGTTCCAAAACGCCTGGGAACTACCTGAGTAAAAAGCTGTGTAATACAGTGGGGCAAAAAAGTATTTAGTCAGCCACCAATTGTGCAAGTTCTCCCACTTAAAAGATGAGAGAGGTCTCCAATTTTCATCATAGGTATACCTCAACTATGAGAGACAAAATGAGAAAAAAAAATCCAGAAAATCACATTGAAGGATTTTTAATGAATGAATTGGTAAATTCCTCAGTAAAATAAGTATTTGGTCACCTACAAACAAGCAAGACTTCTGGCTCTCACAGACCTGTAACTTCTTCTTTAAAAGGCTCCTCTGTCCTCCACTCGTTACCTGTATTAATGGCACATGTTTGAACTCGTTATCAGTATAAAAGACACATGTCCACAACCTCAAACAGTCAGACTCCAAACTCCACTATGGCCAAGACCAAAGAGCTGTCAATGGACACCAGAAACAAAATTGTAGACCTGCACCAGGCTGGGAAGACTGAATCTGCAATAGGTAAGCAGCTTGGTGTGAAGAAATCAACTGTGGGAGCAATTATTAGAAAATGGAAGACATACAAGACCACTGATAATCTCCCTCCATCTGGGGCTCCACGCAAGATCTCACCCCGTGGGGTCAAAATTATCACGAGAACGGTGAGCAAAAATCCCAGAACCACATGGGGGGACCTAGTGAATGACCTGCAGAGAGCTTGGACCAAAGTAACAAAGGCTACATCAGAAACACACTACGCCGCCAGGGACTCAAATCCTGCAGTGCCAGACGTGTCCCCCTGCTTAAGCCAGTACATGTCCAGGCCCGTCTGAAGTTGGCTAGAGAGCATTTGGATGATCCAGCAGAGGACTGGGAGAATGTCATATGGTCAGATGAAACCAAAATAGAACTTTTTGGTAAAAATTCAACTTGTCATATTTGGAGGAGAAAGAACACCATACCTACTGTGAAGCATGGGAGTGGAAACATCATACTTTGGGGCTGTTTTTCTGCAAAGGGACCAGGACGACTGATCCATGTAAAGGAAAGAATGAATGGGGCCATGTATCGTGGGATTTTGAGTGAAAACCTCCTTCCACCAGCAAGGGCATTGAAGATGAAACGTGGCTGGGTTTTTCAGCATGACAATGATCCCAAACACACCGCCTGGGCAATGAAGGAGTGGCTTCGTAAGAAGCATTTCAAGGTCCTGGAGTGGCCTAGCCAGTCTCCAGATCTCAACCCCATAGAAAATCTTTGGAGGGAGTTGAAAGTCTGTGTTGTCCAGTGACAGCCCCAGAACATCATTGCTCTAGAGGAGATCTGCATGGAGGAATGGGCCAAAATACCAGCAACAGTGTATGAAAACCTTGTGAAAACTTACAGAAAACGTTTGACCTCTGTCATTGCCAACAAAGGGTGTATAACAAAGTATTGAGATGAACTTTTGTTATTGACCAAATACTTATTTTAGTGAGGAATTTACCAATTAATTCATTAAAAATCCTTCAATGTGATTTTCTGGATTTTTTTTTTCTTATTTTGTCTCTCATAGTTGAGGTATACCTATGATGAAAATTGGAGACCTCCCTCATCTTTTAAGTGGGAGAACTTGCGCAATTGGTGGCCGACTAAATACTTTTTTACCCCACTGTATATTCATTTTTTGTGGTATTGTTACAAAATTTTGACCTCAGCTGGATAACACTTGGTTCTACATTTCTGTTGCATTTTCCAGCCCAGATCTGAAGCTGTGTGTTATTTGCAAGCATTTGTATCCAAAAAAACACCCAGGCCAAATTTATTTTCTTCAAGTTCACTATGTTTAGATGACTGTAACTCAGTGGCCGGAGCACTTAGAGAGATTATGACTGTTTTGCCAAAAATTCAAAGTGTTTTCTTTTAAATGAGACCAACCCCATGAAGATGCTGCAAAGGGTTGAAGAACAGCTTTTGATTTAATTTGGGCACGTTAATTTTTGGCATTTTTAGGGAAATTGACCGGAGTGCAAGGGGTTAATTCATGATGTACGAAGGGGGAAGGGGGGGTGATACTTTTTCACATTTGACCAAGTAGGGTTGTATAGCCTTTTTTCCCCTTAATAAAAGAAATCATCATTTAAAAACTGCATTTTGTATTTATTCAGGTTATAGTTGTCTAATATTAAAATTTGTTTGATGATCTGAAACATTTAGGTGTGACAAATATGCAAAAGCTTAAGAAACCAGGAAGGGGGCAAATACTTTTTCACAGCACTGCATAGTATTTATGAGGGGAAAAAATGTTTTTGTATGAGAGACCAACTCTGCAACATCTGTTGGTGGAAAAGGGACAGCTTGAGAGCGATTTTAGAAATATCATAGTTGCACCTTAATAGCAAGACCACTCAGATGAGTGACCATCTGAGTGCAAATGATGATAAGCCCATCATCCACAAATATAAAACAAAGTATACAACCCATAGGTGTAGGGCAGGATCCTGAGGTGAACCCCTGTAGCAAGTTCGGTAACCCTAGAGAGCTTTACATGTTCTATAGTAAGTGAGCATAGGGAGGGCCAACCTTGACCTTTTGACCCCAAACCTGTAGTCATAAGTGTCAGAGTGAACCTGTCTACCAGGTTTGGTGACCCTTGCTTTCTTTGTTGTTGAGATATAGTTTATAAGCCGTTCTAAACAGTTCTAAATTCTGGCAACACATTAATAGATTAACAAATTCGAGTAAACAAAAGCATTCAAAAATAAGTAGCCTCAAGGTAGATGATAACCTCATTGATAGTAATGAGTCCATGGCCAATGTCTTCAACTGTTTTTTCACTGAATCCGTTCATAAACTGGCAAGTTATTTTAGACCACCTGAGTTATCCTCTAAGGAACATGTTAATGCTCACAACAGTTTTCGCATTAAAGAGGTATCCAGTGATGCAGTTAAAGAGATTATTGGGAAAATGAATAACTCTATGGCAAAGGATGCTGATAACTTAAATGCTGCCTTAATTAAGAAACACCAGAATAGTCTGTTGGAGCCTATTACTCACTTAGTTAACTTGTCAATAAGAACAAATACCTTTCCAGAGAATTGGAAGACAGCAGTAATTACACCGGTCTATAAGTCGGGAGACAAGGACCTAGCAAGCAACTACAGGCCGATTGCCATATTGCCCGTAGTTTCAAAAATTTTGGAGAAGATTGTTGCTGCTCAATTGATAGAACATTTAGAGTCCAACCAATTACTTTATTCATAGCAATTTGGGTTTAGACCTATGTATCCCACAGAAACAGCTAACTGTTATTTTATTGAGAAGGTCAAGGCTTTATTGGTTAAGGGGTATGTTGTGGGGACCGTGTTTCTGGATCTAAAAAAGGCCTTTGACACGGTAAACCACACTGTCCTATTGTCGAAGTTAAAAGACCTCAAGATTTCAACTGAGGCAATACAGTGGTTTAGGTCATACCTGGAGGGGAGAGAACAATGTGTCAAGGTCAATGGGGAGAAATCTGGGTTGCTCACCAATAACATGAGAGTACCACAAGGATCTATACTAGGGCCATTGTTGTTCACAATATACATCAACGAATTGCCCCATAGTTGCTCAGGTGCCAACTGCCAGATGTATGCTGATGACACCGTAATCTATCTGTCTGCCAAAACGGCTAGCATGGCAGCTGAGCACCTGACCCAGGTTTTACAGAACATCTCTAAATGGCTTGTGTTGTTGCATTTAACCTTGAATGTCAAAGAAACTGCTGCTATGTGTATCTCTATTAGAAACAGGCCCATGAATGATGTTTTTGATGTTAAAATTGGAAATGAGGTGCTTACTGAAGTGAATGAGGTCAAGTATTTAGGGATCATTTTAGACAGGAACCTGCGATTCGACAAGCAGGTGCATTACATTTGTAAGAAGGTCAAACCCAATTTAAATTGCTTCCGTCTCATTAGAAGGGATTTGTCATTCAGAACTGCTCATACATATATGCACGCGATGATTCTTTCACATCTGTCATACTGTATCACATCTTGATCACAAACATCTCAAATTACACTAAAACCCATAACTGCAATATATAAACAGGCTATAAAAATCTTGGACCGCAAACCAATGCGGTGGCATCATTGTGGTATTTTAGTCAAGCACAGTCTTTTTACTTTTGAAAATTTTATTATCTTCTGTAATATCAGACTGGTTTTTAAATGTCTATACAATCTTGTTTCACCTCCTTTTTCTGGTTTGGTGGCTAGACGCTCGAGCTCTAGCAGAGCAAGCACACGAGCTTCCATCAACGGTGACTGCATTGTCACCATGTCTAGAACTTCATTTGGTCAATCTGCTTTCTCCATAAAAGGGGCGAACTTATGGAACTCTCTGCCAACTCACTTAAAATTGGAGACAAATGCCAACCTCTTCAACAGAGGCGTTAAAGATTGGCTAAAATCCCACCAGCAATGTGTGCATGTCTAGTCTGAATTGTTGTGTTTGTTGTGATCATGGATCTCCTGCTCTATTTACAATTTGGAATGTATTTGTAATTTTAGTTAGCTTATAAATTTTGTATGTATAGGCTAATTTATGACCTGTATAAGCCACCTATGGACTGGCGTTGAGAATTAGCACTTGTGCTATATACACCTATGCAAAACATCTGGTCTCTCCTTATGATCGTGCTAATGTCATTTGTTATGTCCATATTGTCATAACCCGAGTGTCGGTTCTGGCCACACTCGGGTCTCATATCTTTTTGTTCCCTGGCTTTGGCAGCTGAGGATTCCTTCCAGCTCCTCGGGCTCTTATTGTGAAGGCGCCCGGGGGAGCTCCCTGCTGTCAAAGTCAGCTGCTGCTCTGCTGTCTTTAGCAGCAGCTGTGCCGCGTTGGGGTCATTAGCCGCCAGAGATATAAGCGGGTGCTAAATGTCCTCCAGCGCGGCAGTCTCTGTTATATCCTGTTATGATCACCTGCTATGCTCTTCCGTGGTGTTCATCTATGTTCCGATTGTGCTCCTGTTATTCTCAGGTATGTTCCTTTGAGACTTCACTCTCACTGTTGTCCGTCTGGCGCATCGGGTGCTCCCCGGCTCAGACGTCACCCAGCCACTGTATGTGTTCTGTGAGTGTTCTGCCTTATCCTCAATAAATTACCACTGCAAACTCTCTGGTGACTGAGGCGTCTTGTGACGGTCCGTGAGGGCCGTCGTGACACATATTAAATAAAGAATATTAAAAAAAAAGCCATTTCAATGTTGACCTTTGACCTTGCGATCCCAAAACCATAGTCACACTTGAGGATCACAGGATGAGCCTGTGTACCAAGTTTGGTGACCCTAACTTTACTCGTTGTACGGTAATAAGGCACAGGAATGTTAACCTTGACTTTTGACCTTTTGACCCCAAACCCATAGTCTGAGGTCAGGATCCCAAGGTGAACCTGTGTACCAGGTTTGGTGGCCCTACCTTTATAGTCATTGTAAATTTAGCATTTCACATTTACCATAGTACAACTGGAATGTTAATTTTGACCTTTGACCACTTGACTTCAAACTCATAGGTCAGGGTGTAAGTCATCCAAGATGTGTATTAGATACAACTACTGTATTGACTTGAAAAGCCTACATAATTTCTTTCAGTAGTTATTGGATTTAGAAGATTTGGATGACCTTTGACCCCAAGGTCATCCAATGACAGTGAAACTGCAATATGCGCATCATCAGAGTATATCGAACCATGGTACCACGTTTCAAAACATTTGGAACAAAACTGTAGGAGGAGTTGATTTCACAAGACAGTTACTGTCTACAGTGGTGTGAAAAAGTGTTTGCCCCTTCCTAATTTCTCCTTTTTTTGTATTTGTCATACTTAAATGTTTCAGATCATCAAACAAATTTAAATATTAGACAAAGATAACACAAGTAAACACAAAATGCACTTTTTAAATGAAGGTGTTTATTATTAAGGGAAAAAAAATCCAAACCTACATGGCCCTGTGTGAAAAAGTGATTGCCCCCTAAACCTAATAAGGCTGCTAAGGGTGTGTGGGCCACCCTTAGCAGCAACAACTGCAATCAAGCCTTTGCGATAACTGGCACTGAGTCTTTTACAGCGCTGTGGAAGAATTTTGGCCCACTCATCTTTTGCAGAATTGTTGTAATTCAGCCACATTGGAGGATTTTTGAGCATGAACCGCCTTTTTAAGGTCATGCCACAGCATCTCAAATGGATTCAGGTCAGGACTTTGACTAGGCCACTCCAAAGTCTTCATTTTGTTTTTCTTAAGCCATTCAGAGGTGGACTTGTTGGTGTGTTTTGGATCATTGTCCTGCTACAGAATCCAAGTGCGCTTCAGCTTGAGGTCACAAACAGATGGCCTGACATTCTCCTTCAGGATTTTTTGGTAGACAGCAGAATTCATGGTTCCATTTACCACAGCAAGTCTTCCAGGTCCTGAAGCAGAAAAATAGCCCCAGACCATCACACTACCACTACCATATTTGACTGTTGATATGATGTTCCATTTCTGAAATGGTGAAATGCTGTGTTACTTTTACACCAGATGTAATGGGACACATACCTTCCAGAAAGTTAAATTGTTGTCTCGTCAGTCCACAGAGTATTTTCCTAAAAGTCTTGGGGATCATCAAAATGTTTTCTGGCCAAACTGAGATGAGCCTTTATGCTCTTTTTACTCAGCGGTGGTTTTTGTCTTGGAACTCCCATGCAGGACATTTTTGCCCAGTCTCTTTCTTATGATGGAGTCATGAACACTGACCTTAACTGAAGCAAATGAGGCCTGCAGTTCTTTGGATGTTATTGTGGGGTCTTTTGTGACCTCTTGGATGAGTCGTCGCTGCACTCTTGGGGTAATTTTGGTCAGCCAACCACTCCTGGGAAGGTTCACCACTGTTCCATATTTTTGCCACTTGTGGATAATGGCTCTCACTGTAGTTTGCTGGAGTCCCGTAGCTTTAGAAATGGCCTTATAACCTTTTCCAGACTGATAGACCTCAATTACTTTGCTTTTGTTTCTCATTTGTTCCTGAATTTCTTTTGATCGCAGTATGATGACTAGCCTTTGAGGATCTTTTGGTCTACTTCACTTTGTCAGGCAGGTCTTATTTAAGTGATATCTTATATATATATATATATATATATATATATATATATATATATATATATATATATATATTATATTTAAGTGATTTCTTGATTGAGAACAGGTGTGGCAGTAATCAGGCCTGGGTGTGGCTAGAGAAAATGAACTCAGCTTTCCAAAGATGTGATAAACCACAGTTATTTTATGTTTTAACAGGGGGCAATCACTTTTTCACATAGGGCCATGTAGGTTTGGATTTTTTTCCCCTTAATAATAAACACCTTCATTTAAAAACTGCATTTTGTGTTTACTTGTGTTATCTTTGTCTAATATTTAAATTTGTTTGATGATCTGAAACATTTAAGTGTGACAAACATACAAAAAAATGATAAATCAGGAAGGGGGCAAACTCTTTTTCACACCACTGTATGAAATGAGGTGAAACAGGAGGTTATAGGTCAGGGACTACAACTCCTGCAAAAAGCACCCGATCAGAACCAAACTGCAATATGTGCATCATCAGTGTATATCAAACCATGGTACCAAGTTTCAAAACAATTGGAACAAAACTGTAAAGTTGATTTCACAGAAGTGGGACAGACAGACAGACTGACCCATAACATAATTCCCCGTTTGATCTTCGTCCAAAGGGCTCTTTGACCCCTTTGGGCTTCGACCACTGCGGGATAAAAAGGGAAAACCGTGCACCGTGTTAACGGTGTACATGGGTATGGCATAATGGAGTGATTTTTATGAAGATTCTTAATGTATTTAACCTTGAATGTATGGTTATAAGGAGTGTGAAATCCAGGGCATTAATTCCACCTTCGTCAGGTTTATACATCATGACATTTTTCCTAATGAGATGACACTTCCCCAACAGCACACTTACATCTAGCCAACATTGGCCCAATGTATTCAAGTTACGTTAGGAAAACATTTTATGCAAAGCGTTTGCACATTGGCAAGATGTCTACACGGGACCCGGAATTAGATGGGAGTACTAGACTGTTTGCCAACGTCCTGTCAACATGTTGGGAAACACGCTGGGCGCACACCGGCATTACATCGGAAATGATTATCAGCCAATGTCTAGACAACATCTTAAAGACAGCGTCTAGCTCATCAGCAGGTTTTATTTAGGTTGGACATTTAAAACTTCTTTTAAAGGTGTAGAAATTACATGTTGTCCCAAATACCAGTTTGTGATCTCCAGAGGAGGGTACACGTCTGCAGGAGTGCGCAGCAGTGCTGTCAATGGCCGAATTTCATTGCAGACTCGTTGATTTTAGGCCCGTTCATGTTAAGTGACTGAGGGTTTAGGGCTGTCCCAATCTGAAATCAGGAAGTGGCTGACTGCTCACTCGCTGACTTTATGAGCCCTTAAATGACCCTTTCTCTAAGTCAGGGATGTCAATCATATGCCATGGAGGGCCAAGGCCCTGCAGGTTTTCTCTTCTACCCAGTCTCTTCAGCAGGTGTTTTCACTTATCAGCAATCAGTGGGAAGAAATTCAGTGGAATCTGCTGCTGAAGACACTGGTTGGAGGTAAAGCCTGCAGGGTCTTGGGCTTCCATGGCACATGATTGGACACCCCTGCTCTAAGTCATGATGATGAGCAAACAGGCTGACATACTACATCACTCCTGCTACAATCAGGTGAGTCCTCAACTAGGAGCCCCCCAGTGGTTTTGGCCCATTATTCCTAGAACCACTGTAAAAAGGGGGGCGGGCCACGTCACCCACATCTGGGGATGTGCTCAACTGGTTGGCTACACCGCAAGCACTGCTTCTTACTTCTTCCACCAAATCCAGGTGGATCCTGCTTCAGCTGCTTCCTCCAGATTCTTACACACAGCTTTCTTCTTCTGGCCTTCTATCCCTAGGCATCATAAAAAAGCCATCATAGAATGAGCCATAAATCCTCAACAACTAACCTCAAAGGGATAGCAATGTGGCTTCCACCCTCTTTCCAAGCACTGTAACACTAGCTCTTCATATTTCTCCTTCCTTTCATAGGCCTCTTCAATATTATCTTCCCATGGAACTGTTAGCTCTCCAATGATCACTGTCCTTGTCATTCTAGATGTTATCACCACATCAGGCCTCAGCCTTGTGAGAGCAATTTCTCCTGGGAACTGAAATGCCCTGTCCAGATCTACTTGACATTGTCAATCATTTGCGCCTTGTAGAAGGCCCCTTGCCAGACCCTGACGAGGAGTCTGGCGTCTTAGCCCAGCCCCAGCTGGAAGGAAGTGGATCTTTTGGATGACAGTGGTCCTCTTTTCCTTATTTGCCTTTTCCACATCAACTTCAATGGCCTTCTTGATTACTCTCAACACCTGGTCATGCCTACAGTTGTACATTGAGAGCTTGCTTGGGCAGGCATTCAGTATGTGCTGGAGAGTCCCACGCTGGGAGCATGCTGAACATAGGTCAAACCTTTATGCCACCTTTAAGTCAGCATGCTATGCTGACTTAAAGGTGAAGGAATTCCCCACAGTTCAGAGTGCCATGCCGGGGTTTCTCAAGGGAAAGCTCCTGATTGGTCACCCATTCATCACTGACCACCCCTTCACCACTGCCGCCCCCCCCCCCCAAAAAAAAATACTGCTTTGACAAGAATTTAAGCTCTTTGCCAAAATTTAAAAAAAAAAAAATGACATAAAGACTTCAGGTTTATTCTGCATTACACACCATTTAAGCAATTTAATTATATTTTGGTTAATTATGCAATTTGAAAAAAGATGATTAACAGTTGTAATCAATTAAATCATCTTAAGAGGCTGCAGCACATTTTATTCAGTTCATTCCTGAAGAAAGTAGTAAGTCGATGACTGGAAACCGTGAGAGGAGGAGCAACAGGAAAGCTGAACGGACTAGACTGAGTGGAAAAATGAGTTGATAGAAGGCGGTATTGGCATAATCTGGTTTGTGACTGATTCAGAATGGCAAGTAGTAGTGGGGGTTTGACTGATGATGATGATATGGAGATTGGATGGAATTCAGTAGGGAGTAGGAATAGGAAGAATAAAGTTGGAAAGGGCAAGCGTGAAGGAGACGTGAAGCAGACTGGCAAGCGGCAGCTGTCAGGTGCCGAGGAAAGATGCGAGGTGAGGAGGAAAATGTCACATCTCGCCGCTCATCAGCGGCGCCAGCTGCACGCACACCTGCGCCTCGTCAGCGGCGAGGGATTTAAGCCGCCTCGCCCTGGGCTTCAGCCTGAAGCCGTCTGTCTTCATTGGCTTCCCTTGCTGCAAGGAATCCCCTTCACCAAGCAAGATAGCAAGTAAGATTCTCTTACCTTCTCCTTCCAGTCTTCTCCCCTGTGCACAGGTGGATTTCCCGGTGGCGGACAACTTCCTCCAGCCACCGCCTCCTCGCTGCTGCATCAGGCGCTCCAGGTTGCTGTCTACTGGGCTACGCCCTTGCTACGCCAGCCACCTGCCCAAACCAAGGTTGTCCGGCTGAATGGCTTCCTGCCCCCGTGCCTGACGCAGACGCCGCCACCAACACATACACATCTCACATACACGCACTCATACACACTTGTTGTCAATAAAGCTATTAAATCTACCCTGAGCCTGCGTGTGTGTCTCCTGAGCTGTGCATTATGTCAGTACGGCTTCAGCCGAGCGGCTCGGCAGACAGCGGGCTCGCACGCTGTCTTTCCACCCTTGAGGCTCGGGTGGATCTAATAGCCCACCAACAACAGGTGATTTTAAATCAGCTAACAATAACTAACCGATTGGACCGCTTGGACCCCCAACAGCCGTTCCCCCCGGCCCGTCAGGGTGGCGTGGCTCCTGCTGCTCCAGCGGCCGTCCAGCCTGCTCCGGCGGCACTGGCACGGCTCACACCCATTCCGACCCCCGCCCGCTTTAGCGGTAAGCTCGGTGGAGCGCGGGGGTTTATCATGCAGTGTGAGTCCGTGTTTCACCGTGTGCCCGGAGACTTTCCCTCAGACCATAGCCGGATTGGCTACATAGGGAACCTCTTGGAGGGGCGAGCGCTTACCTGGGCTTACGCCATTATGGCGAAGCCCAGTTACGCCACCCTCACCTATGGCCAATTCGTGAGACTGTTTCTGGAAGTATTCGATCATTCGCGTACAGAGAGCGTTCAGGTCGATCGGCTTCTCAGCCTTCAGCAGGGAAGCCGGTCGGCAGCTGACTACGCGATCAACTTCCGGGTCATTGTGGAGGAGGTCGGCTGGGGAGAACGTTCTCTCTGCGGCATCTTCCTTCGCAGTCTCAGCGCTGGTCTGAGGGATGAACTGGCTGGACGGGACATCCCGGAGACATTAGCGGAGCTAACTTCCCTTGCTATCAGCTTGGATAACAGGTTGCGCGAGCGTGCCTCGGAGCGGAAGTCGTCTTCTTCTCGCCCTCGAGGTGCCTCGTTTCGCCTGTCCCAAGCTCGCCCCCTGGCGTTGCCGTCACCGGGGTACTCCGAGGAGTCGGAGCCGATGGTGACAGGCTGGACAAAGCTCCCCCCAGCGGAGAAACAACGCCGCCGTGAGTTGGGTCTCTGTATGTATTGCAGAGACAGCCAACACACGGTGGAGCTTTGTCCACAAAAGCCAAACGGGGAGGTCCGCGAGTCACTGTAGGGGGCCTCGCGGACGCTAATCGGTTAACTCCCCTCACTCAATTGATGCTGCCCATCCGATTTTGTCATAACCCCACAGGGCACCTCACTCACGCACTGGTGGACTCGGACGCAGAGGGAAGCTTTATTTCACAGAGCCTGGCAACCCGATTGGGCATCCGTTGCCAAACCCTCAAGTCTCCTCTCGCCCTAGTCAATCTCTCCCATGTGTCCCTGGGAAAAGTAACACATCAGACCGTCCCTGTCCCAGTGATTATCTCTGGAAACCACCGGGAGGAGATCTCCTTTTACATCCTACCTAATTCTGTGTCACCCATCATTCTTGGATACCCATGGCTCCGCCTCCACAATCCTGTCCTGGACTGGAAGTCCGCCAGAGTGTCCGCTTGGATTTCCTTCTGTATGAGCACCTGCCTTCAATCCGCTGCCTGCACCCCGTCCTCTCCTTCTACTCCCAAGGACGCCGCGCCTCCGGATCTCACCCTGGTGCCATCGGAGTTTCACGACCTGGGTATGGTATTCAGCAAATCCAAGGCGATGTCTCTTCCCCCGCACAGGCCCTACGACTGTGCTATAAACATCCGCCAGGGGGCACCCTTACCCTCGGGGCGACTCTACAGCCTGTCTGTGCCGGAGAAGGAGGCTATGAATTCTTATCTCAAGGAATCGCTGAGTGCTGGAATCATCCGTCCCTCGTCATCTCCATTAGGCGCTGGGTTCTTCTTCGTGGGCAAGAAGGACGGCTCCCTCCGTCCTTGTATTGACTATCGCGCCCTGAATGACATCACGGAGAAGGATCGCTACACCTTGCCCCTAATGGACACCGCCTTCCACTCCCTCCAGGGGGCGACTTGGTTCACCAAGCTGGATCTTCGCAGTGCATACCACCTTGTCCGGATCCGGGAGGGAGACGAGTGGAAGACAGCCTTCCGTACCCCGAACGGCCATTTCGAGTACCTGGTTATGCCGTTCGGGTTGACCAACGCTCCAGCCGTCTTTCAGCGCCTTATAAATGACGTCCTCCAGGACTTCATCGGCCTGTTTGTGTTCGTCTACCTGGATGACATCCTCATCTTCTCCAGATCCAGGGACGAGCACCGGGTCCATGTGAGGTGGGTCCTCCAAAGGCTGCTGGAGAACCGGTTATATGTCAAGGCTGAGAAATGTGAGTTTTACGCTAAGACTACGTCCTTCCTCGGGTTCGTCATCTCCCACAACCAGGTGCTTCCGGACCCAGCGAAGGTGAAAGCGGTGGTGGAATGGCCCACTCCTACGTCAAGGAAACAGGTACAACAGTTTATTGGGTTTGCCAACTTCTACCGCCGCTTTGTCCCGAACTTTGGTACCATCGTCGGCCCTCTGACCGCCTCACGTCCCCTAAGGTCCCGTTCCGGTGGACTGAAGAGGCCGCAGCTGCTTTCCAGGCGCTGAAGGCGGAGTTCTCCTCCTCCCGGGTCCTCAGCCAAGTCGATCCCTCGCTGCAATGCATCGTGGAGGTGGACGCTTCGGACACGGGGGTGGGGGCGGTGTTATCTCAGCGGTCACCTGACGACGGGATCAAACGGCCCTGCGCCTTCTTCTCTCGGCGCTTGTCCCCGGCGGAGCGAAATTACGACGTGGGGGACAGAGAGCTCCTCGCCATCAAACTCGCGCTGCAAGAGTGGCGTCACTGGCTAGAGGGGGCGGCCCTGCCGTTCGTGGTTCTAACCGACCACAAGAACTTGGAGTATTTAAGATCTGCCAAGCGTCTGAACGCCCGCCAGGCGCATTGGTCCTTGTTCTTCGCCAGGTTCTGCTTCAACATCACCTTTAGGCCTGGCTCCAAGAACGGCCTGCCTGACGCCCTCTCTAGGCAATTTGCCCCTGAGGCATCTGAGGACGCAGTCCACACCATCTTGCCCAGGTCGTGCATCGTGGGAGCCGTCACTTGGGACATCGAAAGTAAGATCCGGAAGGCGCAGGAATCGGAACCAGACCCTGGCGGCGGACCGGAGGGGAGGCTTTTTGTGCCGTCCACGGTTCGGGGGGAGGTCATCCACTGGCTGCACATGTCAAAGCTCACCTGCCACCCTGGTTCCTCCCGGATGATTGACTTACTTCAACGATCCTTCTGGTGGCCGGGCCTGTGGAAGGACGCTGCCCGCTACGCCCGGGCCTGCCCCGTCTGCGCCACCAGTAAATCAGGTAATGCCCCTCCAGCGGGTCTGCTCCAGCCCCTGCCCATCCCTGGCAGGCCCTGGTCGCATATCGCCCTGGACTTCGTCACCGGTCTCCCAGTCTCTAACACCTTCGACACAGTCCTGACCATCGTAGATCGTTTCTCCAAGGCTGCTCACTTCATCCCATTACGAGGGCTTCCATCTGCCTTGGAGACGGCGGACCTCCTTATCCAGCACGTGATCAGGCTGCATGGGATTCCGGTAGACGTGGTCTCGGACCAGGGCCCCCAGTTTTCCTCAGAGGTTTGGAGGTCTTTCTGCAACGCCCTGGGAGCCAAGGTAAGCCTCTCCTCGGGCCATCACCCCCAATCCAACGGGCAGTGTGAGCGGACCAATCAGGAGCTGGAGGCTCCGCTCCGCTGCGTCACAACATCCAAACCTGCATCCTGGAGCACTCATCTCGCCTGGGTGGAGTACGCCCACAATACCGCCCGCTCTTCTGCCACTGGGATGTCCCCATTTAAGGCGTCCCTGGGCTACAACCCCCCTCTGTTCCCTACGCAGGAGAGTGAGGTAACTGTCCCCTCAGTTCGGGCGCACCTCAGGCGGTGCCACTCCATCTGGGCGTCGGCGCGCAATGCGCTTTTACGCACGGCGGAGCGCAACAAGTCTACGGCGGACCGGCACAGAAGACCTGCCCCAGCCTACCAGGTAGGCCAACGTGTCTACGTGTCTACCCAGGACGTCGTTTTAAAGGGTGAGAGGAGGAAGTTGGCACAGCGTTTTATGGGCCCATACTCCATCACCAGGATTATCAACCCGGTGGCTGTGCGTGTGGCTATTCCCCCCTCCCTCCGCATCCACCCCACCTTCCACGTTTCCAAGGTGAAGCTGGCAGTCTCCGACCCCCTTTGCCCTCCCCCTGCTGCGCAGCCCGCGCCCCGGATGATTGATGGTCATCCGGCTTGGCCAGTCTCTTCCATCCTGGACTCCCGGCGCCGGGGTCGCGGGTTACAGTACTTAGTGGATTGGGAGGGCTATGGACCTGAACATAGGCAATGGGTGCCCTCGTCGTTTGTGTTGGATCCATCTCTCATCACTGAGTTCCACCGAGCGCACCCGGAGAAACCATCGCCAGGAGGCGCTGCTAGAGGGGGGAGTACTGTCACATCTCGCCGCTCATCAGCGGCGCCAGCTGCACGCACACCTGCGCCTCGTCAGCGGCGAGGGATTTAAGCCGCCTCGCCCTGGGCTTCAGCCTGAAGCCGTCTGTCTTCATTGGCTTCCCTTGCTGCAAGGAATCCCCTTCACCAAGCAAGATAGCAAGTAAGATTCTCTTACCTTCTCCTTCCAGTCTCCTCCCCTGTGCACAGGTGGATTTCCCGGCGGCGGACAACTTCCTCCAGCCACCGCCTCCTCGCTGCTGCATCAGGCGCTCCAGGTTGCTGTCTACCGGGCTACGCCCTTGCTACGCCAGCCACCTGCCCAAACCAAGGTTGTCCGGCTGAATGGCTTCCTGTCCCCGTGCCTGACGCAGACGCCGCCACCAACACATACACATCTCACATACACGCACTCATACACACTTGTTGTCAATAAAGCTATTAAATCTACCCTGAGCCTGCGTGTGTGTCTCCTGAGCCGTGCATTATGTCAGTAAATTGTGGCAGAAGAATTCAAAATTATCTTGAGGTTTAAACCAGGGCAAGAAGTTACATCTTTGAGCCCACTAGCTCTAACTAACAGATTAAGAAGTGCAATTGGAGACATAGAAATGGCCAAAGTGTTAAGAGATGGAAATCTCGTTGTGAAATGTAAGAATGCAGAGCAAAGGAACAAAGCACTTCAGCTGCAGAGAGTGTGCAAGAGAGAAATTGCAGAGAGGAAAGAAGTCACTGGGTTTGATGGTGTTAGGGGGGTGATATCTGGTATTCCACTGGGGGAAAACTTGGAAGAACTGAAAAAAATGGTTAAAGGAGGAATAGTTGTGGGGATTACACGCCTACAAGCAGTCAGGAATGGGGAAAAGGTGGATAGCCCATCTGTGATGCTGGAATTTAAAGACAAGGCCCTGCCAGAAAAAGTGCTTATTGGATACTTAAGTTTTCCTGTTAGGGCTTACGTATATCCCCCCTCCTCTCAGGTGTTTTAAATGCCAGAGATATGGGCATATTGATAGTGTGTGCAAGGGAAAGCAGAGGTGTGGAAGATGTGGTGGTGAGCATAGTTATGGAGAATGTGGAAATGACAGCATAATTAAATGCTGTAATTGTGGAGGGAATCACACAGCAGCATGTGGAGGTTGTGTAGTGAGAAAACAGGCAGTAGAAATTCAGCAAGCAAGAGCAGAGAGGAAGTTGACATACGCTGAAGCAGCAAAGGTCGTGAATCAACAGGAGAAAGAAGAACGCATTGTCAATAACAAGGAAGTAAAACCACAAAATTGTCAGATTAATATCACAACAGATAAGCTTGTTCTATTTCTAGCCTATGTCATCAACTGCTCAGAGCAGGCTAAGACTAGAACTGAGAAGATAAAGATCATTGTGAAAGCGGCAGCAAAATTCTTTAATACCAAGGATCTATCCTGGGAAAAAATTCATGCAGAACTGAGTCAAGGAGAGGGAGCTGTAGAGGGGAGCCAACAGGTTAATTCATGACAACCATCCTCCAGTGGAACACAAGGAGTCTGATTGCAAATGGGCAGGAATTTAAAGGATTTATTCAAAAACTGACAACAAAACCGGATATTATTTGTGTACAGGAGACATGGCTTAAGCCATCACTAGATTTCACTATTAAGGGATATTCTGGAATGCGTAAGGATAGGAAGGATAGGGGTGGTGGGGGTTGTGCAGTTTTTGTTAGACAAGCGGTTAAGTATAGGCAACTGATCACAGTACAAAAGCTGGACGTAATTGTCATCGAGATATGGACTAAAGAAGGCAGTATGAAAATAATCAATTTCTACAATCCATGTAAGCAGTTAGTCAAAAATGAGTTGAGTCAATTCTCCAGGACTGGAGGGGGAGAATGGTCTGATGTGGGGATTTTAATGCGCATAGTACATTATGGGGGAAGCACGATGACACTAGCGGAGAGGTTATAGAAGAGATAATGGAGGACAAGGAGTTGGTGTGTTTGAATGACGGTTCGGGCACTAGGGTGAATTTGGCGAGGGGGACAGAATTAGTCATTGATCTCACTTTGATTTCACAAAGCTTGGCTGACAGGTGCAGGTGGAGGTTGATAAGGGAAAGCACTATAGGAAGTGATCACTACCCAATAGTGGTTGATATTGGAATAGGAAATGACATACTGTAGATCAAGAAGGAAGAGACAAGAGGTGGGCATTTGATAAGGCAGATTAGGGAAAATTTACAATTTTAAGTGAGAGGAAATTGAAGGAAGTAAATCTAAATCAGACAGTGGAAGAGATGAATGCAGGAATCACGACAGCTATCAATAAAGCAGCAAAGGAAACCATCCCAAGAAGAGGTAGGGGAAAAAGGAAAAAGCTAGTTCCTTGGTGGATTCCAGAGTGTTCTGAAGCAGCTAAGAGTCGGAACAAAGCTTTTAAAGTATTAAAAAATGTATTGAATATGGATAACTTGATCAATTATAAACGGGAGCAGGCTAAAGTATGGAGAATAATTAAACAGACCAATAAAGAGTTTTGGAGAAAATATTGTGATTCATTGGGAAGAAGTACACCCTTGGAGAAGGTATGGGGAACAATTAAAAGGATGTCTGGGATAAGGAAGGAGCTAAATTATCCAATTATGGAGAACGGGGACAGTTCGATAGTGGGTGACAATGAAAAGGCAGAGCATTTAGTTAAAAATTTCAGTAAAATAAGTAGTGCAGATAATTTGAGCTATGTGGAAAAAAGTGGAAGAGAGCAGACAAAATTAAATAATGTGGGAGCATTGCAAGATGAGGCAGAATTTGAGAATGGGCTAAATCGGGAGTTTTCAATATCTGAATTAAATCATACGTTAAGAAAAGTCTGTAAGACAACTCCAGGAAAAGACCAAGTGACGTATAAAATGATTAAAAACCTAAGTGACATTGGTAAAAAGATATTATTAGAGTTGTACAACAAGGTTTGGGAAGAAGGAATATTGCCTACTTCATGGAAAGAGGCGGTTGTTGTTCCAATATGCAAGCCAGGTAAAAATCCAGGTTTAGGTGAGAGTTACAGACCAATCTGTCATGCGGTGGCCCTCGCGAGCCACCATAAGATGCCAAAAGTCACCGGTGAGGTTTGCATAGATGTTTTAATCACAAACACAAGATAACATACAAAGTAATAAGCCACGGTGGGCTAAAACACACAACACTAAATACAGGAGATCGTAAGGCTGACACGAAGCTCACTTACAATCTTGATCAGGGGATGAGCGTTGACGATCCGTTGCCGTGGAATTATAGGGGAATAATGACGAGACTGCTGCATAGTACTGCTCCCAGCGCACACTTAAATGTTGGGTTGCTGATAAGCCGTAAATGCAGCACAGCTGTTAGGTTTTGACAGCAGGAAGCCCCTCCGAGCGCTGTCACAATGAGAGCTCGGGGAGCCAGAAGGTAGCCACTGCTGTCAAACCTGGCGGAGATTATGTATGGCCCGAGCGCGGACGGAATCGGCGCTCGGACCTTGACACAATCGCTTTAACATCCCATGTTGGTAAAACTATGGAAAAAATGATTAATGAGAGGTTAACATATTATCAGGAGTCTTGAGAGGCATTAAAAAGTTACCAAAGCGGATTTAGAAAAGGGAGAAGTACTACCGATCCTGCTGTCTGTTTGGAACATGAGATTAGGAAGACCCAAGTAAATAAGGAAAGTGTGGTTGCAGTGTTTTTGGATGTTGAGAAGGCGTATGACATCATGTGGAAGGAGGGGCTGATTATCAAACTACATAAACTAGGCATTATGTTACGACCCGAGCACTGGGTTCTGATCGCGCTCGGGCTGAGTTCAACTCGCTGCTGGCCTTGACAGCTGTGGGTTGTATTCTGGTCTCACCGGGCTCTTATTATGAAGGTGCTCGGTGGGGCTTCCGCCTGTCAAGGCTGGTCAGCTGTGTGTCATTACTGCTCGTTAGTGTTCGCCTTCATAAAGTGAGCACTAGCGACAGTAATGTTGCAGGAGTATTGTCAACATCTTGTCAGTTATGGTCTACACCTCGTCAAGCTTTGTCAACGCGTCGTTAGACCTTCATGTCAGGTTCGTGATTCTCATGTCATAGTTTAGCTCGTAGTGGCTGGGGTCAGCCCTGCGAGCCCATGTATTGATTCGTGTGTGTTTTTGCCGAGAGCGGCTCACAGTCTTGTCCTGTCTTGTGTGTGTTAATAAACCATCATCGCAAAACTCACTGGTGGACTCTTGGCGTCTTATGGTGATCCGCGAGGATCACCGCATGACAGTATACGCCTGCCAGGACGTCTGAACGGAGACGCCACACCGAGACGCCTTTTCACCGTGAGATTGTGCCTTAATTAGACTGTTGTTCTTCCCTGTCTGGGTGTCTATTGCTGGGAGAATGCCGTCATCCAGGGGCCGCGGTTGGCGCCTGGGCAGAAAGCTAGCAGAGGCTCTGGAGTATGTGGACGGTACTCTATTCACCGCTACGCTGTACGACACTCCCAGCGACATACGCTGGCACTTGGACTGCACTGAGGATCTTCTGGACAATCTTCCCCTCGATTATGACGATCACCTGGAGGTGATAATGAGGAGGGAAGAACTTGCTACGCAGCGCGAGATACTTCGTGGGCTGGAGGAGGAAGAGAGCAGGAAGCAGAGGAGGAGGCATCCTCGCTCCCCGCGTTGGAGTCCCGTTCCCGTCCCGGAGCTGGTCCAGGAGTGCGCGCCGTCTGGGGGCCGACGTCGGCGCAACGGCGCAGGCAACCCGCAGCAGAATCCCCGGCTGGACTCGCTGCCAGCGAAGCCCGTCAGCGAACCTCTGAGAGCGGCTCCACCTCGTCTTTCCAGGGGGCCCTCTGTCGCCATCCAGCGGGGAGAAGGAGGAACAACGTCCCCTACAGCAGGAACCATCTCTGCCCTGGGAGAAAGGCAAGTGCATGATAATTTGTTACATCTTAATTATGATCTGCCTTGTCTGACTCCTGGGGACGGAGTTCGGGGTTCGCAGCCCCCCGAGCTTCCTCCACCTGCTGTAGAAAAAATTATTAAACCTGCTGCCTCTGTGTTCTCCCCCCTGTCGAGCGGTCTGCGATGCCAGGCCAGCGTCGTCGGATGAAGAGAGGGCCTGCAGTGCTGGAAAGCCTGGCTCCGGCCCTGCAGCCACGTCGTGGACGGAGGAGAAGAGCGGACTGCGGCCCGGAGCTTGAGCCGACGAAGAAGCGTCCCCGGGTCTCCTCGCCGGAGCGATCCGAGCCAGTGGGTCGAGGGTCCCCTGCCCCCACGCCATACAGGTCATCAGCGTGGACAGCAGCATGGGAGGAACCTCAGGCTGCAAATGACATCCTGCCAGCTGCGGAGCCCGACACAGCTGAGTTCGAGCCTGCTGACGAGAGTCGCCGCCCTGAACCTGGATCGTCGGAGTCCTGGGTGGCAACAGAACCCGAGTGCAGGCAAGTGCTCTCTCTTTTGTCTCTGTCCCCTGTGTTGGGGCATTTTTGCCTGCCTCTCGGGGAGGCGAGTGAGGAGCAGCTGCCTGCTGCGCCCGAGCTCGTCTCACTGGGTTCTGTTGCTACCGGTGATTCTGATCCCAGTTTTCTTGTTTCTGAGCCTTGTTGCAGTGTCGCCGGCGTGGAACGAGTCGGAGTCACTGGGTTGGAGGTCCCAGGTTCGGGGGTGGAGATCGTCAGCGGAGCTGCACCGACCCAATCGGGGTCCGTCGTGGAGGCTGCTGTGGCCCAATCGGGGTCCACCGCGGGGGCGGTTCTGGCCCAATTGGGGTCCAACGTGGGTGCACCGGAGGCCCAATCGGGGTCCGCCGCAGGTGCGGTTCTGGCCCAATCGGGGTCCGACGTGGGTGCGTCTGAGGCTCGATCAGGGTCCACCGCGAGTGTGGTTCTGGCCCGATCGGGGCCCGACGTGGGTGCAGCTGGGACCCAGTCGGGGTCCAGCGGAGGTGCAGCGTCAGCGTGGTCCGCGGACGGGGGAGGAGCTGCAGACCTTTCTCCGTCGAACAGATTACAGGCTCATCCTGGTCATTTGTCCCCTCTGAGTCACCGCCCCTGTGCATCATCGCCAGGGGCCGTGGGGGCTCCTGTTCGCTCGCCCCGGCTCTCCCGAGTTTTGTCCTCGTCAGGGAGGCCACCGCGGGTTGTTTTTCCCCAGGACTGGTGGCTGAGGGACACGGGTCGGCCGCCGGAGGAACTGTTTCGCCGGTTCGGCTCCTCGGGTTGGCCACCCGACGTGTTGTGTGTGTCTTCGGGCGACCTGGTTCGACCAAGCGGACGTGCTGGGCATGGGACTCTGGTGAGCCGCCTGGTCACGCTCCGGCTCCTAAGTCTACCCGCCGGCTGTTGGACGCGGGGAGACCACCTGAACTGTTCCTGTGGCGCTTGGTCTCCGCCGGTCAGCATAAACTGTCGGGGGGGTAGTGGTTTTCTGGGTTAATCCGTCAGTGATTGTTCTGTCTTTTTTTTTCCCCTGGTCCTTGCTGTCCTGTGCATTTTTGTGTAATGGTTATGTCTCGCAGTTGCCCTAGCATGTGTTATGTTGCCTTGTTCTTCCTCTGTATTTTGTCTGATTTTTTTTTGAATATTTGGTATGCTGTCTTAGTCTCGTGTTTAGTATTTCTGATCCGGTAGTTCTGGTTTTTTGTTCTTCCCCATGTGCATTTTCTTGATTTGATCTGAGTAGTTTCTCTTGTCATTGTCCTGTATATCGTTTTTCTGGTCTGTTTTGTCTTTGGGTTTGGTCTCTCTCCCTCCGCTCCTACCCCGGCCACCCACCCTGGGGTGGGGTGGGGGGGCAGGGTGGTCCTTGGGGCGTTCTGAGCCCGCCCGTGGAGGGAGGGTACTGTTACGACCCGAGCGCTGGGTTCTGATCGCGCTCGGGCTGAGTTCAACTCGCTGCCGGCCTTGACAGCTGTGGGTTGTATTCTGGTCTCACCGGGCTCTTATTGTGAAGGTGCTCGGTGGGGCTTCCGCCTGTCAAGGCTGGTCAGCTGTGTGTCATTACTGCTCGTTAGTGTTCGCCTTCATAAAGTGAGCACTAGCGACAGTAATGTTGCAGGAGTATTGTCAACATCTTGTCAGTTATGGTCTACACCTCGTCAAGCTTTGTCAACGCGTCGTTAGACCTTCATGTCAGGTTCGTGATTCTCATGTCATAGTTTAGCTCGTAGTGGCTGGGGTCAGCCCTGCAAGCCCATGTATTGATTCGTGTGTGTTTTTGCCGAGAGCGGCTCACAGTCTTGTCCTGTCTTGTGTGTGTTAATAAACCATCATCGCAAAACTCACTGGTGGACTCTTGGCGTCTTATGGTGATCCGCGAGGATCACCGCATGACACATTAGAGGGAGAATGAAAAGATGGATTAAAAATTTTCTGAGTGACAGGAAAATTTCGGTAAGAATAGGGAAGCAATATAGCTCAAGCCAAATGACAGAAAATGGAACCCCACAAGGCGGTACTATTAGTCCCATTTTGTTTTCAGTCATGATCATGACATTTTTTCTAGAGTTAAGGGTTCTGTTGGTGTCTCTTTGTTTGCAGATGATGGTGCTATGTGGACAAGAGGGAAAAATCTATCATTTATTGTTAAAAAGTTGCAGCAGGCGATTGATGAAGTTGAGGCTTGGGCAGCGGAATGGGGATTTAGGTTTTCGGTGGGGGAAAAAAAAAAGGCTGTGGTCTTCACAAGGAAGAGAGTAAACAATCAAGTTGATCTTAAAATATATGATCAAAACATAGAAACTGAGCGTTTCAAGTATTTGGGTGTGTGGTTTGATAAGGGTTGTTCTTCGAAGATTCATGTTGAGAAAATTGTGGCAAAATCTAAGAAGGTTTTAAATATTATTAGATGTTTGAGGGGAAGAGAATGGGGAGCAAGTAGAGGTGCTTTAAAAACATTATATGCGGCGTTAGGTCAGTGTTTGATTACAGGTGTGTTATGTATGGATCAGCTTCAGAAACATTATTGAAAAAATTGTACATAATTCAATACCAAGCTCTGAGGTAATGCTGTGGGGCCATAAAAACTACGCCAGTAGCAGCACTCAAGGTGGAGATGAGTGAGATGCCTCTGGAGTTAAGAAGAACTCAAATAGCAACTACATACTGGGCCCACATCAGAGGATTTAGTGACAGTCACCCAGTACACAGTGTACTGAAACCTTTCCAAGCTTTGGATGGACAATAGAGAATAAAGTCAGGGAGCTAAGGGTTGCCAATAAAGCAGTATGTCCAACAGTCCCTCTTTCTGCAGAACCACCATGGTGTCTGGAAGAAGTAAAGGTGGATTTTAGACTTTTAACAAATGACAGAGGGAGGATAAACAAGAATGAGGTCAATAACTATTTAGACGGTAGCAATCCTGACTTTATAAAGATTTATACAGATGCATCTAGATCAACAAAGAACATTGTGGGAATAGCATTCATCATTCCAGAATTGGATGTCATGAAGAAGGAAAGGGTTAGTGATGACTTGGCTGTGTATACTGGGGAGCTTTTGGCAATCTGTTTGGCATTGGGCTGGGTGGAAGAAGTAAAGCCCAGAAAGGTTTTGATAGGGTCTGACTCTAGCAGCGCAATGGAAAATATTGGGCAAATGCATTCAGAGTCAAGACAGGATTTGGTTATGGAATTTGTACATTCAGTAGTGAGAATTTCAAAGGCAGGTGTGGACATTAGATTCATTTGGATCCCAGCGCACATTGGAGTGGAGGGAAATGAGCTAGCAGATAAATGTGCAAAAAGGGCAACTAGGATGAGTCAAGTTAGTTGGAATGTGAAACATAGTAAAGCAGAGGTCAAGAGCATTATCAAAACGCAAATTAAAAATAAGTGGCAGGAAGAATGGGACAAAGGAAATAAAGGATGGAGCCTGTATGGCATACAAAAGAAAGTAGGGGGAGCTTGCTTTCCCACTGTCTTTCCCACCAGACAGTGGGAAAGCAAGGGGCGGAGGAGTGATAATGTTTGTCTCAAGCAGGTTCATTTTGTCTTCTTTTAATTATTTATCTTTTGTTCTTATTAAAGACAAGAATAGAAAGGAGATGTCTTTACCTTATTAACATGTTACGACTGTACACTGCAGCCTTCCTCAGAAGAGTCAGCTGATTGCTGCCAGGTGACATTTATCAGCTGATTTTCATAGACAGTTATTAGTACACCCCAAGGACAGAATAGAACAAGACAAAAAATGCAGTGTAATATATGAAATATCATGCAGATCATGCAACAAAACCTACATTGGAGAAACTGGAAGATCATTCACCACGAAAAAAAGAGAACACCAGAAGGAATGTGAGAAGGAAACACAAGGACGTCTCACAAGATCACAAAAAGAAAAGGCAGAACAAGAAACATTAAAATCAGCAATATCAGATCACTGCAAAAGAAATAATCACATCATGGACTGGGACAACGCAAAAATTATTGGATCAGAGAGCAACAGACACAAACGCTGGATCAAGGAGACCATAGAAATCAGGAAGCGGGAAAAAGACACCATGAACCGAGATGAGGGGGCCTTTATGCTTTCCCACACCTGGGATCACATTCTCCAGAGACCATCTGACGGCAGAAGGCGGGGCCGGCGCGGTGGATCTGACAGATCTGCTGAGCTGGCCCCGCCTACGAAAATCAGCTGATAAATGTCACCTGGCAGCAATCAGCTGACTCTTCTGATGAAGGCTGCAGTGTACAGGTTCAGGTTCAGGTTCAGGTTACTTTATTTGTACCCGTAGGTAGTTTTGCAGTCTGGTGACATCCATATTTACAAGCCACTAATTACATTCAATATAGACACAAACACAGGCACACATGAAGCTGACTATAAACATGATAAAAATACTCAAGGCTCCATCAATCAGGGTATAAAAAGACAAAGAGATGAGGGAGAAACCAGAGGTAAGAGAGAAGGGTCATATTAAAAGTTAAAAACTAGTCAAAGAGGTTAAAAAACTCAAAGGTCTAAAACCCAATAAAATATTTAGAACCCAAGTGAAATCCTACAAAAATAAGTAAATATAAAATGAAGTTAATAAATAGGTACCTAAATTATGTACAATATATTTTTACAGCTTGTTCAACTCTTTGACAGCAGCAGGGACAAAGCTGTTTTTGTAGCGCTGGGTTCTACTTTAGAAAGCTTGGGATCAGTCCACCAAGGTCTCCGCCTTTGACCGCCACCTAATCCACATAGCACCGGACCCCCATGATCCCTCCTGCAGGTGGTGAGCCCACTGGAGAGCGGACCCATGTAACTCCTTCGGGCTGAGCCCGGCTGGGTCCCATGGGTGGAAACCCGGCCACCAGACGCTAGCCTTCGAGCCCCTCCCCCAGGCCTGGCTCCAGGGTGGGGCCCCGGTAACCCCATAACGGGCGGGGTACACTGAATCCTTGATATACAATTTATCATGAGAGTCTGTTGGATCGTTCTTAGTCTGGCCCTTCACCCAGGACCAGTTTGTCTTGGGAGACCCTATCAGAGGCAAATTGCCCCGGACAACATAGCTCCTGGGATCACTGGGGCACGCAAACCCCCCCACCACGATAGCTCTTGCTGGGATGGTTTGCCGCTGAGTGTGAAGCGGCTGGGATGAGAATCAGCACCTCCAAGTCCGAGTCCATGGTCCTCAGCCGGAAAAAGGTGGATTGTCCTCTCCGGGTTAGGGACAGGCTCCTGCCCCAAGTGGAGGAGTTTAAGTATCTTGGGGTCTTGTTCATGAGTGAGGGGAGAATGGCGCAAGAGATCGACAGACGGATTGGAGCAGCATCTGCAGTGATGCGGACGTTGTACCAGTCTGTTGTGGTGAAGAGGGAGCTTAGTTCTAAGGCAAAGCTGTCGATTTACCAGTCAATCTACGTTCCTACTCTCACCTATGGTCACGAGCTTTGGGTAATGACCGAAAGAACGAGATCTCGGATACAAGCGGCTGAAATGAGCTTTCTCTGTAGGATTGCTGGTCTCACCCTCAGAGAGAGGGTGAGGAGCTCAGTCATCTGGGAGAGGCTCAGAGTAGAACCGCTGCTCCTCTACATTGAAAGGAGTCAGTTAAGGTGGTATGGGCATCTAATTAGGATGCCTCCTGGACGCCTCCCACTTGAGGTGTTTCAGGCACGTCCCACTGGGAGGAGACCCCGGGGCAGACCCAGGACTCGGTGGAGAGACTATGTCTCCCAGCTGGTCTGGGAACGCCTTGGTATCCCCTCTGAAGAGCTGGAGCAGGTGGCTGGGGAGAGGGAAGTCTGGGCTTCTCTGCTTGAATTGCTGCCTCCGCGACCCGGACCTCCAGAAAAGCGGTAGAAGATGGATGGATGGATGGATGGATGGATGGGTTCTACTTTTTGGGACAGTCGAAACATGTTAAGAAGGTAAAGACATCTCCTTTCTATTCTTGATAGATAATGTACAGTGGGGTAAAAAAGTATTTAGCCACCAATTGTGCAAGTTCTCCCACTTAAAAGATAAGAGAGGTCTCCAATTTTCATCATAGGTATACCTCAACTATGAGAGACAAAATAAGAAAAAAAAAATCCAGAAAATCACATTGAAGGATTTTTAATGAATTAATTGGTAAATTCCTCGGTAAAATAAGTATTTGGTCAATAACCAAAGTTCATCTCAATACTTTGTTATATACCCTTTGTTGGCAATGACAGAGGTCAAACATTTTCTGTAAGTTTTCACAAGGTTTTCACACACTGTTGCTGGTATTTTGGCCCATTCCTCCATGCAGATCTCCTCTAGAGCAGTGATGTTTTGGGGCTGTCGCTGGGCAACACAGATTTTCAACTCCCTTTCTTTTTCTTTTATTTATTTATTTATGCAGGGACATGCACAATATACATTGACCTTAAAGAGGTCAATGTACCAGGTTATAGCACAAGTGCTAATTTCCACCTGTAGTCCCTGGGCAGGCTGGTGTTAGCATTAAAAAGCAGACATTTGCTAAAACTACAAGTAAGCATTGATAAAAAACTAAAACCAAACATTGATTAAAAAACTAGAATCAAGCACTGCTAAAAACTAAAAAACATTAATATCATTGATAAGAACCCAAAGCATTGATAAGAACTAAAACATACAATAATACATTTTTATAACTCCATCCATATAAACAATTTTTCACATCAAACCACTGACTCTTATTGGTCCCACTGTCAACATCACACACTCTAACATCTTTACATCACAGTACATTATGGACACAGGTTTGCTTAGAGATTAAATGTTTTTTTTACCAAGCGTGAAAATGTGTGATAGTCTGTTACTGCAAGTAACTCCGTTGGTAACATGTTCCACTGTCGCATGGCCACACATGAAAATGTTGAATTTGCTAATGTTGTCTTGTGCTTAGGAATCCTGCACTCGCCGTGTGCTGTTGATCGAGTTGTCCAAGATGTATTTACAGAACTTAATGAAACAAACCTTTTTAAGGGAGGAGCAGCAGAGTTATGGATTATCTTAAACAAAAGACACACATTTGTATACATAATTAAATTTTCAAAGCTCAACAGGTTATATTTGGACAGGATTGGGCAGTGATGGAACGTTCGTCTTTTCTTGTCATGAAACTTGACAGAATACTTGTATAATGATTCCAGAGGCCTCAGGGCAGATTTACACGCCTGTGACCAACTTGTCATACAGTAAAGAAAATGTGGAATTATCATAGCATTTAGATACATACTTGATACTTCAGTAGACAGTGAATTTCTGATATGTTTGAAATTAGCACAATTAAATTTGACCGTGTTTGTCATCTTTTTAATGTGTTTTTTAAAGCTTAAATTTGAGTCAAGTGTAACACCTAAATATTTAAATTCAGTCACATTCTTAATTTTTTGTCCTTCTATCAAGATATGACAAGAATTCTTGGATTTGTAGCGATTTGTAAAAAACATTGACACAGTTTTATCAACGTTTAAGGTTAAACAAGAATTCCTCAACCAATGTGAGACTTCAGTCACCTCTTCAGTCGTTTTACCATGAGTATATATCACAGTGTCGTCAGCATACATAATTATATTTGCACTGCACACAGACGGGAGATCATTAATATATAATGTAAACAGCAAATGCCCTAAAATAGAGCCCTGCGGTACACCCATACTGCATGCTTTTAAAGGAGATGACATTATTTACAATTACACACTGCTGTCTGTCACTGAGGTATGACCTTATCCAATTTTGTGTATTTTTATGAAGGGAGAATTGTGATAATTTGTTTAAAAGTAACTCATGGTTAACTGTATCAAAAGCCTTTCACAGGTCAAGAAAAACAGCCCGCACTACCCCTCCCCCATCCAAGCTGGATTTGATGTTTTCTAATAGATAGCAGCATGCTGTTTCAGTGGAATTGTGGGACACATATATGCACATATGTATATCATTGCATGATTCATACGTATACCACCTTAGGCTTCACATCTGAGATGGAACAAAGGACTGAGCCGCTCTGGAGATAACACGAGGATGTGAAAGTTTTGTCTTTGGCATGCAAAGAGACAGCCGTGGGGGATTTCGCCCAGCGGCCAGAGACTGGAGGTGGGGGGTGTTAAGATCGGGAGGAAGTTACATTGTTACTGGGGATTAAGTACCATGTGACTGTGTGTTTTGATGTCCTGGGTAGAAAATGATGTAAATGAAGCCTATGACACATTTATAAACATTGTAACCACTCTTTATGAAAAAAACTGCCCATTAGTAATAAAAAAGCTTAAACACAAATTTGCTAATAAGCCATGGTTAAACAAAGGACTACAAAAGGCGTGTAAAAAGAAAAATTCATTATATAAAGCTTTCCTAAAGAAAAGAACAAAAGAAGCAGAGCAGCGGTATAAAACATACAAAAATAAGTTAACATATATAATAAGATGTAGTAAAAGAGACTATTACAGTAAAGAACTGGAGAAAAACAGAGACAATATTAAAAATACATGGACAATACTCAACAGTATCCTTGGAAATAAAAGCAGAAATACAAGCTACCCAACTAATATTCCAAAAAATAATAAAACGACTCAGAGTGTGAATATCGCTTCACCTGCAGATGAATTTAATAATTTTTTTGTTAACATTGGACCTAAACTGGCCCGAGAAATACCCACTACGGTGCCAACAGGTGATACAATATGCAATAACACTGCTGTAAAAGACTCCATCTTCATAAAGAACACAGACGAAAGAGAGGTCATTGAAATTGTTAAATCGTTCAAAAGTAAAACATCTACTGACTGTGATGGTATCGACATGCTACTAGTCAAAACTGTTATCGAATGCATAGTAAAACCACTGACGTATATCTGCAACCTGTCTCTCCAATCAGGTATATTTCCCAATGCAATGAAAATAGCTAAAGTAATTCCGATAGACAAGACGGGCGACAGAGGGGAACTCTCAAACTATAGACCAATTTCACTATTACCACAATTTTCCAAGATACTTGAAAAAATATTCTATGAGAGAATTGACAACTTCATACTGAAGAATGATTTATTATGTGAGCAGCAATATGGGTTCAGACACAAGAGGACAACTGCATATGCCCTAATGGAATTTACAGAAAAAATATCAACAGCCATTGAAAATAAAGAGTATTCAGTTGGAGTATTCCTAGATCTTAAAAAAGCATTTGATACAGTAGATCATAATTTATTATTAAAGAAAATACAAAATTCTGGTATTAGAGGTGTAGCACTGTCCTGGTTAAGTAGTTACTTAAAGAATAGATATCAGTATGTATGTGTTAGCAACAAAAACTCAGAGTTGCTGAAGGTCACCTGTGGAGTCCCACAGGGTTCAGTTTTGGGACCATTATTATTCAATATGTATATAAACGATATATGTAAAGTCTCAGAAAAAATGGACTTAATATTGTTTGCCGATGACACTAATCTGCTATGCAGTGGAAACAATTTGGAAGAACTTCTGGATACACTCGGGAAGGAATTAGGAAAGCTTAAACTGTGGTTTGATTCAAACAAATTAACGCTCAATTTAAGTAAGACAAAATTTATAGTCTTTAACAACCATCACAACAATCCAGTACCCAAACTCAGTGTAAATGGTGTAGAGATTGAAAGGGTATCTGAAACCAAATTCCTTGGAGTAATAATTGATAACAAACTGTGTTGGAAGTCACATATTAATTATATTAAAGGTAAAGTCTCCAAATCAATTGCAATATTACACAGAGTGAAATATTTGCTGAATCAACCCACACTATACACCTTGTATCATTAATTAATACTCCCATACATGACATATTGCAATGAAGTATGGGGAAATACATATAAAACAAACATATATCCACTCTTTATGCTTCAAAAGAGAGCTATTAGAATAATAAACAAAGCAGCTTACAGGGAACCAACAAACCCACTTTTTCTTAAACAAAAAACTCTCAAGTTGAAAGATCTGGTTGACTTTAAAACCGCAATAATAATGTTCAAAGTGAAGAATTTATCACTGCCTGCAAATATCCAAAAGTTGTTCCAAACAAGGGAGAAATGATATCACTTCAGAGGAACATGTATATTTCAAAAGCCTACAGTGAGAACAACCACCAAGCAACACTGTATTTCAGTGCAAGGAGTCAGATTATGGAACGATTATGGACCTGAATTAAAATCATGTACAACGCTTGGACAATTTAAACAAAAACTAAAGGAAGAAATACTCCAAACATATTTACAAGACGACATGTAAACTCACATAAGGATTGACATATCCAGCCTGTGTTGTGTTGTAGCTTAGTTTTTTGTTTTTTTTTTTCTCTCTGTGACATTCTGTCTTAGATTTGTCTTGAATAGTAACTGCTTAACTTAGCTTAGCTTAGTTTTCTTTTTTTTTTTTTTTTTTTTTTTTTTCCTCTCAGTCACACTTTGTCTTAGCTTTGTTCTAAATTGTAATCACTCTTGTCTTGTTTACTCTTTTTTCTTTGAATTCTTGGATGGAATATGGGTGGGCAATATAAGCTGCGGCTTCAGCCATCACCCATTTCGGATAACTCACGTGGAATTGTTTAGTAGAAGGAGTCTTTGTCTAATTTGACCTTGTTGTTATATTATACAGTTTCTTTAACCTGTACTGTATTATCCGAAATAAATAAATTCATTCATTCATTCATTCATTCATTCAAAAGGGACAGATGTTGGGGGATTCGTCCTCTTTCTGTTTTTGGATGATGTTGGAGAATGTGAATAAATCTGACTTGTGAAATAAACTCAGCCTCGTCCTTCCACATTCTCTACACTGGTGACCCTAAGACGTATCATGAGCAGAAGTAATTCCCCCGAGCCGAACTCGTCAGGAACCAGCCAGGCGAACGCAGCCACAGTCAAGCTACCAGACTTCTGGCAAGACAACCCGTGCTCCTGGTTCCACTTGGTTGAAGCACAGTTCGCCCTGCGGGGGATAACGGCAGATGACACAAGATTCTACCATGTTATTGCCAAGCTCGACAACCGCACGGCTCGACATGTGCGGAGCCTTTTGGAGCGCCCACCAGCCGACGACAAATACGGGGGGTTGAAGGCTGCGCTCATCCAGCGTTTCACTCCCTCAGTCCAGGAGACAGCGGAGAGGCTCCTGGCCCTGAACGACTTGGGAGACAGCACGCCCATTGACCTGATGGAGGACATGCTGAGGCTGAGGGGCTCAGACGGCAACGATTTCCTCTTCACCCACATTTTCCTGAGAACCCTCCCATCGGCCACGAGAGCGACCCTGGCCGGTTCACCGTTGTTGGCCCAGCGGGACTTCCGTGCGCTGGCCCAGGAGGCACAACGGATTCTCAACGCCAGCAGACAGCGCGTGGCCACCGCAGCAGCGACGGAGCTCGGCACGACGGCCCGAGATGGCAGGGGGCCAGAGGCGGCGGTAGCAGACCCACCGACAACGGCAGCGGCGAGGGCCAGGGACCGCAGAGGAGACGACCTCTGTTTCTACCATCGCCGCTTTGCAGAGAGGGCACGCAAATGTATACCACCGTGCCAGTTCAAGAGCTCGGGAAACGCCAAGCCCGGGGGTCGGTAGCAGCCGCGGCCCTCGGGGAAGAGAACAAGCTGCTCTACTTGACGGACGCGCGTTCGGGGAGGCAATTCCTCGTGGACACAGGCTCCCAAGTGAGTTTCGTCATGCCTACATATGCTGACCGGCTGGCGGGTCCCGGAGGTCATGGAGCATCAGCAGCGAACGGCTCGAGGATTAAGACCTTTGGTGAGAAGACTCTGCTTCTGTCCCTGCACGGCCGTACATTTGAGTGGACTTTTGTTATAGCTGCAGTGAGCTTCAATATGTTAGGCGCTGATTTTCTGTGCTCACATGGTTTGTTGGTTGATCTTGCTAATAGGCGCCTGGTTAATGCACTCTCTTTTTATTCTATTCCCTGTGCAGCCCGAGTGACCCCGCCCACAGCACAAGCCAACGTCGCAATGGCAGGTGGTAAGTTCCACACACTACTCACTCAGTTCCCAGCACTCACGGTTCCCACATTTTCAGCAGCTGTCGCTAAACACGGAGTGGAACATTTTATTACTACCATTGGACCGCCCGTTTTTGCAAAAGCTCGGCGCTTGGATGCAGCTAAACTGTCCATAGCGCGTGAGGAGTTCGCCAACCTGGAAAAGTTGGGCATCATCAGGCGTTCGAAAAGCCCATGGGCTTCCCCGCTTCACATGGTCCCTAAAGCTGACGGCTCGTGGCGTCCTTGCGAAGATTTCCGCAGGTTGAACAACGCTACAGCACACAACCGCTACCCAATCCCGCATATCCAAGATTTTTCCGTTCATTTGACGGGGGCACGCATTTTTTCTAAGATAGACTTGGTCCACGGGTACCATCAAGTCCCAGTACGCGCTGAGGACAAACCCAAAACAGCGGTAATAACTCCGTTTGGCCTTTTCGAGTTTTTGCGCATGCCGTTTGGGCTTAAAGGAGCTGCGCAGACGTTCCAACGCATAATGGACGCGGTGTTGCGCGATCTCCCCTTCGTGTTCGTCTACCTGGACGACATCTTGGTAGCCAGCGCGTCCGAAGACGAACACAAAAACCACCTCACGGCAGTTTTTCGGAGGTTGGGAGAGCACGGGTTAATAATCAACCCAGCGAAGTGTCAGTTCGGGGTGACGCAGATTGATTTTATTGGGGCATCGCGTCTCTCCAGAAGGAGCGGTTCCTCTGCCTGACAAAGTGCGCGCAGTAACAAATTTTCCCCAGCCACAAACGGTCAAAGCGTTACAGGAGTTTTTGGGAATGGTAAATTTTTATAACCGTTTCCTCCCCCGCGCAGCGCAGCTCATGCAACCACTGTATGCCGCGCTAAAAAAACAAAAACCCACAAGCAAAATCGAATGGTCTCCTGAGCGAGAGCGGGCATTAGCGGAGGTCAAAACAGCCCTGGCAAACGCTGCGTTGTTAGCGCATCCAGACCCAACGGCCCGCATAGCGCTCACTACTGACGCGTCAGATGTGGTCATAGGGGCGGTCGTGGAGCAACATGTAGCCGGGGCTTGGCAGCCGCTCGCCTTTTTCAGCAGGACGTTGCGCGATAGTGAGCAAAAATACAGCGCATTTGACAGGGAGTTGTTAGCTCTCCACTTGGCCATTCGCCACTTCCAGTTCTGGCTGGAGGGACGCCGTTTCACCGCGTTCGTTGACCACAAGCCGCTGACTTTCGCGATGGCCAAGGTTTCAGAACCATGGTCGGGCCGGGAGCAGAGGCAGCTGGCTGCAATCTCAGAGTTTACTACCGATATTCAGCACGTGGCGGGTAAACTTAGTCTAGTGGCAGACTGTCTCTCGCGCGCCGTAGCGGCCACAGTCCGCGTAGGGATAGATTATGCAGCCATGGCCGCGGATCAGGCGAGCGACGCGGACGTGTACGCGCTCCAGTCTGGACCAACAGGGTTAAGGCTGGAGAACAGGGTGCTGCAAGATGGTATGCCCCCCCTAATCTGCGACATCTCCACGGGACGACCGCGCCCGGTGGTACCGACCGCGTGGTGCCGCCGCATTTTTGACTCAATTCATTCTCTGGCGCACCCAGGGGTGCGCGCGTCGGTCAAAATGGTAGGAGAGAAATTTGTATGGCCGAGCCTGCGCAAGCAAGTTAGAGAGTGGGCAGCAGCCTGCATGGCTTGCCAACGAGCCAAGGTTCACAAGCACACGAGAGCTCCCTTGGAGCCATTTCACATCCCGGCTAAGAGGTTCGACCATGTTCACGTGGACCTCTTAGGCCCCCTTCCACCGTCGCAGGGGTGCACACACCTTCTGACAATGGTAGACCGCACCACGCGCTGGCCAGAAGTGGTCCCACTGTCATCAACCACAGCTGAGGAGGTGGCGTGCGCGTTTTTAACGGCATGGGTAGCGCGCTTTGGAGTCCCGTCGGACATTATGTCCAACAGAGGTCCTCAATTTGTTTCCGAGCTTTGGTCAGTGATGGCCCGCAGCCTGGGGGTAACGATCCACCGCACTACCGCGTACAACCCGCAGGCTAAAGGGTTATGCGAACGTTTCCATAGGTCATTGAAGGCGGCCCTCAGAGCGTCACTTACGGATGCAAATTGGGTGAACAGACTACCATGGGTTTTATTGGGGTTGCGTTCTGCACCTAGAGAGGATTTAGAAGCCTCCCCGGCTGAGTTAGTTTTTGCGCAACCACTCCGGCTGCCCGGGGAATTTCTCCCGGATAATCCTGCGCCAGAATGTTTCCCGGCTCAGCGGTTGCAGAGTGACGCGGAAGCGGGCATGCTTCCCGGCTCCGTTCACCACAGTTTTCCGCGCGTTTTTGTGCCTAAGGCTCTAAAAAATGCGGAGTTTTGTTTTTGTCAGACACGATGCGCATCGCCCTCCGTTGCAACCACCTTATGATGGACCATTTAGAGTGCTGGAAACAGGGGATAAGCATTTTTTGCTAGATTTGGGGGGCAGGAAAGAAAAGATTGGCATAAACAGACTCAAACCTGCCTTTGTGTTGGCCGACGAGGATGTGCTGTTGGCTACTGCTCCTCGGCGCAGCAGACCCCCTAAGGAACATTCCCCAGAACACCCACAGGGATTGACTAACAGTTCTCATTCTCAGACAGCAGCTCCCCAGCAGGAGGGCGCCGCAAAAGTGGTTAAGCCCGCTTACAGCAGATATGTGAGGCGACTGAGGCCCAAGCGACACGTGGACTGATGTGTAATAATTTTACCATGACTTGCAGACTGTTATTACGTTGTTCCATCTTAGACGTTTGGGGGGGTCATGTGGGACACATATATGCACATATGTATATCACTGCATGATTCATACGTATACCACCTTAGGCTTCACATCTGAGACGGAACAAAGGACTGAGCCGCTCTGGAGATAACACGAGGATGTGAAAGTTTAGTCTTTGGCATGCAAAGAGACAGCCGTGGGGGATTTCGCCCAGCGGCCAGAGACTGGAGGTGGGGGGTGTTAAGATCGGGAGGAAGTTACATTGTTACTGGGGATTAAGTACCATGTGACTGTGTGTTTTGATGTCCTGGGTAGAAAAGGGACAGATGTTGGGGGATTCGTCCTCTTTCTGTTTTTGGATGATGTTGGAGAATGTGAATAAATCTGACTTGTGAAATAAACTCAGCCTCGTCCTTCCACATTCTCTACAGAATATCCTTTCCTAAAACCAAACTGAAAGGGGTTAAGTGCTGCCATGGAGTCAAGGTGGTCCACCAGCTGTTGTGCTACAGCTTTCTCAAAGCCTTTGGAAATGGTTGGGAGTATGCTGATGGGTCTGTAATTTGCGACCTGGAGCTTATCACCTGATTTGTACACTGGCCGTACAATGGCTGTTTTCAAAATTGTGGGAAAGGTACTCTCATTTATGGATTGATTTATAATTGTTGTTAATACTGGTGTTAAAATTTCTTTGTGTTCTTTCAGAAAAGCTGTATCCATTCCAAATATGTCTTTAGCTTTACTATTGTTAAGATTGGATATGATTTTAGAGATATTCCCTTCATCTACGTTACTCAATTTAAAAGAATGAGCATCACAGTGGAATTCATGAGTGCAGTTTGGCTTAGAAAAACTCTTTGCCAATTGTGACACAGAGTTTATAAAATAATCATTAAAATGTTTTGCCAGCTCAGTGTTGTTGTTTTGGATAACAGAATTTATTTTTAGCTTTAAGTCATCACATCTTGGTTTTTCTTTTCCCAATAGTTTATCCATGCTTCTCCAAATAAGTTTATTGTTGCCTTTTGCATCCTTTATTATATTGAGAAAAAAGTTAGCCTTTGCTTTTCGAAGTTGTATAGTGTGGGACACATATGTGGGCTTCATATGCTTCACATGTATATTACTGTATGCTTATTGTATGCTTCACTTCTCAGAGGAACAAAAGGACTGAGCCTCCTAGGAGATAACAGGAGGATGTGAAATGTGGCCTTTTGTATGCAAAGAGATGACCTTGAGGGATTTCCTGACCACCAGTGACTTTAGGTGGAGGTGAGAAGACCTGGAAGAAGACGCATTGTGACTTGGGATTAAAAGACAATGTGACTGTGTGCTTTGATGTCCTGGGGTATAAAAGGGACAGATGTTGGGGGATTCTTTCTCTTTCTGTTTTTGATGATGTTGGAGAATGGAATAAACCTGACTCGTGAGATAAACTCAGCCTCGCCATTTCCACATTCTCCACACTGGTGACCCTAAAACGTATCATGACTGAAGGAAATCCTCCCGAGCCAGACCCATCAGGAGCCAGCCAAACGAATGCAGCCACAGTTCAGCTACCGGACTTCTGGCAAAACAATCCGCGCTCCTGGTTTAACGCGGTCGAGGCGCAGTTCAACCTCCGCAGGATTTCGGTAGACGCCACAAAGTTCTACCATGTGGTTGCAAAACTGGACAACCACATAGCCCAGCATGTGCAGAGCCTGATCAACCAGCCGCAGGACCTTCTTCCTGCCCTTCAGAGAGAGCAGACGCATTTTTTCTTCCTCTCCCTTATAATCCTCTCCCCTTTGATTCCAGCTTGCAATGTTGTGTTTTTAGTCGCTCTTCTTCTGCTGAATCTTAATCTAAACAGAAATTATGGATTTGGAAAGCGGCTTAAATGTGCTATTGTCACCACTTTTCTACAAGAACCGGGCCAGGGTGTAATGTTCTCCTGGAACCTTGTAGTGTTCTCCTGGAACATGTAATGACGAGGCGCACACACCGGGTGTCAGTTAGGACTTTTTACTTGTCACTTCAACTGCAACCAACAACTAACCACACAGTGGCACATGTACATCTCCTTTTATAGTCAGGTCATGGCCGGGGTCATACTGCCCTCTAGTGGTGACTCCATATGAACTTCACATACATCTCCCTTTTTTTTCAAGTAAGGTCATGTCCAACTATAAACTTTTTCTCAAATTTCAATATACAAAATAAACTCCATTTCTATTTACATTTCTTTTAACCTTGTACACTGAATCACAACTTTAACATTTTCTCTGTTTACAATTCAACATCAACACATTTTTTTTTTTTTTTTTTTTCATTCATCTCAGTACTCCTTACATTTCCTCAATCAATCTTTTCGGTTTCACAATTTGCCTTTGTGATCTTCTGTTTTGTGTCACCTCAGTCTGTTCGTTAGTGTCTGTCTCTATGTTCTGGTTCTCAGCCATTTCTGGTTGTTCGGTTTGGCTGTAAATTGGCATGTCGCTTATTTCACTGTCTGTGACTCTCATTTTTGTCTGAGGCACTTTCAGTAAGTGACGTCGGTTTCGCCTCATTGTTTTCCCATGCTCTATGATGACTTCATATGATCTGGGAGTTGTTTCCTTGACCACTTTTGCCAGCGGTCCCCATTCTCCATCACATCTCACTCGCACTATGTCCTCATGTGCAAGTGGTCTCAGAGGTCGTGCTGTTCTGTTGTACAGTTCAGTTTGCCTCTCATCACGCCTCACATCTCTCTTTTCCATCACCTGAGATGCTGATGGAAGTCGCGTTCTGAGTTTTCTGTTCATGAGCATTTCTGCTGGGGACAGTCCATTCTCCAGTGGTGATGCTCGGTAATTCAGGATCGCCAGATGTGGGTCTTCTGCATTGTCTGCAGCCTTTTTCAGTATGCGCTTCACAATTTGCACTCCTTTCTCTGCTAACCCATTCGACTGTGGGTACAGAGGGCTTGAGGTCACGTGCTTGAACCCATATGTGTCTGCAAAGTCTTTGAAGCACTGACTCGTGAATTGTGGTCCGTTATCACTCACAACAGTCATTGGAATTCCATGGCGTGCGAACATTGTCTTTGTGTGTGCAATCACCTTTTCTGCTGTTGTGTCACTCAACCCTGCAAACTCTGGGTAGGTGGAATGATAGTCCATGACTAACAGATAGTCCTTGCCCTTAAGCTGAAATAGATCCATGCCCACTTTTCTCCATGGCCCTTGAGGCTTCTCATGGGGCCTCATAGGCTCCTTTGGCTGTTGATACCTGTGGCGCTGGCAAATGTCACAGCGCTGAACATATGCCTCAATGTCCTTGTGCATGCTGGGCCAATACAAAACATCACGTGCACGTCTTTTGCACTTTTCAATACCCAAATGCCCCTCATGCACTAATTTAACCATTTCTGATCTCATGGAGGTAGGTATGACTATCCTTGTACCTTTTAACAGAACCCCATCTAACACAGACAGTTCACCTTTAAAGTGTTGGTAAGGCTTGTCAATCATAACCTGTCCTGGCTGATGTATCTGTTCCATTACTCTTTTTAGTTTCTCATCTTTTTGTGTTTCTTTCACTATCTTCGTCCATTTTGCATCTGACACTGGCATGTGTGCCTTAATAGAGTCTACATGTATTTGCACAGCTTCCTCTGTTGTGCTGCTGGTGTTGCTCAAGCTAGCCCTACTCAGCGCATCGGCTACAATTAGTTGCTTGCCTGGTGTAAACTCAAATTTCAAGTCATATTTCTGTAATCTTAACATTAGACGCTGGATGCGCGGTGGTGCGTCACCCAGTGGCTTCTGTGAGATAGCAATCAGTGGTTTGTGGTCTGTTTCTAGTATTACTGACCGTCCATACACATATTCATGAAACTTCTCACATCCAAACACTGCACCTAGAGTCTCTTTCTCTATTTGCGCGTAATTTTTTTCTGCGCTTGTCATGGTGCGCGATGCGTATGCGACTGGATACCACTCTGTGTCATGTTTTTGCAATAGCACAGCTCCTAGGCCGGCTTTGGACGCATCTGTGGACACTTTTAGCAGTTTGTCCTGATCATAGAATTTTAACACTGGCTCCTTTATTAGACTGCTTTTGAGCCACTCCCATTCTCTGGCATGCTCTGCCATCCACTGCCACATTGTATTGGTCTCTAACAAGCTTCTTAGAGCTATTGTGTTAGCTGATAAATTTGGGATAAATTTCCCCATGTAATTGACTAGCCCTAAGGCTCTTTGCAAGTCAATTTTGTTCTGCGGTACTGGCAGCTCTGCTATGGCCCGCACTTTTTCCAGATCTGGTTGCACGCCTGCCCCAGATAATTTTTCTCCCAGGTATGTAATCTCCCGTACCCCGAATTGGCACTTACTCTTATTCAGTTTCATACCTGACTTTTGCGCCTGTGTGAGAACTCTTGCCAACCTTTCGTCGTGCTCCTCTTTTGTTTTTCCCCAGACTACCACGTCATCAAGAAAAACTCCCACCCCTTCTATTCCGTCAAACAATTGCTGCACAGTTCTATGGAAAATTTCAGGGGCTGAGCTAATCCCGAACGGCATTCGTAGAAAGCAATGCCTTCCGAATGGCGTATTAAATGTGCACAATTTAGCGCTTTCCTCATCGAGCACTATTTGGTAAAACCCAGATTTGGCATCTAATTTTGTGAAGTAACTTGCTCCACTCATTGTGCTGGTTATGTCAGATTTTGTTGGTAGCCTGTAATGCTCCCGCTGTATTACTTTATTTAGATCTTTTGGATGGATCTATGCACAATCTCAAATCTCCATTTGGCTTCTCCACTATAACTAAGGAGTTAACCCATTCAGTTGGTTCCTCTATTTTTCTGACCACTCCGTCTGCTATCAGTGAGTCTAGTGTTTCTCTCAGCCTCTTTTTAAGAGCTATTGGCACTTTTCTTGCTGCATGTATGACTGGCTCTGCATTCTCTTTCAGCCTAATTTTTTGTTTGCCTGGTAGGCGGCCTATTCCTTTGAACACCTCTTTGTATTCTTTCACCCAGTCAGTGTGTTTGTGCTTACTTGTTGTAGCCTCTGTATTTTCTCGTGTTGTCACCTTGTCTGTATCAATGACATTCACCCTTTTGATCAGACCTAGCTGATCGCATGTTTTTAAACCCAAAATTGCTTGTCTATTTCCATCAACAAGTACAAACAATGCATTCACTGTTTTACCTTTGTTTGACAGTGTAACCCTGCACATTCCCTTAGTGGGTATTGGCTTATCGTCATATGTTCTCAGATTAATCTTTTTATCTCTTATTTTCGGTTTGTTTTTCAGTCTTTTAAATTCTTTCATTGGCAGGATGTTTACCTGCGCACCTGTGTCGAGCTTCAGTGACATGTCCGTGCCATTCATCTCCAGGCACACTATCCATTCGTCAGCGCTCGTCTCTCCCTCGATGGCGTCCACGTAAAACTGATCCTCTTCGCTGTCGCTCTTTTTCTCCACGAGTTGCACCCTCTTCTTCGAGAAGCAGGTCTTTGCGAAGTGATTTTTTCCGCCACACTTGCGACATTCCTTCCCGAATGCTGGGCACTGTTTCGGCGCATGTTGCCTTCCACACCGCTCACAGTTCCCGCGCGCGCGCTCTGGGTTTGCCTCCCTTTTTCTTGCATGCAACGTTCCTTTCGGCTTCGCGCGCTGCACTGCATCGACCTCAGCAGTCTCTTTTTCCTTGCTGCTAAAAGTCTTTAATTGTGCCTTTGTACTCTCAGACGCTTGGCAAATCTGTATCGCTTTCTCCAGCGTTAAGTTAGTCTCTTTCAGTAATTGCATCCGCAATTTGTTGTCCTGGACCCCTATTACAATTTGGTCCCGTATCATTGACTCACTCAATGTTCCAAAGTTGCATGACTGACATTTCAACCGTAGGTCTGTGACATACAGCTCGATGGACTCTGACTCTTTCTGAAGTCTTTTTCTGAACACATACCTCTCGTACGTTTCATTCTTTCTCGGTGTGCAATAATCGTCAAATTTCTTCATCACGGCGTCGAAGTTGCCTTTTTCTTCTTCCGTGAAGATGAATGTGTTAAACACATTTAGCGCCGCTCGCCCTGCTACTGTTAGCAGTAATGCTATTTTCCTCTCCTCGTCACGGAGACCGATAGCAAGCGAATAAAGTTCAAAACTTTGTTTGAATGCTTTCCAGTTCTCGTTGACGTTACCGGTCAACTTTAACTCGTCCGGCTGTCGAAGAGCGTTCATCTTCGTCGTCGGTTCGTAGTTTTATATCCTGGTACCATGTAATGTTCTCCTGGAACCTTGTAGTGTTCTCCTGGAACATGTAATGACGAGGCGCACACACCGGGTGTCAGTTAGGACTTTTTACTTGTCACTTCAACTGCAACCAACAACTAACCACACAGTGGCACATGTACATCTCCTTTTATAGTCAGGTCATGGCCGGGGTCATACTGCCCTCTAGTGGTGACTCCATATGAACTTCACATATCAATACACAGGGGGAGCCCAAGAATTGGAACCTGCGTGATTCGACTGGTTTGGCATGATCACAGGATTTTTCTGTTTGGCCCTGGAGTTCCTGGTGTATCAAAATTATATTCGGGTGAGCTAATCAAAATGCCGACCCCGGCGTAGCTCCCCCAACAATTTCCAGTTGGGGTGAGCACGGACAGCGGCATATGGATTAACATGGATTTACCATCTGGCATGCATTGGAGAGAGAATGGACTCTCTTGGACATGTTTACCTGTGTTTTGGTAGGTTGACAACATCTGGAGCCGCTGAGTGCTTTCCAGAGAGAGAATGACATTAAAGTTTAAGCCTGTATGGAAATTATGAAGCGCAGAATCGCAAGAGATGAAAATTCTTTGCTCTCAGTGATCTGTGCCTATTCGACCTTGAATTTGGCGCCCTGTCTGTTTACATTCCTCCTCGATGAAGATAAGCGGAAGGATCGGCTCTGCTAACCCAAACAATCGACACAATTGTTGTTTCAACAGATGGACGCTCAAGGACAGTGCACCATGTGACAACTTACCATCTGCAAGCAAGAGAAAGACTCTGGACTGCTTTAGATCACATGACTATAACATCCATCCACTGCCAGGAGGCGCCCTCTGCTGTTCACTAGCAATTGACACACCTACACTACTGCATTCAACATTACACCACTGATACAATTACTGATATATATTTACAATACACTGACTCTCTCAACTTGCTTTGTCATTGTGTGATCTCTATTGTCTGCTAATTGTGCATTAGAGAGTTTTTTTCTTGTGATCACAATTTTGGTCATAAAAGGACCTTTATTTTGATTAACAATGCTTTTTTCTCTCTGCCTATTGTGTTTCCCTATCTACCCATCCATCCCCTCCCCCTCTTTACCCCCTACTGTTATGACAGGCGCCTCATGGCTGCCGCGTCATTGGATGCGCCTTCGTGTGCGCCCAATGTCAAGTCAAATTCCTCGTATGTTTACTTGTTTACTTGTAAATGTGCTTGGCAATAAAGTTCTTTCTGATTCTGATTCTGACAGCGACAAGTATGGCGCGTTGAAGGCTGCACTCATCCGGTACTTCACTCCCTCGGTGGAGGAGCGAGCAGAGGGGCTCCTGGTGCCGACTGAATTTGAAAGCGACAGGCCTGTGGACCTGATGGAGAAGCTGTTGGAGTTGAAAGACTCTGACGATGACCACTTCATCTTCGCCCACCTTTTCCTCAGGACCCTACCGTCAGCGGTGAGAGTGACCCTGGCAGGTTCGCCACTGTTGGCCCGTCGAGACTACCGCGAGCTGAGCCAAGAGGCGCAACGACTCGTCAACGCCACCAAACGGTGTGCGGCCACCGCCGCGGCAGCGGAACTCGGCACAACGTCCGGGGATGGCAGGGGGCCAGAGGCAGCAGTACCAGGCTCACCGATGACGGCGGCGGCAAGGGCCAAGAAACACGGAGCAGACGACGTCCTTTCTTTCTACCATCGCCGCTTCGCAGAGAGGGCACGCAAATGTATACCACCGTGCCATTTCAAGTGCTCGGGAAACGGCAAGACTGGGGGTCGGTAGCAGCTGCAGCCCTCGGAGAGGAGAACAAGCTGCTCTACTTGAGGGATGCGCACTCGGGGAGGCATTTCCTCGTGGACACAGGCTCCCAGCTGAGTTTCATCACACCTTCCTCCGCTGACCGGCTGGTGCCTTCCAGTGGTCCCGGGGTGTCAGCAGCGAACGGCTCGGCGATTAAGACCTTTGGTGAGAGGACGTTGCTTCTGTCCCTACACGGCCGTACATTCGAGTGGACTTTCGTCATAGCTGCAGTCAATTTCAACATGTTAGGGGCTGATTTTTTGTGCTCACATGGTTTGTTGGTTGATCTCGCTAACAGACGCCTGGTTAATGCACTCTCTTTTTATTCTATTCCCTGTACAGCTCGAGTGGCCCCGCCAACAGCACAAGCCAACGTCACAGCTGCAAGTGGTAAGTTCCACACACTCCTCACTCAGTTCCCAGCACTCACGGTCCCAACATTTTCAGAGACCGTGGCTAAACACGGGGTGGAACATTTTATTACTACCACCAGACCGCCCGTTTTTGCAAAAGCTCGGCGCTTGGATACAGCCAAACTGACCATAGCGCGCGAGGAGTTCGCCAACCTGGAAAAGTTGGGCATCATCAGGCGTTCGAAAAGCCCATGGGCTTCACCGCTTCACATGGTCCCGAAAGCTGATGGCTCGTGGCGACCTTGCGGTGATTTCCGCAGGTTGAACAACGCTACAGCGCACGACCGCTACCCGATCCCGCATATCCAAGATTTTTCAGTTCATTTGGCGGGGGCGCGCTTTTTTTCTAAGATAGACTTGGTACGCGGTTACCACTAGGTCCCAGTGCGCGCTGAGGACATACCCAAAACAGCGGTAATAACTCCATTCGGGCTCTTTGAGTTTTTGCGCATGCCGTTTGGGCTTAAAGGCGTGGCGCAGACGTTCCAACGCATGATGGACGCGGTGTTGCACGATCTCCCCTTCGTGTTTGTCTACCTGGACGACATATTGGTAGCCAGCGCGTCCGAAGACGAACACGAAAACCACCTCACGGCAGTTTTCCGGAGGTTGGGAGAGCATGGGTTAATAATCAACCCAGCGAAGTGTCAGTTCGGGGTGACGCAGATTGATTTTTTGGGGCATCGCGTCTCTCCAGAAGGAGCGGTTCCTCTGCCTGACAAAGTGCGCGCAGTAACAAATTTTCCCCAGCCACAAACGGTCAAAGCGTTACAGGAGTTTTTGGGAATGGTGAATTTTTATAACCATTTCCTCCCCCGCGCAGCGCAGCTCATGCAACCATTGTATGCTGCACTAAAAAACCAAAAACCCACAAATAAAATCGAATGGTCTCCGGAGCGAGAGCGCGCATTCTCTGAAGTCAAAACAGCCCTGGCAAACGCTGCGTTGTTAGCACATCCAGTCCCAACGGCCCGCATAGCGCTCACTACTGACGCATCAGATGTGGCCATAGGGGCGATCGTGGAACAGTATGTAGCCGGAGCTTGGCAACCGCTCGCCTTTTTCAGCAGGACCTTGCGCGATAGTGAACGAAAATACAGCGCATTCGACAGGGAATTGTTAGCTCTCCACTTGGCCATTCGCCACTTCCAGTTCTGGCTGGAGGGACGCCGTTTCACCGCGTTCGTTGACCACAAGCCGCTGACTTTCGCGATGGCCAAGGTTTCAGAACTGTGGTCGGGCCAGCAGCAGAGACAGCTGGCCGCGATCTCGGAGTTTACTACCGATATCCAGCATGTGGCGGGTAAACTTAATGTAGTGGCAGACTGCCTCTCGCACGCCGTGGCGGCTCCAGCCCGCGTAGGGGTAGATTTTGCAGCCATGGCTGCGGATCGGGTTAGCGACGCAGAAGTGCGCGCGGCCCCAGTCCGCGTGGGGATAGATTATGCAGCCATGGCCGCGGATCAGGTTAGCAAAGCGGACGTGCGCGCGCTCCAGTCTGGACCAACAGGGTTAAGGCTGGAGAACAGGGTGCTACAAGACGGTATGCCCCCCCTAATCTGCGATGTCTCCACTGGGCGACCGCGTCCGGTGGCGCCGCCGCCTTTTTGACTCGATCCATTCTCTGACGCACCCGGGAGTGCGCGCGTCGGTCAAAATGGTGGGAGAGAAATTTGTATGGCCGAGCCTGCGCAAACAAGTTAGAGAGTGGGCGGCAGCCTGCATGGCTTGTCAACGAACCAAGGTACACAGAACACGAGAGCTCCCTTGGAGCCGTTTCACATTCCGGCTAAGAGGTTTGATCATGTTCACGTGGACCTCGTAGGCCCCCTCCCGCCCTAACAGGGGTGCACACATCTTCTGACAATGGTTGTCCGAACCACGCGCTGGCCAGAAGTGGTCCCACTGTCATCAACCACAGCCGAGGAGGTGGCGCGCGCGTTTTTAACGGCATGGGTAGCGCGATTGGAGTCCCGTCGGACATTACGTCCGACAGAGGCCCTCAATTTGTTTCCGAACTTTGGTCAGCGATGGCCCGCAGCCTGGGGGCAACGATCCACCGCACGACCGCGTACAATCCGCAGGCTAACGGGTTATGCGAACGTTTTCACAGGTCATTGAAGGCGGCCCTCAGAGTGTCGCTTACGGATGCAAATTGGGTGGACAGGCTACCATGGGTTTTATTGGGGTTGCGTTCTGCACCTAAAGAGGATTTAGAAGTCTCCCCAGCTGAGCTAGTTTTCGCACAGCCACTTCGGCTGCCCGGGGAATTTCTCCCAGATAATCCTGTGCCAGAGTGCTCCCCAGCTCAGCGGTTACAGAGTAGCACGGACTTGAGCACACTACCTGGCCCCGTTTACCACAGTTTTCCGCGCGTTTTTGTGCCTAAGGCTTTAAAAAATGCGGAGTTTGTTTTTGTCAGACACGATGCCCATCGCCCACCGTTACGACCACCTTATGATGGACCATATAGAGTGCTGGAAACAGGGGATAAGCATTTTTTGCTAGATTTGGGGGGCAGAAAAGAAATGATTGGCTTAAACAGGCTCAAACCCGCTTTTGTGGTGGCTGACGAAGTTGTGCAGTTGGCTAAGGCTCCTCGGTGCAGCAGACCCCCTAGAGAGCATTCCCCAGAACACCCACAGGGATTGACTAACAGTTCTCATCCTCAGACAGCAGCTCCCCAGCAGGAGGGCGCCGCGGAGGTGGTAAAGCCTGCTTACAGCAAATACGGGAGAAGACTGAGGCTCAAGAAGCATGTGGACTGATGTGTAGTGATTTTATTATGACATGCAAACTGTAATTACGTTGTTCCATCTTAGACGTTTGGGGGGGGGTCATGTGGGACACATATGTGGGCTTCATATGCTTCACATGTATATTACTGTATGTTTATTGTATGCTTCACGTCTCAGAGGAACAAAAGGACTGAGCCTCCTAGGAGATAACAGGAGGATGTGAAATGTGGCCTTTTGCTTCATATGCTTCACATGTATATTACTGTATGCTTATTGTATGCTTCACGTCTCAGAGGAACAAAAGGACTGAGCCTCCTAGGAGATAACAGGAGGATGTGAAATGTGGCCTTTTGTATGCAAAGAGATTACCTTGAGGGATTTCCTGACCACCAGTGACTTTAGGTGGAGGTGAGAAGACCTGGAAGAAGACGCATTGTGACTTGGGATTAAAAGACAATGTGACTGTGTGCTTTGATGTCCTGGGGTATAAAAGGGACAGATGTTGGGGGATTCTTTCTCTTTCTGTTTTTGATGATGTTGGAGAATGGAATAAACCTGACTTGTGAGATCAACTCAGCCTCGCCATTTCCACATTCTCCACAATAGTGACTTTATTTCTCAAGCTTCTATAAGTGTAATGATCAGGGGTTAGCCCTGACTTAAGAAATTTTTTGAGGGCCATATCTCTTTGTTTCATGAGGCCCCAAAGAGGGTGTTAAACCATGGCAGCCTCTTTTTATTGGACTTTCTTTGTTTCAATGCTGTATATTTTGCAATAATATCTGTTATAGCTGTTGTAATATTTCTGCACGACTGGTCACAGGTTTTATCATTTTGAAACTCTGTGTTTATTTTGCTTAAGTCATTCTCAAGGAAGATTTGATTTTTCTTTGGAATGTAAGAAATTTTAGATGATTTTTTAATTTGCTGTTGATCCCTATACCTTAGTTTGTTTAATTTTCTGGCTACTAAAGTAAGATTATGGTCTGACAAACCTGTTATCAAACTATATGTTTTGGTTACCCTATCCGGCTTATTACTAAAAATTAGGTCAATCAAAGTTTGTGAATTTTTAGTCAGTCTTGTAGGTTTATTTATTAATTGTGTCATTTGTGTAGAATTGGTAATATCTTTCAGCTTTTTCCTTCGTGCTTTATCGAGCCAGTTTATATTAAAATCACCCATTAGCAATATTTCCTTTCTTTCATATTTCTTTAAGATTTCAGCCAAACCAGAATAAAAGTCATGAGTTGCATTTGGTGGGCAATACACAGCGAGTACAATGAATGACATTTGGGGAGATAGCCTCATTGTGACCCCGACACATTCCAGAGTTTGATCTGAGGTGTCTATCTGGTAACTGTCAATGCCGTCTTTAACGTAAATCAAAACCCTGCCCCCCTTTCCTTTCCCTCGGTCTCGTCTGTAAACATTGTATCCGGGGATTGTAAACACAGATAGAGGAGTCATGGTGTTCATCCAAGTTTCTGTGAGACACAGGTAATCCAGATTTGAGTCCGTGAGTAAATGTTCCAGTTGTTCTGTTTTTGAAATGACGCTGCATATGTTTAAATGTCCTCCAAATATTCCCTTTGGCTCTGTTTGCGGGTTCCACAGTACAGATGCATGATTGATTCCCTCCAAAGATTTTCTATGGGGTTGAGATCTGGAGACTGGCTAGGCCACTCCAGGACCTTGAAATGCTTCTTACGAAGCCACTCCTTCATTGCCCGGGTGGTGTGTTTGGGATCATTGTCATGCTGAAAGACCCAGCCACGTTTCATCTTCAATGCCCTTGCTGGTGGAAGGAGGTTTTCACTCAAAATCTCACGATACATGGCCCCATTCATTCTTTCCTTTACATGGATCAGTCGTCCTGGTCCCTTTGCAGAAAAACAGCCCCAAAGTATGATGTTTCCACCCCCATGCTTCACAGTAGGTATTGTGTTCTTTCTCCTCCAAACACGACAAGTTGAGTTTTTACCAAAAAGTTTTATTTTGGTTTCATCTGACCATATGACATTCTCCCACTCCTCTTCTGGATCATCCAAATGCTCTCTAGTAAACTTCAGACGGGCCTGGACATGTACTGGCTTAAGCAGGGGGACACGTCAGGCACTGCAAAATTTGAGTCCCTGGCGGCGTAGTGTGTTTCTGATGTAGCCTTTGTTACTTTGGTCCCAGCTCTCTGCAGGTCATTCACTAGGTCCCCCCATGTGGTTCTGGGATTTTTGCTCACCGTTCTTGTGATCATTTTGACCCCATGGGGTGAGATCTTGCGTAGAGCCCCAGATCGAGGGAGATTATCAGTGGTCTTGTATGTCTTCCATTTTCTAATAATTGCTCCCACAGTTGATTTCTTCACACCAAGCTGCTTACCTATTGCAGATTCAGTCTTCCCAGCCTGGTGCAGGTCTACAATTTTGTTTCTGGTGTCCTTTGACAGCTCTTTGGTCTTGGCCATAGTGGAGTTTGGAGTCTGACTGTTTGAGGTTGTGGACAGGTGTCTTTTATACTGATAACGAGTTCAAACAGGTGCCATTAATACAGGTAACGAGTGGAGGACAGAGGAGCCTCTTAAAGAAGAAGTTACAGGTCTGTGAGAGCCAGAAATCTTGTTTGTTTGTAGGTGACCAAATACTTATTTTTTTTCCCACAATATCTTTATTGAACCTTTCTTTTTTTTAACAAACATGACACAAACAATCAAACACTAACACTAAAGTACTACAAAAAAAAAATGCACTAAAAACACCAACAACCACCAACAAAATCAAGTCTTCAACAATGCTCCTCTGTTTAGTCTAGGCAATCCATTACATAAGTATACATATTATATTCACCAGTTTGGAATTTACAAGGTCCACACACATCATTCACCTTCTTCTTCAAAAGTTATGTTTAAATTCTTTACATAATCAATAAAAGGTCTCCATATATTCTCAAACACAATTTCCTTTGATTTCAGTATGTATGTTATTCTTTCTAGTGGAAGGTTTGTTAACATCTGTCTTAACCACTGAGTCACATCTGGTCTATGAGTCTTTTTCCACAGTAGTGCAATACATTTTTTGGCATTAAGCAAACTGAGGTCTATGAATGTTCTTTCACTTTTATTAAAGTTATGCTTTTCTGGGTACAGACCCAACAAAAACAGTTTAGGATTCAATATGATTTGTTTTGAAATTATTTTTTCAATTGTTACCCTCCCCTCTTCCCAAAACATTCTAATTATTCTACATTCCCATACACAATGAAATAGGGTTCCTTTACTTTCCATGCATTTTGTGCACGTATCTGGTATGTTTTTGTTATATCTATTTAACTCCACCGGTGTAACATACATCCGCATTAACCATTTAAAATGTATCAATTTAAGACGTACATTTATTGATTTGGTTTGAGCTTCTGTACAAGCCAATTCCCATTGTTCCTCTGAAATTTCAGTTTGCAGATCTTCTTTCCAGTAGTTTAATCTTTTCTGTGAGTTTTCACTTGAGGATAGTGTCAATGAGTTATAAAACTCTGAAATAATACCCTTTCTTTTACTATCTTTCATCAACATTTTTTCCAAGGATGAATAAATAGGTCGAGTGAGAGCTTTATTTTGATTTGATCGAATAAAGTTCCTAAGTTGAAGATATTTAAAAAAATGTGTTCTATTAAGATTAAATTTGATCCTCAGCTCTTCAAAAGACATTATGTTATCTGCACATGACAGATATAAATCTTGAATCTTTTGAATCCCTTTTAAATTCCATACTTTAAATACAGCATCCCCTCTCCCTGGTTTAAAATATTGATTACCCCATATTGGGCTAAATTGTGACAATAAGTGTGGTTCTTTTAAATAGTTTTTGGTTTCACACCATATTTTGATCATATGCTTTACAAATGGATTTTTAACTTGTTTTTGTAATTTTTTTGCCGAATCTGAGTATATGAATATGGGAAGAGGTAAAGGTAAATTGTATGATTCCATTTCAGTCCAGTGAGGGAGATCATTTGATGAAAAATAATATGTCATAGACCTCAGTTGTGCCAACCAATAATACAACATAAAGTTTGGACATTTCAGACCTCCACGATCAAATGGTAAATATAATAAAGACAGACGTAATCTAGCCCTCCTGTTGTTCCATATAAATTCCACTAACTTTTTTTTAATTCTTGAGAATAAATCTAAAGGTGGTGGTAAGGGAATGTATTGAAATAAATAAAGTATTTTAGGTAAGATATTACTTTTAAGTATATTGATTCTCCCAATCATCGACATTGGTAGTGACATCCATCTCTGAAGTAACTCATTAATGTCTGTCATTAAGGCTTCATAGTTGGCACTGGCGACTGATTCTAGCTTAGGCACAATTTGGATTCCTAAATATTTAAACTGATTTACAACATTGAATTGATTTACCTCAGGAGCTGGGTGATTTCTCTGGGTCTCATTTAGCATTAATATGGAAGATTTAGTTTTATTTATTTTATATCCTGATATTTCCCCAAAATTCTTTATTAAATTCAACAAGGTCGGAATTGATTTTTTAAGATTCGACATAAACAAAATCCAAATACTTATTTTACTGAGGAATTTACCAGTTAATTCATTAAAAATCCTTCAATGTGATTTTCTGGATTTTTTTTTTCTCATTTTGTCTCTCATAGTTGAGGTATGGGCGCAGTCGGGCATCCGGGCATTTGGCCTACTTCCGGTTAGCAACCCACATGGCAACGCCGTACTAGGTGAAAACAATTCAGTGGCGACCTATTCCCAGGCAGCTGCCGTGACCCAGTCAAGCTTGTCCAGCCCGTCGTAGTGCATTATATTCAGCTCATCACGTCCTATATCAGGTAATTGAGTGATATTGTGTTAGTTTAATTAGTTGCCACTTGATGGGTCACGTTTTGAAAATGCTAGCCGCCGACACAAGCCTCTCTGTATTGTAAACAGAGACGGACATTTCGTCTATGGAGATGCATGACTGATTCCCTTTTCACTCAACAATACAGACCTCTCTATGTGCAGTCAGCCTGACTAATTTAACTGTAGACTGTAGTAAATAGTGCAACAAAGGGGCTGGCCATTAATGAAAGAGGTGACAAATACGGTTTCGCCGTATTTTAATACGGGGAAAATGCAATTTTAGCAAATACGGGCGTATTGCCATTTCTGTATGCCAAAAAGAAAAATATACGGGAAAAGAGAACACCTCGTGTGACTCCCACAGCGAGCTGGCAGAGCGCTCAGCGTGAGCAATTACTGATCGTTATAGAAGCGCCTCGCACCTTCTGCGGCTCTGGAACAGAGAGGAATCCCGGCGCCAGTAATGCTGCGCCTGATATGTGTGACTAATGCAAATGTATATGCTTTCCTGCTGTCTACTGTGATGCTAATGTGCCATGCATGCATTAGCCGGGTATATAAGTTGACTGTCTGCATGAAGCACCCTTTTAAACTTCACTCGTGTCCGCCTACACTTATTTCGATCCAACACAAGCGCACCTAAGCAGTGTTTAGCATCAGTGAACATTTTCTTGTTTAATTATTTCTTTTAAGAATTACTCCTGTGCTGCCCTGATATTTAATGGATTGGTCATGTTACCCATAGGGGCCTTTCCTTAAAAACATTCAAAACATGTAAGATCATGTTAATATGGGTCGAAGCAAATATGCTTACCAGGGGTGTTGATCAAGTAGCTGTACACGTCCGGCCACTGCACAGCTGGCCACCTGGTCGGGTCATTAACCCATTTTCCGGCTGGTAGTTTGTATGGGCAATCTGTCAGTCCACTTGCTGTCAGTTTCTCCAGGTAACGTAGCCTGGCTGACTCATCAAGCTTTTCTATGTAGTCACAGGCCATGAGAAAAAGTCAAAAAACTGCACTCGACAATGCTTGGTAACGGGTTTGTTTTCACCGAGTTAAGATGGCGGCGATGTGTTACTAACCGGAAGTGACGTAGCCCCGACTGCGCCCATACCTATGATGAAAATTGGAGACCTCTCTCATCTTTTAAGTGGGAGAACTTGCACAATTGGTGGCTGACTAAATACTTTTTTGCCCCACAGTATGTCAATAATAACTGGTGCAGACTGGGACATATCACGTATAAACAACAACACTGCAACAAAGACATGGAGTTGCTAGCCGTTAGCATGCGGCCTACATATCTCCCAAGGGAATACTCACACGTGATCTGCATTGTTATTTATGCAAATCCAACGGCGAACGCTGGGACAGCGCGTGACGTCATTCAATCAGTAACTGGCAGGCTGCTGACAGAACACCCAGATGCTCTTGTCCTCATCTCAGGTGATTTCAACCATATTTCACTGTCCCCCATTCTACCCACGTTCACCCAGTATGTCACATGCCACACTAGAGACAATAAAAAACTGGACTTATTCTATGCAAACACTAAGGAGGCGTACACCTCATCACCACCCCCCCACTCGGGAGATCGGATCACAACTTGGTTCATCTCCTGCCGGTGTACAAACCCCTAGTGCACAGACAACCTCCGGTCATGCGCACAGTGAAGTTATGGTCTGAGGAGGCAATGGACACTCTAAAGGACTGTTTTGAAACCACTGCCTGGGAGCAGCTCTGCGATCCACATGGTGAGGACATCGATGGCCTCACTCACACCATCACGGACTACATCAGCTTCTGTGTGGACAACACCGTACCCACCAAGACCATACAGTGTTGCTCGAACAACAAACCCTGGATCAACCATGAGATAAATACACTTCTGAGAGAGAAGAAGAGGATCTTTAGGTCGGGGAACAGGGAGATGCTGAAGTCCATACAGAGGGAGCTGAGGAGGAAGATCAGAGAAGGCAAGGACAGCTTCAGGAAGAAGATGGAGGACAAGCTGCAACAGAGCGACATCGGCGGGCTCTGGAGAAACCTTAAAACCATCTCTGGGCTCCAGAATACCTCCCCCCAGGCCACGGGGGGCAGGGAGTGGGCGAACAATCTGAACCTGTTTTTTAATAGGTTTGACCAACCGCCCCCCCCCCCCGACTGCACTACAACCACTGCTGCCTCTAAAGATATTGAGTCCTGCTGCCCACACCCCACTCCACCAACACCCCCCCACTCCCAGCACACAGCCCCCCAACCTGACCCTCACTAAGACCCAGGTGAGGACGTAGCTGAGGAAGATCAAGGCGAGGAAGGCCTCGGGACCGGACGGCATCAGCGCAAAGCTCCTCAAGTCCTGTGCAGACCAGCTGTGTGGGATTGTGGAGCACATCTTCAATCTGAGCCTGAAGCTGGGGAGGGTACCACAGTTGTGGAAAACATCTTGTGTGGTACCTGTACCAAAGACTTCCCACCCCAAAGACCTGAACAGCTACAGACCAGTGGCCCTGACGTCTCACATGATGAAGACCCTGGAGAGACTGCTCCTTGCTCACCTCCGCCCCCTGGTGGGACCAGTGATGGATCCACTCCAGTTCGCCTACCAGCATGGCATTGGGGTGGAGGATGCAGTGATCTTCCTCCTTCACCATTCTCTGTCCCACCTGGAGAAGCCCGGGAATGTGGTGAGGATCATGTTCTTTGACTTCTCCAGTGCTTTCAACACCATCCAACCGATGATCCTGAAGGACAAGCTGCTGTGCGCAGGGGTGGACCAGCACCTGTCATCATGGATCCTGGACTACCTCACTAACCGGCCACAGTTTGTGAGAACCCGGGACTGTGTGTCCGACACGATCATCGGTAGCACGGGGGTCCCCCAGGGAACGGTTTTGGCTCCCTTCCTGTTCACCCTTTATATTGTGGACTTCTCACACAACACAACACACTGCCATCTACAGAAGTTCTCTGACGACTCTGCGATCGTTGACCTCATCTCCAACGGCGATGATGCTGAGTACAGCGGACTTATCCAGGACTTCGTGGACTGGTGCCATCGGAACAGCCTCCAGATCAACGCGAGGAAAACTAAGGAGCTGGTAGTGGACTGCCGCAGGCAAGATCGACCCCTCACAGCACCAGAAAACATACAGGGTACAGACATTGAGATGGTGACATCCTACAAGTACCTGGGTGTTCATCTGAACAATAAACTAGACTGTTCACACAATACCAATGCACTCTACAAGAAGGGACAGCACAGGCTGTTCCTACTGAGGAGACTCAGATCTTTTGGTGTACAAGGGGCACTGCTGAAGACATTCTACGACACGGTGGTGGCATCAGCCATCACTTTTGGAGTGGTCTGCTGGGGTAGTGGCATTACAGCAGCTGATAGGAAGAGACTGAACAAACTGATCAAGAAAGCTAGCTCTGTCCTGGGGCAACGCCTTGACCCAGTGGAGGAGATAGGAGAGAGAAGTATGGTGGCTAAACTGTCATCTCTGCTGGAGTCCCTATGCAGGACATACTGAACGCACTGAGGAGCTCATTTAGCAGCAGCCTACATCATCCTAGGTGCGCAATCGAGAGGTTTCACAGGTCCTTCCTACCTATGGCTGTCAGACTGTATAACCTAAGCAGGGCTGCTCGCCGAGATAGCAAAAAAACATGATGACCCAATAGTATTGAATGCAAAAGATGCAATAGACTTACACAATGGTTCCCTCCAGCATACAACTAGGACAATATCAGTCGTTACGGAAGGTGACAATATGTATGGGTACATATTCATATTATGTAGGATAACTAAGTAGATGGTTATGCTGTTTATTCCATCTTTATTCCATCTTATTTTTATTTTTCATATCTTCTTAATTATTGCTTTGAGTGTTGTTATCCCTGTGCTGTTGCAATCCTGGAATTTCCCCATTGTGGGACTAAGAAAGGCTTATCTTATCTTATATGGGAGAGCAATGCCATTTCGAATCACACTCCATTCCAGAAGGTGGCGGTAATGCACCTACAAGCTGTTTGCCAACTGCCATAAAACATCAGAAGAAGAAGGAAAGTCGTAAGTCTGAAATAAAGTCTGAGACCCACAACAGTTGGTCACATGTTTTCATGCCACACAAATTAAACGTTTGGATAAAAAAACTAGGTGAAAAGATAGATTTCTATTAAAATGGTAACACTGAAAATGAAATAAGACATAATTTGATCCCCTTTATTTCAATAAGCCTCTAAAGATCCTGAAACACACACAGCCTTGAACTTTCAGGATCATTTTCTTTTATCCTTTGTCAATGTACCCCTGCTTGTTTCTAATTTTAGTTTTGTCTGGAATCGGTTTTTATTTTGTCCTGTGATTTTATTTTTTGTGATTTCTTATACACACTATTTTTGTTTCCTAATCATTTTAATCCACCTTATTCCTAGCACCCACAATGCCTTGCGTGAATTATGGGCGCAACGTCCGGTACTAGTTTAGAATGTGTCATCAGCCTCCTTATGCGCTTTTACGCAGCGCACGGAGGAGTGAGGAGAAAGGATGGATTTACGTGCTAGGTTACACCACAAACACATTTATGAAAGAAAGCATAAACAGCTCCCAAAAAGTGCAGACAAACAAAAACAACAAGCAAGGTACACTTACTGGCAGACACGGGGAAACGTGTAGCATTAACACCCATTATTATGAAGTGCTTTGAGAAAATAGTATTGAAACATCTTTTGTCTAGTCTCCCCCCAGACTTTGATCGGTACCAGTTTGCCTACAGGCGGAGCAGATCCACTGAAGATGCTATTGCTATAGCTCTCCACTCGGCATTCAGCCATTTAGAAGACAAGGGGAGCTATGTAAGAATGTTGTTTGTGGACTATAGCTCGGCATTTAATACAATTATTCCCAACATTCTCATCACCAAATTGCTTCAGCTTGGTCTGCCTACTCACACTTGCAGCTGGATTAAGGACTTCCTAACAAATTGAACACAGACTGTTAGACTCGGACCCCATTCCTCCTCTACAGTCATGCTTAACACAGGCTCGCCACAGGGCTGTGTGTTGAGCCCCACTTTGTATTCATTGTACACATATTACTGCATACCTGTTCACCCCACAAACATTATAGTGAAGTTTGCAGATGACACAACAGTAGTGGGGCTCCTATCAGGAGGAGATGAGTCCGCATACAGAGATGAGGTCCAGAGACTGATGAGATGGTGCTCAGATAATAATCTGCTACTGAATACAAAAAAAGCAAAAGAATTCATTATTGATTTTAGGGCATAGCAGTGAGCCGCCTCCTCTATATATAGGCAAGGAGTGTGTGGAGAGGGTGGAGGCTTTTAAGTTTCTGGGTGTTCATATTTCTCACAACCTTACCTGGGCAGTTAACACCATAGCTACGATAAAAAAAGACTCAACAACGTCTACACTTTCTGAGGCTCCTCAAGAAGAATGGCCTGAATGCACAGTTGCTGGTTTTATTTTATCGCTCTGCTATTGAGAGCATTTTGTCATGTGGCATCACGGTTTGGTATGAGGGCTGTTCAGCCGCAGACCGCAAAGCCTTCCAGAGAGTGATCGAGACTGCGCAAAAAATCACTGGCTGTTCTCTCCCTTCTCTGGAAGAGATTTCCAGGTCTCGGTACCTCAACAGAGCTACTGCCATCATTAAAGACTGCACTCATCCAGGCCATGATTTCTTTCACTTGCTCCCCTCGGGAAAGCGGTACAGATCCCATAAAACCCGGACTACCAGGTTTAATCATAGTTTTTTCCCCAGCAGCAGTACGTGTTTTGAACGGATTTATGCAACACGTACAGACTGCTGATATTATTTTAGGTTATTTTGTGGCAATAACCCTGTGTATAAGCTGGTCTTATATATTTATCGCTCAGTATGTTTTTATTATTTTATTGTATTGTTTTAATTATGTTATTATTTAACATTTGTTTGTTCTCTCCCATAGATTGAGTCCCCATCGTGCTGTTTGCTCTCTACATGTCTGTTCTTTTCTTCTTCTCTATCCCCTCACCCCCCAGCCAGTCGCAGCAGATGACTGCCCCTCCCTGAGCCTGGTTCTGCTGGAGGTTTCTTCCTGTTAAAAGGGAGTTTTTCCTCTCCACCGTCGCCAAGTGCTTGCTCACAGGGGATCGCCTGATTGCTGGGGTCTTTCTGCAACTGTGGGGGTCCCCCCTACAGTTGATAGTGCTATGAGATGACTGTTGTTGTGAAATGGCGCTATATAAATAAAGTTGAATTGAATTGAATTGAATTATTGCTATGTACATATTGTATTCAACTTTTAGGTAATATTGTTTCAAGCACTATTTATTGTTGTTATTACAAGAATGTTAAATGCATGAGTGAACTGTGAGTGTGATAGTTTGTTTTTAGGGAGGAGTATCTCAGTGTCATTACATTGTTTATTAGCAACGGAATGACAATAAAGGCACTTTGGACCACCACCGGAGTGGTGGCTCAGTTGGTAAAGCATCCGCCCCACACCCGGGAGGCAGGGGTTCAAATCCCGGCCAGGTCATGCTGAAGACCATATAAAAGTGGAACTTCCTGCTGTCCAGCTTGGTGCTCAGCAATAACGGAATGGAGGAGGGAAATCTGTGGCGGTGTCTTGCATGGCAGCGGCCCTCTGATTCTGCACTGGGGTGTGTGTGATTGACACTGTAGATAGGTAAAGCACAATCTCGTTCTACTGTACATGATTGGTTGTACGGTTGAATGACAATAAGGGTGATTTAATTTAATTTGACTTTGCTGTCATGCTGTGAATGCTTGTTATTTAACTTAACACGTACAGACATTTTCTGGCAATTGTTCAAAATTTTATTGATCTATATTTTGTGATCATTTAAAAATTAATGCATGCCGAAGCTGCTAAATATCAAGTCCATATTGTTCCAATGCAGTGCAACAAATGCAAAAAAAAAAAACAAAAAAAAAACCCCACACCTATTTGATATCTTTCTTAAATCGTTAAGCCTTAGGAAACAAACTGTTACTATTTTTTTATGTATTATTTTAATTCATGCAGTCTTGTGTCTGGTGGCATATAAACATCAGATCTGTGACATTCATACAAGTGAAAACATACCTGCTGCTGCTGTCTGTCCTGTGGCTGCACCACCGATCACAGGAACAGTCCTTTTTAGTTTTCAGTGCATGATCTGTGCGTTGGTGTTGAAGCCACAGATTTAGCTGAGGCTTAGGAGCCTCACACCACGAACAACAGCAAGTACCAGAACTACGCCAAAATATTCAAAAATACAAAAACTACAAGTGCTGAAATTATTTTCCACTTGACTGCAAAACAGGTATGTGGACTATACATTAAAACGAATTTTAAAGCACTTTTAAAAATGCTATTTTAAATGCCCCACTAATCCACTCTTGCTGACTGATTTAAAACTTTAGCCGAAACCGGAAGTTGCACCCATAATCGTTTCTACGGCAGCACCTTCAGGAATAAAGTGAATTAATTAAATTTAATTTAATTTAAAAAAAAAAAAACTTTAAGTGTTGCCAAGGTAACAAAGTGTGTCCCATTTCTACCATTTTGAGCCACTTCATCCCCTCACAGACTCGCACACTCGAGCACTACTGATGGCGGCAGCCTCAGTCTACAAGGGCTCAGGGCTTGAGGGTTTAGGGAGGAGACTGAGTTTCGGCCAGCGATTAGAAAATGTACGCACTTGAAATTTACACACCACTCGCTGTTTTTCCTCAACTTGCACAGGCTTGCCGTAAGAGGTGTGGCAAGAGTGACGCAGGCTGTGGAAATGAGAGGGGAGGGTCTTCTGTTTTCATAGGGGAGGTTCTTCTAAAGCCTCCTCGGCTCCTCTTCCTCCTTCACCAGCTCTCCATCAGCCCCAGCGGCGCGTTACATAACGGGCGGCAGTTGGTGTCTCTTCTTCAGCCGGTCAGAAATGGCAGCGGTCAGGACTCTCAGGAAACTGTGCCAACACTCTCAGCACCAAGTCTGTAAACTACACACGTCCGCCTTCAGGTAAGTCCGCCATCCTTCAAAAAAAAATCTGCATCAGTCTGTTTCACCACAGTTGAATGGCATGTGTGGAAGGTTCGCTCCCCAAATGAACGGGCGGATTTTTCCGCCCCATTTCGTGAGCGCTCACAAATCTGCAGTTTTGCTGTAAGCATTGAACGCAAAATTCCAAACGAGGTTCGGTTTTATTTGCGGGAGCCGGGGTGGGTCAGTTTGCTTTTATTGTCCTAAATGTCCGCGGTTGATTTGGTCACGTTTTCGTCCGCCCCTAGCGGTTTGCCGGTAGTACTGCAGCGGACGGGTGGCTGACGAAATCGGCTTGAACGCTTGCACCCTTGACTCTCGGGGCCAGGATTAGATGGAGGTCCAGGTGTGGGTCTGCAACCTGCGGCTATTTTTGCTCATACATTTGTGAGATTTTCAAAGCCAATGGAAGCCACCGAGTATGGGCAAAAGAAAATTACAATTTTTTTTTTTTTTTAAAGGAAGTTTATGAGGAAAAACGTGAATTCCAGAAAGTGTTGCAACATTTACATAAATAAAAGGCTGTACAACAAGTTTCAAACTCGGAGGAAAAATGGCACAAATTTATGAGAAAAAAGAAGCAGAAGAAACAAAATTTGTAGATTTACAAGAAAAAAAGTTAAAGAAAGTACTGACTAAAGAAGAAAACTGTTGCAAATCTTGGTTGAAGGTGATGTGACTATGAAAAAGCCTCAACTTTACGTGAAATGTTTAGAAAAGGAAAAAGATTCAAGAAATGAGCTATGAAACTGCATCAGTAATGTTCAGAAATGTGGCTTTTTTATCTAGTTTTATTTTTTTTCATAAAGTTGCAGCTTTTCTTGCAAATTTTTGATTTTTTTCCCCGTTTCAAATTTGTCTTTTTCCATATATAGTTGCAAATTTACTTGCATATCTTTGTATTTTTTTGTAAATTGTGTGACTTTATCATGAAGTTACTCCCCCTTTTTAAATTTGAGATTCTTTTTCAAAATTTAAAGAGGATTTTTTTTTTTTTTTTTTTTTGTAAATGTGTCAATTCATTAAAATCAAGGGATCGGTTGGACAAGTGCACAATGAATATCAAAACTGAAAACCAAATACACTAGTGTAATATACAAATATCCAGATAATCAAATATTTTGGTACAACTCCTTGCACAGGCTGATCAATTTCACTTTAGCAAAACACATGCAGAAAAAAGAGAATTGGAAATAAATACTAATAATTATATAACTGTACTAATGTGCATTGCATATGTGCATGTTGTGCAGGTATTGACGTGCTGAGACCAGCATGACCCCCATTACTGCCTGTAATCAAGTAATCTTCACACATGAGTGAACGATCTCGTGCACTTGAGTTCTCATGCACATGATCTACAAAGGCACAAGACTGCTAATTTAAGTCACGACATTATTGATTTAGCAGAATCGGGTTACCTTTACACAGCATCAAGGCTGTTTTAGTCATATTGTACATGTGTGCAACATATCAGAAAAATAAGCAAGTAACCCGAACAAAGTAATAAATGAAGTGGAACGCTCCTCTGTGGTGGATCTCACTTGACTTTATGAGCATAGCCAAAGAAAAAAAAATTCTCCTGGGTAGAAGGGCTGGTATTGAATCTCTGGTTTCATTTTGGTGTCCTGTAACCTCAACATGTTGCCACTGGGACCTGGTACACTGGCCCCATGGACTCACCCTACTCTGCCCCAAACATTTGATACTTTTTCTGTGAGCTTTAATTACTTTTGACAAGATAAAAGTGATGGTTACATCACTGTTGATGGCTCATTACGCTCAAGTTATTGGCTTTGTTACGTAACGGAGCATCTTTGGCACTTGTGCAATTTGGACAAAGCAGTTGGGTGACTGCCTGTACAGTTGTAAATACTACACACGAGTTCTGACCACCAGGCACTTTTTAAACTGTGTTTGGAGTAGAAACATTTTAAAAAGTTTCCTCTTGTTTTTAACAGTTAATCTCAGGGTTTGGGTCAATTCCAATTCCGCTTTAAATTCCACTGCTATTTTTAGATGATGAATTTCAATTCTGAGACTTCTGAGTACTACTGATGGAACTTATTTATAGGTCTTCTTATTAACTGAATTAAAAGCAACACATTACTTTGGCGGAGTGGTTAGCACTGCGGCAGTACAGCAGCCCACCCTTGGCTGGGGGATCCTGGGTTCGATCCCAGCAGGGTACACTGAATCCTTGTTCTAGCATTCATCATGAGAGTCTGTTGGATCGCTCTTAGTCTGGCCCTTCACCCAGGACCAGTTTGTCTTAGGTGACCCTACCAGAGGCAAATTGTCCTGGACAACAATGGCTCCTGAGATCATTAGGGTACACAAACCCTCCACCATGACAAGGCGACGATCCATGAGGGGTTTCTTCGTAGGATTACTGGACTCACCCTCAGAGATAGGGTGTGGAACTCAGTCATCCAGGAGAGGCTCAGAGTAGAACCGCTGCTCCTCCACATTGAAAGGAGCCAGTTGAGGTGGTATGGGCATCTGATCAGGATGCCTCCTGGACGCCTCCCACTTGAGGTGTTTCGGGCACATCCCTCTGGGAGGAGACCCCAGGGCAGACCTAGGACTCACTGGAGAGACTATGTCTCCCAGCTGGTCTGGGAACACCTTGGTATCTTCTCTGAAGAGCTGGATCAGGTGACTAGGGAGTGAGAAGTCTGGGCTTCTCTGCTTGAACTGCTGCCTCTGCGACCCGGACCTCTGGAAAAGCAGTAGAAGATGGATGGATGAATGGATGGACATTACTTCAGTCTGCTCTTCTTATTGAAGTGAATGTACAAATTCAAACATACGGCATCATATGTTTGAATTTGTGGCATAGAGGATACCAGGGGAGGATTCCATCTTCAATTCCAGTAATCTGTGTCTTGTTGCTTACTGGTGCTTGTCTGCGATGATTACATATGGTTACTCATTTTTAGTGTAGGTTTGCGCCTGATTAACATTAATACTTTGAACATTTGGTTAGTGAGCCTGCACCTCTCAGGACAGAGAGCATGGGTGTTGCTGTGACTATGGTCACATGACTACCAGAAGTCTATACATCTTTCGTACTCAGACAGGCACCAGCAAGCACCAAGATGCTGAGAGATCACTGGAATTGAAAATGGAATTGATCAATTCTACTTGCACAGATGGCTCAATTACAATTCTGCTTATTTGCCTTCAATTCCACTTCCATTATGAATTGACCCCAACCCTGGTTCAACTGCACTCAGACTTAAAGTAATTGATACTGCCAAGTGCAATGGCTCCGTCTAATTTTAGGGGCTAGGCACATTTGGTGATTGTTCAAGCCAAGTAGATGCAGGTTTCTGGTGTCCGAACTCTGTTTAGCAGTGGTCAAATAGAAATGTACTGTATGTAAAGAGATCACATATGTGGGGAAAAAATGCCTATTCAGCTTAGGTTTTCTGAAGTGATTATGATATTTTTATTACTTGGCTTTGTGCACTGTTACTCATCATTACTTCCACCAGAGGAGTTATGTTTTTAGTGTGTCTTGTCTGTTATCAGGATTACACAAAAACTACTGACTGAGTTTCAATCAAAAATTAGTGGTGGGTAAGCCTGGGCATTGCGACCCATTAGATTTTGGAGCTTTTCAACTAAAAGGTCTTTTATATTCTTTTACATTATGAGATTGGGCACTTTTTTTTATCTTTCTGAATAATTTCCCAGAGAACTTAACTGAAAAAAATCAGTAGCTAAAAATTGCATGTGTTGAATATGATGTGCATGCAGATATTAATTTGGATCAAACACCTAAATCTTGGCAGGGGTATGTGCTCTCTGAACAGTAATTGTCGATAGGAAATCAGGATCGGAGACAAACAATGAAGTCTGCAGTCACTCAGACACAGAAATGATGGGTCAGTGTGTCTTGTTCAGTAATGTTTTAATTCTAATACAAATCAGGCAGGAGGCGGTGGTCATCTCAGGGAAGAAACTAGCGCGGCAGATTCGGGACGAAGCCCGAGTTGACTTAGACAAATGGATTTTGGCTGGCCACAGGAGACCCCACCTGAGTGTGATTCTTGTTGGAGACAACCCAGCCAGCCACTCATACGTCCTTAACAAGACACGGGCCACAGCAGATGTTGGTAAGTAGAAGAGGAGGCAAAGTTACATGCATACCTCAGATGTTTGCTAGTGTGCTGGATTTTTTTTTTTTAAACTTTGGACCTCCGACAGGAATATCGAGTGAGACTATTCTCAAACATTCGAGCATCAGTGAGGAGGAGTTGCTGGACTTAATTGACAAACTCAACCAAGACCATCGTGTGGACGGTCTGCTGGTCCAGCTGCCTCTGCCAGGTAATAGAAAACTGAGGAAGTGAGATGAACATGTGCATTTAGTGATATTTCATCCAAGTGTATTTATGTTTGTGGCAATGCCTGTCTGAGAGCAGAACACTGTTCCCTTTAAGATTTTCTTTATCTCGGCCATACAGCTCTGCCTGTAAACAGCAGCTCCACCCTGAGTCCTTGCTGTATTTTAGTTCTTAAAGCAACCGGTCAGAAAATGGGGAGTGTTTCCTTAATAGTATGTAACATTAGTCCAGTAGATGCCAAGAATAATATTAGCCATGTTTACATGGACACAAGTAACCCGATTAAAAGCCTGATCGGAATAAAAATGCTTCATGTAAACACACCAATCTCAATATTCTGACTCGATCCCACTCATTCAGATCAAAATTTCCTTCCGATTAACCACGGTTACATGGACAAAATTTCTTCAATCTGATTACAATTCAGATCATAACTTTACTGTTTACATGGATCCTGAAAAAGTTGATCCGATTAGGAAGTGCGTTTCCATGTGTCACACGTTTGAACAGACTAAATCATTTTGACATGCGCACGTTGACATTTCGACATTCCAAAAATGGTAGAAGAAGCAGCTTCCGGTGTTAGCAAGCCGCGCTTTGTGTCTCTTTTTTTGAAGTGGACCTGTATTGTTATTCAGACTGTACTTTTGCTTCTGCTGGTCTCCGTAATGAAGCAACAAGTCCAGCAGTACAGACTTCTGCATATGACGAACAGAGGGAGACAGCAGGACGATACAGACCAGTTTTGTTTTATTCCGGCTAGGTCTTCTGCTAGCTGCTGTAAAGGTGGAAATACGTCACATCGGTGTGTGGCTGACGTACAGACATGCGCAGTAAACATATTTTCTGCCCAACCTTCGGAATAAGTGTTTTCACGTGCCCCATTCGGATTAACAATCGGCATAACCCACCCATCTCAATCGGAATTAAATTTTGATCCAAATGAGCGTGATCAGGTCAGAATATTCAGATTGGCGTATTTACATGAAGCATTTTTATTCCGATCAGTCTTTTAATCCAATTACTTGTGTCCATGTAAACATGGTCAATGAGACAGGTGGGTTATGCCAATTGTCAATCTGATGGGTGCGCATATAAACACTTATTCCGAAGTTTGGGTAGAAAATATGTTTACTGCACATGTCTGTACATCAGCCACACGTCGACATGACGTATTTCCACATTTACAGCAGCTAGTGGAAGACATGGCGGGAGTAAAACAGAACTGGTCTGTATCGTCCTGCTGTCTCCCTCTGTTCGTCATATGCATAAGTATGTACTGCTGGACTTGTAGCTTCATTACGGAGACCAGCAGAAGCAAAAGTACAGTCTGAATAACACAATACAGGTCAATTTCAAAAAGAGAAAGACGAAGCGGGGTTTGTTTACATTGGAAGTTGTTTCTTCTACTGTTTCCAGAATGTCTGATAATTGTGCGCATGTCAAAATGATTTAGTCCGTTCAAACATGTGACACATGGAAACGCACGTCCTAATCGGATCAGCTTTTTCAGAATCCATGTAAACAGTGAAGTTCTGATCTGAATTGTAATCAGTTTGAAGAAATTTTGCACATGTAACCATGGCTATTGTTGGGATTTAACTCTGAAATATCCTGAATAAGGCACAGGCTGCAGCAGATGTTAAAGAGACTAACTTCCCCATTCTGTAACACAATGTTTGGATCCAGTCATCTTCACTGTCACTTCTTTCTTTCCTATCAGACCACATCGATGAGCGTACGATCTGTAATGCAGTTTCCCCTGCAAAGGATGTGGATGGCTTCCATGTAGTTAATGTGGGCCGCATGTGCCTAGACCAGTCCACCATGCTTCCTGCCACTCCCTGGGGAGTGTGGGAAATCATCAGCCGCACAGGTTAGGAGAGCCAGCCTCTATTTTATATCCAGGTTAACAATATTTAATAATTTAAATGAACTTTCCTCATGTTTATCTTGCAGGTATTCCTACTTTTGGGAAAAATGTTGTTGTTGCAGGGCGCTCCAAGAATGTGGGCATGCCCATCGCCATGTTGCTGCATACCGACGGTCGCCATGAGAGGCCTGGAGGTATGCTGTGAAGTTTGTGTGCGTGTGGAAATGCATCTCTGAATCAGAAGAGTTGAGATTTGCACACTAACTGTTCTGTTTTGCACAGGTGATGCCACAGTCACCATTTGCCACCGTTACACTCCAAAGGATCAACTTTGCCAACACACTAAAATTGCTGACATCATTGTGGCTGCAGCAGGTTTGTGGCAAAGTTTTCTTCACATTCATCTGACTAAGACTGGAATGTTGTTCAACTATGGGTGTGTTTCTCATCATTACAGGTATTCCCAACCTGATCACTGCAGACATGATCAAAGAAGGGGCAGCTGTGATCGATGTCGGAATAAACAGAGTACAGGACCCAGTCACCGGAAAGAGTCGACTAGTCGGCGATGTGGACTTTGAAGGTATAGCTGGAACTGAAACATGATTGTACCATTGCAGGATTGTTGCTGCCACTGAAGCTGTTGTAGTATATTTGTGTGTGTGTGGGGGGAGGGGGCTTGATAATTACCTCCGCCAGGCCGAAAAGGCCAGGAGGAGGTTATGTTTTTGCCGGAGTTTGTGTGTTTGTCTGTCTGTCTGTCTGTTTGTCTGTTGGTTAGCAAGATAACTCAAAAAGTCTTGGACGGATTTCCATGAAACTTTCAGGCGTTGTTGGAAATGGTACAAGGAAGAACTGATTAAATTTTGGGGGTGATCCGGTTCACCGTCTGGATACAGGAATTTTTTAAAGCATTTTTCAACACTGTGACATACAGCCATTTTCAACATGTGCGCAGGCGCAATAGAGGGCGCTGGTCGACGTGTGTGATGAACACAAACTCCGCCTTCTTCAAAGTTTTAGGCACAAAAGCACACAGAAAACAGGGCTCGCCAGAGTGCCTGTGTTTGCACTACGCTGCAAAAGCTGACACGGGCAGCTGTCTGGCGTCGGATTATTTGGCAGAAATTCCCCGGCCAGCCATAGGGGCTGCGCAAAAACCAGCTCTCTGCCGGGGGAGGCTTCCAAATCCTCTTTTTTCCGCGGACCGCAAACCCAATAAAACCCACGGCAACCATTATCGCACCGTCTTTTGTCCAGCGGCTCCGGAACAGAGAGGAATCCCGGCGCCAGTAATGCTGCACCTGATATGTCTCACTCTAATGCTAAAAGTGACTGCATCAGGGATTTACCACCTTGAATGAATGAATGAATGAATGAATGGCCTGGGCCCGCCGCAAAACCTCACACGGGCAACTGTCCGCCGACGGATTGTTTGGCACAAATTCCCCGGCCAGCCATAGGAGCTGTGCATTTGGCACAAATTCACCGGCCAGCCATAGGCGCTGCGCAAAAACGAGCTCTCTGCCGGCGAAGCCTCTAAATTCTCGTTTGCCGCGGAGCGCAACCCCCCCAAAAAATAATATTGTAGCGAACTCAATATGAGCACCCTACTTGGCTTGCCAAGTGGCTTGACCCTATTGGCGACACAGGTACAGTGCGGGACTCCGGAGCGTGAGTTCGAACCTCCCGGTGGGACGTCGCCATGTCGAGCAGCACGTTACAATATAATATAAAACCCACGGCAACCTGTCTACCCAATTTGCATCTGTCAGTGGACGAGATGGACACAACAGCAACACTTCAGTTTATTACCTCCGCCAAGGAGGCAATGCTTTTACTACTGAACCACTAATCCTATCACTATCAGATTGATTGTCATTGATTAATTGTGTGTTTATTGCACTGTCCCTGTCAAATAAACAAATAATCATTGTGAATCCAATTGCTAGTCATATGTTTACATGCTCAAGGAATCTGAAAACGTACACACAAACACTGTATGGGGGGTAAATTGTGGCGCTTGGCGGAGGTCTGCGCTCTCCGAGTGCTTTTCTAGTTTCATATTAAATTAGCATCAGGGTTATTGAACCTTTCATGTCAATTGTTTTTTTTTTTCTCCCTTATAGTTCACTGACAAGGCTCATAATTAATTAGTAAATGGACATAATATAATAAAGAACAGGCTTATTGTCATTTCACACACACACACACACACACACACAACCAGATTAAATATTGTCCAGTGCAGAAATTGGTGTTTATTTACACAAACCTCTTGAGGGTCACGTGACTCGCACCAACAGCTAATTATCTTGTTAGCTGTATTGGGGGAGTCCTTTACACAGCCATGATTATGTCATCACCACATAGTGATGAGTCTCAGATTGTGTTCTTAAATACAACCTTAACTTGTCCATTTTGTCATCCATTCCCGCTGTAAAATGGTTGATCTGACATGGACAGCCATTAGCAGCTAACACTGATTTAGCTTCGTAGCATTCCCTGCTAATTTCAGTGCACTTTGCTCACTTTTTCTTGGCATATTCAGACGAAATAGTCAATCATCACATACTGTGTGGACAGACACCACATTTCTTTTTGATACAAGCCGTTTTAAGCCACACGAGACGTTTTAAAGGGGCAGTACATGAAAGCGCTCATATACACATGCACACAACAGTGGGGGGGGGGGACAATAAACCGACATGAGCAAGATTACGTCAGTTTTACCTCCCGAACTTCTTTTACTTTGGTTAATCATCCATCCATATGTGTATACTTATTCAAAATATGCTAATAATGCACATATGATCATTGTAACAAGTAGTGCAGCAAACAAATTTCCGAAAACTTGCAACAAGTGACTTTATATCCGTTCATAGTTGGTATGTGTAAGGTTTCATGGATCATAATTTTTAGCAGATCATTTCTTTATCGGACCAATGCTTTACCCTCTCGAGAATCCTCGAGGGTTTGAGGGAGTTTGCCCAGCCAGTCTGCATGTGTTTTGTGGACTTGGAGAAGGTATTCAACCACGTCATTCGTGTTTTGTTTTTTTTGTTTTTTTGTAAGATGTGCTTTGGGAGTATGGGGTATCGGGCTTGTTGCTATGAGCTGTCCGGTCTGTATACGACCATTGTGAGAGTTTGGTTCGCATTGCCAACAGTCAGTCGAACTCGTTTCCAGTGAGAGTTGGACTGCACCAGGGCTGCCCTTTGTCGCCAAGCCTGTCCATAATTTTTATGACCAGGATATCTAGGCCCAGCCAAGGAACAGCGGGTGTCATTTTCGGTGACCACAGGATCTCATCTCTGCCGCTTGCAGATGATGTCGTCCTGTTGGTTTCATCGAGCGATGACCTACAGACCTTACTGAGACAGTTTGCTACTGAGTGTGAAGCAGCTAGGATGAGAATCAGCACCTCCAAATCAGCCCATGGTTTTCAGACGGAAAAGGGTGGATTACCCTCTCCGGGTGTGGGACGAGCTCCTGCCCCAAGTGGAGGAGTTTAAGTATCTTGGGGTCTTATTCACGAGTGAGGGGAGAATGGAGCGGGAGATTGACAGACGGATCAGAGTAGCATCTTCAGTAATGCGGCTGTTGTACCAGTCTGTCATGGTGAAGAGGGAGCTGAGCTCGAAGACAAAGCTGTCGATTTACCAGTAAATCTACGTTCCTACCCTCACCTGTGGTCATGAGCTTTGGGTAATGACCAAAAGAACGAGATCGTGGATACAAGCGGCTGAAATGAGCTTTCTCCATAGGATTGCTGGACTCACATTTAGAGAGGGGGTGAGGAGCTCAGTCATCCGGGAGAGGCTCAGTGTAGAACTGCTGCTCCTCCATATTGAAAGGAGCCAGCTGAGAAGGGGCCTCCTGGACGCCTACCACTTAGTGTTTCAGGCACATCCAACTGGGAGAAGACCACTGGGCAGACCCAGGACACGTTGGAGAGACTGTCCCCCAGCTGTCCTGGGAACGCTTTGGCATTCTCTTAGAAGAGCTGGAGCAGGTGGCTGGGGAGAGGGAAGTCTGGGCTTCTTTGCTTAAACTGCTGCCTCCATGACCCAAACATCCAGAAAACCGGCAGAAGATGAAAGGATGGATACTTGTCTTTAGATGTGATCTAATTATTCATACTTTTGTAATGTACTTAGTAGCTCTCACCACTTCCCCACATTTATATTTTTAAGTAAAAATTTCCTCAGACAAAACAAAAGCAAAGAATCCCCAGCTGTGGCACAGGTGTAGTGTGGCCTGCTACTGATCAGAGGGTCAGGGGTTCGATTCCCACTCTGTCTGCAGTCTGCATGTCAAAGTGTCCTTGAGCAAGACACTGACCCTCCAGTTGCTCCTGGTGGATCAGGCCAGCACCTTGCATGGCAACTCCACCGCAATCAGTGTGTAAATGTGTGTGAATGGGTGGATGGCAGGATCTGTAAAGGGCTTTGGTCATCCAGAGATGAGGAAAAAGTGCTAGATAAGTGAACGCCATTTACCATATTTTAACACTTAATAAATTGTAAGTAGTTAAAAAGCAGTTACACTGGTATTAGGATGTTTGTATTATGCTACTGTTGTTATAACAACAAATGTCTTGACCTGTGGTTGAAACTATGAAAATAATCATTCATTTTTCTTTGTAAAGTTTTATCTTTAGGAACACCTAACTTTCAAAGTATTGAATTGTAATGATCAAATTAAATATGTATCTGATTTGCTATAGCTGTAAAAAAAATTTAATTGCTTCCAGCATAAAACGCATTTTGTGAAACATTAATTTACAGGTCTGGGAATAGATTGCCCCTTCATGCTAATTCTTATTTAAGAAATGAGTTCTGAGGTATTTAAAATGCAAATATGATGACTGATAATTCAGCATTTTTCTTTCCTTTATGAGCCCAACTTTTGACCTCCCTTTTCTGTTTTACTTCCATTATTAGGTTACAGTGATCCCTCGCTACTTCGCGCCTCACCTTTCGCGCCCTCAGTGCATCGCGGATTTTTCAAAAATATTCATCAAAAATTCAAAATTAAGAAAAAATGGGCGGGCACTAGCAGAAGGCAGGGAGACTACATTAGAACATCAGGTATCAACATGGAGAGCCCGCACAACTCAAAATCCACCTCTCTGTTCGCTGTTCTCGTGTTGGCTCGGCTCGGGAATCTCGCAAGCCGATTGGCCGAGATGTTTTACCCAGCTTCTCTCCCTGCCGAGTGCCCACACCCAGCGAAGGAAGACCGCATTCATTGTTCTTTATCGCTCGTGTTGCTTAGTCTCGCCGCATGGAACTTTTCGCTGTTCTCTTGTGCCTTTTTGTGCGAAATAGTCTTCCCGTCGAGCCACTACGCCGCCTCCTGCAGCTTCTCCAGCTCTATCGGAAGCTGCCCTCGACGATCCTGCGCCTCTAGCACCTGACGATGAGGCGTCACCTGAGGAGCAGTAAAGCTCTCATTAACCTGTGCAGTAAATCATCTTCATCTTGAGTTACGTATCTTGTTATAAGAATAAGAGTTCTAAAAACATATTTATGTACACTTTATTTACATCTACGTATGTATGCACACTTACACACACACACACACACACGTATCATATGAGAGAGAGAGTGAGAGAATGAACATGCGTATTATTTATGGGTGACGTCATTAGGGGTGACGCTACTTCGCGGTTTTTCACTTTTCGCGGTCGGTTCTGGAACCCATTAACCGCGATAAGTGAGGGATCACTGTATTTGTATTGATGTTCTTGCATTTCTTTCTTGGGAAATTTTGGTTGCCAGAAAGATTGGTATCTACTAATGTCGAAGCTAATGGCTCCCCATGAATAATAATTTGCAAAGGAGTAATAGGGCCACGTCTAAAAAATAAAGTTTTGCATTTTGAGCGGGGGAAAAAAAAGTCAAAATTTTGAGGAAAAGTCAAGAGTATTTTGAGGGAGAAAAAAAGTTGTGCGCTTGTGAAGAGTGTGCACATGTTGGCCATTGGCAGTTCTGGACATTCTGTCCATGCTTTCTATTGTTTAACCATTTGCACCATTATTATCTTTATCATTTATATTTTTTAAGTTCCCTGTTTTCCAGCACCAGCGTCTGCCCTTGAATGTTTACCTCATCTTTAGCAGCTCATATATGTTTTCCCTGTGGTCTGCTACCTTAGCCTCAGTTGATCATTGTTTATTTTTTCATTATCATATCTCCAGTCATGTTCTGTAGTTTTGTCCTGTGTGTATCTTAGTATCATTCTCTAGCTCCCCGGTGTCCATTGTTTGCACAGCCCTCCCCGCCCTGTCTCCCTCACCTGTAGCTGATCCCCTGTCATCTGTTGGCCTCTGATTAGTCTCATCTGTTTTGTGTTTGGTAATCACCTGTGTCTTTTATTACCCATCTTCATCTGGTGCTGGAACATTGCTTGTACAAGTCATGTACGGGTTGCACCTCTGGCTCCGTTCCCCTTCATCATTTAGTTAAAACCAAGTTTAGCTGTTTGTTTGACAGCTCAGTCTGTCTTCTGTCTTCATCCTGTTTTTTGTGGAAGAAATCCTTGTTTGCTTTTCACCGTACCCACCTTAAGGAGTCAATTTACTGTCTACCGGAGGCAGCCCATGACAGATCCAGATGCCTCCATCCTTTTTGAAGTGGTCAGACTGTAGTGACAACTACACTGACTAGAACAAGATGGAAGTTCTCTGCTTGTTGTCATATTAAACGTATTAGCTCATGTAAACATCTGATTGTTTTAGTTCTGAATATACAGGGCCGTTTCTCCACACTGACTTTTTCTCAATACTCTTTTTACTTCTCGAAATTTTGACTTTTTTCTCAAAATACTAACTTTTTTTTCAAAATTTCAATTTTATTCTCAAAATGCTAAACTTATTTTTTTTTTAAATTTCCAATGTGGCCCTAATACTCCTTAATAAATGATAAAGTAAATAAATGTGCAATGTAAAAAAATGAATTTGACTGGCTGTATGGGCCTGAAGAAGCTAACCATGCAGTCGTTTTCAAACACGTGAACATATACTGGAATTAACTGACAGAATTAAATGAGCCTTGCCAAAGACACCTTGTAAAATGAACTAATTTGACGGTAACTGTCAGGAACTATGGTGGTCATTGGATCATCGCAGTTTCCAAGACAGGTGTAATTTCTTAGAGTAAAAATTTATCACGTGCCTGCTAATATAATGCAAATCATGTATAGAAACCGTAATAAATCAAATATTTACCAAGCCCAAACAGAAAAAAACAATTGATTTTAAATCATGGATAAGAAAACTTGATTTGTATTATTTTCAAATTGATGAAATCAAAAGTTACTCAGAGTACAGCGGTTTGGGAAAGTATTCACAGCGCTTCACTTTTTCCACATTTTATGTTACAGCCTTATTCCAAAATGGATTAAATTCATTTTTTCCTCAAAATTCTACACACAATATTCCATAATGACAACGTGAAAAGTTTGGAGATTTTTGCAACTTTATTAAAAATACTAAGAAATCACATGTACATAAGTATTCACAGCCTTTGCCATGAAGCTCAAAATTGAGCTCAGGTGCATCTTGTTTCCACTGATCATCCTTAAGAGGTTTCTACAGCTTAATTGGAGTCCACCTGTGGTAAATTCAGTTGATTGGACATTATCTGGAAAGGCACACACCTGTCTATATAAGGTCCCACAGTTGACGGTGCATGTTGGAGCACAAACCAAGCATGAAGTCAAAGGAATTGTCTGTAGACCTCCGAGACAGGATTGTCTTGAGGCACAAATCTGGGGAAGGGTACAGAAAAATATGTGGTTTTGAAGGTCCCAGTGAGCACAGTGGCCTCCATCATCTGTAAATGGAAGAAGTTTGGAACCACCAGGACTCTTCCTAGAGCCGGCTGGGTGTCTAAACTGAGCAATCAGGGGAGAAGGGCCTTAGTCAGGGAGGTGACCAAGAACCCGATGGTCACTCTGTCAGAGCTCCAGCATTTCTCTGTGGAGAGAGGAGAACCTTCCAGAAGGACAACCATCTCTGCAGCAATCCACTAATCAGGCCTGTATGGTAGAGTGGCCAGACAGAAGTCACTCATTAGTAAAAGGCACATGGCAGCCCGCCTAGAGTTTGCCAAAAGGCACCTGAAGGACTCTCAGACCATGAGAAACAAAATTCTCTGGTCTGATGAGACAAAGATTGAACTCATTGGTGTGAATGCCAGGCATCATGTTTGGAGGAAACCAGGCACCACTCATCACCAGGCCAATACCATCCCTACAGTGAAGCATGGTGGTGGCAGCATCATGTTGTGGGGATATATTTCAGTGGCAGGAACTGGGAACCTAGTCAGGATGGAGGAAAAGATGAATGCAGCAATGTACAGAGACATCCTGGATGAAAACCTGCTCCAGAGCGCTCTTGACTTCAGACTGGGGTGACGGTTCATCTTTCAGCAGGACAGCGACTTTAAGCACACAGCCAAGATATCAAAGGAGTGGCTTCAGGACAACTCTGTGAATGTCCTTAAGTGGCCCAGCCAGAGCCCAGGCTTGAATCCAATTGAACATCTCTGGAGAGATCTGAGAATGGCTGTGCACTGACGCTTCCCATCCAACCTGATGGAGCTTGAGAGGTGCTGCAAAGAGGAATGGGCCAAACTGCCCAAAGATGGGTGTGCCAAGCTTGTGGCATCATATTCAAAAAGACTTGAGGCTGTAATTGCTGTCAAAGGTGCATCAACAAAGTACTGAGCAAAGGCTGTGAATACTTATGTACATGTGATTTCTTAGTTTTTATTTTTAATTAATTTGCAAAAATCTTTAAACTTTTTTCATATTGTCATTATGGGGTATTATGTGTAGAATTTTGAGGAAAAAAATGAATTTAATCCATTTTGGATTAAGGCTGTAACATAACAAAATGTGAAAGTGAAGCGCTGTGAATACTTTCTGGACGCACTGTACAGCCAAATGCAATAGTACAAAATCACAAGTTTTTCTTGAAAAATTTACTCGAGTAAAAAGTATTCTGCAACAAAGTACCTTTTTTTTTTTTTTTTTTTTTTTTTTTAAATGTACTTGTGTAAATGTAACTCACTCCTACCCAACTTTGGAGAGCACACAGAAACAAAAACAGGCTAGCATGTGTTAACTGGGTCCAAGAGAAACTATCTGGAGCTAATGGATGCTAAAAATGTACCATCAATTTTCTAGAGCCATCTAGGATGCTAGCTGTAGTGGTCATGAAATTAAACCAGACTGTTTTTTGATGCCGTGTGAAGCACGAGTATAATAAACTGAGGAATAGCCAGTGCTTATGTCACTGCTAAAGAGATAAATGGGGTGTAACAACTCATGTCATTTATAACTTTATACTTTCTTTCCACCTTCAGGTGTGAGACAGAAGGCAGGATTCATCACCCCAGTGCCTGGAGGTGTTGGACCCATGACTGTAGCCATGCTCATGAAGAACACCATCAAAGCAGCACAGAACGTCCTGCTGTGTCCCCCAGAGAGGATCCGCATGGCTGCGGCGTCCTAATGGTGCCAGCCCAGGTTTCATTGATGACACATTCCTACACTTACCCCCCCCCCCCCCCCCCAATTATTTACATGGAGCGACCCAACGAGCTCCCCTTGCACATGGACTGGAAAGATGATAGCCTAAAGGATCTCTTTCTGCTGACATCTTAAACCTCTCCTAATTTCAACTACAGCCATAATTAGACTGTTACATTCACTTATGCAGCAGCATGTTCACTGTAACTGGATTTTCAGTATTTATCATTTGCAGTGTACTAGATTTTAAAGATTCTAAGAAGATTGTTTTATTTATTGCTACAGTGACACAATATAAAACATGGATTCAGTGTGGATGAAGGCGGATGGAAGAATTTTACTCAAAGCAGTCAAAGCAGAGTGACCTGATGCTTGTCTGCTGTTACTTCAGTTAGTTCAGCCTTTTGTACTGATCACTGAAGAGTGATAAGGGCTAACATCAGGAGCAACTATATATACACATCCATATCCAAGCTTTAAAGATTCACACTTGCCTTTGAGAAAAACATTTGAAATAAAACGTACAACCATCCTCTCATTGTTTTCTTTTCACACAAACGATGTCCGATTATATCAGAACCTGATGTCTGACTCATATTGAGCCCTCTTGGTCACAGACTGGGACAGATATTTATGACATAAAGGCTTGATTTTACCTGCTATTGAAACCTGATAGTCTTTTTTTAAATGCTGTACTTAATTCAACCTGAGGAAAATCTAAGTTGATCCATTTCTAAAGCCACACTATGAGGTTCTCTGAATTGCCTATTGTTAGTCACTGGCAGTAAAAAAAAAAAAAAATAGAAGCATTTGAGATTAGTCACACTGGACTGGAAAGTTTTTGACGATGCAGCAAAAAAAAAATCCCTATATCTTTGTAAGAATTGGTTGTCCACAACATCTCAAATGAAGCTGAACTATCTACTGAAGAGTAAACAATATTACAAAACACAGGCCTGATAACTGACAGGAGAACACATCTTCTCAGGTGTGCTGGAGGCCATTGTCTTCTGACTGAACGGTGGAGCTTTAACATCACCTATTGGTCTGTTCCAGAATGGACCATGCCACTTTTACAACAGTTAAGTAATTGAGTATAAATATACAGTGGTGTGAAAAAGTGTTTGCTCCCTTCCTGATTTATCATTTTTTTTGTATGTTTGTCACACTTAAATGTTTCCCATCAAACAAATTTAAATATTAGACAAAGATAACACAAGTAAACACAAAAGACAGTTTTTAAATTAAGGTGTTTATTATTAAGGGGGAAAAAAATCAAACCTACATGGCCCTGTGTGAAAAAGTGATTGCCCCCTAAACCTAATAACTGGTTGGGCCACCCTTAGCAGCAACAACTGCAATCAAGTGTTTGCGATAACTGGCAATGAGTCTTTTACAACGCTGTGGAGGAATTTTGGCCCACTTATCTTTGCAGAATTGTTGTAATTCAGCCACACTGGAGGGTTTTTGGGCATTAACCGCTTTTTTAAGGTCATGCCAAAGCATCTCAATCGGATTCAGGTCAGGACTTTGACTAGGCCACTCCAAAGTCTTAAATTTGTTTTTCTTAAGCCATTCAGAGGTGGATTTGCTGGTGTTTTGGATCATTGTCCTGTTACAGAACCCAAGTTTGCTTCAGCTTGAGGTCACAAACCGATGGCCGGATGTTCTCCTTCAGGACTTTTTGGTAGACAGCAGAATTCATGGTTCCATTTAGCACAGAAAGTCTTCCAGGTCCTGAAGCAGCAAAACAGCCCCAGACCATCACACTACCACCACCATATTTTACTGTTGGTATGATGTTCCTTTTCTGAAAGGCTGTTACTTTTATGCCGGATGTAATGGGACACGCACCTTCCTAAAAGTTCAACATTTGTCTCATCAGTCCACAGAGCATTTTCCCAAAAGTCTTGGATTGTCAAGATGTTTTCTGGCAAAACTGAGATGAGCCTTTGTTCTTTTTGCTCAGCAGGGGTTTTTGTCTTGGAACTCTGCCATGCAGGCCATTTTTGCCCAGTCTCTTTCTTATGGTGGAGTCTTGAACACTGACCTTAACTGAGGCAAGTGAGGCCTGCAGTTCTTTGGATGTTGTTGTGGGGTCTTTTGTGACCTCTTGGATGAGTTGTTGCTGTGCTCTTGGTATAATTTTGGTTGGCCGGCCACTCCTAGGAAGGTTCACCACTGTTCCATGTTTTCACCATTTGTGGATAATGGCTCTTACTGTGGTTTGCTGGAGTCCCAAAGCTTTAGAAATGGCTTTATAACCTTTTCCAGACTGATAGATTTGTTCCTGAATTTCTTTTGATCGCAGCATGATGTCTAGCGTTTGATGATGTTTTGGTCGACTTCACTTTGTCAGGCAGGTCCTATGTAAGTGATTTCTTGATTGAGAACAGGTGTGGCAGTAATCAGGCCTGGGTGTGGCTAAAGAAATTGAACTCCGCTTTCCACAGATGTGACAAACCAGAGTTAATTTATGTTTTAACAGGGGGGACAATGACTTTTTCACACAGGGCCATGTAGGTTTGGATTTTATTTACCCTTAATAATAAACACCTTCATTTAAAAACTGCATTTTGTGTTTACTTGTGTTATCTTTGTCTAATATTTAAACTTGTTTGATCTGACACATTTAAGTGTGACAAACGTACAAAAAAAAATGATAAATCAGGAAGGGGGCAAACACTTTTTCACATGTATGTGTGTCAGGATTGTTCATATTAACAGTTTAACAGGTATATCACTAACAAGATTAGGATAACAAATCTTCCCCACCTTTAAGTCAACAATTAGATACTTAACTCTGCAATACACCGACATTACATTTAAATTACAGTGATCTGGAAAAGGAGTTTGATTTTTTTTTTTTTAACTAGGAAGAGACATCCAGTGAGACTGGAGTACGTTGTTCTATTCCTTGGTATGACCTCAGGCTAGCAAACAAAGTCTTTAAGATAAGCAGGCAAATGCGTGTCCCGTGCTGAGTGTTGCACTGCTGATGCAACAGGTGGGTCTGCCTGGGCTTGGGATATCGGCTCCAAGGCCCTATCTTGCAATGTTCCAGAAAGTTAAAAAGTAATCCAGAATCCACATCCTGACCTGAATCACCTCCAAAATCTAATAGGTTCATCCGTAGCCTAAGGGCCACTTCTGGTGAAAATTTCAACAAAATCCATCCTGCAGTTTTTGAGTAATTCTGCTAATAGGCAAACCACAATGACCACACAACTTCCTTGGCAGAGGTAAAAATGGCTACTTTCCCCATCTTGCAACAGTTATATTTGTCATCTGTATTTCATAAACTTATGAAACTGACAAGTTCATGCACATTTTTCTTGTTCAGTTGTTCCTTCTTGTGTACACAGTGACAGGGTTTACAGGTCCAGGCTACATACATAATGTGAAAAAAAAAAAGTCATGCAGTTAGCTCAGACTCACCCTATTCCAACATTAAAAGTAGAATATGCAATATTTTTCTCTTTCAAATATTCCAGAAATACCTAAAAAATATAATTGCAGCATAAAGAAACATCTCTTTTGCTGGCATGCCAAATATGATTATTTATGATATTGCAGTTATGAATTCATTTATGATGTTTGGCAGACTGATAAAGTGATAAATACCATACTACACCAGCAGGGCCAGTATAGAGCCAGTTTTCATCTCGCAGTCAAAAATCCTGGTTTAACCTTAGTTAATTTGTAGAGTAGGGCAGAACATGTTTTGATACCAGTTAATTACTGGTTCACTTGGAGTAGGCGAACTTGAAGAAGTCATCATGGGTCATCAGTAAAAACAACAAAAAACTTGATCAAATTCACATCAGCCTAATGTATGATGGATGGTTCATTACTACCATCGGGTGTTTCCAGTTATCACCTGCAATTTCTGCATAATCCACCTTTAAATAAAATATTTTAGGTCAAATATGACCATGCCATTAATAATAAAATCAGTTTAATTATTTTAAGAGAGAGTGCTTTGGAAAGTTTTTAGTATTCAGATCAAAATATTACTAATGTGGTAATTGCTGAGAAAATAAAAATGACAGTCATGTGAATACATTGGGGTATAATCATAAATATCCAGTCATTTATCTAGAAATATTTTTAAAAAAAATAACACACAGCATTGGAAGTGGATTAAAAGCTGTTTGTTTTGGGTCATTGTCATATTGAGCCATTGGCAACATGGTGGGTAGTGGTTAGCACTATTGCCTCACAGTAAGAAGGTTGTGGGTTCAAAGCCAGCAGGGCCTACCTGTTTGGAGTTTACATGTTCTCCCCATACTTGTGTGAGTTTACACTGTTTCCCCCCCACATTCAAAAAACACGCAACATAGGTCAGTTGGCGACTCTGAAGCAGTGGTGCCCAACCATGTGCCACGGTGGCTCAAGACCCTGGCCTGCAGATTTTGGTTTTACCTCCAAATAGTGTCTTCAAGTGATTTCACAGATTTCCTTCCCAGTGATCGCTGGTCTGGGAAACACCTGCTGATGAAGCTGGGTGGAAAAGGACATCTGCGGGGTCTCGGGCCACCGCGGGACAGGGTTGGGGACCACTGCTCTAAAGCGCCTCGCTGTGAATGATGAAGGGATTGGCACAGCACCATGGCTGCCTCATTCAGGTGGATGTCATTGAATTTCCCTCTGTAAATTGAAAATTGCCTTTTGCCCTGAAATTCCATCTCACAATATTATCACACATTAGTTACTGGCTATGGCTGTGTTGTGAGACATGTATATGTTGGACACTGCATATGTGATTTAACCTCACGATGAAGGAGAGCCAGCCCCCTGCGGTGCGGAGCCACAGAGCCTGGACCCCCTGCGGAGGACAGGGGACAGAAGACTTCCTGACCACTGAGGCTCGAGAGGAGAGAAGGGGGAGTTATGTAAATAAAAGGCTAATGAATGTGAATAAAGAGATTTTGATATAGATGTGTGATTTCCCCCGCGAGGGAAATGGTTTGATGTGAGAATGTTTAAATGAGAGAACTTTGGTGTGTTCATCCTCTTTGTTTGCTGCTCAGGAATGAGAGCAGACAGTGGAATGGTTACTTGAAATAAACTGAAATTAAAGGCAATTCGGTTTCGTTATTCAAGTCTCCCCACATTGGTGACTGACGACGTTGAGAATGAACGAAGAAATTCTCAGGGTCCCGGACTCACAGCGCTCAGAGCTGGCAAGCGCAGTGGCCGTTAAGCTGCCTGATTTCTGGCAGGATAACCCACGGTCGTGGTTTCTGCAAGCAGAGTCGCAGTTCGCGCTCGCAGGAGTAACGGTGGATGACACTAAGTTCCACCATGTCATCGCTAAACTGGACAACAGCACAGCTCGGTGCGTGCAGAGCTTGGTGGAGCAGCCACCCGCGACCGACAGGTACGGCAAGCTGAAATCCACCCTCATCAAGTTTTTCACCCCCTCGGCTGAAGTGAGGGCGAGGAGGATCCTGTCTTTGCTAGACCAAGGTGGACACAGGCCGAGCGCCCTGATGGAGGAGATGATACAGCTGAGAGGGTTGGACAACGATGATTTCATTTTTCAGTTCATCTTCCTCTCCAACCTCCCGGCGCATGCGAGAAGCATGCTGGCCGGCAAAAAGTGTCACACCCTGGAGGAGTTCCGGGAGCTGGCCCAGGAGGCAGATGGGATCCTGGACGCCTGCGGCGGGCAAGCAACCACAGCGGCAACCCGAGACAGCGGGGAGCCAGAGGCGGCAGAACCAGACTGGCCGACGACGGCGGCAGCACGGCCGCGACGAGGTGGAGCCAATAGCCCGGCGGCAGAGGCGCGGACACGACACAGCGGAGGAGAAGATCTCTGCTTTTACCATCGGAGGTTCGCAGAGAAGGCACGCAGGTGTGTGCCGCCCTGCATCTTCAGGAGTTCGGGAAACGGCAAGACCGGGGGTCGCTAGCAGCTTCGACCCTCGGAGAACGCAGCAAGCTGCTCTACATCACGGATGCGCGCTCCGGACGAGAGTTCCTCATCGACACCGGAGCACAAGTGAGCTTCATCACCCCAACATACGCGGACCGGGTGGCTGGACCCCACGGTAGCGGAGCTACAGCGGCAAATGGCTCGAACATCAACACCTACGGGAGAAGGACCTTGCCTTTGTGCTTACATGGCCGCACATATGAATGGACTTTTGTAATAGCGGCGGTGAGTTTCAACATGTTGGGCGCGGATTTTTTGTGTTCACACAATCTGTTAGTTGATCTTGCTAATAGACGGCTGGTAAATGCACTCTCTTTTTACTCTCTCCCCTGTTCAGCTCGAGTGTCCCCGCCACCAGTACAGACCCACGTCGCTACAGCAGGTGGTAAGTTTCACACACTCCTCACCCAATTTCCAGCGCTCACTGTGCCCACTTTTTCAGCGACGGTCGCGAAGCACGGGGTGAAACACTTTATCCCCACGTCTGGTCCTCCCGTGTTTGCAAAAGCTCGGCGCTTGGATGCAGTTAAGCTCGCCATTGCGCGCGAGGAGTTCGCCAGCCTGGAGAGGCTGGGCATCGTTCGTAGGTCGAAGAGCTCGTGGGCTTCGCCGCTGCACATGGTACCGAAAGCCGATGGCTCCTGGAGACCGTGCGGGGATTACCGCAGGCTAAACAACGCTACGGCGCACGATCGTTATCCCATCCCGCACATTCAGGATTTTTCGGTGCACCTGGCGGGGGCGCGCATTTTTTCAAAGATTGATCTAGTTCGCGGCTATCACCAAGTCCCAGTCCAACCGGAGGACATTCCTAAAACAGCGGTAATAACCCCGTTCGGACTTTTCGAATTTTTACGCATGCCGTTTGGTCTCAAAGGGGCGGCGCAAACATTTCAGCGGATGATGGATGCCATGTTACGCGATCTCCCTTTCGTGTTTGTGTACCTCGACGACATTTTGGTCGCGAGTACTTCAGAGGACGAACACGAAACGCACCTCACAGCAGTTTTTAGGAGGCTGGGAGAGCACGGCTTAATAGTTAACCCAGCCAAGTGCCAGTTCGGCGTCGAGCGGATTGATTTTTTGGGTCACCGCGTCTCCCCGGAGGGAGCGGTTCCGTTACCAGAGAAAGTACGCGCGGTAGCGGATTTTCCCCGTCCACAAACGGTCAAATCACTACAGGAATTCTTGGGGATGGTGAATTTTTATAACCGATTCCTGCCCCACGCAGCTCAAATCATGCAACCGTTATATGCCGCGCTCAAAAACCAAGTGGCAAGTGTTTACAAACCGGTATGCCTCCCCTGATCTGCGACATGTCGACGGGGCGCCCGCGTCCAGTGGTTCCGGCCACGTGGCGCCGCCGTGTTTTTGACTCGGTCCACTCACTGGCGCACCCGGGGGTGCGCGCGTCGGTGAAACTAGTGGCGGAAAAGTTTGTTTGGCCGTGCCTGCGCAAGCACGTGAAGGAATGGGCAAAAACCTGCATTTCCTGTCAACGGGCCAAAATTCACAGGCACACAAGAGCCCCGTTAGAACCGTTCCGCATTCCGGCCAGAAGGTTCGACCATGTGCACGTCGACCTTGTGGGCCCCCTACCGGCATCACAGGGGTTCACGTATCTTGTGACAATGGTGGACCGCACCACACGTTGGCCGGAAGTGGTCCCACTTGCAACGACCACGGCCGCGGAGGTGGCTCGCGTTTTTTTAACGGCTTGGGTGGCGCGCTTCGGGGTTCCGTCGGACATTACGTCCGATAGAGGACCGCAATTCATCTCTGAGCTGTGGTCAGCGATGGCCAACGGCTTAGGAGCCAAAATTCACCGCACTACGGCTTACCACCCTCAGGCCAATGGTTTATGCGAGCGTTTTCATAGGTCTTTGAAGGCAGCACTCAGAGCGTCGCTCACGGATGCAGATTGGGTGAATAAACTGCCATGGGTTTTATTAGGGTTGCGTTCTGCGCCTAAAGAGGACTTAGATGCCTCCCCAGCGGAGCTGGTATTCGCACAAACTCTGAGGCTGCCGGGCGAGTTTTTACCAGAGCACCCAGAGCCCCCACCTCTCTCTGCTCTGGGACCGTTAGTCGGCACGGGAGCAGACACGCTCCCGGGTCCGGTTCATCACGCTTTTCCACGAGTTTTCGTCCCCAAGGCTTTGAAAAATGTCGACTTCGTTTTTGTCAGGCGCGAAGCCCTAAAAGCAACGCTCAAACCACCTTACGAAGGGCCATTTCGAGTGCTGGAGGCAGGTGATAAGCAATTTGTGCTAGATTTTGGAGACAGAAAGGAGACAGTCAGTATTGACAGACTAAAACCTGCTTTTGTCATGAAGGACGTGTCTGTACCGGTCGCAGTGGCGCCTCGACGAGGCAGGCCCCCGCAAAGGGCAATTAATCACTCTCTTCCTCAGTCAACAGAGCTGAAGCAGAAAGGCGCCGCAGGCAAGGCGGGGCCAACTCACAGCAGATTCGGCAGACGGCTGAAGCCCAAGCGGCGCACAGACTGAATGTTGGTGTTGATTATTCAGTAGTGAGTAAGGTGCTATTAAATTTTAGGAATTAGTCTGTTCTTCATCGTTTGGGGGGGGGGGTTATATGGCTGTGTTGTGAGACATGTATATGTTGGACACTGCATATGTGATTTAACCTCACGATGAAGGAGAGCCAGCCCCCTGCGGTGCGGAGCCACAGAGCCTGGACCCCCTGCGGAGGACAGGGGACAGAAGACTTCCTGACCACTGAGGCTCGAGAGGAGAGAAGGGGGAGTTATGTAAATAAAAGGCTAATGAATGTGAATAAAGAGATTTTGATATAGATGTGTGATTTCCCCCGCGAGGGAAATGGTTTGATGTGAGAATGTTTAAATGAGAGAACTTTGGTGTGTTCATCCTCTTTGTTCGCTGCTCAGGAATGAGAGCAGACAGTGGAATGGTTACTTGAAATAAACTGAAATTAAAGGCAATTCGGTTTCGTTATTCAAGTCTCCCCACACTGGCTGTTAATATGGTTGAAATGGAGATCAGATATACTATATGTGCCTATATGGTAATAAATACAGATTTCCAAGGGGTGTCTTAATTTCTGTTTTCATTCTTAAAGCAAAAGAAAAGCTTTTTTTTTTTTTTTTTTCCAAAGCACATAAAAGCACATTTCTATTACATTTCTTTTTTTTTTCCACAATATCTTTATTGAACCTTTTTTTTTTTTTAAACAAACATGATACAAACAATCAAACACTAACACTAAAGTACTACAAAAAAAAAAAAAATGCACTAAAAACACCAACAACCACCAACAAAATCAAGTCTTCAACAATGCTCCTCTGTTTAGTCTAGACAATCCAATACATAAGTATACATATTATGTTCACCAGTTTGGAATTTACAAGGTCCACACACATCATTCACCTTCTTCTTCAAGAGTTGTGTTTAAATTTTTTACATAATCAATAAAAGGTCTCCATATATTCTCAAACACAATTTCCTTTGATTTCAGTATATATGTTATTCTTTCTAATGGAAGGTTTGTTAACATCTGTCTTAACCACTGAGTCACATCTGGTCTATGAGTCTTTTTCCATAATAGTGCAATACATTTTTTGGCATTAAGCAAACTGAGGTCTATGAATGTTCTTTCACTTTTATTAAAATTATGCTTTTCTGGGTACAGACCCAACAAAAACAGTTTAGGATTCAATATGATTTGTTTTGAGATTATTTTTTCAATTGTTACCCTCACCTCTTCCCAAAACATTCTTATTAATCTACATTCCCATAAACAATGAAATAGGGTTCCTTTACTTTCCATGCATTTTGTGCATGTATCTGGTATATTCTTGTTGTATCTATTTAACTCCTCCGGTGTAACATACATCCGCATTAACCATTTGAAATGTATCAATTTAAGGCGTACATTTATTGATTTGGTTTGAGCTTCTGTACAAGCCAATTCCCATTGTTCCTCTGAAATTTCAGTTTGCAGATCTTCTTTCCAGTAGTTTAATCTTTTCAGTGAATTTTCACTTGAAGATAGTGTCAATGAATTATAAAACTCTGAAATAATACCCTTTCTTTTACTATCTTTCATCATCATTTTTTCCAAGGATGAATAAATAGGTCGAGTGAGAGCTTTATTTTGATTTGATCGAATAAAGTTTCTAAGTTGAAGATATTTAAAAAAATGTGTTCTATTGAGATTAAATTTGATCCTCAGCTCTTCAAAAGACATTATGTTATCTGCACATGGCAAATATAAATCCTGAATCTTTTGTATCCCTTTTAAATTCCATACTTTAAATACAGCGTCCGCTCTCCCTGGTTTAAAATATTGATTACCCCATATTGGACTAAATTGTGACAATAACTGTGGTTCTTTTAAATAGTTTTTAGCTTCACACCATATTTTGATCATATGCTTTACAAATGGATTTTTAACTTGTTTTTGTAATTTTTTTGCTGAATCTGAGTATATGAATATGGGAAGAGGTAAAGGTAAATTGTATGATTCCATTTCAGTCCAGTGAGGGAGATCATTTGATGAAAAATAATATGTCATAGACCTCAGTTGTGCCGACCAATAATACAACATAAAATTTGGACATTTCAGACCTCCACGATCAAATGGTAAATATAATAAAGACAGATGTAATCTAGCCCTCCTGTTGTTCCATATAAATTCCACTAACTTTTTTTTTATTCTTGAGAATAGATCTAAAGGTGGTGGTAAGGGAATGTATTGAAATAAATAAAGTATTTTAGGTAAAATATTACTTTTAAGTATATTGATTCTCCCAATCATCGACATTGGTAGTGACATCCATCTCTGAGTTAACTCACTGATATCTGACATTAAGGCTTCATAGTTGACACTGGCGACTGATTCTAGCTTAGGCATAATTTGGATTCCTAAATATTTAAACTGATTTACAACATTGAATTGATTTACCTCAGGGGCTGGGTAATTTCTCTGGGTCTCATTTAGCATTAATATTGAAGATTTAGTTTTATTTATTTTATATCCTGATATTTCCCCAAAATTCTTTATTAAATTCAACAAGGTTGGAATTGATTTTTTTAGATTCGACATAAACAAAATTATATCATCGGCGTACAGGGAGATTTTATGTTCTGTTGGTCCAACTTTAATTCCATATATTTGTGAATGTAAACGTATCGCTATCGCTAAAGGTTCAATTGCCATAGTAAACAGTAAAGGTGAAAGTGGACAGCCTTGTCGACATCCTCTATTGATTTTTATTGGTTTTGAAATATTGTTATTTGTTAGGATTTCTGCTGTAGCATTATTGTATATTATTTGAACCCATTTTATGAAATTATTTCCAAGTCCAAACCTTTGTAGGACTTCAAAAAGAAAGGGCCATTCAACTCTATCAAAGGCCTTTTCGGCGTCCAATGATAGGAGAGCTGTATCCGGTGCTTCTTTATTAAAATAAATAATATTAAATAGTCTTCTTACATTATGGAAGCCTTGTCTACCCTTTATAAAGCCATTCTGATCTCGATTAATAATATTTGGTAAAATTTCTTGTATTCGTCTTGCTAAAATTTTACAGATTATCTTAAGGTCGGCGTTTAATAGGCTTATTGGTCTCATATTTTCACATTTATTAGAGGGCTTACCTGGTTTTGGCAGCAGTATAATTAAGGCATTATTTATGTATGATGGTAAATTATTATTTTGAAATGCTTCTAAAACCATTTCCAAAAAAGGTTTTAATTTATTCTTAAATTTTTTATAAAGGTCAACTGGAAGACCATCTGGTCCTGCACTTTTTCCTGATTTCATATTATCAATGGCTAGCCCAACTTCTTCTTGACTAATTTTAGACTCCAATATCTCCCTGTTTTCATTTGGTATACACGGTATAGATAGTTCGTTCAAAAACCCATTTAGTTTTGTTAAATCAGATTCATTTTTGGTATCATATAATTTTTCATAGTAATCTCTAAAGGCTCTGTTAATTTCTAAAGGATCTATAACTACCTGTCCATTACTTATAATACTGGTAATTGGTGTTTTAATTTCTAATTGTTTAATCTGCCATGCTAATAATTTTCCTGATTTTTCACCTTGTTCATAAAAAGATTGTTTCAATCTTAGAAGACTCGAGGCAGCTCTATTCGCTGATTTTTTGTCGTATTCAGCTCTCAAAATCAGTAATTCATTTCCATTACATTTCTGAAAGGAAGATGGGAACTAGGAACGTTTATTGTCTAGATTCTGGGGGAAGGAAATCATCGACGAACATCCTTACGTATCTACAGCTGTTTACTTTCGGTGCGATCTTTTCATAGGTCTTATCTCGGTAATGGATCGTAGTCGATCACCCAAAAGATCTGGCAGAGAGAAGAAGAAACGGAAACGGTCGCCCTCATCTTCCTCCGCTTCCTCCTCCAGCAGAAGTCGGAGCAGAAAGAAGGAAACACACAGGAGCCAAGGTCGGACTTTGGAAACAAGGAAAATAAAATTAAAGTATTCTTATTTAAACCACCTTCCCTCTTCTCCCCCCAGATGATAAAACACACAGGAAGAAGCAGAGAAGACGCTCCTCGTCTTCATCTTCGTCCACCTCTTCTTCTTCATCTTCGTCCAGCGGCGAGAAGACAAAGAAGAAAAGTAAAGCCAAGAAAAGAAAGCAGAAGAAGCAGCAGCAGAAGAAGAAAAAGCTGAAGAAACAGAGGAAAGAGAAAAAGAAGAAGAAAAAGATGAAGAAGACGGAGGTGCAGCTTCCTCCTGCTTCAGCAGAGAAGCTTCCGTCCTACCTGGAAGTGTGGCAGACTGATGAAGGAGCGGTGGAGCTGGGACCTGGTGGGATGTCACGTTCTCTGTGCTCATTTTTAATCACAAGAGTTTCCCAGAACACAGTTTAAAATATTCCCTCTCCATCATGTCCTGGCTGTTTGTGCAGCCTTTTCATCCTTTGTTTTTAAACACCCCTCAAATCTTCTGATTGGCTGCACCTCACAAAGCTACAGGTGCGTCTCAGTAAATTAGAATGTCATCGAAAAGTTGATTTATTTCAGTAGTTCAATACAAAAAAAGGAGCCCAGCTTGCTTTGATAGCAGCCTTCAGCTCGTCTGTGTTGTTGCGTCTGGTGTCTCTCATTTTCCTCTTGACAATACTCCACAGATTCTCTGTGGGGTTTAGGTCAGCAGATGACCTCTTCTCAGATGAAAGTAAATTTAGCATTTCATTTGGAAATCAAGGTCCCGGAGTTTGGAGGAAGAGCGGAGAGGCACAGAATCCAAGCTGCTTGAGGTCCAGTGTGAAGTTTCCACAGTCGGTGATGATCTGGGGAGCCATGTCATCTGCTGGTGTTGGTCCACTGTGCTTTATCAAGTCCAAAGTCAGCGCAGTCGTCTACCAGGAAATTTTAGAGCACTTCATGCTTCCCTCTGCTGACAAGCTTTATGGAGATGCTGATTTCTTTTTCCAGTAGGACTTGGCACCTGCCCACACTGCCAAAAGTACCAATACCTGGTTTATTGACCATAGTACCACTGTGCTTGATTGGCCAGCAAACTCTCCTGACCTAAACCCCACAGAGAATCTATGAGTTATTGTCAAGAGGAAGATGAAAGACACCAGACGCAACAATGCAGACGAGCTGAAGGTCACTATCAAAGCAACCTGGGCCTTCATAACACCTCAGCAGTACCACAGGCTGATCACCTTCATGCTACGCCGCACCGATGCAGTAATTCATGCAAAAAGGAGCCCCGACCAAGTACTGAGTGTGTACATGGACATACTTTTCAGTCAATAAATCAACTTTTTGATGACATTCTAATTTATTGAGATGCACTTGTATGTGCCTGAGATGATCACATTTCAGTACATCTCTTTCCATTGAGGCTAAGGCTGTATCATGGAAATGTAGATTCCGTGGCACAGCCTTACCCGATTATTAAGAAATTGGATTGTTACCGGATTACACATTCCTGTTTATCAGATCAGACCTAATTTGATTTCATCTGGATTCATATACTTCACTTCGGCCTTAGCCTGATTAACACCAATAATCAGGCTAAGGCTATGGCATGGGAATGTAATAGCTGACTGACATTATATAGATCCAAGAACAGAAAAAGAAAAAAAGTGTTTAGAGCAGTCCAGAACAACAGCTTTATATTTTCATTTTAATGTAAACAACCATTCTAACACTGTAAAATAATCTTAAAAAATGTACATATTTTTCCTAGTGGTAATTGGACAAGACCAACAATTTTACATCTATAGAAATTGTGATTTTTTTCCCATATTTTGTTTAGCAGCACAATTTTTTGTGTGTATTTTTTGCATTTGTATTTTGTATACTGGGCAGTGCGGTGGTGGAGTGGTTAGCACTGCGGCAGCACAGCAACTCGCCCTTGGATCCTGGGTTTGTCCCCAGCCCCTGACCAACAGTGATCTGTGTGGAGTTTGCATGTTTTCTCTGTGTCTGCGTGGGTTTACTCCGGGATTTCTCCGGTTTCCTCCCACATGCCAAAAACATGCAAGTTAGGTTAATTGGCATCAGACTGGGGATTCTAAATTGTCCTTAGGTATGACTGTGAGAGTGAATGGTTGTCTGTCTCTCTGTGTTGGCTCTGCAATGGACTGGCGATCTGTCCAGGGTGTACCCTGCCTCTCGCCCAAAGATGCTGGGATAGGCTCCAGCACCCCCGCGACCCAAAAAGGATTAAGCGGAAGAAGATGGATGGATGGATGGATTTTGTATACTTCATTAATCCCAGAGGGAAATTCAGGCCATCCACCTGGATGAATGAGGCAGCCACGGTACGGCGCCATTTCCTTCACCATCCACACCTTGGGCCATTTTAGAGTCTTCAGTTAACTTAACTTGCATGTTTTTGGCCTGTGGGAGGAAACTGGAGTACCCGGGGTGAACCCACGCAGACACGGGGAGAACATGCAAACTCCACACAGAAAAGTCACTTATGGTCAGAGAGTGGGATCAAATCCACGATGGTCAGGGGTGGAATCGATCCTGTGGTACAGTGGTTAGTACTGTTACCTCACAACTAGAAGGTTCCATGTCTAAATTCCCAGGTTGGCAGGGGTGAGAACCTTTATGTGTGGAGTTTGCATGTGCTACCTGTGCTGTGTGGGTTTACTGTGGGGACTTTGATTTCCTTCCACAATCCCAAGATGTTCATGTTAGGATGATTGTTGGCTCTAAATTGTCCCTACATATGTCTCTGATAGGCCCTTACAATAGAGGGTTAGTGTACCTACTAGTTATGTGCTTTGAGTGGTCTTTGGGACAAGAAATGCTATATAAGTACAGGTCCTTATCCATTTATGAGGTTTTATTGGCTGAAATTTAATTACGTAATCACAATTATCCTTTTTTACAAGCAAAAAGTTAAATGGAATTTCAGTATTGCAGTTCATTCATTTGAGTTTATTTCTGGCTGACCAAAACAAACTATATTTTCCTTAAAACAATTAATTACCAACATTAAGGGTGTAAGCTGAAGCAGCGGCTTAGTAAAGCCTACCCCTCATACACTGTACAGATGTTTCCATATTGCCAAATGAATAATGTTAAAATTATGTTAATTTTAAATGAATACCATTTATTTCTTCATAAACAATTTTTTGACAAATATTTAAACTTGTTAAATGTGCCACATAACTTCAAATCATCCATCCATCCATCTTCTACCGCTTAATCCTTTTCGGGTCGGGGGGTGGAGCCTATCCCAGCATCTTTGGGCGAGGGGCAGGGTACACCCTAGACCAGGGGTGTCAAACTCATTCCATGGAGGGCCAAGACCCTGCAGGTTTTACTTCCACCCAGTCTCTTCAGCAGGTGTTTTCACTGATCAGCAATCAGTAGGACGAAATTCAGAGAAATCACCTGTTGAAGACACTGGGTGGAGGTAAAACCTGCAGGGTCTTGGCCCTCCATGGAATGAGTTTGACACCTGTGCCCTAGACAGATCGCAGTCCATCGCAGTAACTTGAAATCAGCAAATTATCACATAGCATCACCCCATAACAGAAAAACTGTGGAAAAACAGTTCTTATCTTTGGTTTCTGAAAAATATGTGTTCCCCTTAAATCATAATTGCTTTTCCTCAGCTGGAACAACTCCTGGATACTTAGAGGTAACTGACAGTGTTTCACCCTGAACATAAGCTGCAAAATTTTGAAATCTCTTATGTAAAAGTAACAGTTTTAGGCTCTCAAGTTACTAGTACGTATTTAAGGTTATATATTGAAGCCTAGAGTCTTTCCAACATATTTTACAAGTGCATAATGCCAAAATCATCATTCAGGATGGGACAGGCATAAACTTTGCTTTCACCTCATAATTTGATCTCAGTGTGGCCTGATACACCCAGATATCTCGCGATACAGGTAGATTTGCTCAAGAAATGCTTTAGTACATCAGCATTTATGTAGCCAAACAGGAAGTTAATACGGATGGTGGGTCATCAGAAACCACCTGGTCTTTGGAATGAAATTCAGGCCTTAATCTTGACGCAACTGTCCTTGGAGCTTTGTATTCTCTTTGTGTTGAACATTGCTGTTAGACAACAAGGGAAACAAATGCACATACTGTACTGTATTTCTGGACTCCTTGAAAGCTAGGGGCACTCCACCGCCAAACTTTAAAATGGTGTGTTATAACCCAAAACAGGTACCACGTATATCTGAGGCCATCCTTGTGGTGCAGTGATCAGTATTTTTTTTTTTTTTAATCTCCAAGTGAGCAGGTTCCTTCTGTGTGTCACTTCCTCCAGCAGTCTGGGTGTCAGGTTCATTCTGAATTGACTGACAGTGTGAGAATGGATGGTTGTTTGTATCTCTGGGAACTGTCTCCAGTCCCTCCCCGTCTTATGACCCTGAGTAGGCTAAGTGATAAAAATCACAGTTGTACAGGTTTCCAAAGCGTGCAACTTATATTTGATGCGGTATGTTTTCTCTTCTGTGCAGTCATGACAGATGAGCAGAAGGCCCGATTCGCCACCAAGAGGCCTCTCACCAAGGAGGAATACGAGGCCAGGCAGAGTGTGATCCGCAAGGTGGTGGACCCTGAAACGGGACGGACCAGGTGAGACTGAAAGTTATAGTGCACCGCACCATGAAGATTAAATCAGGTTACCCTCCTCTAAGTAGTTGTGTCATGCTCTAGACTGGTGAGAGGAGAAGGAGAGATCATAGAAGAGATTGTCAGCCGAGAAAGACACAAAGAGATCAACAAGGTAAACCTTTGTTTGTAACACTGATATGAACTTTCTGTTAGCATGTACTGTAGTTAACGCTGAACCCTCACTCATTCCACAGCAGGCTACCAAGGGAGATGGGAATGCCTTCCAGAGAAAACTGGGAATCAACAGGTAGAAGATCCAACTGCTCAGAGAGCAAAATGCATATTCAGTCTGCATTTGATAGCAAAAATTTACCTGTGATTGTTGTGTGTGTGTGTTACACAGGGTTACAAATATAATTTTTTTGTAAGTTGTCTGTGTTTTTTCAACTGATTTAAGACAATTTTGCACCGCTGAATCTGAAAATGACATCCGTTTCTCTCAATCAGGTCAGGTTTTTATGCTAAGTTGATTTTTAAAAAATCTGATCTTCTGACTAAATCGATTACATTTTTGTGACATTATTGGTTGATTTTTGTTAATATTTCTCATCCGAAATAGATTAAGAAAAAAAATTTTCTAACACAATTTATTGATTAAATGTTACAAACTTAGATTACTGTAAATTGAATAGTAGACCTTGATAAAGTGCATGTAAATTGAATGTTACGTCATCATTGTTCAAAATTCAGAGCTTCAACTTGCGTTTATTGGACCCTCTAGAATGCTCAGCGGCAGGGATGTCTCTCTTCAGAGTCCAACAGTAATCAGCCATCATGACAATTTATGACATCATGTCAGAAATTGGCGCATGCAAACTCTTCAGCGTTCGAGAAATTTCAAGAAATAAAAAAGAATTTTGCATCATATAAAGCGAAAATACCTGTACATGTAAACAAAAATGTAAAAAACTACATGCGGCCATAGTTCAAAAAGTTGACCTGATTGAGCAAAACCAATGTGATTTTTGGATCTAGCACATCAAAATTATCCTAAATCAGCTAAAAAAAATCAAACTTAGACAATATAAATTTGGTGTTGACCAGTGTTATTAAATGTACATCAAGAATTGGCATGTCTTACATGGGGATGAATCATTAATTTAATCTGTCACAACAGGAAAGACCAGATTACTTTGCACATCCACTGGCTTTGCATCTATTTTGTCCCTGGTTTGATTTTAGCAAATAAATGTGATTACACCTGAATTAAAATTTAATTCTGGATGTCTCATACTTTACACCCACATTTACAGTACATCTACACCCAGCTTGACTCTTCAATTTTCTTTTTGGTTTCCCTCTAAATACAGTGCTGTGAAAAAGTATTTGCCCCCTTCCTGATTTCTTATATTTTTGCATATTTGTCACACTGTTTCACATCATCAAACATATTAGACAAAGACAACCTGAGTAAATACAAAATAGTTTTTAAATGATGATTTCATTTCTTAAGGGAAAAAAGCTATCCAAACTTACCAAGCCCAATGTGAAAAATTATTTGCCCACCTAGTTACATCATGAATTAACTGATTAACCAAATTTTTTGAAAAGCTGAGATCAATTTCACTAGCCACACCCAGGCCTGATTGCTGACAGACCTGTTGAATCAAGAAATCACTTATGTAGAACCTGTCTGATAAAGTGAAATGGGCTAAAAGATCTCATAAAAACAACATCATGCCACAATCTAAAGAAATTCAAGAACAGATGAGAAACAAAACCTCAGACCAACATCTAAAGAACTGCAGGTGTCACTTGCCTCAGTGTGCACACTGGTCCATGACTCAACAATAATAAAGAGACTGGGCAAAATGGCATTCATGGGAGTTCCAAGGCGAAAACCACTGCTGAGCAAAAAGAGCACAGAGGCTCATCTCACATTTACCAAAGAACATCTCAATGAAACCCAAGACTTTAGGAAAATATTCTGTAGACTCACAAGACAAAAGATGAACTTTTTGGGAAGTGTGTGTCCCGTTACATCTGGCATAAAACTAACAGCATTTCATAAAACGTCATACCAACAGTCAAACATGGTGGTGGTAGTGTGATCACCTGAAGCTGCTTTGTTGCATCAGGATCTGGATGACTTACAATTGATGGAACTATGAATTCTGCTCTCTACCAGAAAATCCTGAAGGAGAATGTCCGGCTATCAGTCCGTGACTTCAAGCTCAAGCCCTCCAGTGTGGCTGAATTAAAACAATTCTGCAAAGAAAAGTAGGCCAAAAATCCTCAACAGTGATGTAAAAGATTCATTGCCAGTTATCGCAAATGCTTGATATTGCAGTTGTTGCTGCCAAGGATGACAATCACTTTTTCACATAGGGCCAGCTAGGTTTGGATAGCTTTTTTCCCTTAATAAATGAAATCATCCTTTAAAAACTATTTTGTATTTACTCGGGTTCTTTGCCTAATATTAAAATCTGTTGGAGGATCTGAAACATTTAAGTGTGACAAATATACAAAAATATAAGAAATCAGGAAGAGGTTAAATACTTTTTCACAGCACTGTAAATGTGCGTGTTTAATAACAAAATCTCAGAAAAATATAATTTTTATCTTCGTCACTTTGAATAATTCCTGAAGCATTCTTGGTGTTTGTGGCTTTATAATTCTGAGTTTAAAAGAACAGACCAAAATCACTCAGTTGTTCTTTATATGTTCTTTATACACTGTACATAAAAACACAAGGGGATGGGAAAAATGAAGTTATTCAAAAAGCTACAAGATACACACTGTACAGTTAAAATATTTTCCAATGATATATTTTTATACAGTATCTCACAAAAGTGAGTACACCTCTCACATTTTTGTAAATATTATATCTTCATGGGACAACACTGAAGATATGACACTTTGATACAATGTAGTCCGTGTCCAGCTTGTACAACAGTGTAAATTTGCTGTCCCCTCAAAATAACTCAACACACAGCCATTAATGTCTAAACCGCTGGCAACAAAAGTAAGTACACCCCTAGTGAAAATGTCCAAATTGTGCCCAAAGTGTCAATATTTTGTGTGGCCACCATTATTTTCCACCACTGCCTTAACTCTCTTGGGCATGGAGTTCACTAGAGTTTCACAGGTTGCCACTGGAATCCTCTTCCACTCCTCCACGATGACATCATGGTGTTAAAGACCTTGCACTCCTCCACCCTTCGTTTGAGGATGCCCCACAGATGCTCAGAGTTTAGGTCCGGAGACATGCTTGGCCAGTCCATCACCTTTACCCTTAGTTTCTATAACAAGACAGTGGTCGTCTTGGAGGTGTGTTTGGGGTGGTTAACATGTTGGAATACTGCCCTGCATCCCAGTTTCCAATGGGAGGGGATTGTACTCTGCTTCAGTATGTCACAGTACATGTTGGCATTCATGGTTCCCTCAGTGAACTGTAGCTCCCCAGTGCCGGCAGCACCCATGCAGCCCCAAACCATGACACTCCCACCACCATGCTTGACTGTAGGCAAGACACTTGTCTTTGTACTCCTCACCTGGTTGCCACCACACACACTTGCCACCATCTGAACCAAATAAGTTTATCTTGGTTTCATCAGACCACAGGACATGGTTTCAGTAATCCATGTCCTTAGTCTGCTTGTCATCAGCAAACTGTTTGCGGGCTTTCTTGTTAATCATCTTTAAAAGGGGCTTCCTTCTGGGATGACAGCCATGCAGACCAATTTGATGCAGTGTGCGACTTATGGTCTGAGCACTGACAGGCTGACCCCCCCCACCCCCATCCCTTCAAGCTCTGCAGCAATGCCAGCAGCACTCATACATCTATTTTCAAAAGAAAACCTCTGGATATGATGCTGAGCACGTGCACTCAACTTCTTTGGTTGACCATGGCAAGGCCTGTTCTGAGTGGAACCTGTCCTGTTAAAGCACGGTATGGTCTTGGCCACCGTACTGCAGCTCAGTTTCAAGGTGCTGGCAATCTTCTTATAGCCTAGGCCATCTTTATGTAGAGCAACAGTTCTTTTTTCAGATTCTCAGAGAGTTCTTTGCCATGAGGTGCCATGTTGAACTTCCAGTAACCGGTATGAGAGAGTGTGAGAGTGATAGCACCAAATTTAACACACCTGCTCCCTATTCACACCTGAGATCTTATAACACTAACGAGTCACATGATACTGGGGAGGGAAAATGGCTAATTGGGTACAATTTGGACATTTTCACTAGGGGTGTGCTCACTTTTGTTGCCAGCGGTTTAGACATTAATGGCTGTGTGCTGAGTTACTTTGAGGGGACAGCAAATTTACACCGTTACACAAGCTGTACACTGACACTTTACATTGTATCAAAGTGTCATATCTTCAGCATTGTCCTATGAAAAGATAAAATATTTACAAAAATGTAAGGGGTGTACTCACCTCTCTGAGATACTGTATATACAGCCTATGAATAGTAACTTGGTGTGCATTGCATTAACCCGGGGAACACAGTCTGAGACAGAGATCAATTGCCTAATGTTGAAATGTCACATTTCTGCATTTTTGTAAGAGAAAGAAAATATGGCCATTTTCTTTTGCCACAAAGTATTCATGAGCATCCTCCTCCATGAAGTCTGTTCAGTTGTGAGCAGCGTTATTCTTGGCCTTGCCACACAATGGTCAATGTAAGGCAGAAAAAGGGAAATGTAAGGCCTCTGTTTATGTGTAAGTGTCAGTAGCAAAACTGAGGCGACTGTCTGCTCAGGTCACAAAAACTTCACAGATTATCGCTTCATCTTTGCATTCTCTGGATGTTAACATCCAGGCAGTTCAGATCAAGGGAATATGGGTCATGTTACATCAGAGCACAATGATCAGCACTGCCCACCTCAGCAGCTCTCCTACAAAGTTACAGCTTTAAGACAAATCATGACCAGCTCAAAATACCAAGGGACAGCAGTGCAGCATCACTCTACACTGTTCTAAACCAATGGGATTATGTAAGGATGTCTGACAATGCAATCTCCCCTTATCTAAGATGTGTAGTGGATGAAATATTACCATAGAAACAGATTTCATTCACTACAGGTGGGGCCTGCAAAATGACCCTTACACAAAATTAATATATCCATCACAAAGGCAGGCTTTGTTTCATACAGCCTTTTTTTTTTTTTTTTTTTTTTGTCTTGACGACAATAACAAAAACTGAGCACCTCTTTCCACTTGAAAATCCCAACTACCCTCTTCCATAACAGTATCACGTTGGTGTGGGGAATCTCTGTGACTGGCGCAGACAAGCTCTGTGATTTGACAGCTATAAAATATTTTCCTGCTCAACAGACAGTGCAGAGACGCTTCCCCAGCAGTCTGATGTGGTGGCGTTCTTGCTGCTGCTGAGTAATATTGCACGTTTCCCCTTCATTTTGATCCAATATTGGTCCAATGCAGCCAGCTCTGTCTGTACATGCCTATTTGGGGGGGGGGGCATAAATCAATAATCACAATTTCTTTGACCTCTTTTAGTAAATAAGGGCCAGCAGTATAAAGCGAGTCTCATGTCTGTGTCCCTACTTTTCACAGTATATTGTACAGAATTTACAATTTACATTTTCTTCCCCTGAAGGCGCAGCAGGACAGACAAAGGTATCTTCACCTAAGGAGGGTTACCTATGAGCACATTCAACACCTCATTTACAGCTGAAGGATAACCAGAGAAAAAGCCATATTCCAAAATTCCAAAAATAGTTAACAAACATGTAATATATGACAAGAGTTAGCAGTTCTGTTGATACAACTCTACAAGAAAATAAAATAACAAAAACTACAATACTGTGCCAGGCAAAGACCTCTGAGTTTTGGCTGCTGCAACAGAATTTTAAGAGAGAAAAAAAAAAGCATACCATAGCTAATGAAATCTTAGCACACTTTACCCACAAAATACATTTTGAAATATCGATTATCTTAAATAACAATATCATTGTCACCAATTAATATAATATGTATCCTGAATGAGTTGGTGTTCACCCTCCAGAGTAAAGAAGACACTTGAAGCTGGTCTTCAGTGGACCAGATACCAGATCTGCATTGCAATGTAACAATTATGTACAAGCCTCGTTAAGGCGTTCGACTACACACTTACACAAACTAGTCCAATTTTACACACTCATCCTCTCTGTGTTCGCGTACAGCGCATCACAATGCACTGTTTACTTTGGCACATGAACCTTAGGGCTGTAAGTTTTCCCTTCAGATGAATCACACATTTATTCTGACAGGTACAGTAACTCAGTATGTATTATGTGGCAAATTGCTATAAAAACCAAAGAACAGTTTCAGCTGCAACTGTGTTTAAAGGGTAACGTCACAGTTTTTTTTTTTTTTTTTAATTTAAAGTTATTTCTGGGTGATATTTGTGTCAGAGGGGACTAGAAATTAGAAAACAAGCAAATCTGAAATGCATGTTTAACAATGTTAAGACTGTAGATTTAATGCAACAAGAAGTAGCTTCAGATAATTTCTAGTTGGCTTATAAATCACCAAAACATAGTTCGGTATTAAATTATGACAATGATAATAATTAGAAAAAATCCCACTGTAGATGAATTTTGGCTTTGATTGTATTTTCAGCCCAGTTTAACTGGACTCCAACTCCTAGTTTTGCTTTCTGACTACATACCTGATTATCACATAAAAAGGATGCAGCTGCAAAACTACTGTACATAAACTTTGATTATTCTTTAGTAACTGTTGTGCTTGTATTGGCCACATTAGTCAGGTGCAGTGCAGTGTCAGTGTGTGAACCTGGTTCAAAGCGTCTGTAACATCTCTGCACTGTTGGTGCAGAAGACAGCATGGGGTGCCTTCATGTGTAACCGTGCCCCCCGTGGAAAAGCCTGCTGTATTCAAGGCTGATAAATATTTACTAAATAGTAGAAACAGTCTGGATCATGACAACACTAGTTTTATGTAGTTGTGTGCATGTTCATATTTCAAGAGAATACTCCTTGAACAGCCTGTTATGAATGTAGAAAGTGTCCATAAATATTTTGCTTTAAATGTGACTGGCTTTAGTTTTTTTTTTGTTTGTTTGTTTTTTATAAAGAGCGATTCGAAGCACCTGATTTTTCCTGGGGGCATTGACTCATCTGATGCAAGTCAACTAATCACTATCTGCATTTATATTTATGTCACATGCTACTTTCTCAGCATCAATATGCCATTGTCCAATAAGGTGCTCTCAAATTGTGTCTCTAATCTCATTTTGGGCTGAAAAGTCCAGGATCCATCTTGGTGCTGCTGGTGCGGCCCCAGCAGCTTGCTGTGATGCTCATGCTGCGCTGGGTCCCTCCCTGGCCGTGGCTGTGGGTGCGCTCCAACCGCTCTCGCTCTAGCCGCTCGCTGTCAGACTGGCTCTGTGTGCGCTCTGGTTTGTTATGGATGGGGCCTGTTGGCGAGCTGGGAGCTGGCTGTGAGGAAATTGTGCGTAGCAGGTGGTTCCTCTTCCTCAAGAAGTCACTGTTGGCGCCCAAACCGAAGCTGCCTTTACGCAGCACCATACGTGCACTGCTGGACTTTGCTGGCCGCGAGCGGTGGTTGTACTCCAGCTGGGACAGATGAGCTGCATATCCCTCTGTGATAAACTGCAGAGAGGATCATAGCACATTTCTTACTAAAAATACATGGGAACTGCAGAGGAAACATACAATAGATTTTTAGGACTTTGGCCATTTATTTAACCAGATTGTCAATGAGTAGCTCATTCCAGCCTCATGAAATCACCCTGAGAGTCCTTTAATCTCCTGACTGTTGACTTTGACCACAGCCTAGATGCAGACCCACCTGAGGATCCTTGAGAGTGAGTTTGGTAAGCATCGAGGCAATTAACTACGAGGAGTAGCGAGTCCCTTTAAAACAGGATGGACGGACTCCATGCCATACAGTGGTGAATGCAAGTTTGTGAATCCTTTAGAATTGTCTCCATTTCTGTATAAATATGACCTAAAATATCAACAGATTTTCACACAAGTTCGAAAATAGATAAAGAGAACCCAGTTAAATAAATGAGTCAAAAAATGTACTTTTTCCATTTATTTATTCAGGAAAATGATCCAATATTTCACATTTGTGAGTGGCAGATGTATGTGAGCCTCTAACATTAGCAGGTACGATGAAAGTGAAATTAGAGTCAGGTGTTTTCAATCAATGGGATGACAGTCAGGTGTGAGTGTACACCCTGTTTTATTTAAAGAATCTTTTATTTAAAGATCTATCAAAGTGTCAACAGATATTTGTTGAAGAGTATCATGGCACGAACAAAGGAGATTTCTGAGGACCTCAGAAAAAGGGTTCTTGATGCTCACCAGACTGGAAAATATTACAGAACCATTTCTCAAGAGTTTGGACTCCACCAATTCACAGTAAAACAGACTGTGCACAAATGGAGGAAATTTAAAACCATTGTTACCCTCCCCAGAAGTGGTCAACCAATTAAGATCACTCCACGAGCAAGGCATGTAATAGTCAGTGAGGTCACAAAGGACCCCAGGGTAACTTCCAACCAACTGAAGGCTTCTCTTTCACTGGCTAATGTTAATGTTCATGAATCCACTATCAGGAGAACACTGAACAACAATGATGTGCATGGCAGGGTTGCAAGGAGAAAGCCACTGCTTTCCAAAAAGAACATTGCTGCTCATCTGCCGTTCGCTAAAAATCACATGGACAAGCCAGAAGGCTATTGGAAAAATGTCTTGAGGATGGATGAGACCAAAATAGAACTTTTTGGTTTGAATGAGGAGCGTTATGTTTGGAGAAAGGAAAGCACTGAATTCCAGCATAAGAACCTTATCCCATCTGGTAAACATGCTGGTGGTAGTATCATGGTTTGGGCCTGTTTTACTGCATCTGCATCATTGATGGAACAATGAATTCTGAATTATAGCAGCAAATACTAAAGGAAAATGTCCGGACATCTGTCCATGAACTGAATCTCAAGAAAAAGTGGGTCATGCAGCAAGACAACAATCCTGAGCACACAAGTCGTTCCACTAAAGAATGGTTAAAGAAGAATAAAGTTAATGTTCTGGAATGACCAAGTCAAAGTCCTGACCTTAATCTACTTGAGATGTTGTGGAAGGACCTAAAGTGAGCAGTTCATGTGAGGAATCCCACCAACATCCAAGAGCTGAAGCTGTTCTGTACAGAGGAATGGGCTAAAATTCCCTCAAGCTGATGTGCAGGACTGATCAACAGTTACTGGAAATTTTTAGTTGCAATTATTGCTGCAAAAGGGGGTCATACCAGATACAACGGTTCAGAAACTTTTGCCACTCACAGATATGTAATACTGAATCATTTTCCTCAATAAATGAATGAAAAAGTAAAATATTTTTGTCTCATTTATTTAACTGGGTTCTCTTTATCTACTTTTAGGACTTATGTAAAAATCTGACAATGTTTTAGGCCATATTTATAGAGAAATGTAGAAAATGCTAAAGGGTTCACAAACTTTCAAGCACCACTGTAGCATTAGCTCCTTTTGGTTTTGCTGGAATGAGCTAACATTTCTTAACAAAAAAAAAAAGATTTAAATATTCCATCCATCCATCTTCTTCCGCTTAATCCTTTTCGGGTCGAGAAAATACTCTCAAAATGAGATTCTGCATATAAATTGTACTGTACAACTGTACAATGACAATAAAGCCTATCCTATTCTAAATATAAACCAGACTGCCATTGACAGAGCAGTTCATTCCAGCCTGACCTTGAGCACAACCTGAATGAAGAACCACTTGAGGATCACTGTGCATGAGTTTGTCAAACATTGGGACAAGTTACTACGAGGAATAATGACTTTTGTGAAATCGTAAGTGCCCAGATCTCCTGACCTTTGATCCTGACCATGATCTTGAATACAACCTGGATGCAAACCCACCTGAGGATCATTGTGTGTAAGTTTGGTGACTATTGGGACAATTGACGAGGAGGAGGAGTAGTGATTCCTGTGAAATGTGGACGGACAGACAAACACGCTATGCCATCACAATAGCTCCTTTCAGCTAAAAGCTAATGATGTGGTGGCAAAGGACAATATTTTTGGTTGTTTTTTTTTTCCCATCTGGTTACAATTAAACAGCGATGGCATATTCCCTACAGCCTATGACTTTCAATTGAAAATTTTGCTTTTTACTGTTTTTTCTTAAAAGTGCTATATAAAACTGGTGGATAAAAATTTTCAAGAAACCTTGTGGTTCTTATCTAAAGTGCAGTCAAAGCCAACACCAGAGTGTCCAGAAACTCCATACAGTAACTTTACATTATTCTGGATTCATAAAGAATGATTATTAAAAAGAAGTGATGTCCAGTAGCGTCACCCAAAAGAAAATATCTATTACCATCAGAGGCTAAGCTCAGAATTGAATGGATTCTGAGATTTAGCAGAAAATGTTCCAGTGATACCTGGCACTGATGTTGCATCTTCTTAGATGGTCTGCCGACAATGTATATTTGGGTAGGAGGGAGGCCAATGGAGGTATAGACCGATATATCTTTGGTTGATCCATAGCTGGCAAAAATCTTCATGTGAGCCTGGAATTGGTTAAATGAAGAAAAAGACAGTTGGCCTCTGTGGTTTTCTTCATAAATATTTTTTTAAACATAAAAATGCAACATGTGAGTTGTGTTTTTTGTATTTCTTTTTAAAGTGTGTAGGTCATTCATTCCACTCAATCTGACCTCTGTCAGGCTTTTGAGGAAGTTGGCCTTGTGTCTGAGCGGGTCGTGGACCAGTCCGTCACAGAAGGAGACAATGCCATGAGGGAAGTTGTGCTGAGACAACCAAGCGACTACCCGCTGCTTCTGCATGTCAGGACGTCCGGTCACATAGATGATCAAATAACCCAAATCCTGCCAGTGTCTGTAACGAGGCAAACATTGCAACAAGTGAGGAGTATTAGCACTTTAATTTTATTGTCAAATAAAACACTTTAGACCAAATTAAAAAAAAAAACACACACAGGTGAACAGCTAAGTACCTGACAACATCTACAGCTCCGGCTCGTACTTTAGGATCACTGCCCATGATTGATACGCTGGCAGCAAATGAGCCATCAATGCTGAACACGACAAATTCGGTACCACGTGGAACAACTGTCAGGTAGCTGTCAGCGAATGTGTGGTCGCCCCTGAGGGATAAAAAAAAAAAGTGTAAGAAAAAAGAAAGAGGCAAACATCATGGGAACATTTCCCCCACCCACAAGAACACAAGCATGGTGGTGTAGTGGTTAGCACTACTGCCTAAGAAGGTCGTGGGTTCAAATCCACCAGCTATCAGGACCTATCTGTGTGGCGTTTACATGTTCTCCCCATGATTGTGTGGGTTTACCCCGGGATCTCTGGTTTCTTCCCACATTCCAAAAACATGCAAGTTAGGTGAAGTTAGGTTAATTGGAGACTCTAACGTGGCCCTAGGTGTGAATGTGTGTGTGAATGGTGAAGGACTTGGCGCTGCACCATGGCTGCTTCATCCTGGTGGATGCCCTTGAATTTCCCTCTGGGATTGATAAAGTATACAAAACAAAAACAAACAAAAAAAAGTAATGTAGTGCAATGCTAATCTCACCTGACAACCATTTTAATGGGGTAGACGCCGATACCCAAACGTTTGTCTTCTGGGATGACAAAAGACACACGGCCACTGCTGTTGGTCACCTCTGTGCTGAAGTAGACCCACTCTCCTGATGGAGGCTGGGTCATGATGTGTAGGTCAACCTGTATGGGATCGAAAAACAAAATCTCTCAATGCAAACATTTAAAGATAACCAGGTACACAAAATGTCACGGTGTGCACCGCTGTGAGTCATGACAAACTTGCACTCGCCTTCTCCCCGGCTAATGTGACCATGTCCAGAGGCCCATACATAAAGCGACCCGTCACCACTTGCTGGTTGTCTTCAGTGAACACGGCATCGTTGACACGGTGGTTAGCAGTCACATTCTGGCAATGTAATCAAACAAATCAAATAACTCATAAATGTTTCTTGAATTACTTCTTGTGTTTATTTAATCTGAACATGTGATATAACTAAATGATATGTTCCTAAAGCACAGGGAATCTGCTTTCTTTGGATGAATGTGATGCCCACTCTGATCTTGACGTGAGTCCTTTTGCGTAGCCACTTTTCTCGAGGTTTAGAAGGGGTGAACTCAGACACTTCTTTCCCATCAAGCTCGAGAATGCTTGAGTTTTCGTGCCTCATGACCTAGAGGAGACATTTCAATGATTCATCCTGTAGGTTACCTCTTAACAAGCCATTATGGTGGTGAGTACTGCAAAGTTCACTCACCTGCCTCAGCAGGAAAGAGACAACATCAGTAGACTCCCAATATGATGCATGGAAGAGGTGTGGTAACGCTACAGTGGGGAAAGCGGTCAGAGCATCGGGACAGTACAGTGCAAAGTCCAACCGCTTTGTGCCCCACCAACGTGCTGCAACTGTGATAGGAATGAAATAAATAAGGTGCAGAGATATCAGGTGAAACTGTAATTGTAACTGGGAGGTATGTGATGGCACACAGAGGTGCCGTACCCCTGAAGCCAAATAATAAAAAGTTGATTTAAATCTTAAACCACAATCATCACCAATCCCAGCAGTTCTCCAGCTACAGAAGGAAAAGGAAGGCATTTGTCCTGGTTAGTGTTGGAAAAATCAAGTGCAAAAAAAAAAAAAAAAGAAAGAAGAATAGATAGTTAGAACTGATTATATGAGCACATGGCAATAGTTGTTAGTGTTGGAATTAAAGTTTTGGTTTTGAAAGGTCAAGATCGTGAATCCTCCAATAGTCCCCATCAGTGCAAATGATTGCACCTGAATTCTTGTGAATTCAAGTTTAAAAGAAATAAATTAAAGTAAATGAGTGGAAAAAGAGGCTTTCTGAAAGAGAAGCACTGAGTTTTTGGGTTGTGGCACAGTATAGAGGTGCACACAGAGAAGCACTGAAGCCTCAGTAGTCCCACACTTAGAAAAATACCTTGCTCCACTTCAGCTTGGGAGTCCAGAGACACCAGATCACATATAGCAGAGTCCAGCCCTTCTGACGGGCAGCTCTCATACTGGCCAGAGGGACTGAATTCCTCAGTGGAGTCTGTCTCACTATCCAGCTCTGCCCCTAGATACGCATCAGGAGATTCTGTGGCCTGGTCAGCCTCTGGTCTCCTAGAGGACTTGGGACTTTTCAGGAAGAATTTGGTTTGTGATGATAAGGCAAGTAGGGACAAAAGACTGGACATTCTGGACTGGTTAATCTGGTCTGATTTAGCTACAGAAGGAGAAAAAACAAAGAGAAACGAAACAAGATAAACTGGGCATGTACTTGTGTGTGACAGTTTATGACAGAATAAGGTGTTTGCAGAGTGATGCTGGGATGCATCCAATGTCATTAAGCTGATGGAAAACATTGTTAGTATCAGTTAAGGTCATAGGGCAGTAATGATGCTGCTGGAGATCTTCTGGTGTAGCAGAAGCAGAAATACTTTTTAATTAGTTGTACTGCAGATTGTAAAATATCAACAGCAGGTATATATAAAGGAGGCAGTTAGGAGGAGGAAACATTGGTGGACAATTAAACGGAAAACAATACTTTTAAAAGCAAACATTGCCGTAGGAAGTGGACAATGCAGGGATGACTGAAGGACAGTGTCTACATGCATTGCAACAGTAGATAAATGCAGCACTTGTTCATTGCATTTACAGTACACTGAGACAGTGGACAAAAGGACAGACACTGGAAAGTGGAGCTAAGCTGGCTCTTTTCAAGGACTCTGTTCTAATCAGGAGATGGCCAAACACCTCACCAAGAGTCTCCCTACAATACAAAGTCTCACAAAGCAGAAAATATCAAGAGAAGCAGGTATTCAAGTGTACCTTGCTGACTCAGCTGATTCAGCTGGAGCGCAGGGTGTGTGCGGAGTCAGCGTAACGGGGGATTGACAGAAAGAGAAGATGATGTTGGAAGATTGGATAGAAAAAGACAGAAAAGTTGGACTGAAAGCAAGAGAAAGTGGTAGAATAGCTAGGACAATGTTTGTGTGAGTGGAAGGAAGAGAAAAAGAGAGACTGATTGGCATTGAGGACACTTACTGTTGGCTATGTTGGTGGCAGTGTAACTGTCTGCCATTCCTGAGACCTGGCTGGCAATGCTGACCTCACTGGCCCTCCGCTGGCCCCGGGAGACGGGGCCCGTTACAGGGGATGAGGGGTACGAACTGTCCATGAAGACACCACCATGAGACTGAACAACATCCGCTATTGATTCCAAACAAGGAGATCCCATTAGACAGAGACACAGGAAAGGGGGGAGTTACATAGATGGGAGGAAGGGGAAATGTGGTGGTGGCAGAGAAATGTGACAGCAGGGCACCATGGAGGTCACATGGCGACTAAGGTCACGTTTCTTTAGCTGACTGACCAACATATGACTAGCATATGAACACAGTGGGGAAAATAAGTATTGAACACGTCAACATTTTTCTCATTAAACATATTTCTGATGGAGCCATTGGCCTGAGATTTTCACCAGATATCAGTAACAACCCAAGTAATCCATGCATACAAAGAAACCAAGGCAACTGTGTTCACAAAACAAGTTATATTTAATAAAGTGGACCCAAAAAGGATGAAGCGGAAGAAGATGGATGGATGAATGGCACAGGGAATAAGTATTGAACACATGAAGAAAAAGATTGAGATTGAGATTCAACTTTATTGTCATTGGGCAGCACGGTGGTGCTGGGCAGCACGGTGGTGCAGTGGTTAGCACTGTTGCCTTACAGCTAGAAGGTTCCTGGTTCGAATCCCCAGGCTGGCAGGGGTTGGAACCTTTCTGTATGGAGTTTGCATGTTCTCCCTGTGCTGCGTGGGTTTACTCCGGGGGCTCCGGTTTCCTCCCACAATCCAAAGACATGCATGTTAGGTTAATTGGTTGTTCTAAATTGTCCCTAGATATCTGTTTCCTATAAGCCCTTAGAATAGAGGGTTAGTACTAGTGAAAGCGCTTTGAGTGGTCTTTGTGACTAGAAAAGCGCTATATAAGTGCAGGTTAGTTAGTTAGTTAGTTAGTAGTAGTTAGTAATTACACATGTATGAATACAAGGTAACGAAACGTGACTTGGCATTTGGGCACGCTCTGCAGAGTGCATCCAAGGCCGGGGCAGCCGCTAGGCGCCAGTCATAAAGAAGAAAAGAAAAAAGAAAAGAAATGATATGACACAATAGGCGAGAGAAAAAAACATGTTTTATCAAATTGACGCTTAATGGGTAAGCAAAATTTTGATTGCAGGCAAAAAAAACCTCAATGCATATTTAGCAGACATTTAGTGGACAATCACACAGCAGAGGGAGGGAGAGCAGTGTGTGTATATTTGCATGTCATTGTGTAGTGTAAATGTAACAGTTGTTAGTGAGCAGCAGAGGGCGCCTCCTGGCAGTGGATAGATGTTATAATCATGTGACTTATAAACAAGTCCAGAGTTCAGAGTCTATCTCTCTCTCTCTATTGCTTGCAGAAGGCACATGGGCATTGTCCTTGAGAGTCCAATCCGCTGACGACAACAACTGATTGTTGATTGTATGGGTAGACATAAGAGCCGGTTCTTCCGCTAATCTCAGTCAGGAGGAATGTAAACACGGGGCAAACAAGGTCAAATCAAATCAAATCAGCACAGTGCACTCAGAGAGTAGAATTTTGTCCTCACCCGTGTAATTCTGTGCTTCCATTATATATGCAGGCTTAAACTGTTTTTCCATAGAGAGCACAGGGCTTCAGATGTATTCCTTCACTGAATCACTGTCATTCAGTTCACCGTTTGCCGCTACTCGTGCCCTCCCCAACTGGTCGAATTTGATGAAGGAGCTGGCTGGGTCCGCTTGATCCGCTCTCTCACCTTCCTTCAATTTCTGATGCATCAGGGAACTCCACAGCCAAAAATAGAAGTCCTGAGATCATAGCCAATAATATTTCCATAGACGCATGGATTCCAATGTCCATGAGTCTCTCGTAGGTTCCAATTCTTGGGCTCCCCCTTGGCCCAATTTTTGTTGAAAAACAGTGACAATAGCACATTTAAGCCGCTTCCAAATCCATAATTTCCGTTTAGATTAAGATTCAGCAGAAGAAGAGCGACTAAACACAGACAAAAACGCAACATTGCAAAAGCTGGGAATAGATCAGGAAGGCAGGGGAGGAGGGAAGAAAAATGCGACTGCTCTCTCTCAAGGCAAGAAGGAAAAGCAGAAGAAAAAGAGGTGCAAACAGGCATAGAAAGCCAAGAAACCAGGTGAAATCCATCAGAATTTACGAAGCCATCTCATCCTCCATCAGTGCAAATTAATTTCAGCTGGTTAAGTCCTGACTGATAGCCTTTAAAAAGCTCTGTTAATATCAGATTGTCACACCACAAAGAACTCATGATAGGTAGACGCAAACAGCTCTCTCTAGACCTTTGCAACCTTATTGTTGCAAAACATAATGATGGCATTGGTTATAGGCACATTCCTAAACTGCTGAATGTTCCAGTGAGCACTGTTGGAGCCATCATTCAGAAGTGGAAAGAACATCATTTTACCATAAACTGGCTACAACCAGGAGCTCCTCACAAGATTTCTGACAGAGGAGTCAAAAAAATTATCAGAAGAGTTATCAAAGAGCCAAAGACCACTTGGGGAGAGCTCCAGAAAGACCTGGAGTTAGCAGGTACTGCTGTTTCAAAGAAAATGAAATGTGTGTGTGGATGACTTCCAGATTAGTGATCACAGCTTTGTGCTTTTTAATGTTAACTTCCCTGTGAATCCTCCCCTTCTGAAAATGGCAGCAAAAAGGCGGATTATTAACCAAGAGGCAGCAAATGGCTTCTCTGCTTTGTTTGAGCCACACTTACTAATGGGAATTAAAGATCCCGATGCCTTCCCTCAGACATTTAACAGCCATTGTATGGCTATTTTAACAAAGTGGCACCAGTGAAATCTGTCTTTGCTTCTCCTAAAAAGTCTCATCCTTGGATAAATGACTCCATTCAATCCTTTAGGAGAAATTGTCGTAACATAGAACACTTATGGAAATCCACCCAATTGGAGGTTCACAGACTCCATCTAAGGGAACTTAGAGCCTCCTTAAATGACATGCTGAGGGGTGCCAGGAATAAGTATTTTTCAAAAATAATTTTCACAAATAAGAAAAATCCTAGAGTCTTATTTGACACAATTAACACTCTTGTCTCACCTGCTGCCTCTCTAATTCCTATGTTCTGCAAAGCAGACAGTAACAAATTTCTTAATTTCTTTGTTGATAAGATCAGAGATATCAAGGAAAACATTTTGCCATCATCTTCTCTTAACTGTGCCAGTGTCATGCCCTCACCTTGTACTTTGTCCACCTTTAATCCAGTGACCTTTCAGGACATCATGGCTCTGCTGCAGAAGATGAAACCCTCCTCTTCCCCTGCTGATGCTCTCCCTACTAAGCTATTTTTTTAGCAGTTTTTGAGTCAATTGGTCCTTCAGTTGTTGAACTGATAAACATTTCACTTTCAGTTGGTGTGGTTCCCAGCCCCTTCAAACATGCTGTGGTTGAACCAACTCTTAAGAAGCCAAGTTTGGATCCATCACAGCCAAATAATTATAGGCCAATCTCTAAACTCCCTTTCATATCAAAAATTCTGGAAAAGGTAGTGGCTGAGCAGCTTATGTCATTTTTGGCAAATTGTAATATCATGGATAAATTTCAGTCAGGCTTTTGGAAAAAAACATTCTACCGAAACAGCTTTAGTCAGAGTCTCCAGTGACATTATGATGGCAGCTGACACTAGTAAATACACAGTTTTGGTTTTATTGGATCTTTCTTCTGCCTTTTTTTTTTTTTTTTTTTTTTTTTTTTGTTACTTATTTGTACCCGTAGGTAGATTTGGTTTGCAGTCTGGTGACAAGCCACCGGCTGCTGGTCGCTGCGTGCGCGAGCGCCCTAAACCTACATGTTTTTGGTATGTGGGAGGAAACCGGAGAAATCCCGGAGTAAACCCACGCAACACGGGGAGAACATGCAAACTCCACACAGCTCACTGTTGGTCGGGGGCTGGGATCGAATCCACGATCTCATGATCCCCGCGATCCCCCGGCCGAGGGTAAAACTGTGCTGCCACAGTGCTAAACCACTGCGCCACCGTGCAGCCCACGGTGGGCTGTCAGTCTTTGATACTGTCAGTCTTTGATACTGCTGATCACTGTATAATGATCAACAGACTCAAAGAGCTAGGGTTGTCTGGTTCTGTTTTAAAATGGTTTTCATCGTACCTCTCCGGAAGAAACTTTAATGTGTCCGTGAATCAGATCTTTTCTGAAATAGCACAGTATTCATGTGGGGTACCACAAGGATCAGTTCTAGGACCCATTTTATTTCTAATTTATATTTTTGCCACTGGGATGGATAATTAGCCAGTTCAATGATATTTCTTATCATCTTTATGCTGACAATATTCAGTTGTATTGCTCTTTTAAAGAGTGAGTTCTACATGCTGTCATCTTTAACTAACTGCTTGTCTAACATCAAACAGTGGTTAAGTGCAAACTTTTTACAGCTTAACTCAGACAAGACAGAGACATTAATTATCGCTCCTGAAAACAAGATCCTGCTTATTAAGCACCACATGGGTACACTAGGTTCCTCTGTCCAGGCGAGTCTTCGGAATCTTGGTGTTTTGACTCGGCTATGTCTTTTGAGCACCACATTAATCAATTAATTAGAAATTGTTTCTTCCATCTGAAGAACATTTCTAAGTTAAGAACCCTAGTGTCAAAGGCGGAACTTGAGATGATTATTCATGCTTTTATTTCTTCTCGCTTAAGACTATTGTAATAGTCTTTTTACCTGTCTGAGCCAAAAGCTTCAACACCTCCAGGTTGTTCAAAATTCAGCTGCTAGACTTTTAACTCACACTAAGAAAAGGGCTCACATTACACTGGTTTTGGCAGCACTTCACTGGCTCCCAGTTGGTTTTAGGATTCAGTTTAAAATTTTAGTTCTTGTTTTTAGAGCTATTCATGATCAGGCCCCTAATTACATCACTGAGCTTCTTAATGTGTATAACCCCTCGCGGTCTTTGAGGTCCTCAGATCAACTTTTACTGGCTGTCCCTTGAACCCATTTTAAAACTCGAGGTGATAGAGCCTTTCAGGCAGTGGCACCAAAATTGTCTACCATTGTCTTTGTGCTCAATAGACTCTGTTGAGGCTTTTAAAAAGCAGCTGAAGACACTCCTGTTTAAACAGGCTTTTTTAGTTTGATCATGGTTTTTATGTTTTTTTAATGTTTTTATACCTTTATTATTATATTTGTGATGTTGTTTTATTTTATTGTGCAGCACTTTGTGATCCTTTCTGTGAGAAGTGTTATATAAATAAATTTTACTTACTTACTTTTATTAAAATAAGTAATGCACTCAACCGACATGGGCTCTATGCCTGCCCACCTCGCAAGACTCCATTGCTGAAGAAAAAGCATGTTGCAGCTTGTTTAAAGTTTGCTGCACATTTGGGCAAGCCAGTAAAATACTGGGAGAATATAGTCTGGTCAGATGAGACCAAAACTGAACTTTTTGGATGCCAAAACACACAGCATGTTTGGAGCAGAAATGGCACTGCACATCCCATCATGATGTGGGGGTGTTTTTCAGCACATGGTACAGGCAGACTTCATATAACTGAAAGATAGCTGAATGGGCAAATGTACAGAGACATCCTTGATAAGAACCTGTTGCCATCTGCCAAGATGCTGAAGATGAAATGATGGTGGCCATTTCAGCAAGACAGTGATCCCAAACACACAGCCAAGGAAACTCAACTGGCTCCAGAGAAGGAAAATAAATCTGCTAGCATGGCCCAGCCAGTCACCTGACCTGAATCCAGATGAAAATCTATGGAACAAACTGAAAATCAGAGTTCATAGGAGACACTCACAGAACCTTCAAGATTTGAAAACAGTTTGTGTGGAAGAATGGGCTAAAATCACTCCTGAGCAATGCCTGCACCTAGTTTCTCCATACAGTAGGCATCTGGAAGCTGTTATTACCAACAAAGGCTTTTCTACTAAATATTAAATGAATTTCACCAAGCGTGTTGAAGACTTATTCCCTGTGTCATTCCACTTTATTAAATTTAACTTGTTTTGTGAACACAGTTGCCTTGATTTCTTTGTATGTATGGATTACTTGGTTTGTTATTGATATCTGGTGAAAATCTCAGGTCAATGGCACCATCAGAAATATGTTTAATAAGAAAAATGTTGATGTGTTCAATATTTAGTCTCCCCTGTACATCAAACACTTAATGAATGTAAGTAAACAAACATCCACATCTGTTTACATTCCCATACACGTTACATTCATATCTAATGGAGGTGATTTTTATCCCAAAGCCTATAGGTCTTCATAATGAAAAGATTAAAGTTTTTTTGTTTTTCCTTTTTTTTTTTTTTTTAAATGAAATCGCTGACCATTATCATAGAGAGAGATAGAGGGCACAGTATACCTCAGATGTACAGATATAGCTCCACATCCACTGTGTAAACACCACATCACAAGCAGCACAGAGTTCACATCAAAACCTTTCTCTAAAATACAGATGACTGTAAATTTTCTCTCTTGTTGGTATCAATAATCTGGTCTAATGGAAATGAGAAAAACGCAATGAATTCTGGCTTAAAACCACAGCACAAATGCAAATGCTTGCATCTTCTTAACAGTGAAAATGTCAGGATGTGATGGCACACAAAACACAAGGCACCACAAGCAGATGCTCAGCAGATCTTTTGGATGGTGTAATACAGAGTAATTATTTTTAGCTTTACTTCATTTTGGTTTGAAATTCAGATTGCTTTTTGGAAAGAAGATTAAACTTGTGAAAGAAAAAGTTGCAGTTTTTAAATTGGTCTCAGTACTGTGCAAAAAGTCCTAAGCTACAACACATTTCTATGTATTTTGCTTCCAAAGAAGCCAGACTCTTGTAATATTTTACGTAGTCTCCAGTAGTTTTCCAGGCTTTCAGAAGGCCTTTTAAAGTTTTTCTTTCGACATCGGCTGCTTTTTACTCAATTTTGTCCACTCCTTGTACATCACCCTGCAGTTGTTTCATCTACTGTTCACTGAAGCCTCAACAGAAATTATCTCAGTTGAAAGCTGGTTGTCAACAAGTCATTCTTTAGGAAGGGAAATAGGGAGAAAAGGCTGAGGTGGACCAAATTACACAAGAACTGGACTGTAAATCAGTGGCAACAGGTCTTATAAAGTGATGAATCCAAATATAAAATGTGGGATCATTTTTACAGAGAATGAAACAAAAGGCAGCCAACATCTAAACAAGAGCTTTGGGATGTTCTTCAAGACTGGAGAACTAATCCTGAAAAATACTTAAAGAAATTACAAGAAAGCCTGAATAAGAGAGGTCAGGCTGTGTTGAAGAATTAAGGTGGTCAGACCAAATACTGACTTACAAGCTTGTTGCACCAGCACACACTGTTATTGCCTTATATACTGCATTTCCATTTCTGTTTGCACATTTCATTAAATCAGTTCACCTTTTTCCCATTTGCACAGTACTGTGTAAACAGACTTTGTCTGAAGAAACTCTTGAAACAACAAGGAGAATACTCAGAGAGAGCTTATGGGAGATATGAGAAATCTGAGCATCTTGAAATAACAGCAGGATGGGTGAACAAAGAGACAGCACAGACACAGTGAATGAAGGTCAGGACAGACATAGGTGAACAGGAGAGGCTACACACACTCCACAGTGGCGGGTGTGGCTTTGAGGCAGCCCTCCTGCCAGTTTAGCACAGGTACAGGGATACAGGTCTCACTGATGGTCTCCTGACAGCGAAGGGACAGGGGAGGCCCGCTATCAAGTAGCAGCTGAATGTTGCTCTGGACTGTCTCCACTACAGAGGGGAGGGAGTGGAGGTACAGAGGGGGCAGAAGTCAGGGGGAGGTTTTAGAGGTCAAGAGCCAGGTGCACAGATATGGAGACAGGAGGCCAAGAGAGGAAGAAGAAAAAAAGACAAGGAAGGCACAAAAACATATGAAGCAAGAAAAAACAGAACACGGTACAGCATTCAAGCTCTCAGCTGAGCACCAATTCTTTTCTAACACAACTACTCTGAGCCAAATGGAACACACATATCACCCCATTACTACTGTACCAATTTTTTGACAAAATTTTCTACTAGTTTCCTGATAAAAAGAAAACTTGCATTTGTTTTTCTTTTGTCAACTGAATACTTACATAACTAATTTATATAATTTATGAAACAAGGAAAACTAGCAGGCATACAGTGATGGCTCACTTTTATCAATTTAATTCAGCATGAAAAACCAGCCTAAAATACTATTAAACACATTATTGATCAGACAGCTTGTTTAACTTCATGATACCGTTGAAGCCCTGACCTTTGAATCAAATGTGAAAGGTAGAACCAGATCATTTTTAAACTTACAGTCGCAAACAAAATTATTTATCCCCCATTGAAAATTAGGTTCACTGGCAAACTGTACAAACTAGCAGCTGTTTGCAATAAACAAATTAAAAAAAAACAATTTAAATAGCTCAACACAATTAATATTACAAGTGGTTTCTCCAAATTCACAAAATGTCACTGTTAATGACTACTACAGTCTCAAAATTATTCAACCCATTCATGACAAGCATCTTTACTGCTTAGTAGAGCACCCTTTTGCTGTTATGACCTGCTGTAAACATGACGCATAGCCAGACACCAGCTGCTGGCAGTATTTTGAGGAATCAGCGCATTCCTCATGGACAAAGACCTCCAGTTCACTAATATTCTTGGTTTGCGTGCTGCAACCGCATTTTCAAATTCCATTTTCAATGAAGTTCAAGTCAGGTGACTGTGATGGCTACTCTAGTATCTTCCAGGACTTCTTCTGAAACCAAGCCTTGGTGGACTTTGAGGTATGCTTGGGATCACTGTCCTGTTGGAAGGTCCAATGATGCCCAAGCTTCAGCTTCATTCTTCTTCCTCCAGACATACTGCTGATTGATAGGCTTGAAAAGTTCCAGTTTTGTTTCATCGGTCCACAGAACAGAATCCCCAAACCTCCTTTGCTTATTTATATAGTTTTGAGCAAATTGAAGCAAACTTTTCTTGTGCTTTTGGGTCAGTGGTGGTGTATGTCTTGGAGTTCGGGCATGGAGCCCTTCAGTGTTTAGTATGCGCCTCACTGTGGAAACTGAAACCTCAGTGCCTGCTGCCACCAAGTCTTGCTGCAGGTCTTTTGCAGTCAGTTGAGAGTTTTTGACCACCTGCCTCCTCGAGACTCTGGTGGTAACCGTTGATAGCTTCCTCTTTCTGCCACATCCAGGTAGTGTAGCCTCTGTTCCTTTAAATTTGCGAACTATGCTTCCAACTGTATCTCTTGGAACATTCAGTGCCTTTGCAATCTTTTTGTATCCTTTTCATTGTTTATGCAAAGCAACGATCTTTTTGAATTTTCTGGACAATTCTCTTGACTTCACCATATTTCTAACACGTAATCCAACATCACCATCAACAGTCCAAGTATTTGATGTGTTCTATCTCAAGCAAACCTGATTCAACTAATGAAGCCCTTGATTGGTTGCATCAGGTGTGCTTGAGACCACACCTGATTTGCAAATGTGTGCTCTTATGAGAAATTCAGGGGGCTGAATAATTCTGAGACTGCAGTAGTCACTGAAAGTAGGATTTAGTGTTGAATTTGGATAAAATCCTTGTATTATTAGTTTTATTTAACTAAACTCTTGTGTATTTTTTTATTGCAAACACCAGAAAATTTCAATTTTGCCAACAGACCTAAAATGCAATGGGGATTGAATGGGGGTTGGACTGCAGCTGTACACCGATACGCAAGTCCAAGTATAAACAAGTATTATAGAAGAAAGGGTGAGGATCAAACAATGTCCTCATATTCATATTGGTGAACTATCCAAACAGAAATACCAGCAGGACTATGGCTACATTCAGATGAATAAGCAGCTTCACAAAACATGTTGAAAGACAAAAAGTAGAAAAATGTTTAATTTTTCTTTGAGACAGTGTAATTAGTGACATCACACAATGTTACTAAGGAATCTTCAAGGCATGTGTTGTCTAAGCTACAGTATGTATCCATACGAAAGAGGATGGTGGTTAAAATCAGTATCTAAACTAATGAATCATATAATATGAAAAAGATAAATTCAATAATTTTTTAACAGTGAATTATGCATTTGGGCTTACTAATGAATCAAAGGCACATGTACACGAAGTCAAAACTCTATAAACAGATGTTTTTCAAAATTATTACATTAATAAGGCTTTAATGTGTCATTGATTAAAAAGACTCACCCAGCAGAGCAGAGTTTCCATCTCCCAGGGGAAAACGTTGGTAGCGTGGCACATTGAACGGAGGGAGCAGGTGAAATTTCCTCTCTAGCAGAGGCTCCAGGCGAGAGGCTGAGGGATCGGCAGGGTGGAACAAGTTATAGACCTGCTGACAGGCAGGCCGCAGCTGGGCCACTAGAGGGAGAGATGAAACCAACATGGCTGAGGAAAGGCAAAGCAAGAACCTTAAAGACAAAAGCAGCTTTTTGTTGGAAGGGTTAACAAAATACAATACTGGAATTATTTTTTAGGATAACCTGTTGTCCTACCACAACGTTGCCAGTTAAGGCAATCTGTTTGCCTTTTTTATTCATTTAGAAAACAGACTTAATGTTACTACACAAAAAAGAAAGGATCAGTGTTTTCCATTAGTAATTATGTAAAGAAGAAAAGTACTGTTTTTTTAATTTTTTATATACAAAGAAGCTTACCATCCAACATGGGAATTACAGTCTTTCTCAGAGCCAGTATCAATCCCAGAGGAGAGCCGAACAGGAAAAAGTCAGACACTTCAAAATCAAACTTCCCCAGGGAGCCTCCGTCCAGCATCGTGCTGCTGCTCGACCTGCGAGAGGCTGTGTCGTTCCGTAAGACACTGGCGTGTAAGCTAGAAAGACAGCACAAAGTAATTTGAACTAAAATAAATCATTTTCCAACAATCAGTAAAAGAGAATTGAAAGATAAAATAATACCTGGACAGGAAAGCCTGGTGTTGCTTTATTGTGTCCAATTCATAGGTGGATGAGTCACTTCTCTTGCGTGGCAGTTGTTTCTTGGTGTCGTCACCTGAGCTGGCACGAGGGATATCAATGTTACTGCGACTGAGGTGGCGGCTACCTTCCAAGGTTGGAGACGCTGATCCATGCCCGCTGTTGACGATGATGCCAGGAGAGAGAAGGTCCTGGTCCTACCAAGGCACATCACGAAGACGGGTTAAAAATGTTACAACACTTTAAATAATATATTATGACTGATTGTAATGAACAAAACAGGTAGAAAATACAATTATTACACTGAATGTTTTCCTCTTACCTGTACACTGACTACACTGCCCCTGCGACTGCTGTTCTGGCTTTCGTTTACTGTCTGATTGCTGCTGCACAAAGCATCAAAGCCCAAGATTCCTCCAACACAATCCCCGATGAGGCACACCTATAGAGTTTAAGGATAAGATATAATTAAGATAGACATCCTTAGAAATGTAGCTTACCTATAATACAGTATATATACAAATTCTACAACACAGATCAAACTAATTTCAGGTTTATAACTGGATATTTATATAAAATAAGTGGGTGTATTCAAACATCGAATCAGGTAAAACAATGATCTGTAACCTGTTGAACCTCTTAAGATTTCAGTGGGCTATGTGGATAGATCAACTTATAAAATAAAACTGTATGACTTAAAAGGAAAAAGTCACCTGCACAGTCACAAAAGCTAAAAATGCTTGTCAAAAATGTATTGAAATCTAGTTTAATCATTAAACTACAAGTGTCACATTAAAACCTGAACTGGAAAGCAATGCATACGAAATGGTCAGCTCCAAGAAAAAAGATTTAATTACTGTATGTGGACAATTCTTGGATAAATGGTGTTATGACCTACTTTCTGGGCCAAGGCCAGAATTGCCTACTTCAGCCTGGGATCACAGATCACGAATCGCAAATCACGAAATCCATTTCAACCCTCAGTTAAGGTGAACATACCCATCGTCACCCTTACCCACTGGCAAAGGAGACTAACACTTACATAGTCTCTTTCGCTCACAGCAGGCAGACCTACACCTACATCCCAGGCTGGGATTTGAACCCATGACACCGTGATCTAAATCCTCTCATTCTTACCACTGAGCCAAAAAGGAATTCCTCACTTGCTCTCGGCTAGTAGCGGAGGTGTACTCTGAGGGTATCATGAACTGCACCACTGACTAATTCCTCATGGAGGGGTGCGTAACAACTGGTAAATAGGGATATAGTGGGTAACTGTATAATAAAAGTAATGGAAAAGAATCTTAATTGTGACAGCCAAAAGGTTTAAAAAAAAAAAAAAAAAAAAAGATTTCTTTCAGCCACTCCCTTTGGGGGTTGCCACAGCGGATCATCTGCCTCCATTTCACCCTATCCTTTGCATCTTCTTCTGTAACATCAACCCTCTCCCTGTCCTCCTTCACTACATCCATGAATCTCCTCTGTGGTCTTCCTCTTTTCCTCCTGCCTGGCAGCTCCATCTTCAACATCCTTTGTCCAATATATCCACTATCCCTCCTCTGCACATGTCCAAACCATCTCAGCCTTGGCTCTCTTTGTCTCCACACCACTCAACCGGAGCTGTCCCTCTGATATATTCATTTCTAATCTTGTCTCTCCTACTCACTCCAAATGAGAATCTTAGCATCTTCAACTCTGCCACCTCTGGTGAAATATATACTCAGCAATTCATCAGTCCCCCTTGCCTTTCCCTTCATATGAAGCCGGCTGCATATGAATTCTAACCACATCTCTTAGCTAAGCGACTCTTCCATTATTGCTCCCGTTTCCAGCGGGTTAAAACCATGATAAATGCCTCCAGTGCTTACATACCTCTTCTGATTTTTTTCCACGTTAAAAGTACTTTAATAAACTCATGTTTCTGAAAGACAGTCACGCTAGCGAGAGACTCTGCCTGACTGGAAAGCTTGCATGGGCGGGGCGCTTCTAAACTCTGCGCGGATGACAGCCACACGCGTTGTTCATGTGCTCGCTTGCAGAAAGTCATTGCTTCATATATTTTTCTTAAATTCATATCTCCTCATTAGCGTGGCAGTAATTTTTCTGGCGAGGCGGGCCACCACCCAGAAATGTTACCACAGGAAACACTGCATACACCTAGACTCCAAGAACTCCTGTCTACTTTCTTCATCTCCCTGACTGTCCCGCTCTTTCTTTGCCAAACTCTTCCTTTGAATGTTTTCCTGTACCTCCTCATTCCACCAGTCTCCTTGTCTTCTTTCAAAGACTACTTTGCTAAAATGAAGACAAGATAAATTGTTGAAATATCTGGTAATGCAGAATATACCGTATAATTAATTGCAATGCATACATGATGCAAATATTCAAACTCTGCATTCAAATGTTAGGACAACCGCATTTTAAACCCATCTAAATATTGACTTTTTATATGTATGGAAACAGTACTAAATTAAATTAAAATCAAATTAAATTAATCTGACAGCTGGTAGTGATGGAGCTTGGACTAACGGGGATACTGTGATTACACACACAAATTTTTTTTTTTTTTGAGAACAAAAACACAACAAAAAGTATCTAACAGCACATAACTGTAACAGACCTGGCCAGAGAAGGGGGCCCCATCCAGAGACTTTATAAAGTCAGAATAAACCTGGTTGGCTCTAAGGATGACAGTGGCCACAGCGTCCTGATACTGTGGAGCAGAGGTGGCGAGGAGGGGCAGAGCGGCTAGTGGGATGTGGTCTTGACTGCTGGACAGGCACCCTTCATCGTAGCTGTAGGGGCTCAGGCTGTTGCACAGGGCAAAATCATATTATGAACATTTGCCAAATGTCCAAGGAAAACACAAAGAAGATATAAAAGGGATTATAAATGTCATGACCTGCACCTGGACCATTTAGTTAGAATTTCATTTGTTAGAAGCCAATCTCATTCATGAAAAATATGTGTCTTCAGTAATAATGGAGCATAATTTTTGGACCCTACCGGAAAGCATCTTCTTACTTGGACACTAAGGAGAAGGCCTCAGCACAGATGGCAGGGCAGGGCACCAAGCGGATGGCAATGCGTCCCAGAGCAGCAGGGTAGTGAACACGCATGACTGTGTCAAAAGCTGTACTAATTGTGTTGACGTCTGCCTGCTTGCTGTTCTGGTCCCCTCCTCCTGTATCCAGGATGTTCCCTCCATGCAGGATCAAGATCAGCACATGGATCTTGGAAGCTTGCAGACACTGCTGGGACGAGCTCTCCTGAGAACAGCACATTTAAAAGGAGGGTAATCAGTGTGACCCTTGACACAGAGTACCAAGAGAGGGTTCAAATAGTATTTTTTTTTTCCCCACAGCATGATCAAAGACAGCATACTCTGAAGGATAAATATTTATGCCTTTGTAACTGGGCATCAAATCATCTATCTGATATCTCAGTTAATATATAGCCTGTTACTTTTGTGTTTGACTTTTCACACATGAATTAAACTTGCTTTTACAACCATACGGGGGGGGAGACCATGAAGAGACAAAGACCACGGCCAACCTCCACCTTGACAGCTGTTCAACTAACAGCAAAACACAACCATGCGCCCTGAGGAGATGTTACATTAAATACAGTATAACAAAACAACATGTAGCTTTGTCTTACATGTCACATCCAAAACTTCACATATTCAGAGGAGGACTGTATGCATGTGAACGCACAACCACAGCTGCGAGTAGAAGGGAGTTGAACAGACGGTGGTGAGGTTGAGGAGCACACACAGATTTGGGTTTGGGCAACAAGAAAAAAGAGGGCAGGAGGCAATAAATGCTGGGTTTGTCCAAATGGGTTGGGGTTCTCTGTAGGACCACTGCACCCTCATAGTGCACTGAGGCCAAAGTGTTTACTTACTGACTGGTGCCTTGTCACCATGATGGTGGGAATGGGAGAGCTATCAGCTTGGCCTCTAAGAGAGCCACGTATCTGAACACAAAAGGACAAACAGCCCTTTGTTTATCCTCCAAAGTTGAAACCCTGTCGCTAGTTTTTTTATCCCCGTGAGAGGAAATTCTAATATAATCAAGCCCTGAAGGAATCAAAAATCTGCCAACGACAGACTGACAGGTCATCAAAAGAAGGTTGACATACGTTTATAGACAGGCATACCTCTTCAAGTCTCTCCTCACTGGTCGCCCCTTCATAATCCACAGACATTTCTTTAAACAGCTCTGCTAAAAATACAAATAAACATAGACTTTCAATGTTACAACAGTGTGGCCAGTAGAAAATGAAATGAAGGCCAACAGTTTTCATCGTACCAGACGTTTCCTCCGTGTCTACAGCTTCAATCTTGTCCATGAGGTCATTGGAGTTCCACTTCGCAATTTCTTTTGGGAAGACCTCCTCGCCATCGGAGAGATCCTCTGCAGGAGAAGCACAAGTTAAGCTATAATCTGCTATGTTTATTTTCCATTCAACATTTCAATTGCTTGAAGGATGCTGCAAAGTCAAATATTAGTGCACTGATTTCAAGGTCATTTTATAAGATTTTTGGGCAGACACGTCCGTTCACAATTACGCCTGACCATTATGGAACACAAACACCATTCCATATTCAGGTCTATGTGTAAATCACTGTGTGCCTGTTGTTCTGCAGCCACTGCTGATTGAAGTGATGCCTATTTTAGCCAGGACACTTCTGCAAAAAAGATATTCAATCTCAAGAGACTCATCTCCTGGTTAAATAAACACTAAAACAAATATTTTAATACTGCACAACATACGTTATGGAATGCCTATGTTTTCCATGGCTGTGAGCAAATGTTTTTACAGTTTTGAATTAAGAATCATTGCCTCCTAATAGACAATTACTGCATGTATGTATCTTTATCTAACATGTAAAGTAATTCAAAAACCTTGATGAATCAGGTTATTAATCAGTATTCATTCTGCAGGGTCTTTGACATTTTGCAATATTAACACATTTTTGCTTGAGAAAGAACTCACAATAATTTGTGTCAGCTTTATGAAATTTGACATTTAAAATTAATATAAAATATCATGGGATTTCATTTTACTAACAAATGAATACAAAATGATGTGGAAATCTTTTTATTTCATAATAATTTGCTTTGAAAACTTTGGAGGTTGCAGCCAGTTTAACAGGAAAGATATTTTCTGTGAAAAGTGCTGTGTGTGTGCGCAGACTTCATCATCCAGTGACTAATTAATAGCTTAGTGATTTATTTACAAAAATTTTAAACTAGATAAAAATGAAGGTAAAAGTTTTTACATCACAAGTACATTAATTTGTGCTGAGAAAAACACTGCATTCTAACAATTTTCAAGTTTTTAATCGTTACATTTAAACTTCAAAATTTCAAAAAGATAAACAAATCAGTGAATCGTTACAATAATAATTACAGTCATGTGAAAAAATTAGGACACCCCATTAAATATTCAGTTCTTTATTAAGAAAAGTTCACATATCCATGTCTAACCTTGTTTTTATTTGCATTTTTTAACATTTTAGCCATTTTAAGTGGAAATGAATGTGGGGGTGTCCTAAAAACGATGGGGGGGGGGTATCATAACTTATTCCTCATTATTTGTTTGGAATTATATTTTACAGAAAATCTGAAAAAAATCTTTAATTCATTTTAATTGTTTAGTTGTATAACATGAATCTCCCAGTATTTTAAACACTGATATTAAATATCCATATGCCCAAATACAGACGTGGACAAAATTGTTGGTACCCCTCTGTTAATGAAAGAAAAACCCACAATGATCACAGAAATAACTTGAATCTGACAAAAGTGGTAATAAATAAAAATTCTATGAAAATTAACCAATGAAAATCAGACCGTGTTTTTGAATTGTGGTTCAACAGAATTACTTTAAAAAACAAACTCATGAAACAGGCCTGGACAAAAATGATGGTACCCCTAGAATAGATTGAAAACTAGAAAAGCACTCAGAGCGCATACCTCCGCCAAGGCTCCTTCCGTTTCTCATGGATCACCTCCAAAATGTAATGGGCTTGTGTGTAGGCCTATCGCCACTTGTGGTGAAAATTGCATCGAAGTCTGTCCATTAGTTTTGGAGTTTTGTGGCTGACAGACTGTGAGAAGAGCCTTGGCTGAGGTATGCATTCCCAGATCATCCCCAAAATGTAATGGGTTCCTCTCTAGGCCAAGAACCACCTCTGGTGAAAATGTCATCCAAATCCATCCATTTGCTCCGTGGCAAAAGAGGATTTGGAAGCTTCCCCGGCAGAGAGCTTGTTTTTGCGCAGCCCCTATGGCTGCCCGGGGAATTTCTGCCAAATAATCCCGCGGCGGACAGCTGCCCATCTCAGCTTTTGCAGCGTAGCGCAAACACAGGCATGCTGCCGGGCCCGGCCCACCACTGTTTTCCGCGTGCTTTTGTGCCTAAAACTTTGAAGAACGTGGAGTTCATATTCGTCAGACACGACGACCAGCGCCCTCCATTGCGCCTGCACACATGTTGAAAATGGCCCTATCTCACAATGTTAAAGAATCGTTTAAAAAATTCCTGGATCCAGACGGTGATCCGGATCATCCCCAAAATTTAATCAGTTCTTCCTTGTACCATTTCCAACAATGCCTGAAAGTTTCATGGAAATCCGTCCAAAACTTTTTGAGTTATCTTGCTAACCAACAGACAGACAAACAGACAGACAAACGCTGGCAAAAACATAACCTCCTGCGGCCTGCGGCGGTAATAATGTGACCATAGGGACATGTTCAACTAAGATGTGTCCTCTAATTAACATCACAGGTGTCTACAAACTTGTAATCAGTCAGTCGGCCTATTTAAAGGGTGACAAGTAGTCACTGTGCTGTTTGGTGACATGGTGTGTACAACACTTAACATGGACCAGAGGAAGCAAAGGAGAGAGTTGTCTCAGGAGATTAGAAAGAAAATTATAGACAAGCATGTTAAAGGAAAAGGCTATAAGACCATCTCCAAGCAGCTTGATGTTCCTGTGACTACAGTTGCACATATTATTCAGTAATTTAAGATCCATGGGACTGTAGCCAACCTCCCTGGACGTGGCCGCAGGAGGAGACGGATAATACGAATGGTAACAAAAGAGCCCAGAACAACCTCTAAACACATTTATGGTGAACTCCAAGGTCAAGGTACATCAGTGTCAGATCGCACCATCCGTCGTTGTTTGAGTCAAAGTGGACTTCATGGGAGACGACCAAGGAGGACACCACTGTTGAAAACAAATCATAAAATAGCCAGATTGGAATTTGCCAAACTGCATGTTGACAAGCCACAAATCTTCTGGGAGAATGTCCTATGGACAGACGAGACAAAACTGGAACTTTTTGGCAAGGCACATAAGCTCTATGTTCACAGACGCAAAAATGAAGCATACCAAGAAAAGAACACTGTCCCTACTGTGAAACATGGAGGAGGTTCTGTTATGTTCTAGGGCTGCTTTGCTGCATCTGGCACAGGGTGTCTTGAATCTGTGCAGGGTACAATGAAATCTCAAGACTATCAAGGTATTCTAGAGAGAAATGTGCTGCCCAGTGTCAGACAGCTTGGTCTCAGTCGTAGGTCATGGGTCTTGCAACAGGATAATGACCCAAAACACACAGCTAAAAACAGCCAAGAATGGCTAAGAGCGAAACATTGGACTATTCTAAAGTGGCCTTCTATGAGCCCTGATCTAAATCCTATTGAACATCTGTGGAAGGAGCTGAAACATGCCGTCTGGAGAAGGCACCCTTCAAACCTGAGACAACTGGAGCAGTTTGCTCATGAGGAGTGGGCCAAAATACCTGCTGAGAGGTGCAGAAGTCACATTGACAGTTACAGAAATCGTTTGATTGCAGTGATTGCCTCAAAAGGTTGTGCAACAAAATATTAAGGGTACCATCATTTTTGTCCAGGCCTGTTTCACGAGTTTGTTTTTTAAAATAATTCTGTTGAACCACAATTCAAAAGCATTGTCTGATTTTCATTGGTTAATTTTCATAGAATTTTTATTACCACTTTTGTCATATTCAAGTTATTTCTGTGACCATTGTGGGTTTTTCTTTCATTAACAGAGGGGTACCAACAATTTTGTCCATGTGTGTATATAAAAAAAAACCCCACACAGGCTCATACAGGGTATCCTGATTTTTTCACATGACTGTAGCTCTGCCAAGGAGTGGGAATGGGCAATACTGGCTAAAACTCATTGTGGTATAATTTGAAAAACAGATGTTAATGGTATATTGCAATATATATTTTTGGTACATAAATGTCAATATATAGTGCTGTGAAAAAATATCAGCCACCATTCCCGATTTCTTATATTTTTGCATATTTGTCACACTTAAATGTTTCACATCAAAAAATTTTAATATCAAATTTAAAAAAAAATAACCCAAGTAAACACAAAATGCAGTTTTGAAATGATGATTTCATTTATTACAAGAAAAAAAAAAAGACATCAAAATCCCTCCCCTTCCCTTGTTAAATCATGAATTAACTGTGATTAACCACACTTTTTGGAAAGCTGAGTTCAATTTCATTAGCCACACCCAGCTCCAATTACTGCCAGACCTGTTGAATCAAGAAATCACTCAAATACAACCTGATTGACAAAATGAAGTAGTCAAAAACATCTCAAAATGCAACACATCATGCCACAATCTAAAGAAATTCACGACCAGATGAGAAACAAAAAAAATCAGAACATCTAAAGAACGGCAGGTCTCATTTGCCTCAGTTTGGACACTGGTCCATGATTCAACAATAAGCAAGAGGCTGGGCAAAAATGGCATCCATTGTTATAGCATAACGGTGTGACTCGTTGCCAGTTATTGCAATCACTTGACTGCAGTTGTTGCTGCCAAGGGTGGCACAACCAGTTATTAAGTTTTGGAAGCAATTACTTTTTCCACAGAGGGCCAGATAGGTTTGGATAGTTTTTTTCCCTTTATAAATGAAATCATCATTTAAAAACTGCATTTTGTATTTACTCGGGTTATATTTGGCTAATATTAAAATTTGTTTGATGATCAAAAACATTTAAGTGTGACAAATATCCAAAAATATAAGAAAACAGTCAGACTTGGCCCCCACCACTCCTTCACACTGTCTCTCAGCACTGGCTTCCCCCAGGACTGTGTGCTAAGCCCTCTACTGTACTCCCTGCACACCTTTGACTGTATTCCAACCCACCCAACCACTGTCATCGTGAAGTACGCGGATGACACCACCTTGGTTGGGCTCATCACCAATGACGATGAGAAGGCATACAGGGCGGAGGTACAGAATCTGCTGCTGTGGTGCCAAGCAACAACCTGGAACTGAACGTCCAAAAACCCAAAGAACTCATACTGAACTTCAGGAATAACAGACAGGACCACCTCCCCACCCCCCATAAATGGCGACAGCGTAGAAACCATCCTTGCCTTCAGGTTCCTGGGCACCCACATCTCCTCTGACCTCTCCTGGACTGTCAACACCAAGGCCCTGGTGAAGACAGCCCAGCAGCGGCTGCACTTTCTCCGTGTCCTGAGGAAGAACAACCTGGACCAGAAGCTGCCGCTGGCCTTCTACCACTGCTCAGTGGAGAGCGTGCTCACCTACTGCCTGGGTGTGTGGTACACCAGCTCCACAGATGAGAACAGGAAGGTTGTGCAGAGGATCATCAACACCGAACAAAAAATTATCAGCGGCCCTCTGCCCTCCCTGGAAGACATCGCCAGATCCTCCTGTCTCAGAAAGATCAAGGCCATCACAGGAGACCCCTCACATCCCGCCCACCACCTGTTTGATCTGCTTCCCTCTGGATGACCGTTCAGATCAATCAGGTCCCACACCTCCAGACTGACAGTTTCTTCCCCTGGGCCATCCGAACTGCAAACAGTCAGAGGCCCCAACCCCTCCCTCTGACTGCTCTCATGCACAGAACTGAGGATCTTTTTAATTATTACAGTAACACACCTGTCTTTGCACTCCGCCCTTTCATGTATATTGACCCATCCATGAAACCACTACCATACCTACGCATATTTTCCATAATCCTTGGACCATTTTATTCAATCATGTGTTCTGCACCCCACACTCTTATGTACATAGTCCCACCTGTGAATCCATTACCATACCTGTGTATATCTCCATAATGGGCTAGTTTTATTTTTATTTTCAGACATGGGTTTAATCGTGTGTTCTATAACCGTGTTCTATAACCATGCGGCTGTAGCGCAGGTGTAGTGTGGCCGACTAGTGGTTCAATTCCCACTGTGTCTGCAGTTTGCATGTCGAAGTGTCCTTGAGCAAGACACTGAACCTCCAGTTGCTCCTGGTGGGTCAGGCCAGCGCCAGTGCATGGCAGCTCTACCACCATCATTGTGTGAATGTGTGTGTGAATGAGTGGAGAGCAGGATCTGTAAACCACTTTGGTCATCTAGAGATGAGAAAAAGTGAACGCCATTTACTAGTTACCATTTTATCTAATCCTCCTCTCTTACTTTATTGTGCAGTAGCCTGGTGTAGCACCCACAATTTCATTGTACTGTACAACTGTACAATGACAATAAAGCATATTCTATTCTAGATCAGGAAAGGGGCAAATACTTTTTCGTAGCACTGTAACTGCTCTTGAATGTTTAACACTCATATCGCAATAGGATCTCTCGTTAAAATAAAGGTTAAATATACTAGAAAATTCAACAGATGGGGTGGCTTCTAAAACTAGTAATATAAAATGCAATTATTATGTATATTAATCTTATTTTTATTCTCTAATTTCAGTTTTATTCTCCTATTTCATGTATTTTATTTATTTTTTTTTGGGGGGGGGCAGGTATGTGAGGAGGCCAAATTTACACTGCCCCTAGGTTTCAAAATGAGTACTTTGACCATTGATGCAGCAAACTCCTCTACAGAATGAATACTCAAATGACTCACTATACATACCGAACAATTCAGACAACAGAAAACATGCTGGTGCAAGACAGACAGTCAGTAGTAATATTAACAGGATTTTAGCCACTTAAAAAACTAAATGGATTTGTTTATTCTATATTTAGAACATATTCATTACTTTACCCGTCGACACACAAATGATAACTGCTGGACAGCACCAGACGTTAAAAGGTCACCAACTGCACTGCAGGTTTCAGTTTGTATGAGAAATTAAAATTGCCATTTTAAATATTCTGGTGACTTTGAAAAGAGCAGTTTATTTCTTAATGATCATTTCCACTCAATAAATAAGAAGCAACTGTAAATATGCAATTTTAACATTAATAAAACTGCAAACTCTGTGGAGCTCTAACTTTGTTGCCATAGGGGAGGTGCAGCTGTACCAGAGCAGGCAGAAAATAAAAGACTGCTTTAGTAACTCTAAATTATAACCATAAACAAATTTCTACATTTTCCAAAATTATTGCAGTTGGCTGGTACCACTGGCCAAATTTCTATTGTCTACCGTTTACACAGTTTACCAAGGCAGAGGAGGCGGCTATATTTTTGTTGCCTTTGTTCAATGAAATCTGGTGAAAGGCTAAAGTGATTAGATTTTGGAGCAGATCTACATCAAGGAGCAGATCCACATATTTACTTCCATTTTCTTTAACATTGACAGAGATGTTTTTTGTTACATTTTAATTGAACTAAAAAAAAAAAAAAATCAGGCCTATATAGGAGTTGGACAGTTGTGTGTGTACAATACTGTACATATCCTGACATTCTGGAAAGAGTGGAAACTGTCTAGAGTTTTTACTTGTTGGCAGAGGTATGTGCTCTCCAAGCACTTTCTAGTTTTTAGGCATGAGTATAAAATAAATATTTTTAATAAGAGCTGTTTGTGGTTTTATTGCTGCAACCACCTCAGATAGAAATCTAATAGCAGAGGCAATCAGGGCCAAGTCAGCCTGTTTCCATTTTTAATTTGTGTGCCTCCATCATGGGATGAGTCTACAAAGAGCACGCTCTTATTTTTGCATGTACACAATGGATTTAAACCCACTTTATTTACTATAAATAACTTATTTCATCACATCGTCCTGCCATTCTGCTATATTTATAAATTATCAGTAACTGAATGGGTGTTGGTGGAGATCAATACTGTGAATCAATAATTCTACAAAGTTTGATAAAACTAAATAATATAGGCATTCACTTAATGTGAATGCTGTGACACAAAACAATATGAAATAACTAATGGCAACACAGTTCATTAAATTATAGCAATCGAGTGACTCAAAAACATATTAAACTTGGAACTGTTGGAGATTAATGAGTGTAGAAAATCAGAATCACTATGGCAAATGACAAAAGAATACATCATTTTATTAATTTTTCCATTATTATTAACGGTCAACACAACACACGTGAATTCACTGTTTCTTTGATGCATATTTGAGTTGAAAACATGATATGTTTAAATGATAATATGGCAGCTGGAGGGTGTTGATGAGTGACAGAGAGGATGGCTTGGACCACTGTGATTTCTGAACTTGACCATCAGGGTGAGACACCTGGCTCATGTCCAGCCAAACTCATCCAAGCACAGAGCATGGGTGTTGAACCAGCCCCAAAGCATGCTGGGTATCTGAGAAGCTTTAGAACTGATCTGCGTTTAGAGAGATTCATGCAGAGTGAATGAAGAAGGGAGCAAAATTATCTGATGCAGCTTCCACCACAAGTTTAAGCCAAAAACAATGGTTACCTTGACAATCAAAGAACTCTTCGTCTGAACTGTCATCTGAGTCTCGTGCTATGCTCTGCATCCGCCATTCTGAGATGCTGTGACGTGACGGACTCACTGAAAAACAGTACATGTCTGGAAAACTCAGCACATGATCAGAAAATTCAGTTTTCAAACACAAAAACCATATCTGAACCCACACAGCTTTACATCAACAAGCGGCAGTCATAGGGGTGCATTACTTTATCATAGATGGTCTGATCAGTGGTCACAGGTGGTGTATCTCAATTGGAATATGGACACACTACAAGCAAAACACAAAAGATAAATCCCACCTGGGGAAAATGGCAATGCAAATAGCAGTCCTTTCCTATCAAGTCTTCAATCTAAAGCTCATATATCAATAGCACAGAGAAGGGGGTCACTCAGGGCCAGTGAGAGAGGGACACAGCTGTAGCTGTCAGTGCAGACAGTGAAACAGCAGCAGAGAAGGGGAGGGTCACTCTGAGGAGTGTAGGCTCCTCCGGTCTGATGTCAGCATTACTGCTAAAAATAGCTCTAGGAGAGAACCATGGGGGAGTTACAGGGTGAAATGAGGCTTGCTGGATGAGAGTCACAGAGTCTATGTGCTAGCTGCAGAGAACTCTACATTGAAGAAGGTGTGACACTTAAGATGGGTGTGTTTCGACATTTGTGAGGTAAAAGTGGCCACTACAATAACATGCCAAGTGAGTAAATATGTCAGAGAACAACTGCAATTTAAAAGCAGTATCTGCTGCATTCTGTTTAACTTTAATAAAAACTGATTGGTGTGAGCTCCTGGAGAAATACATTAATGCAACCTGGGTTAAACTCTCAGAAAGTATATCTGAGCGCAACTGAACCAAAAAACAATGTTATTACACTTTCTTTGTAGCTACAAATATACATAAAAGAAATAAACTGCAGCTTAAGCTAACTTTAACAAACAGCTTTTAAATTTATGGTGAGGTGGAAGCTTAATGGTTAAAATAGACAACTTGATACTTTTTTCAGTGTATACATCACATACAGTATACGTATACTGTATATGAAAGGGCACTGCTTTTTTTTTAGTTTTGTGCTAGCTTAGAGCTCACATAACGGCTTCAAAGGCTGATCTCAAACACAACCTGCTGGGTTTACTTCTGTGACACTTTGTTGCCAGTGAACCTATGAGGAAAGAAGTCAAATGGGAGACTAAACAAAGAAGGCTTTTAGGGCACGATGAGGCGTGAATACATACAGTATGTGACAATGTGTGAAAGAAGCATGCTGTTGCAGAGCTTTGGAACAAATACAGAAGAATGTACAAGTGAGAGACATTTTACCGTACATGATGTCATACATCATGTGGGGGCGGCTGTGGCGCAGGAGTAGTGTAGCCGACTACTAATGGGCGGGTCAGTGGTTCGATTCCCGCTGTCTGCAGTCTGTATGTCAAAGTGTCCTTGAGCAAGACACTGAACCCCCAGCTGTTCCTGGTGGGTCAGGCCAGCGCCTGTGTATGGCAGCTCCGCCGCCATCAGTGTGTGAATGTGTGTGCGAATGGGTGGATAGCAGGATTTGTAAAGTGCTTTGGTCATCCAGAGATGAGTAAAAAGCGCTATATAAGTGAACACCATAACCAGTAGTTGTGACATAACAGAAGAGGTGAAGATGAGATACTCCTCACCTCCTCTCTTGGACGAGCGGGACGATCTGGAGGAGGTGGACCACTGCTTAGTGAGTACTCCTCTTGGATGAAGGGTTTCCCCTCCAGAGCTACGAACAGCTTCCTCCGCTTCAATGGAGCTGATGGCCTCTTTAACTTCCTGGTCTTTATCTGGAGAAGGAGCACCTCCGTTGGCTTCAGTGGCCTCCTCCGCTTGACTAAACTGGGCCATCTTCCTGGCTAGGGCCAGCTGGGTTTCCAGCTCAAGCTGCCTGATGTCTTCTATGGTCAGACCATACCACTCATCCTGCCAGCACCAGGCCTGCCGGTGGGCACGGACCATCACTTTCCTCAGTCCTAGAGAGGAACAATGGGAGGAAGGAGTAAACTGGTAACACTTTAATTAAAACGTGCATTTATTGATACAGTAAATGACTATAAAACATGAAAGACTGTTGCCATTAACGCACCAACATCATGAATGAAGCGTTCAATTTTGGACTGCATGCCCCAATAACGGAACTCCACCTTGCAGAGTTTGTAGGCACACATGATGGGGGTCTTCCCTGGATTGTTGTTGTACTCCTCTATCCAGTCATCTCGAAGAGGACCCCTCTGGGTCTTCACTGACTTGTAAAGCCTTGGATCTTCTTCTGATTTGTACTCATGAGGAGGAATGGGATCTGTCACTATGTCAATAGGGTCTGCAAACAATAAATCACATTGACAAAGAAATGGCCCATAGAGTCACTTGTTGTGAAAGCATTGCACAACAGACGTTACTTTGGCTTTATGAAGATGAGGGTGGAGTATTAGAACTTGCATGGGCTTGTGCTTAACAGCTTTAAATTCCTTTTACAACTGAATATTTGCCCGTAAGTCTTAAACTCCTACAGTGGATATAAAAAGTCTACACACCCCTGTTCAAATGCCAGGTTTTTGTGATGTAAAAAACATGAGACCACGATAAATCATTTCAAAACTTTTTCCACCATTAATGTGACCTATAAGCTGTACAACCCAATTGAGAAAAACTGAAATCTTTTAAGGGGAAAAATAAAAAATAAAAAACTTACAATAACCTGGTTGTATAAATATCCACACCCTGTTATACCGGAGTGGTGGTTTAGAGGTAGAGCATCCGCCCCACAACCAGGAGGTCAAGGTTCAAGTCCCAGCCAGGTCATACCAAAGACCATATAAAAATGGAACTAATAGTTCCAAACTAATAGTTTTTTGAATGCAAAAGATGCAATAGACTTACACAATGGTCCCCTCCGGCATACAACTAGGAACATACCGGTCGCTATGGAGGGTGAGAATATGTATGGGCACATAATCATACCATGTAGGATAACTAAGTAGACGGTTATGCTGTTTCATTCCATCTAGCAACAATGCTCTGCACTGTGTGTTTATATATTTACATATTTATTCCATCTAGCTACAATGCTCAGCACTGGGTGTGTTTATATATTTATATATCTACATATTATTCCATCTAGCTACATTGCTCCGCACTGTGTGTGTTTATATACTTGCATATTTATTCCACCTAGCTGCAATGCTCCGTACTGTGGGTGTTTATATATTTACATATTTATTCCATCTAGCTACAATGCTCTGCACTGTGTGTTCATATATTCATATATTTATTCCATCCAGCTACAATGCTCTGCACTGTGTGTCTGTGTGTGTGTGTATATATATATATTTTATAGTAATACGTACATATGTAGTATATTAGCTGCTCTTGCTTGCTTGTTTTTTTCTTGCCTTCTGATTGTTGCTCTGAGTGTTGCTATCCCTGTGCTGTTGCAATCCTGGAATTTCCCCGTTGTGGGACTAATAAAGGCTTATCTTATCTTATCTTATCTTAACTTCCTGCCATCCAGCTTGGTGCTCAGCAAAAATGGGATAGAGGAGGGAAATGTGGGCGGCAGTGGCTCAGGAGGTAGAGCGGGTCGTCTAATAACCGGAGGGTTGGCGGTTCAAATCCCACTCTCCCCAGACTTTCTGTCATTGTGTCCCTGGGCAAGACACTTTACCCACCTTGCCTCCAGTGTCCATGACACTGGGTATGAATGTGTATAAATGTTCGGTAGTGGTCGGAGTGTGGATTGGCAGTCACGTTTCCATTAGTCTGCCCCAGGGCAGCTGTGGCTACAATAGTAGCTTACCACTGCCATTGTCTGTGGAGTGAATGAATAATGTATCCATTGTAAAGCATCTTTGAGTGTCTATGAAAAAGTGCAACATAAATCTAATGCATTATTGTTATTATAACTGGGGATGTGGTTGTGTTCAGAATTAACTAATCACATTCAAACTCATGTTAAATGGGAGTCAGCACACACCTGCCACCATTTAAAGTGCCTCTGATTAATCCCAAATAAAGTTCAGCTGTTCCAGTAGGCTTTTCCTGACATTTTTGTCATCACATCTTACAGCACAAGCCATGGTCCATAGAGAGCTTCCAAAGCATCAGAGGGATCTCATTGTTCAAAGGTATCATTCAGGAGAAGGGTACAAAAGAATTTCCAAGGCATTAAATATACCATGGAACACAGTGAAGACAGTCATCATTAAATGGAGAAAATATGGCATAACGTTTCAATAAGTGCAAAAAAATCAATTTGGTTGTCTTATTAAGTTTGTAGTAGTAAAGATTTAGAGCAGGGGTGTAAAACTCATTCCATGGAGGGCCAAGACTCTGCATGTTTTACTTCCACCCAGTGTTTTCAGCAGGTGCTTTCACTGATCAGCAATCAGTGGGAATAAATTCAGTTAAAATCACCTGTTGAAGACACTGGGTGGAGGTAAAACCTGCAGGGTCTTGGCCCTCCAGGGAGTGAGTTTGACACCTGTGATTTAGAGGAAAGGGATCTAATGTTTAATAAACCACATTTGACTTAAATTCTGAGAGGTGGTTGTGGCATTTTTTAATTTCAAATTATTTTGCTTCAATTCTTTGGTGACTATTTGTATTTTTTTGCAGTGTATTTAAATTATTTAAACTAAGCGGCAATGAGACAGACACTTTGGTTATAGGACTGTTTGGTGGCAGTCAGCTTCTTTTTTTGGCTACTCCCTTTAGGGGGTGCCACAGCGGATCATCTGCCTCCATCTCACTCTACCCTCTGCAACACCAACGGTATCCATGTCCTGACTCACTGCATCCACGAATATTGTCTGTGGTCTTCCTCCTTTCCTCCTGCTGGACAGCTCCATCTTCAACATCCTTTGTCCGATATATCCACTATCACAGCCTTGCTTCTCTTACTTTGTCTCCAAACCGCTCAACCTGAACTGTCCCTCCTAGCCACTCCCAAAGAGAATCTTAGCATCTTCAACTCTGCCACCTCCAGCTCCACCTCCTGTCTTTTTGTTAGCGCCACCGTCTCCAGCAGGTCTTACTACCATCTTGTAAATCTTCCCCTTCACTCTAGCTGCTACCCTTCTGTCACAAATCACCCCTGACACTCGTCTTCACTCCACCCAGCCTGCGCTCTCTTCTTCACTTCTCTTGTGCATTTTCGATTGCTTTGGAAGGTTGATCCCAGGTATTTAAACTCATCTACCTTCACTACCTCTACTCCTTGCATCTTCACCATTACATCTACCTCCCTTTCATTCACACTAATGTATTGTCTTGCTTCTACTGACTTTCATTCCTCTTCTCTCCAGAGCATACCTCCACCCCTCCAGGTTCTCTTCCACCTGCTCCCTACTCTCACTACAGATCACAATGTCATCTGCAAACATCAAGGTCCACAAAGACTCCTGTCTGACCTTGTCTGTCAGCCTATCCAGCCCCATGCCAAACAAGAAGGGGCTCAGAGCTGATCCCTGATGTAACCCCACCCCCACCTTGACTCCCTCTGTCACTCCTACAACACACCACCATCTCACTGTCCTCATACATGTCCTGCACCACCCTCACATACTTATCTGCCACTCTTGACTTTTTTATACAGTACCAGACTCCTTATAAGAACTCCTTGTTCAAAGATATAGAAAGAAGAAGACGAAGAAGGGGTTGCCAACCGAGAAGAATTCTGACTTTTGATATATAGAGCGATGTTTACTGAGTGAAGTACATGGCGGTAAGGACTACAGCTCCTGACCCGATGGAGTGATGATATAGAGTGAAGTACGTGGCAGTAATGCATCTGTGGGCTGGTTGCCAACCGCCAATCAAATCTAAAAGAAGAAGAAGACTTCCTCTCTTGGCACCCTATTATGTGCTTTCTCTAGATCCACAAAGGCACAGTTCAACTCCTTCTGACCTTCTCTATACTTCTCCATCAACAGTCTGAGTGCAAACGTTGCATCTGTAGTAATTTTTCTTGGCATGAAACTGTACTGCTGCTCACTGATTATCACCTCTCCTCTTAACCTGGCTTCAACAACTCTTTCCCATATCTTCATAGCGTGGCTGATCAACTTTATGCCTCTGTAGTTACTATATCTCTGAGCATCACCTTTGTTCTTGAAAATTGGTACCAAAACACTTATTCTTCACTCCTGAGGCATCCTCTCACTCTCCAAGATTATATGAAATATCCATCCCTCTTCTACTGCTTTTCCAGAGGTCCAGGTCATGAGGCAGCAGTTCAAGCAGAGAAGGCCAGACTTGCCTCTCCCTGGCCACCTGCTCCAGCTCTTCAGAGAGGATACCAAGACATTCCCAGGCCAGCTGGGAGATGTAGTCTCTCCAGCGTGTCCTGGGTCTGTCCCAAGGTCTCCTCCCAGCGGGATGTGCCCACAACATCACAAGTGAGAGGCATCCAGGAGACATCCAGATCAGATGAACAAACCACCTCAACTGGCTCCTTTCAATGTGGAGGAGCAGCAGTTCTACTCTGAGTCTCTCCTGGATGACTGAGCTCCTCACCCTATCTCTAAGGGTGAGTCCAGCAATCCTGCGGAGAAAGCTCATTCCAGCCACTTGTATCCACAATCTCATTCTTTCGGGCATTACCCAAAACTCATGACCATAGGTGAGGGTAGGAACGTAGATTGACCGGTAAATCAACAGCTTTGCTTTAGAACTCAGCTTCTGCTTCACCACAACAGACCAGTACAATGTCTGCATCACTGCAGATGCTGCTCCGATCAATCTGTCAATGTCACGCTCCATTCCCCTCACTTATGAATGACACCTCGAGATACTTAAACTCCTCCACTTGGGGCAGGAGCTTGTCCTCAAACCCGAGAGGACATTCCACCCTTTTCCGGCTGAGGACCATTGATTCGGACTTGGAGGTGCTGATTCTCATCCCAGCTGCTTCACACTCAGCAGCAAACTGTCCCAGCAAGACCTGTAGGTCATTGCTGGATGAAGCCAACAGGACATCATCTACAAACAGCAGAGATGAGATCCTGTGGTCACCAAGAATGACACCCCCCGTTCCTTGGCCGTGTATAGAAATCCTGTCCATAAAAATTATGAACAGGATTGGTGACAAAGGGCAGCCCTGGCGGAGGCCAACTCTCGCTGGAAACGAGTTCGATTGGGTGTTGGCAATACAAACCAAACTCTTGCAATGGTCACATAGGGACTGGATAGCTCGTAGCAACAAGCCCAATACCCCATACTCTCGCAGCATCCCCCGCAAAAGACCACGAGGGGCATGGTCGAATGCTTTCTCCAAGTCCCAAAACACATGTGGACTGGATGGTCAAACTCCCACAGACCCTCGAGGATTCTCGAGAGGGTAAAGAGTTGGTCCGATGCACCACGGCCAGGAAGAAAACCATATTGCTCCTCCTGAATCTGAGGTTCAACCAATGGTCAAACTCTCCTCTCCAGTCATGGCATAGACCGTCCCAGAGAGGCGAAGAAGTGCAATCCCCCTAAAGCTGGAACAGACCCTCGGGTCCCCCTTCTTGAAAAGAGGAACCACCAACCCAGTTTGCCATGCCAAAGGCACTATCCCCAACCTCCACACAATGTTGCAGCGGCGTGTCAACCATGGCAGTTCTACAACATCCAGGGCCTTGAAGTACTCATGGCGAATCTCATCTACCCCCGGGGTCCGGATGCCAGATAGTTTTTTAACCGCTTCAGCGACCTCAGCCCCTGTGATGGGCAAGTCGTCCCCTCATCCTCAAGCCCTGCTTCCTCTGAGAAAAGCGTGTCAGTGGGATTGAGGAGATCCTCAAAGTATTCCTTTGACCGTCTGACAGTGTCCCCAGTCGAAGTCAGCAGCGCCCCATCCGCACCATACACAGTGTGGACAGGGAGCTGCTTTCCCCTCCTGAGCCTCCGGACAGTTTGTCAGAATCCTTTCAAGGCCAACCAAAAGTCTTGTTCCATGGCCTCACCAAAGTCCTCCAACACCCGAGTTTTTGCTTCAGCAACCACTTGAGCTGCACTCTGCTTGGCCTGCTGGTAAACCTCAGCTGCTTTGGGAGTCCTACAAGCCAGTCAAGCTCGATAGGACTCCTTCTTCAGCTTGATGGCTGCCTTCACCACTGGTGTCTACCACTTGGTTCGGGGGTTGCCACCACAAGATGCACCAATGACCTTGAGGCCATAGCTCTGGGCAGCTGCTTCAACAATGAAGGTGGACAACATGGAACATTCAGACTTCATGTCTTCAGACTCCCTCGGAATGTGGTCAAAGTTCTTCTGGAGGTGGGAGTTGACAGTTCTGCACCTCTCTTTACCCAGGTATCCAAGACAAATGGTCGCAGGTCTGATGACACAATAACAAAATCAATCATTGACCTGCGACCTCGGGTGTCCTGGTGCCAGGTGCACATACGGACACCCTTATGCTTGAACATGGTGTTTATTATAAACAAACTGTGGTTGGCACAGAAGTCCAATAACTGAACACCACTCAGGTTCAGATCGGGCAGGCCAGTCCTCGCAATCACACCCCTCCATGTTTAACTGTTATTGCCCACGTGTGCATTGAAGTCCCCCAGTAGGGCAATGGAGTCTCCAAGAGGAGCACTTTCCAGCACTCCAGTCAGAGACTCCAAACAGGGTGGGTACTCTGAACCATCATTTGGTGTATCAACACAAATGATGGTCAGGACCCATTTCCAAACCTGAAGGCGTAGGGAAACTACCCTTTCGTCCACCAGGGAGAACTCCAATATAAAGGCAGCAAGACAGGGCGGGGGATACAAGATAACCCACCCCTACCCATCGCCTCTCGCCCGGGGCAGCTCCAGAGTAGGTCATCATCATCATCATTTTTCCCACGTGGCACATAACTGGCCTTGGGGCGCTCCTGATAGAGGGAACCTCACATCTATCAGTTGCATGAAGGCTGTCTTTGTCATCATGGTCTTCCTAGCCTGATGGATATCTACACCCAACAGTTTTTCAACATAGTTCCATACTTTCCTGGGTGTTCTGACATCAAAAAGCACCTGCTTTTAAAGTGCATCATTTCCAAGTCGGCATATGTGTCCGATGTATATGGGATGTCGACGGTAGCAGAAGTCTCGAATGGGTAGCGTGTTTCTGATCACACATACATAGTTTCTGAAACCCGACCTGAATTGCTTTCTATATGTGCTGTTTGTCTTTTAATATCTTCCTGCCTGCCCCAGGGACTACAGATGGAAATTAGTGAGAATGCTATAATCTAGTACAGAGCATCTTTACCCTGTGTTTAATATTTTTTCTGTACATGGTCCCTGACAAATAAGCCAATAAACTGAACTAAATATAGGCGTTTGTTAGAGATTTTAAAGCTTCAATCCATCTCTCTGTCCACCTGGGTATCAACCCATTCTTTCCTCCCAGGTGCATTTTTTATGTTCATATCCACCTTTCATCATTTTATCATAACAGCCTTTTATAACCATTTTATCCAAATTTGCCTTTTATAACTTTTTCCCAGAACGGAAGAGGCTACTTCACAGACTGGTGCCAGAGCTCCGTTTGCTCAACCAGTTGCAAGACCGCAATCCCTGGGGTGCATCTGTCCTAGTGACAAAGGTGGAGCTGGCTTGAGTGTTAGGGGCGATTAGGCTTACCAGGACTTATAAATGCCTTCTAAGCCTAGCTCCAGCCCCTCTCCAGGAAACTGGTTCCAGAACAGGAGCTGTGCATTGAGGTGAGCCTAACTACATCTGGCCAGTATCTCTCAACCTCAGCTCAGGCTCCTTCCCCACCAGAGGGGTGACATTCCACGTCCCAAAAGCCAGTTTAGGAAGTCGAGGATCAGACTGCCAAGTTCTCTGACTTCGACCGCTACCTGATCCACACTGCACTGGACCCCCATGGTCCCTCCTGCAGGTGGTGAGCCCACTGGAGGGTGGACCCATGTAACTCATCGGGCTGAGCCCGGCCAGAGCCCATGGGCAGGAACCTGGCCAACAGACACTTGCCATTGAGCCCCTCCCCCAGGCCTGGCTCCAGGGCGGTGTCCCGGTAACACCATACCAGACGGGGTATACTGAATCCTTGATTTTTCTTTCATCATGGGAGTCTATTGGATTGCTCTTAGTTTAGCCCTTCACCCAGGACCAGTTTGCCTTGGGAGACCCTACCAGAGGCAAATTGCCCCAGACAATAATGCTCCTGGGATCAGAATGCTTAAAAAGTTCACTGCCATCTCTCCTAAATATTTTCATACCTCCACAGTAGGGGTGGGAATCGCAAGAGACCTCGCGATTCAGTTCAGATTGCGATTCTTGGGTTACGATTTGATCCTGTCACAATTCAACAATAATCACAATATCATGATAATCGAGTATCACGATTCCATATATCTCAAATTTTTTCACTTTATTCAACCTCAAATCATGTCCCAAAGTAAAACTGTTGACATCTCTTTCATATAATAAAGTATTCTCGGGGCTTCATTTTCCACAGACACACGTCTTTGCACACAGGGAGAGTGGTGGACAGTGTTTGGAATTAACTCCCACTTCAGATACGTCTAACTGACTCTGTGGACTCTGCAGCTGAAAACTTTTTTCTTTAACGAGGATTTTTGTTGCATTTCACCTGCTTTTTAATAGTAAGTCTGATATTTTTAAATTACTTTAATCTTGTGTTTTAACTTGTTTTTATATTTTAAAAATAATTTTTACCCATCAACTTCCTTTTATTTCATTTTATTGTGCAGCGCTTTGTGACTATAGATCTCTGAAAAGCGCTTCATAAATAAACTTTACTTACTTGACGCTTGGAGAAAAAGCTCCATGCCGGTGTCTCTTTAGCTTAGCTGTTGCTAATGCTGCTCCGAGACGTGTGTGGCCCGCTGGATTCAAAGTGTTTTTTATTTTTTTCGTGCAGCGCTTCTTGCGGCTTGTGTGTCATGTCATGGTCTTTCCTTCCATCTTTGTTTTAAAATCCAAAAAAGGCTCAGCATTTGAGCTAACTGTTTCCTAACTTTCAAAGCTGGCTGCAAATCACTGAGACAAGCTATGACTTCACTTGACTGGGTGTTTGCACCATCTAGTGGACTGAAAACACTATTGATTAACTGAAAAGTATATGTACTGTATGTGCATTTTGTTTAAAAATAAAAGATCAATCCGTGCGTTTATGGATCGATGCATTGTTGCCAATGCCAAATATCGTGATCCATCACTGAATCGATCTTTTTCCTCACCCCTACTCCACAGGTATGTCATCTGGACCAACCGCCTTTCCATTCCTCTTTAACCCTTGGGACGTCCTTGTTCACTGTCTTTCATTCATCCATCCTCCTCTCTCCCTCCCATTTTCTTCATTCATCAGCTCCTCAAAGTACTCCTTCCACCTTTTCAACACACTCATTACTTGTTCGTACATTACCATTTCTATCCTTAATGGGGCAGTCACACTAGAGGCAGAATGAGCCAGAATGCCGTCAGAATGAAAATTCTTTGTATATTCCTGGATATTCAAAGTGCATTTGAAAATTTTGACTACATTCCAAATATCCGGGCCCCTTCTTGTGGCCGGTCTGAATGGTTTGTTCATGCTTAAAACTTTCCAGGTGCATTTGAAGTGGGGAAATATGAAACAGCATTCAAAGTGTATTCTAAAGGCACTATGACTGCATTCTAAATATTCTTATGGCATTCCAACAGCATCCAAAACATTCTGATCACATTCCAGAGAGAGCTGAATTGCATAAAAACGTGGCCAGCTGCCGCTGGAAGTCAGCCAAGTCTACAGCCAATTTAAAATTCCCTCACGAATGTGGCACGGATTTTGAAAATTCTTCATTCTGGCTGGTTCTGCTTGATTCCTGCTGATTGTGAATAAGTGTGACCACACCATAATGAACCTAACCTGCTACACATCTTTTCCAGCTCGATCTCTCCGTCTAGCTAACCGATACAAGTCGTTTTCTCCTTCCTTAGTGTCCAGCCTCTCATACAACTCACTATATGCCTTTTCCTTTGCCACCTCTCTTTGCCATGCACCTAGATTCCAAATACTCCTGTCTACTTGCTTCATCTCCCTGGCTATCCACTCTTTCTTTGCTAAGCTCTTCCTTTGAATATTTTCCTGTACCTCCTCATTCCAACACCAAGTCTCCTTTGTCTTCCTTCCTCTGTCCAGAGGATATACCATATACCTTTCTACCCGTTTCTCTCAATACATTTGCTGTACCTTCCCAGTCCTCTGGGAATTCTTCCCTACCATCCAGAACCTGTATCAACTCCTTCCCGAACTCTATGCAACCTTCTTCCTTCTATAACCCCCCCCCCCCCCACTTAGTCTTTGGCTCTGCTTTCACTCTTTCCCACTTCTTGCTTTCCAAAGTCATCCTACAGACTACCATCCGATGCTGTCTAGCTACATTCTCTCCTGCCACCACCTTGCAGTCTCCTATCTCTTTTACTCAATCTCTGTTTTTAAGAATAGGGTTAAAACCTTCCTTTTTGATATAGCCTACAATTAGGGAGGGATCATGCGTCTCTGAACCCTCCCTTAGTTATGCTGCTAATAGGTTTAGACAGCCGGGGGACCTTCAATAATGCACTGGGCTTCACTCCTTTCTTCACTCTCAATGAAATATTTTTTTTTTGCTGGTCATTAACATCTGTTTGTTCTCTCCCACAGACTGAGTCCCCATCGTGCTGTTTGCTCTCTACATGTCTGTTCTTCTCATCTCCTCTATCCCCTCACCCTCCAGCCAGTCGCAGCAGATGACTGCCCCTCCCTGAGCCTGGTTCTGCTGGAGGTTTCTTCCTGTTAAAAGGGAGTTTTTCCTCTCCACTGTCACTAAGCGCTTGCTCACAGGGGATCGCTTGATTGCTGGGGTCTTTCTGCAATTGTGGGGGGTTTTCCCTACAGTTGAAAGTGCTATGAGATGACTGTTGATGTGAAATGGCGCTATATAAATAAAGTTGAATTGAATTTTAGATTTCTTCTTCTGCATAAGATGTAGTCCACCTGTGTGCACCTTCCTCCAGTCCTGTAAGTCACCCGATGTTCCTTTCTCTTCTTCAAATATGTGTTCACCACAACCATTTCCATCCTCTTAGCAAAATCCACAACCATCTGTCCTTCAACATTTCTCTTCTTAAGACCATACCTACCCAGAACCTCCTCATCACCTCCGTTCCCTTCACCTGCATGTCCATTAAAGTCTGCTCCAATCACCACTCTCTTCCCCTTGGGAACATTCTCTACCACTTCATCGAACTTACACCAGAATTCCTCTCTCTCTTCTACATGGCATCCAACTTGTGGGGCATACGCATTGACAACATTCAACATCACATCTTTGACTTCTAGCTTCAAACTCATGATCCTGTCTGACTCCCTCTTAAACTTCTGAACACTCTTCACATACTCTTCCTTCAAGATTACCCCTACTCCATTCCTCTTTCTATCTACACCATGGTAGAACAGTTTAAGTCCATCTCCAATGTGCATAGCCTTGCTTTCTTTCCAGCTGGTTTCTTGGACACACGGTATATCTACCTTTCTCCTCTCCACCATATCAGCCACCTTGCTGCCTTTACCAGTCATAGTCCCTACATTTAAAGTCCCTACGCTGACCTCCATACTTCTACCTTTCCTTTTCTCTCTCTCCCTCCTAACATGCCTTCCCCCTCTCCTCCTCCTGCTCGATCTTTAACCAGCAGTAGCCCAATTTCCACCAGTACCCTGTTGGTTAACAGCACCGGTGGCAGTCGTTAACCCGGGCCTCGACCAATCCGGTATGGAAATCTCATTTGTCATGATCCGCATGTTTGACTTGGCAAAGATTTTCTGTCGGATGCCCTTCCTGACACAACTCTCCCCATTTACCCGGGCTTTGGACCGGCACTAGGACTACACTGGCTTGAAGACACCCTGTGGCTGGGTTGTTTGGTGGCAGTCAGCATGAACGATAACTGGTACAGGACTGTAATGTAAGATTAATATTGGTAGACAAAATAAATGAACCATTATGACTGGGGTGTAAACAATCTGGTTTAAAAAGGTACAGGCGATTATGAAAAGATGAGAAATTATCTACATAGGGAATTCCTCTGACCCAACACAGTCCCATCAGCCAGGTGTGCACCTGGCACAGCTAGTTGAACTCAACATCTCTGAAACAGGATGATGGCAGAGGTCCAGAGATAATCAATCTTTTATTGGTGTCTATAAGTGAGTCAATGAGTATGGTAAAGTCCTGTTAACAGTTCAGATTGTCTTTCGTGGATGCCGTTAGTGCCACAGTGGATGACAATGTTCTAAACACGAGGGTGTCGTGTGAGGAAGTTGGGAACCTGTTGCAGCATATCAGCGACTTTAGCACTGGGAAGACAGTGAGTCACAGATGCTTTTGTTTTAATGTGTCGGACAATCGAGTCACCAACAATCAGCGAGGAGACATTGTCGTTGGCCCCCATTGGGGCAGAGTAGCGTGGCAGCGAAGCTGCATGGAGCGCCGGCGCACAGCCTCCCTCAGGATCTTCCATCTGGTTGATTAAGTCATGGACATGGGAGGATTGTGCTGAGGCTCAGATGTGAGATGGCTGCTTACTTTGTGGCCACTTAACAAAGCAGCAGTTGTCAGCAGAGGAAAAGCTGCAGGGAGAGAATCTGTCAGGAGTACCGGGTTTTCTGTCACCAGCGGAGTGAAGCAGTTACAGAGAGTGAGGTGGAGGAAGGAGGGAGGCTCACCAGATCTTCGCCCAGGGACCACAACCTTGGACCAGGTTGTCCCATTGTTAGACGTGGAGCAGCAGAGATGCCAAGACATGTGACGGGACGCCACAGAACCTGTGTACCGGAGGGCAGCGCTGTCAGAGACCAATTTCTTGGATTGTTGAGCCACAATCGTGCTCATTAGGAGAGGAAGCCGTGGGGCAAAGCTGGGAAGCAGTGCTTTTTTTTCCCCTCAAGTTCACAGTGGGGTAGATGGATATCTTCCTTTAGGTCAGCAATTTCTTTATATGCTTCGTGCAGTTTATTGTCGTCGGTGGGAGATGCTGGGGTCATCCTGAAGGTAAAGCCCTCATTGGTGTTTGCTAACAACTAATCTCTCCCGTGTGTTGACTATAAAATAGGTCTACTGTACTATACTACACTATATTATATAGTCTATAAAACAGGAAATTATACTACTACTATGACACAATAACTCAGCTAGCTAGCTTGCACAGCTCACAAACAGTTCAAACAGAACTCGCACATGCTGAGTGTTCCCCTTTACTAATACCAATTGGTATTGTATTTTATATCACTGAAAAGCCTGACCAGTCACCTTTGCAATGAGGTACAACTTGCAAGGATCCTGCATTTGTGGAATGAGCAACACAGCTAAATGTGTGGGTAGTGCCCAAAAAAATTTGCCAAAATCCCCTGCAATATTCTCTTGTTGGTGTTCACTCTTGTTCTGAGCTTCAAGTAATGCCAGGTGTGTGCCAGTCACAGGTGTAATTGAACACTTATGAGATCAGCTTGGGCATGCCGTATGTGCTAGAGTGACCAACACAACTACACTGGTGGACCTTCAACAAATCCTGGTCAAGGAATGGGATGCCATCCCACAGCAAAATGTGACCAGCATGAGGAGGAGATGCCAAACTGTTGTGGCTGCCTATGGACCTTCCACATGCTACTGAGGTCCCTGACAGTGTATGGCCAATACATTTATGTTATGTTTGTTTTTTTCTTATTACTGTGGGAGTGTGCAATCATCCAATCCACCAAGCAACTCAAAACAAGAGTGAATACCAACAGGAGAATACTGCAGGGAATTGTGGCACATTTTTAGGGAGCACTACCCACAAGTTTAGTTGTGTTGCTCATAGGGATGGGCATTTGGTGAAATTTTCTTCACCGATCGCCGGGAGAATTAATGATTAATAATCGGTTAATCATTAACATTTTTAGGTAGGTAGACTAAATTAGAACATCAGGTTATCAGCACGGAGGGCACGGAGAGCCGCACAACTCAAATCTACCTCTCTCTCTCAAATCTCTCTCTCTCTGTTCTCGTGTTTGCTCGGCTCGGGAATCTCGCAAGCTGATTGGCCGAGACGTTTCACCCCGCAAGCTGATTGGCCGAGACGTTTTACCCAGCTCTCTCCCTGCCGAGCGGCCACCCAACAAACGAAGACCGCATTCATTGCTCTATCGCTCGTATTGCTTAGTCTAGCCGCGTGGAACTTTTTGCTGTTCTCTTGTGCCATTTTGTGCGAAATAGTCTTCCCGTCGAGGCACTACGCCGCCTCCTGCAGCTTCCCTCAACGTGTGTACACCGAATCTTCATGACCTTCTCAATAAAGTTTCTGAAAAAAAAAAAAAAAGAATCTTCACGACCGCCATTACTCAGCGCGCAACCACTGTTGGCGGTTTCTTCGCGTAATAAGGGTGTTCCATGGACCCTGTCGATGAGATATATTTGTATGCTGCATTGCAGTGATTGCAGTACACCTGGTCATTTTTTAAATTGAAATGGTCCCACGCAACACTTCGCCGTAACCGCCTCATGATTTGGCGATCGCCCTACGGAAGCCCGCATGTATCAACGGAGGCACGCCAGGGTACGGCGATGGTGTAATGTTGCCCCCTGGTGCCCAAATTTTGCCATTGCATTGTTTGAGGACGGCCGTGCACTAGGCCTTAATAACCTCGGATTGTTTAAAAAAAAAAAAAAAAACGGTTTGTCGACGAAAATGAACTTCCTCGGTGAAATTCTTAATGATCAATTATCGGTTAATCGGTAAATTATGCCCATCCCTAGTTGCTCATCTATCTATAAATGCAAGAAATCTCTGGCTCGCTGGCTGGCTGTTCCACGCATATCTCTTAGAACAGTTCCTCAGACGGACCTAAGGTTTTATACGTGGTTTCCTGAGGTTACGAGGATGTGCATCCCCGAGTATGGAGTCGCTCAGTCAAAATATGCAATTTTTATCAATAAAAGTTTAGCCACCGCTTTGTCACCAATCTGTGTCTCTAATGTGGGTGGGGTTTCGGATTGACTCCGTGTTGATTGTATAATGCGCGGCATCACCGCCATGCTGACTGGACAGTGCACGGCATTACGATCATGCTGACTGGATAATGCACAGTATCACAACCTGTCAGTCACTACAGTGTTGCCTGGACAAAACAAGGAAATGAAAGTTAGAAAGATAGAAAAAAAAAATAATACTGAAGATTTAATGCTTAAAAAATTAAACCATAAAGTTACTGTGATTGCGTAGGCCTAAAGGATAATTCGCCATATGTGGATAATGAGGTGTGCGAGTAGACTGGGTGGCGCATCAGCGGGGACTGGGTCTGACAAATCAACACAACATGCCGGAGGAAATGGTCCAGACACGACCTGGCTCAAAGGCATGCTAACTGATGGTGATTAAAAAAAAAAAAAAGTTGTTTTCAATAAAGTGAAAAAAATAATGCATGGAGTGTGCTTTTGCCCTAAGGATTAAATTAAATTAAATCACCCTTTATTGTCATTCAACCATACAACCAATCATGTACAGTAGAACGAAATTGTGTTTCTCCTATCTACAGTGTTAATCACACACACCCCATATAGAATCAGAGGGGCCGCTGCCATGCAAGGCGCTGCCACAGATTTCCCTCCTCCATTCCATTATTGCTGAGCACCAAGCTGGACGGCAGGAAGTTCCGCTTTTATATGGTCTTCGGCATGACCCAGCCGGGAGTTGAACCCCTGCTTCCTGGGTGTGGGGCGGATGCTCTACCAACTGAGCCACCACTCCGGTAAGGATTGATTTATCATGGAAAACAGCTGAGCTCTGTGGTTCGAGCGATCAGCTGATTGGATCCAGTGTTCTGACATTTTGGCATATCTATCAGAACAGCTGATATACATACAGGATATACAGGAAAACTGAAATGGCATTTCTCTCTTTCTTCAGTAGTGCGCGCAATACAAAAAAAGAAAAGGAATAAGGCTGGAAAAAACAGCAGTCTATGTACAGTAATGCTACCCATAGTGCAAATAGTGACAAAAGATAGACTTAAGGTTTAATGCTTAAAATATTATACCATAAAGTTGCCGTGATTGTGTAGGTCTAATGGATAATTCAGCATGAAGAACACAAGGTGCGCGAGGGTGGGGTGGGGGGTTCAGCAGCTGAACCAGTGGATCGGTCCTTCGCCGGCACACGGGTAACCCAGCAGCCAATGGGTCTCAAATATTTGTAAACGAGTCCGGTTATAGTACTGCATGAGTTTATTGACGACACACAGGAGGAATTCAATATTACACTGAACTCCATCACTGAACAGTGATATAAACTAAACTAAAATAATTATAATGATGACTGAACAACCCATTCCCCAAAGTGCAAGATACACTACTATCTTGAATATAAGTGATAAAAGATCACACAAATAATTGATCTGACAAACAAATAAACAAGGGATCTGAAACAGTTGCTAATATTGGATATCCCATTCATTTTCAATATTTAGGTATTCTGTAATTAATATTTACACAATCAAATAAATCTTAGTGCCGTTCTGTCCCTTTTATATTTGACAAAGTCTAACATGTGATTGCCTACATATACACACGTGGACAAAATTGTTGGTACCCCTCTGTTAATGAAAGAAAAACCCACAATGGTCAGAGAAATAACTTGAATCTGACAAAAGTGGTAATAAATAAAAATTCTATGAAAATTAACCAATGAAAATCAGACAATGCTTTTGAATTGTGGTTCAACAGAATTATTTTAAAAAACAAACTCATGAAACAGGCCTGGACAAAAATGATGGTACCCTTAACTTAATATTTTGTTGCACAACCTTTTGAGGTAATCACTGCAATCAAACGATTTCTGTAACTGTCAATGTGACTTCTGCACCTCTCAGCAGGTATTTTGGCCCACTCCTCATCAGCAAACTGCTCCAGTTGTCTCAGGTTTGAAGGGTGCCTTCTCCAGATGGCATGTTTCAGCTCCTTCCACAGATGTTCAATAGGATTTAGATCAGGGCTCATAAAAGGCCACTTTAGAATAGTCCAATGTTTCGCTCTTAGCCATTCTTGGCTGTTTTTAGCTGTGTGTTTTGGGTTATTATCCTGTTGCAAGACCCATGACCTGCGACTGAGACCAAGCTGTCTGACACTGGGCAGCACATTTCTCTCTAGAATACCTTGATAGTCTTGAGATTTCATTGTACCCTGCACAGATTCAAGACACCCTGTGCCAGATGCAGCAAAGCAGCCTCAGAACATAACAGAACCTCCTCCTTGTTTCACAGTAGGGACAGTGTTCTTTTCTTGGTACGCTTCATTTTTGCGTCTGTGAACATAGAGCTGATGTGCCTTGCCAAAAAGTTCCAGTTTTGTCTCGTCTGTCCATAGGACATTCTCCCAGAAGATTTGTGGCTTGTCAACATGCAGTTTGGCAAATTCCAGTCTGGCTTTTTTATGATTTATTTTCAACAGTGGTGTTCTCCTTGGTCGTCTCCCATGAAGTCCACTTTGACTCAAACAACGACGGATGGTGCGATCTGACACTGATGTACCTTGACCTTGGAGTTCACCATGAATGTGTTTAGAGGTTGTTCTGGGCTCTTTTGTTACCATTCGTATTATCCGTTTCCTCCTGCGGCCACGTCCAGGCAGGTTGGCTACAGTCCCATGGATCTTAAATTTCTGAATAATACGTGCAACTGTAGTCACAGGAACATCAAGCTGCTTGGAGATGGTCTTATAGCCTTTACCTTTAACATGTCTATAATTTTCTTTCTAATCTCCTGAGACAACTCTCTCCTTTGCTTCCTCTGGTCCATGTTTAGTGTTGTACACACCATGTCACCAAACATCACAGTGACTACTTGTCACCCTTTATTTATTTATTTATTTATTTATTTATTTATTTAGCGAATGCAAAGTCCTTAAGCCAAGCAGTTGCCTCCTGGTTTGCTGTATGGAGGGTGTGTAATCCTCCTTCCAGTCTTTGGAGCGGGCAAGCCTCTATGATGTGTTCCATTGTTTGCTCCTCTCCACATGCGCACAGTGGGCTAGGGCTACTGCCCCATCTGTGAAGGCTGGCCAAGCAGGGGCCATGTCCAGTCCTGAAGCGATTGAGTGTAGACCACTGTCTCCTTGGGAGGTTGGTGCCCGGGACCTGTTGGTTGGGGTTTATCACCAGCTGTTTGTTTGGGACCTCCTTGGTCTCCCATTCCTCTTGCCAAGCTGTCTGGATGGTAAAGTCAGCTGGGGGAGGGTTTTTCCAAATCGGCCGTCTGGATGAAAGTCGGGCAGTGGGTGGGGTGTAGATATCTGCATGGATTGGTAAGTGAGGAAAATCTTTAACTTTTTGGAGCATCCTTTGAGTTAATGCTGCTCGCCGGATGTGTGGAGGGGCTATGTTTGACAGTACAGAGAGCCAGGGAAGTGGTGTTGAGCGGATTGTTCCAGTTATAGTTCTCATGGTTGAGTTGAGCTGGGTGTCTACATGGTGTGTGTAAGATGACCTGGACCAGACAGGGGCACAATATTCTGCTACAGAGTATGAAAGGGCCAGTGCTGAGGTGCGCAGGGTGGAGACTGCCGCCCCCCATTTTGCACCAGCGAGCTTGCAGAGCAGGTTGTTTCGTACTTTCACCTTAGCAGCCGTCCCCTTTAGATGTTCCTTGAAGGATAAGGTCCTATCAAGGGTCACTCCAAGATAAGTTGGATTTGGGGCATGCTTAAGCTTGAGTCCGCTCAGGTGGATGTTTAGTTCTCTGGCAGCTTTTGCATTGTGGAGATGAAATACACTGGAGACGGTTTTTGCTGGGCTTGGTTTTAGGCGCCAGATTTTGCAGAACTGGTCCAGTTTAGCAAGATCTTCCGTGAGCACCCGTTCCAGTGGTTCAAAGTCTGGTGCTTGGAATGCCAAACAGATGTCGTCTGCATAGATGAATTTGCGGGATTTTGTAGTAGGCAGGTCGTTTATGTAGAGGTTGAACAGAGTTGGAGCTAGAACTGAGCCTTGTGGGAGTCCGTTTTTCTGCATTCTCCATGCACTTGTGTTCTGACTGAGGTGGACTCTGAACCTTCGGTTGGTCAGCAGGGTTTTTATAATTGCTGTTGCCCAAGCAGGGATCGCCTTTTTAAGTTTCAGGAGGAGGCCTTTGTGCCAGACCGTATCATAGGCGGCTGTAAGATCGAGAAACACAGCCCCTGTCTTCAGTCTGCTCTCGAAGCCATTTTCAATGAAGGTGGTTAGGGCCAGTACTTGTTCTCCTGTACTGCGGTCCTTGCGGAAACCTGCTTGATCCACACTTAGAATATCCTCTATTTCTGGGGAAATGCGTTGCAGTATTAGGCGCTCCATGATTTTGTAAGGAACGCTGAGTAGGGAGATTGGGCGGTAGCTTGCTGGTAGTTTGTGGTCTTTGCCAGGTTTTGGGATGGCAATGACCTTTGCTGTCCGCCATTTCTTTGGGATCGAGTTTGTTTGTGTGATCCTTGTGTAGAATTGTGTCAACCAGGTTAGGGCTCGGGGGCCAAGATTTTTCATGAATTCTGGGAAGATGTTATCGTATCCTGCTGCCTTTCCACATTTCAGGCCCTGTAGGACTTTCTCCAGTTCAGCAGCCTCGAAGGGTTCAGGGTTCGTTTCCTCTACAGGCATTTTTTGGTGTTTTTTTAGCTCAGTTGTAACTGCTCTTCTGGTGTCTTTGTCTTGGGGTGCTTTGGCGATAGTCAGTAGGTGGGATGCAACTTGGTTGGGTGTGACGGATGCTCGGCTTTGGCTAGGGGGCTTCTGTGCAGCTCCTAGGCGACGGATGAGGCTCCAACATTTCCTGCTAGAGTGGGTAAAGCTCCGGTCAGCAACTGTCTCCTCCCATTTCTTTCGCCAGGCTGTATTTAGCGATTCAATGAGATGGTCTGCTATCTCTGGGTCCCCTGATGTTTGATAGGATTGTAGGAGGGCAGCACTTTCTCCGTCCAAACATGGGACATAGAGGGGTCGGTAGCCTCGTGGGATTGCAGTATGGGCAGCCTTGAAGATTGCGCTGCAGAAGCGGTTGTATGCTTCATCTACGGTGATGGTGTGGAGTGGGATGGTAACAACGCTCCGGTCCAGAGTTTCACTGAATTTCTTCCAGTTGGCTTTGCGGAAGTTCCAGCGCATCTTCCTTGGGCTGTATATGACTGGAAGTTGTAGGCCAATGTGTACAAGCAGGGGCCGGTGTTGGCTGTGTGGAAAATCATCAAGAATGAGGATCTGTGTAGGATATGGCTCCCCATTCAAAGAGCTGACCCAACACAGGTCAGGAGAATAGTCCTTCTTCCACCTAGCAGAGTGGAAGGTTCCTCTTTGTTTGGGGTCGTATATCAAAGCGAGGTCATTTCTGGATGCCCAGTCTGAAAGTGCCTCCCCATCACTGTCCACTGCTGGGTACCCCCAGTCAGGGTGATGGCTGTTAAAGTCCCCCACATAGATGGCAGGGTGGGGTAGGGTGGGTAAGACCTGCAGATCCCAGTTGGCATTAGGGGGCTTGTACACATTGACAATATGGAAGCCACCAATGATTATGGTGTCTGAGAAATGTGTTGTTATCAGGTGATTTGCTTCAACTATGTCAGAACGCACATAGGTGGCACGCCCATGTTTAGCATGTAGAACATAGCACAGGAGGTCAAAGCCTTTGATGGTGAAGCGGCCAGCTTCCTCTGTGCCAATATGAGTCTCTTGGAGGCAGATTACATCAATCGAATGTTGGAAGGCGAGGACTTCGATAAGGCTTCGCTTGGCTGCAGATAGGCCTTCAACGTTTAGTTGTAATATGCGAAGGGCAGATCCTACCACAAAGTGCTCTTGGGGCTGTTTGCTTTCAGCTTTAGGACTGTGACTAGGATTCTTCTTTGACTTGGCACAGAGACGTCGTCTCTTCGAATTTAGTCTGCTGGTAGGATCATTAGCTTCCCCAGGCGAGCCCGGGTACTGGCGGAGGGCGCGACGAGAACGCTGATCCATTGCCCCCTTGTCACCCTTTAAATAGGCCGACTGACTGATTACAAGTTTGTAGACACCTGTGATGTTAATTAGAGGACACATCTTAGTTGAACATGTCCCTATGGTCACATTATTTTCAATCTTTTCTAGGGGTACCATCATTTTTGTCCAGGCCTGTTTCATGAGTTTGTTTTTTAAAGTAATTCTGTTGAACCACAATTCAAAAGCATTGTCTGATTTTCGTTGGTTAATTTTCATAGAATTTTTATTTATTACCACTTTTGTCAGATTCAAGTTATTTCTGTGACCATTGTGGGTTTTTCTTTCATTAACAGAGGGGTACCAACAATTTTGTCCACGGCTGTAGGCTACACCTCTTTGTATTCCACTTTCAAATACAGCCTACATTTGGGCCTGTAAAGCCTAATTGGGATGCCTGTTTCAGACAGGAATACTTGCATTCTACAGGCAATGCATTAGTTCCACAAATGGACAATCCTTACAAGTTGTACCTTGTTGTTAAGGGGACTAATCAGGCTTTCCAACACTATAAAATACAATACCAATTTGTATAATTAAAGTGGAGAAATAACTGACTGAAATAATGTTTCCAAACCTTTTTTGAGGAGTTTAGCTTATATCGCCATAATAGTCTTTGACTGGTGCCAAAAAGGTCTTACCAATAGTTCTTTGTCTTTTCTCAACTGCTGACATGTTGAAGACATCTGCCTGGTTGCCTGTGTCGGGTTTGTAGTAGGTCTCAATGTCAATGGAGAACTTCTCAACAAAAGGACAGGTATATCTGAGGGAGAAGACATTAAAAATAAACTAAAAGACCTATTGCAATGTGAGTTATGGGTTTATGAGTGCTTTCACCCAGAGACTTAATAAATCAGATCTTTACCCATTCATTTAGAAAATAAGAATGACAACACAATGTCACTGCTGAGGATAGAAGACATGTGAGCTGAGTCGATCTGCTGCATCTGCAGCAAAACTGCCACTGCTTGAATAGATGTATCAGCAGGCATTTGGATATTAATATCCTGACCGTACAGTCAAGGGCATATCTCCTTTCAGCACCTTCACATCTGTGTCATAGACTGATTGACACACTAAGAATTAGGAGCCTTCAGCATCTGGCAGCTTAGGAGCAATGACCTACTCATGCCAATCTGCTGGCCTGTGAAACGATATTCTGTCAATTTACAGTGCTGTGAAAAAGTATTTGCTCCCTTCCTGATTTCTTATATTTTTGCATATTTGTCACACTTAAATGTCTCAGATCATCAAATAAATTTTAATATTTGAAAAAAAATAACCAGAGTAAATACAAAATACAGTTTTTAAATGATGATTTCACATATAAAGGGAAAAAAATTATCAAAACCTACCTGGCCCTAAGTGAAAAAGGAACATCATGAATTAAATGTGATTAACCTTTTAACTGGCCACATTTCATGGACGGGTCATGCGCCCCCAGTGGCACAGCGCAGCAACTGCGCCTGTCAACTGACTGACGTCCCCGGCTATACTGAGGATTTGTACTGATCTGTACTGATCTGACAACTCAGAAGGTGGCAGGCACGCGTCAGAGGAATCATGGCTGACATGGAATACAGCAAAGAAGAAGAAATCCTCATTATTATTCTTCCTTTTTCTGCTTCGAGCTCACAAGACCAATATGGTCGCCGCCATGATTGTCTGGATCGTCACAGAAACTGCATCATACAGGAAAAATAGCCACGTAATACAAACGAAATTCATGTGGGATAATCATAAGAGTTTGTAGATGTGGTAGAGAGTGTAAATGACTGACCAAATGCAAAACAACGACCACAATGGGCGAAAACGGACCAACAACGCGAGCGATGAGTTCTGCTCTCTGTCAAAAAATCCTGAAGGAGAATATCTGGTTATCAGTTCATGACCTCAAGCTCAAGCCCTCCAATGAGGCTGAAATAAATCAATTCTGCAAAGAAGAGTGGGCCAAAATTCATCAACCGCTATGCTAAAGACTCATTGCCAGTTATTGCAAATGCTTGATTGTAGTTGTTGTTGCCAAGGCTGGCACAGTTAATAGGTTTAGGAGGCAATTATTTTTTCCACATAGGGCCAGGTAGGTCTGGATAGTTTTGTTTTTAACTTAATAAATGAAATCATCATTTAAAAACTGCATTTTGCATTTATTCAGGTTATCTCTGTCTAATATTAAAATTAGTTTGATGATCTGAAACATTTAAGTGTGACAAATATGTAAAAATACAAGAAATCAGGAAGGGGGCAAACACTTTTTCATGGCACCGTAGGTTGTTTGTTCTCTATTGGTGTTACACGTGTTTTATATGTATCACAGTGAATAGTTGTTTTGTTGATAAATTTGGTTCTAACTTTGAATTCTACCTTTTATAGGGAACATTGAGGTGGCTTTCTTACAGGAACAAATCTCACCTGGTACGGGTGTAAGGGTAAGCATTCCATGACTCCTCTTCAACCCGCAGTGCTGCTTTGGGTAAGATGGAGCGGAACCAACTGGGAATGTGCATGCCAATATGGTAAACCTTGTGGGTGTACTGACCAGTTCCACCCGGCCCATCTGTGTAGGGCTTATTTTCGAGGATCTCCACTCCACTCCCTTCACCACAGCTCTCTTCTCTGCTCTTTTTCTGTAAGAGGAATAATGATTGAATATTAAAGCCATTTCAGCATTTGTGTTCACAGTATCAAAGTGTAATCTAAAAATGTGGATGACAATTCTGAATGAATGTGATTGCTTAAGAAAAAGTGAAAAATTATTAAAGAGGATGCCTTTTGCAGAAACAGTGGGATATTACAGTCATATGCCAAAATTCATATCTTCGCGACTGTGCTTCCACCTCTGAAATGCAAATCAGGAAGCCTAAAAACCAGCTCTTGCAGCCACACCTTTTCCATATTTACAATCCAGGTGCACAGTAGAGGAGAGGTTGGGCGGAGCACGCAGATGCACTTGTGCAAAGTTACAGATACAAGATTCAAAGCAAGAATGCAGTGCTTAACCAGGGGAAAATTTGTAAATGTAAAACCAGTGAAAGGGTAGACAGCAGTGCATAGTCCAAGTTCTGACAATATTAAAAGCACAGGGAGCAATGCACAAGGACCATAAAAGTCAAAGTCACAGTGCTGATGTATATATTTTTTATTTCTTTTATCAGCAGTTGTTGAGTCTTACAATATACAAATGAAGGTTTATTAAACACCGGGTTTAGTGGCACAACAAGAAATGTAATACAGCCAGTGGAGAAGGGTAGAGGAAGCCATGAGGCATCCAGCTCTTCCAACCTCATTACCTCTGATAGGTCATTCATTAGCCATCCGCCCTGTACTCAACAACCCAGACAGCGCTTCAAAGACACAGTGCAGACACCACAGCATAGACGCCACAGACGCTGCCAGCAACTAATACAGTATCTCAACAATGGCACACGCTGGAGCTGAATTAAAATATCAAGTTTAGAATGCACTTTGTATGGCAAAAATAAATATATGTAAACAGACAAAAATGTGTATAGACAGTTGGCTAAAAATTAGAAAATGGAAAGCACTAACACGATCTGACTACTGGACTATCACTTTAACTTCCTAATATGCAACTGTGGCCTGTCAAATGCAGCATCCATCCTTCTTCCCCTTTAGTGACGGGCCACCATGCCACCAGGAAAAAGATTATACAACACTGGGCAGGGCTTAGCTGCTCACTTTGGGTGTAGCTAATGAATAGACAGCATACTGTAAGATAAATTAACATCAAATGGGTAGAATACTTAGTTCAGTGCATACTGTTGTTTGGATAAATACTGAAGAAATCATTTAACAGCTGATAATCTAGCAGTACCTCAGCTGTTTTTAAGGTGAGGTATTCTCTCATCTACAGTATATCCCTTTTCTATTAGACGTCCCTGTATTAAAAAAAACAACAACAAAAAATAATTCCTGTTTTGTAAATTTATTCAATTTATTTAACTTATTTAACTTGTGACAGTTTCCCCAACCTTACTTTAAACACCCAAACCAAACTCAAACCCTAAAAACACAAAAGCTACCATCACCAAAGTTCACTGTGTATGTTTAGATTTGACGGCTCTGGCAGGATAGCAGTCACATCCTGCTCCACTATTCTTGTTTTTATTGAGGCCCATTTCCTGTTTAAGATGCTGCTTTTTTTTTTTTTTTTGCTCAACTCCACAGATACAGTTGCCTTGCCAAACCTCGAAAGAGCTATGATGCAAATAGAAGAGACACAGTAAGAAGACCCTCTTAGTAATCAACATAGAGTGATAACGAATTAGTAATCAAACAAGACGATGGAATAAGAGCAAAGCCAGGAGAGTGAGAGGTAAGCTTGGCACTGCCTGATAAGTAAATATGCCCAGGCTGCTCACAAGCCCCAAGTTCATCTACGAGGTTTACACCGAAGATGGATCTCAGGCGGACAGGCAGGCCTACATGCTGTGGTTACCCTGGTAACATACAGCAGTAAAGCAATGGCAACCACACTCTCTTTCCTTCCACCCCCTCTCTCATTTCTTCCCATCCCTCCTTCAAAGCCTCGCTCTTTTTATCCTCCATTTCCTCTTACCATTTACTCCTTCTAAACCTGACTACTGGCATGCTGCTGATGTCACCGTTGTCATAGTGACACAAGTCTCAGGAGCAATGAGGCTGTTTAGAGACGGCATGAGGTCAGAAGAAAGGTAACTATGGGTCAATATAAATCTGAGAAACCCTCACCGCAGGATTTGTTTACAGGCATGAGAGTGCATATGTTTTGTTTTTTTTAATAGGTACACCCTGCTTGATGTCTGCCAGCATCTTTGTACGCATCACACAAAACTCATCTGGAAGCAGGGCAGGTCAAAACATAGAGTTCTTATTTCACAAAAATAACTATTTAATAATTGTATAATACACTATCTAGTATGACCAAGGTTACCAAGACATTATCAAGTGCATAGTTTGGCATTGTGACTAGCATGTGCTGTTTTGAAAGGTCTGGTTGCTTTGATGCATGTCCACGGAGTCATGCTCCCAACATCTATGACTCAATGAGATAACCTGTCTGTTTGGTGCATGGTTGGGCAGACAAGAAAAAAAAACCCAACAGAATAAATCTGTCTGCTGAAAACCCTGAGAATCGTTTAGAGACCAGTACACGGTATTCATTATGGTAATGGAAAATTATTTTTATTTTATAGTCTGCGGTAAAAAATAAGAGGTAAAAAACAATTATTGAAAAATTACAGAACTGATATTTGAAAAAGAGACAAATCTGGAATAAGCAGAACAAATTTGTAGCTAATGTTGCACCATTGATACACTGCTGGGAAAAAATAATTTCAAATAAATTTGTCTTCAAACTGAGCAGATGCAGTAGATGTGTCCCTAAATTTGACAGCTCAAAATCATGTTGGAATTGCTTAAAAAAAAAACAAAAACAAATGTTGAACTTACACAAAATCAGCTGTGCAGTGTTCCTAAATACCCACGCATTACGCATTATTTAACTCACACACCTTAAAGAACAATAGCCAAATGTCAATTTAACATGATAATTTCTGCACTTGCTATGGATTTTATTTCCTGGCAAAAAACACATTATACCAATATAAGATGTATAAAGTGGGAAGTGACGCTGTAGACAAAAAACCCTTAAACTAATCAGGCATGTAACAGCTTTAATCTGCTCTCAACAACAGTAGCTCCCACATTAAACATCAAACTCTATAAACAAACTGATCCATGTGTACTCAAATACTAATCCTTTTGTCCAAAAATGCACCTAAATGCCTACATATGTCGAGCTGCAATCAGAATTATTCAATCCCTCATTGCAATTTATGTTTAGTGGCACAATTTTAAACTTTTCAGGTGTTTGCAAAAAATAGTTCTTTTACTATAAGCGACTTTTGCATTATGAGTGTGCATGTGCGGACTATGTGAGTTCAAAGTTCATGACTACCAAACATTCCGGTAGCCACCTTGCTTTTGTATAGAGACAGTACTGTCACACCTGAACAACTGCCATTTAAAGTCTGCTTTAAGCTTTAAATCTCCATTATGCCAGGTGCACACTGTGCTGTAGTGAAGTGTGGGAACGGCATGTATCATCTGGAGCGGTGGAAAAAGCAAACTTGCAGCATACATGCGTGTAACTTCGGGACCAGTGTGTGCACATGTCCGCTGCCATTCACGTTATATACATTCCCCATGGAGTTGAAGGATCCGGACGGACGTAATTGTTAGATTAAAGCAGTAAGTCTATATTATAACATAATTAAATAGTGTTGTGTATTGTTCAAGTTCTAGACTAACTGACATGAGTCTAAACCCTGAAGTAGTAGGTACGGACAGGCAGGCCTGGATCTAGGATATAGTTCTTTGTATATTGGTAATGAAACTTGATCTACACACATGTAATTAAGGCCACTGATAAGTAGGCTGGTATAAAATAAAATTGCAAATCATTGAAAACGTGTGGTACTTAAACTATAGTAGTATCGACCTATAGATCTAAGTAAGCAGGCTATGCCTTGTAGTGAAATTTACTCAAAATGACAAAACCACAGTTGAGCTGTCAAACCACTCGCTTACCTTCTTTGTAGTCGTTTTGGAGTCTCGCAAGTAAGGGTGCTTGGTCCTTTGACAACAAAAAAATCTGCTATGTCAGCGTACATACGGGGGGGCCATTTTGGCCAATTTCTGCAACGTGGCCGCGAATGCAAGCGCAACTAGTTTATCCTTGCGTTTGCGGGTACAACCGGGAAGACCCCTACGCATACAATATGCTCGTAGATCAGGAACTTTCCATAAATTAAATGTATCGATAGAGCATGTTTGGTAGCCACATTCCCATGATGCTTTGCGCGAGCCGAGATGCAAAAGTCGCTTATTGGAATATTTTCTGTTGCGAGTTTGCAGATTTTGCAAATAAAAAAATAATGGAAGTGAAATAATTTCGTAACTGTACATGTCCAAATTGTTATTAATACTGCATAAATCACTAAAATTGCTATCCATGCCCCTCCTTCATGTACACCTCTGGAAAGAAAAATTAAGAGACCACAGAGACCACTGAAAAATTGTCACTTTATTGGGTTTTACTATTTATATGAATGTGTTTGAGTAAAATGAACAATTTTGTTTTATTCTCTAACCTACTGAAAACAACTCACTTAAATTCCAATTCCAAATATCATCATTTAGATTATTTATTTACAGAAAATGACAACTGGTTAAAACAACAAAAAGATGTTGCTTTTTGATGTGCTTTTAGGTCAAATAATGCAAAGAAAACAAGTTCATTCTCAAGCACCACAATACTTAAGTTTTAACTTAGGAAGAACTCAGAAATCTGTATTGTAATAACTGTAGTGTAATAACTGATTTTTTTTCAGAGCTTTCATGTGTCTTATCATGATTAGGTGATCACCTCGGTACCTCCTTAAGTAGATGAGGTCTCCTTTTGTTGGAATTCAACAAACAGTCATACTGAATGGCTGCCATACATGTCGAGATGCTAATTTAGAAAAGATTTTGCAGTGGTCTGTTAATTTTTTCCAGAGCTGTACATGCTCCCTTTGTACCTGTTACTACTGCCTGATTAAATAACTCCTTGTACACACACCACATGAAGGGTAAAATGATTGTTGTATAAGAAAACTAAAGTTGTAAAACAGGCTTTCCTAGTGATGCTGGAAACCCTAGTGTTCTTATAAAGACCCTCTGCTCCAGCTAAGGGCCTGGTTTGACATGTTAAACTGTTTAACACAAACAATGTACGATGCCCATCTCCACAGTGGAACCATGCATGGGCCGGCTTTGCAAGGAGAGCAGAAACATGCAGCCTAAGACCACTGTAAACAGTCGGCTTCAGAGTTTAAACTGGATAATCTTTCAGCACACAGGCTCTTTTGTTTGTTATTCCACCAACGTCACGACGTGTGACCAATTATTTCATAATTGGGTATGGTGCTAGTGCACTCTTGAACACCTCCTTGTGCAAACTGATCTCCTCTCTAACTTCTTACTTTGTCCCTTAGAGCTATCATCACTTAGTCATTTTTGGCCTGGTCTGTGTGGGTGAACATTTGCTGCTGAGCGCAGAGATGTTACCTCACCTGGATCATGTAAAGCTGGGCGATGCGATACTCCTCCACACTCATGGGCATGGGGATGCGGTACTCCTTGATGAGCATGATGAAATTTGGGGAAGGGGGGAAAGGGGGGAACCAAGGAGAAGACTGACAAGGGAAAGGGGAGGGGAAGGATGGGGAAGGGGGAGAGGGAGAGGGAGGGAGGGAAAAGGAGAGACTCTGGGTGCTCCTATATGTGATTTGTCAAATCACCAGCTGAAGTCCACATTGATGGCTCCTGTAGGGAACACACAAATAAGGTCTGTGAGCTTTGACGATAGACATGTTACATGGCAGGATATTGATGGTCTTCCAAAAACACAAAAACGCCTTCAGTAGTATGTATACATCAATTTCCATCACTCAAAAGCAGAGACAGAAGCAAAGCACAACGTGTAAACTTCTTCAGTACACAGACAAAGATAAAGACTTCTTTTTGTGGCTCACACGCAGATTAGGAATTGAGAAGAGTCATCCAGAATATACTGCATACTCAGCATAGTTACTGAGTACATATAAGGTCCAAGCCTCAGCGCATCTCTGTCCAGCATCACATATCCAAGTGAGGCACTTCCCAGGATAAATTCCCCTTCTTATACACAGGCCCGTGCTCCACGTGTGCATGTAGGTGGGTGGCCTCGCCGACAGTCCCAACAGCCAGCCCGTTTCTCCTAGCCGTCCAGCACCGTCACATGGGTAGGGGGCTAAATCAGCATAAAAGGGATTACAGTTGAGTGGGGGTAGAATTACATAACTTTGTAAGAACCCCCTGTGCATGCTCCAGGTTTCACAAATAGGAGAATCAAACAAAGCATTGTTTTCAAACCACTGGGCAGCTAGGGGTAGGTGTGGGCTATACATACGCAATGTGTGGGTGGCGTGAGTTGCAGAAGTCTGCTTCGACCACTAAGGCAAAAACAGCTCTCCCAAGAAAAAGAAAGTACAAAACAACCTTATGCCAGCGCAACACTGTACTGCACTGTGGTGGGAGTTTTACTAAACTAAATATCGCTGTTGTCAGCTAAGGTGACAAATTAACTGAAGAAAGGAAAGAGAGAACAAACATCTCCTTTTCATCCTTATCCAAAATAAGAAAAACAAAAAACTAAGGAAAAAGAGAGGTCATCAGTTGAAAAAAAAAAAACAGTGTTCTTCCTCTTGCTTCACCATGAGTAAAGACAAAAAAGGAGAAGAACATGACAAAACACTTTTTAAAGCAATTACTCTAACCCATAAAGGTGAAACAACTACAGCATTACAGACTGAATCATTTTAAACTATACTATTAAAGTGCTTTTAGCTGCATTTTGGGAATAATCTTCCACATATCTTAATAATTCAACATAACAGATTATATAACAACTTAATGAAGTCTCAGTTTCAACTGTATCAAGGTAGGATAAAGTATATTGAACAAGACTGTAGACATGGTGCTGGAACTCTAACCTATCAGTCTCCAGCTAGCCATCCATATACCATAACTACACCGCATCATATAACCTCCTTATTCAATTAAATACCATTCAATGTCACATGCAAAGCACCATCCTTATCACAACAGAAGTCGTCTCAAGTCAATATTGTCTCATTTATGACTGATAGCAGCAGCAGGACCTTGCTCTGGATTCCTGCCATCAGTTTAATCACTGTAATCCTAATAATATTCCTGGTGCGTCACTTATCCAGCAAACAAAGGCCAGCTTTGGTGAAGCTCATAGTATAACCAATGGCCCCGGCCCTCTGCCTATTAAATGCTTGCTCCTGCAGCTCCTCACTCCAAACACTTATCTAATAAGCTTGCTGATGCACTGCCAAGGAAAAAAGATGCAGCCTTTACAACTTCTCACCTAGAGCATCTGCTTACTAACAGACAGGGATGTGTTCTGGTAAAATCTTAGTGTTGTATACATTTTTATTGTCATCATTACATTAAAGAACAAAGCAGTGACAAAATCAGAGCAGAACACCACGCTTTGCTGAAAATAACTGTACTCGTGGGAGATAAATCTAGGCTAGCTGGAGAGGCCTGGAGGAAAGCCTGTGGCTAAGGAGACCAAGAAGCCTCTAGAAGTGAGGCAAGCTTTAAAGGGGGGAGGTCACAATGCTGATTGTTTTCGACAGAACTGATTAACAGTTTCACTATTCACTTGAAGCATGGTTCAACATTGTGGCGACAGTCTAAACCCAGTTTGCAACTGATGCTGTAACAAACTTCTGAGTGCTTGATAATGTTGCTCTCGGCAGGGGATTATGGATGTGATAAAGAGTTGGATGTCATTCAGTGTGACAGTGATAAGACAGACTTTTTTACTGTCTGATTATCTGCTGGAGAACGGGCAGTCGGTGAATCAAAGTCCAACCACCAACAGATAAGCCACACACAAGGAAGTGACACCAGGTACAGCATGTACATAAATAGAGTGAGAGTATAAAAAAGCACAGGGAGCAGAGGGACAAAGAGATGGTTCACTCTAGTAACCACAAAGAGCAACTGGGGCCTGTGGTGATGATGAATGCGATATAGTACACGCATGCTATTAGGAAGGATCATCTTGATTGTTGTGGATTTGATTTTATCACTCAGTCCAAAGTGTTTTTAATCAAATTGTGCATAAAGTGGATATATAGTAGGGATGGGTTTCAAGTACAGATTAATCAATATTGAATTGCTTTTCATTGAATGAACAAATATTGATTCACACAGTCCTAATATTGATTTTTTTTTAATATATGATGCCTTTTCTTGTGTGTGAAATCTGCAAAATGTTTACAAGAAGTCTTCTTGCATGGCTTTGCAGTTCCCGTTTTTTTAAGTTACAGCACAAGGTCTCTGAGAAATTTTTTCATGTGCAAGAAAAATAGTTCTTATAATGGCATTATCATAGATTGAACTGAATCAGGACTTTGGAACTCGGAATTGAACTGACTCCGGAAATTATCGCCAATACTAGGGGTGGGAATCACCAGAAGCCCCACGATGCAATACTATCACAATCTTGCAATACTCCGAGAATTGCAATATCATGTATTGTGATTCTCATCCCGATCTTTGTCTTGTTCAACTCCTGGCTAGATCTCACAAGTCACTCCTTTGATATGCTGACCTAACCAGACAGTGAGTATTCACCATCTAGTACACTCAAAAGTCAACTGTATTTTTTTTTTTTAATTGCTCTGGTACCTACATAGGTAAGTTTGGATTTGCAACATATCTCATATATAGTGGAGATCAAAATTAGAGAACAACTTATAATTTCCTAAATTTTAAAGTCAATGCCTGTATATTATTTGAAGTAATACTAACATGAATCAAAGGGTAGATTTTTGAGCATATTTCAGAATTATCTATATCTTCAAGCAAAATATAAAATCCTTAAAAGAGAAATTTTCAGAACAGCACTGATCAAAATTAGAAAACACTTTCAGATACCTCCCAGTTATTGGTGTTAATCTGGCACCTGGTGACAGTTTACTTAATTGTTGGACCCACCCTATTTATCTGGCAGGTCCCCTAGTCACTTTGCAAGATGGCAAGCTGCTCTAAGGTGACTGAAACCCTGCAAAAGCAGGTTATCCACATGAAGTCCAAAGGGATGACCCTCTCAGCCACTGCAAGAGAGATTGGGCTTTCCAAGTCTATGATTTCAAGAATATTGAAACTTTACATGGACACAGATTCATTTAAGTTCCCTAAAAAGGCTGTTGTCCATGTAAAACAAGTGCATGAGAGAACAGGGGGGACAGAATTATGCTAAGACTCCCAATGGGGAATCGGTTCAACACTGCAGCTGGAATTGCTCGCCAGTTTTCTGCTGAACAGGGTAAGGATCTGTCTTGGCACACTGTGTCTCGCTGTTTAAGACAGTTTGGACTCAAAGCTCACTCTGCAGTGACCAAACCTCTCAACAGCAGAAAGAATATAAAAAGGCTAGACTTGCCTTTGCTGAGGAGCATGTTGTGTGGACAGAGGAGAACTAGTCCAGAGTGCACTTCAGTGATGAGACTTAAGTTCACTTTATTTGGGTCTGATGGGAAACAATATGTTCAGCATCAAACTGGGGAAAGACTGAACCTAAAGTGTGTAAAGAAGTCGGTTAAATTTGGAGGAGGAAGTGTCATAGTTTGGGGGATGTTTTCTGCAGCAGGAGTTGGGCCTCTTGTACAGCTACATGGCAGGGTGAATGCAAAAGTTTATGTGAACCTTCTTCCGCAACATGCAATTCCTTCACTGCAATTGTCTCCCAATCAGCCCGCAATTTTCATGTAAGACAATGCCCCCGGTCACACTGCAAAACAGCTAAAGCAGTTCCTTGAATCTAACAATATTGAAACAATGAAATGGCCAGCCCAGAGTCCAGCTCTAAACCCCATAGAGACTGAACTGTGGAAGAGACTGCAAAAAGAATGGACCAAGAGCAAACCAGAGTAGTGTGAGAAACTAGTGATGTCCTGTGGGCGTAGATGTGCTGAAGTCATTCGAAGCAAGGGCCTCAACGCTTCCTATAATTTTTGAATCCTATAGCCCTAAATAAATGTTTCAATTGAAGTGCCTTGATTATTTAAAAAAAAAAAACATGCTAGTACAGCAGTGGTATAGCCACAGCTGATATTCTGTCAAATTCTCAACAATGAAGAATAACAATATTTCAGAATAAATCAAGTATTAATACATTGTTCTCTAATTTTGAACTCCTCTCCCTCTCTCCCTATATATATATATATATATAGTATATATATATATATATATATAAAATACACACACACCTGTACATGAGTGTACAGATATCTGTTAAGATGCCAGGTTTTTATGATGTAAAAAATTAAACCAAGATAAATTCTTTTCGAATTTTTTCCCACTTTGTAACCTATAACCTGTACAACTGAACTGAATTGAACTGTAAACCAATACTTTGCTGAAGTTTGAAAATAATTTACCGCGGTCTCATATTTTACATCACAAAAACTTGGAATTTCAACAGGGGTGTATGACTTTTTATGTCTACTGTACATAAATTGCTGAAAATTGCCATTCACAATCATTACAATCTATATCAGGGGTCACCAACTAAAAGTGCAAGAGGTCCGATAAGTCAGTCCTCCTCCCCAGCTGAGGTCCAAATTAGGTCTGGGGATCTTTAGGCACCTCACAATACAATTAAGATTCAGGGTCTCCGATTTGATTCTAAAATGATTCTTGATGCATTTTTTGTTTGTTTTTTTCAGGATTTTGTTCCTCTCATTGTGCGACAGCTTGGTATTTTTAAAGCCAAGTGTTTGCAATGACCCATGAATTTACTTCAAACATCTTTTAATAAAAGAAATGGAAGAGAAATGTTACAAGTCACATGGACAAATTTATCTGAAAATGTGCTTTTAAGAACTGTCATCTTTTCATGGACATTCTTTAAGAAGCCCACAGCTGTCTCCAGCAGGCCAATATCATTGACTTTTACACATTATTTTATTAAGCAGATATTTTAACTGCTTTTAGTTCTGGATTTAAAAAAAAAAAATCAATAAATTCTTTGCTCAATTTAAAAAAAAAAACCATAATAATTTAATCATAATACAGGGGAACACTAAATGTGTTTTTGACTCCAAATAAATAGTTCTAAAATTGTAAAATCTACAACTTAAATCCTAAAAATGGAAAGTTTTACAGAACAAACTAAATAAATTACATACATTTAAAAAGCTTAATATTTACTAAACTAAATCTCACAAAAGTCCGCCTCTATACTATATTTTGAGTATTAAAAAAACATTTCAAACTGTAAGCCTAAAAAACGGACAGAAAATATAATTAATTCCCCAGACAATTCCTTCAGAGTTTTTTTTTTTTTAATGTTAACAATGTTTTTATCTTTTTAACCTGGTCTGGGTCTGTCTGGGTAACACTCTGTCACAGGGAGAGAGGAGGTGGATGTGGTTGGAACTTTTCATGTTCAGTAACACACAGAAAATTATTGTTTTGACATGATATCAGAGGGTTGCAGAAATTACCTCATAAACAACGTCATGCAGCCCAACGGGGATGCTGTCCCAGGAAGGTGTGGAGGAGCCGCGGGGACCTTCTGTCAACAAACCCCCAGGTGGACCCATACAGTTGCAGGCAGCCAGAGTGGTGTGGACACAGTTTCACAGCAGCGTTTCATTCCGCGGGTTACACCGGGAAGGAAGTGCGGCTGTACGCCCGCTGCACTGATCTGTATAGAGAACTTGTTTTCTATACAGATCAGTGGCCCGCTGCATCCCTGACAGGGATGGCAACAGGAAATTCTGATTTCAGCTGAAATCTATTTTGGTCGACTGACTTACGGGGGGGCTGGGGGGGGGGCGCAGCCCCCCTGAAGCTGAGAGGTTTTCAGTAAAACAGAAGTAATTTAGACTGAAAAAAATGATTTAAAAAAAATGAAATACTAGACTTAGATAAATCATTAAATTTAATGAAAAGTTAACTTACTTTTTCTTCAGTGTTGTCTCACTGTCTTTAGTCCAACATATTTAACAGTTCTATAAGAGTTTATTACACTATTTACACTATTTACACTGGTCACCAAGTCACTTCTAATGTGAAACTTTCTTTTCTTCCTTTTGGCAGCAAGCTGTGTCAGTCTCTGAACTTTGAACTTCATCTCCTTTTCTGGTTTCTTCAGAAACTGTCCGAGTGTTTCTGTTACCTCGTCGAACTTTGAGCCAATTTTCACCTTTACCGTCACTTTTCTCTCAAGCCAATTCCATCGGAACTTATTTTTGACACTTTTGTCTATTTCTAGCACTGATGACTCCTGATCCTTCGATAAAAATCTCATAATTCCGCTGAAAACAATACCGAAAGCTCAGAATTCCAACACGAACCAGGGATGTGATTTGGGGTTGGAGAAATTATCTGATAATTTAGCAGGGGGTCTGGGGGACACAGTCCCCCAGTGGGGGTGGGGGGAAGCTCCTGGGTTTTTATGATTTTTAAGTACCAGAACTGTGCTTAACCACTTGCGCTCCATTGTTCCGCGGGTGGGCAAGTCTCTGCGTCCTATGGCGCACTCCTGCGCCCTCGTGCGCACTCGGACGCACAGTCCAGATTGTGGTGATGTAGGTGGTGTTGGCGTCCAAGCGCCACTGAAAAAAAAAGCTGCAGACACAGCCGCGAACAGATTAGTTCATCTGATCGACCTCTCATTCGACTAATAAGAGCCTTGAATTGGGTTTCGGTGAAACCTTGAAGAGCCAATGAATGAAAACCTAGGAAGGAGGACCCGCCTACTGTGAATGCAGCAGCCAATTGAAGCACAGAAGTTCGGGCTGGGTGAAGAGAGATTTACTGTTGCAACAGATGAAAAAAAGGACGCTGGACGAATCTGCTACAGACCCCGCAGCATGGAGAACACCCACAAGTGGGACCTGCACTCATTCCAGCAGAATAGACGTTTAGGATTCTCTTCCGTCATCATAGACCGACGACAAAGGTCGTAAATCATTCACCAAAACTGCAATATTTGAATTATATTTTGATCGGGATCCACGAGCGGACCAGCGTCGCATTCGTCTGACAATGGGGAAGAGAAGTTCGCCAGGACTCTGCTGCTGTGAAGAGGTAAGGTGTTATAAGCTAAATTATTATTTATCCCTGAAAATTGTAATCAAAAAATGACTTTTGACCGATCGGTAAATTACAACTGTACGGCGCACGAAGTACGAAGTGCATGCGCTGCGATAAACGGTTCATTTGCTGTGTTCGGACCGTGAAGGCCCCCCCCCCCCCCCCGCTGCAGAAGAGGAGCGGGGGAGGGTGTTCACGGTCCGAACGCCCCCCGGTCCGCAGGGGGAAGCATATGAGTCTATTCCGTCATGTAGCGATGGCCATCTTCTGTAGCGAGAAGGGGGGACAACCCCCCCCCACACACACACACACAGTAGCGGGGGGGGGGGGGGCCGTTGTGAAAACATGCAAGGAGTGTAATCCGTCATGTAGCGAGGGCCGAACTCCGTCTTTTGTAGCGGGGGGGGGGGACAACCCCCCCACACACACAGACACAGCCCTGAATGTGACCTTTCATTAGAGCCCAAAATGAAGATTCTACATTGAATTATTCCAAAAGTTACAGACGTTTTTCCAAACTGTGCCATTTGGCACAATTTGGCACAGTTCCAAAACGCCTGGGAACAGCCTGAGAACAAAGCTGTGTAAAATATTCATTTTTTGTGGTATTGTTACCAAATTTAGATCTCAGCTTGATAACACTTGGTTCTACATTTCTGTTGCATTTTCCAGCCGGATCGGACAGCTGTGTGTTATTTGCAAGCATTTGTATCCAAAAAAACACCGTGTCCAAATTTATTTTCTTCAAGTTCAGTATGTTTAGATGACTGTAACTCAGTGGCCGGAGCACGTAGAGAGATTATGTTTTTTTTTGCCAAAAAATTCAAAGTGTTTTCTTTTAAATGAGACCAACCCCATGAAGATGCTGCAAAGGGTTGAATAACAGCTTTCGATTTACTTTGGGCACGTTATTTTTTGGCATTTTTAGGAAAATTGCCCGGAGTGCAAGGGGTTAAATGACATAAAACAAACAACTGAATGCCACTTATTACTGTATAATATTGACTTATGTTCCAAGAAGATAGCATTCCTAAAATATTCCAACAAGCATTATCCATCACATGCTTTAACACTTGATCAAATCAAAATCAGTTAATTTGATCTATTCCATAATAGAAATAAAATTCCAACATACCATTATTTTTTATAATTTCAGCATTCATTTCAGATCACCAGTTTCAATCTCCATTGAGTCTTGAGCAGTTCATTTTGCACAATCACTGATGTAGCCAAGTCTTAGAAATATTCAAAAGTTATGAGTCATTGTCCACTGTGCACTGTCAATTTCAAACTGTATGGGATCATAAAAGTAATGTCGCACCCAGACCCAGCGGCTCAGATAGCACTCACTACCGACACCTTGGACATGGGCATAGCGGCTGTCGTGGAGCAATGTGCTGCCGGTTCTTGGCAGCCGCTCACCTTTTTTAGCAGGTCTTTGCACGACAGTGAGCGTAAATACAGGGTGTTTGACAGAGAGTTAATGGCTCTCCACCTGGCCATACGCCACTTGCAGTTCTGGCTGAAAGGGGGCACCTTCACTGCGTTCGTGGACCACAAGCCGCTAACGTACTTAACGTACTTTATCTTCCTGGAAGATAAAATAAAGCGGAATTCGGCGAATTAGAGGAAAATCACATCCCTGAGAACACGCCGCCATGATTTTTTGACAAAGCATACAACGAGCCATTTGATTGGTCCAATCGTTTGCAACTATCCAATCGCAGGGCTGTTTACAATACAGCAGTAGCTTGAACACAACACATCCGGGTTATCGCAGGAGACTTGACCAGCGGAAGCGCCGAGCGCTTATGTAATCGTGTTGATTTTCGCTAAAATCGGTAACAATAAGGTACCTTACCCCCCCCTAAAATTTTCTCAACGGATTTAGACGATTCACAGAAATGATCAATTTGAAAATAAATCGGCGGAAATCCGCGGATCGGCGGAAAATTGCCATCCCTGGAATCCCACGGAGAACGTCCAAGGTCCCATGTCATAAAATGTCTGGGCGGCTGCCGCCGATACAGCACTTGAGTTCTGCTTTTTTGTTTGGTTAAAACAAAACAGTATAATTTTTCCCCAGATTATATTAAAAAGCTTCAGAGTCCGACCAGAGGACTGTCAAGGTTCAGATCCGGACCAGAGTGTGCCAGTTGGTGACTCCTGATCTATATGCTAATTTTTGATAATAAGTAACTTATTTTTTTTCTGTTAATCAAATAATTATTTTAACATCATTACATTTTTTTATAATTCATTTCATCAAATGAAAGTCAGTTTCATTTTCAGTCCAGAATACCCATTTTGGGGCTCAGAAAATTTGGTAGTAATCCAGAGTAGAGATGTTAATGATTAATTGACTTTCGATTAATTATCAATAAGAATTTAGTCAACTAAATTAAATTAGTTGTCAATTAACTGATAATTCGGCAGTCCTTTTCAATGAGAGCTTATTCTATGAAATGTAGTGGTGGCCCCGTCCAGGTGGGGGCGCATGTGGTCACCCACTGCCGCCTTTCCACCAAAACTACAGAAAAAGGAAAAGAACACACCAAGCCCACAGAATACATGTGCTATGCAGAGCGAAAAAACCCACCCTTCCAGGTTATGTCGGAGAGCCACAACAAGTTCCAATGGCACGCAAGCTTCAAGATCCACCCACCTGCTTCAAATCAGCAGGGCGGAGAAACGGACTGGACCACGGAAGAAGCTACATGAGCGCAAAAACCCATCTCCGCTGCCTTCAACCCACCGCTAGACAGGAAAGCATACTGGACCCAAGTTACCACTGAGGTAACATACAACAGAGGCAGCCCAGACCCTTATGGGTTTGCCTGTATTGGTGGGGTACTGTGATAATGCAACAGATGAAGCAGCTCACAATTTATTTTCCTGTTAAGACAGTCTACTAGAGCATCTCAGTAAATTAGGATGTGAAAGTTATTCTTTGTAATATAACTAAAAAAGATCAATTTTATGATATTGGTAATACTGTACTTTTAAAAATAAATTAAAAATCATACCATCTGTAATCTACTGAAATGTACCAGCACATAATACACACTATATAGTATAAAATTTGTTAAACTACAAAAAATGCCATTGTCTGTTGTAAAAAAAAAAATGCAAATGGTATGATAAATCATTGAGAAATATGATCATGTTTTATTCAGTATATCAAAAACAGCAATTAACTTTACTGTATTGTACAGAGGGGAATTCTGATTCTCAGGAAAATTGCCGCTTATCAATTAATCATTAATCGATCAATAAGGTGAATCAACTAATGATTAATGAAGTAACTGATAACTTGCATTCCCTAATCCAGCGTGAATACTGTATCAAAATATTCAGTTAATGTCTTTCTTCCCCCTCAGTGGACTGCATTGCATCAGTGTATTCACAAAAATTTGTGATTTTTCTTGAATTTTTCTTAGTTTTTTTCTTGTAAATCCTTTTTTGTACATTTTGCACCATTTTCTCTCCCCCCAAAATTATGTTTTTAATTTTGTGACTTTTTGTAGATGTACTTTTTTCTTATAAATATGAACATTTTTGTTCATTTGAAGCTTTTCTTGTAAAATTGATTTTTATCTCATTAATTTTCAAATTCTTCACATAATTTTGAGGTTTTTGTATATTTTCATATCAATTTGCTAGTTATTTGTGAATCTGCTTTTTTTCTCGTGAATAAGATTTTTTTCCCTTTGAATTTGTGCATTTTTACTTCACTTTTATCAAAAATAGCTAGAAAAAATGACTATTTGAATATCAAATTTGAAAACTGAATATCAATGTAGCAAACAAATATCAAATAAATATTTGGATACAGCCCTAGTTTTTAGGCTATATTTTCACTTCTCTTATTTTAAAGATTCATCTGAGTTTTGATTCATGTTGTTTCTGGACTCTTTCTGGGCCTCCATCATCAAAATTTCAGCAACACGTTATTAGTTTGTATTTACCAACTTGACAAATGTCGACAAATGTTGACAGATTGATAACAGCAGACTTGCTGACGGACTTGTCAGACAGAGATGGTGACTTCATTTTATTTTATTCTCCATCTCTACAATCTGCTGTCCCAGGTTTAAAATGGTTCAGTAAAATTCTCCACATTTCTGCAGCTTTATTTACTCATAAAAGCAGCCACTGAAGATAGACATACAATACATAGAAAATACACATTATAAAACGGCAAGCAACCTGCAATGAACACTGCTAGCGCTTCAGTTCATTTTGCAACTTCTTTTCCTTCAGCAATACGCTACAAATCAGTATGGCCTTCTGAATTTGTTAAGTTTAAGCATCATGTTTTTTTTACAGTTGTATTCCAGACACATGTAGTTATCTCACAAAAGCTTTTACTCGTGGTGATTTAAACCTGTGTCCTTCTTTTGTGACTGCTACAGATGCAATGCACAACATAGGACCTGTAATATGTCATCCACCAGCAGCCTCGAGAGAGTACTGGCACCATGCTTGACCCAGAAAAAAAGCACTCACACACAGAGCTTAAAAATAGCCCGGTCACAATAATCCAAGCATACGCAAGCAGAGTGCCTGACGTTGTTTTGTTCAGAGAATATGCTCATTCCCTTCTAAAAATACAGTCTCTGCCCCCCTCTAGGCAGTGACGCAACAGCAGCACAAGCCAATGCACATCGCTCATCACAAAGCAGCCCCCAATGTTCCTGCTCCTGTTTCGACAAAATTGAAGACAGCAAAAATGAAGACGGCGACAATTGCATTTTTTTTTGTCTTCAGGACAACGTTTTGTACATCACCCCACTGCCATTTACCTGGCTCTGTGATAAGAGCAATAAAAACATCTATAATTCAAAAAATGTGATGAAATGCAAAACAAACCCTGGGAGAGAGTGTGATTGTTTAAATCACACGCTCGCTTTTATATTAAAGGGTAACTAAAAATAAAACATCAGCTAAAAGCTTCTGATTGTCAAAGTTAAGCAAGTGGAACTTTCTGTATAACATGATACGTAGTGTCATAGGAGCTATGAGGATGATGCCTGTAATCATGTACATCTGGGAATGTCATAAGTTAACAAGCGTTCACAGATGTGCACATCTGCTCACATCAAACCTTCTCACTCTAGAAATGGACAGAAATGTGGTGTAGTGGTTAGCACTACTGTCTCACAGTAAGAAGGTTGTGGGTTCAAATCCAGCAGGGTCTATCTGTGTGGAGTTTGTAGGGGTGGGGTTTGAGGAAATAAAATTGATACATCGATACTTTGTGGTGATGATACTGTATTGATTCAAAGGCAGTATTGTGACACTTTATTAATAAATGTTACAAATACAAAATTACCTATTTAGGTACCAGAGTAATAAAAAAAACCCTTAACTTTTCAGTCCATTAGATGGTGTTAGGGAATATACAGTACATAAATAGGTACTGTATAAAGCTCCTTTTGGCAAAGTAAATCTGTTTTGGCACAATAAGGGTAGCAGATTTCTGTTCTGTTTACCTAGCTGCCTGACAGGACAAGGGAAAAAAAAAAAGATGGTGTTAGTGGTGGGGCAAAAGATTGATTTGGTGTAGTATCACCATACTAGGCACTTGTAATGGTGCACCGATCCCAAAAGGCACATATCAATCTTTTATTAATTATATACTAGTGCATGCCCGTAGAACACAAGTATTCCTGTCTGAAACAGGTATCCCAGTTAGGCTTTACAGGCCCAAATGTAGGCTGTATTTGAAAGTGGAATACAAAGAGGTGTAGGCTATATGTAGGCAATCATGTTAGATTTTGACAAATATAAAAGGGAGTAAATGGCACTAAGATTTATTTGATTGTGTGAATATTAATTACAGAATACCTAATTATTGAAAATGAATGGGCCATCCAATATTAACCTCTGTTTCAGATCCCTGGTTGATTTGTTTGTCAGATCACTTATTTGTGTGATCTTTTATTACTTACTATATTCAAGATAATAGTGTATTTTGCACTTTGGGGAATGGGAGTTGTTCAGTCATCATTATAATTATTTTAGTTTATATCACTGTTCAGTGATGGAATTAAGTGTAATATTGAATTTCTTCTGTCTATTGTCAAACTCACACAGTACTATAACAGGACATGTTAAATACTTGAGACCCATTGTACTGCATCAGTTTATATTTTAGCAATATTTTGTTATTAAAAGGTTTTTTAAAACTGTAATTAACTACAAAACAGCCAACATTATTATACACAGCAGAAGGACCTGTTTGACTGCAACTGTTGCATCAGTGTTGCCCATTTGTCAGTAAATATTTAACTAAAAATGATTTATTTCATTATTTGGGTGCTTTTGTGTCCTGCATTTGGTCATTAAGTCATTCCGGCCATTCTGCTCCACAATCATGGCGATATTATTATTAAGTTTTTAATTTTTAAGATACTCACGTGGGAGAGGGGGCTTGTGGTCCTGCAAAGTACAGTGGTACCACACAGGTGAAGCAGAAGCAGAGACTCCCTTCTACTACTGACTGGGGAGGCTAGGTGTGCCTCCCCGCGAAGGACCGTGGTCTGCTCGGTCGGGCCGCTGCTTCTCCCACCATGTTCCGTGTTGGATACACCGGTGTTCTTTGTCAGACCCGGGTCCCTGCTGACGCTCCACCCAGTCTGCTCATATGTCTCATGTTCTCCACATATGCCAAATTATCCCTTAGACCTACACAATCACGGCAACTTTATGGAATAATTTTTTAAGTATTAAATCTTCAGTATTATCTTTTTCTAGTCAAATTCGTTGCTTTTTGCTTCCTTGTTTTGCTCACGGTGTGATGTGATTACTGATGCCATGATGTCACGTATTATCCATTCAGTACAGAGTCAATGCAAAACCCCACCCACACCTCTAGAAGCCAGAGCATGAGGAGAGAGCGATGACTACACTTTTATTGATAAAAATTACATATTTTGACTGAACAACTCCATACTCGGGGATGCACATCCTCGTAACCTCAGCAAAACATGTATAAAATCTTAGGACAGTCTGATGAACGGTTCAACAGATATGCGTGGAACAGACACAGACACACAGATTCTGTGCAGATACAGACGTGGACAAAATTGTTGGTACCCCTCTGTTAATGAAAGAAAAACCCACAATGGTCACAGAAGTAACTTGAATCTGACAAAAGTGGTAATAAATAAAAATTCTATGAAAATTAACCAATGAAAATCAGACAATGCTTTTGAATTGTGGTTCAACAGAATTACTTTAAAAAACAAACTCATGAAACAGGCCTGGACAAAAATGATGGTACCCCTAGAATAGATTGAAAATAATGTGACCATAGGGACATGTTCAACTAAGATGTGTCCTCTAATTAACATCACAGGTGTCTACAAACTTGTAATCAGTCAGTCGGCCTATTTAAAGGGAGACAAGTAGTCACTGTGCTGTTTGGTGACATGGTGTGTACCACACTGAACATGGACCAGAGGAAGCAAAGGAGAGAGTTGTCTCAGGAGATTAGAAAGAAAATTATAGACAAGCATGTTAAAGGCAAAGGCTATAAGACCATCTCCAAGCAGCTTGATGTTCCTGTGACTACAGTTGCACATATTATTCAGAAATTTAAGATCCACGGGACTGTAGCCAACCTCCCTGGACATGGCCGCAGGAGGAGACGGATAATACAAATGGTAACAAAAGAGCCCAGAACAACCTCTAAACACATTCATGGTGAACTCCAAGGTCAAGGTACATCAGTGTCAGATCGCACCATCCGTCGTTGTTTGAGCCAAAGTGGACTTCATGGGAGACGACCAAGGAGGACACCACTGTTGAAAATAAATCATAAAAAAGCCAGACTGGAATTTGCCAAACTGCATGTTGACAAGCCACAAAGCTTCTGGGAGAATGTTCTATGGACAGACGAGACAAAACTGGAACTTTTTGGCAAGGCACATCAGCTCTATGTTCACAGACGCAAAAATGAAGTATACCAAGAAAAGAACACTGTCCCTACTGTGAAACATGGAGGAGGTTCTGTTATGTTCTAATTTCGTTTTACCTGTGACAATGACAAAGATCTATCTATCTATTATTGAACTTCAAAGCTCCGTTTCAGCAATAACAAGTTCAATAAAATACCAGATACTGGAAAATGTGTGTTTAATTACTATTATGCCCAGTTATGCCTAACGGTGCTATTTTGCGTCATAGCTAAATTTATATCTATTGTATGTACTAAATTCAAATTAATAATCTCCACTTAATTTGTCATATGCTTAACAGCAAAAACACAAAAATTTATTTAGTTTTTTAACTGTAAACATATTTAGGCTTTAAGAGGTTAATGCCCATGCATTTCCCTCTGGGATTAATAAAGTATACCAAACCAAAAAGCATCCACACACCTGAGGATCTCTCCTCTACCAAAACATGAGATGTACAGAAGCTTTTACTCTAAGACTTATTCCAGGCTGTCCTACGATAACAGCAAGTGGCATGACTTGATCTGTTCAACGAGATGACATATAACCTTAAAGTATAAACACAGAGTAAGGTTGTATTGAATAAAGAGAGAAACCTCAGAGCAGAATGCTGAGTGTAGCAGTGACTCATTGGTGGCTTTTTCCAAAGGCCACAAGTGGTACTCCTTTAAATTTAGCAATGTTTAACAGAACAGCAGACTGAGGCAAAGCTTCATAGAAGGTGGTGAATCCCAGAGTTGTTTTTTTTTGGGGGGGGGGGGCAGATTTCCCTCATCAAGGGCCAGAGGAGGCAAGACCCCATTAAATTACAAGTGGAAAATGTTAGCCGCAGTACTGCCTGAAATACCATAGATCAGTTTCAGTGTTGCGTTGATACTACAGTGACAACTTTGGCTATGACAACCACTGCAAACACAGCAAACGACTGTGACAAGAATTTGCGATCAAGTTGATGGGTTAACCCACCAATCCAGTTAAAATGTCAAAAGGCTTACGATAGGGCTATTTGTGCTGGCCTGTGCATACTGCACAGAGCAAGGGGGTTTAGAATACACCTGCAAACACAAAGGGACCGTGGATATATTTCAAATAACATTAGATAAAACTCTAATCTCAGACCGTACCACACTGAGATTAAACTTCCCTATCTGGTGTCTAACAAGGGCAAAGCATGAAAGGAATTTGCCAGGAAGAAAAGTGATATACTAGGCAGAGATTCTCTGACATCAAACAACTTTGCTGCCAACAAATCTCGCCCCATTTAAGAGTTTAAAGAAAATATAAAAAGCAGTCTTTCCCCAATTACCTTTATCAAATTTAGACATATTATCCAATGATGTTCTACTCCTTTATGTACTCCACAGAACAGGAGATAGACTGGAATGTGTCCACTTTATGCAGGTGCAGAAGACAAAGGACATATTTTACTTTGTTTGAGTTTAATAAAGCACCACTGGGGTGAGCAAACATTTACTCGTTCTCCACATTAAAAACAATTGCGGTGCTTTGTGTCTCACACAAAGTGCAGCTCAAAGAGAGGGACCATTCATTCATCCATCTTCTACCACTTAATCATTTTCGGGTGGCGGGGGAGGGGGCTGGAGCCTATCCCATCATCTTTGGGCAAGAGGCAGGGTACACCCTGGACAGATCACCAGTCCATTGCAACACCAACAGAGAGACAGACAACCTTTCACTCTCACACTCATACCTAAGGACAATTTAGAATCCCCAGTTGATAGAGAGGGACCAAACACTGAAGAAAATATTTTTCATGATCCAATCTTTATTATGCATTAAATCTGTTTTAAACAGAGGCTGAAATAATAAAAATAACAAATGCAGATGTCACATGAAGAGAATTGCTCACATGAGAGAAAACAAAAACTGTGGTGATCCGAGCGTGGATCTGCTCCGCGCTCGAGTCACTCAGTATTTTCCCTTTTTCTTTGTATTTCTAGTCCTGGTTAGTATTTGTAATATTATTTCCTGGTGCTTTTACTGTGACAGCGCCGTGGCTAGACTTCCGGCTGTCAAACCTGCTCGCAGGCTGCCACAGTGGATTGCTGTTCTGTGATTGTTTTTCTCCTCACCTGTTGGTCATTAGACTTTGCACTATTTAAGATTGCAGTGGAGATTCACTCTTTGCTGTGATCTCACACCCATTCAGGCTGGAGTCCCCACGTCCGGCTCCAGTCTCAGCGTCAGGTTCCGCCCTCGCTGTACAATGTGTAAGTCTCTATGACTCTTTGTATTTGTCTAGTTATTTTGACCCTTTGTAGTCGAGTGTCTTAGTTTATGAGTTTTGCCCCTTAAGGCTCATTATTTTGTATTTTGTAATAAAACAACAAAACTCACTGTTGGCATTTGGCGTCTCATCTTTGCCCTGCAAAGGGCAAATCATGACAGTAGATCACAGCCAAATGAGGTGCCAGCCTCAGTGAGTTTTTGTTTTTTGGCTCTGAATTTTTCCCTTACCGGGTGCCAGCACTTCTTGTTCGGGGGGAGGTTATGGCGTCTTTCAGGACATGGTATCCTATGAGCCTCGGTTTTGAGCTCGTCCAGGCTCTGATGGAGATCGACAACCTCCTGGCAAACGCACGCCCATATTCGACTCCCAAGCACGCACTATGGTACCTGGACCTTGCGGAGGCTACTGTTAAGCGTCATCCTCGCCTTGCCAAGCACGCTGAGGGCAGGGAGAGGATGGCTGAACTTGCGGCGCTTCAGCAGAAATATCATGGGCTGGTGAAGAGTTCCAGCATGGAGGCCAAAGACGGAGCAGACGGCAAGGCACTCCTGCTCTTCGCCCCGGGATCAGGTTCCTGCTACGCTTCCAGCCCGTTTCTGCTTCGCCGAAGAGCCATCTTCCAGTGCAGCAGAGGAGGAAGGCAGCTGAGGTTCCCAGCGAAGATGAGCAGTGGGCAGCTAAACTCATCAGGGGCTGTGTGGCTGAAGCTCGCTCTGCCTACTACCCCGGTGAAATTCTGAAGAGCGTGGTGGCAGCTGTTAGACTGGTGGAGGCAAATTTCGGATTAAATAATTATCCTGAGTACGCCGAGCTGCTGGCCTCAGTTTCAGCGCAGCAGCGGCGTTTCCCCAATTTGAATTTAGCTTTGCCTCCAGCCAGAAGACGTCATCGCCCTGCACAGAACTCATCTCCTCTCCGGGACACGGCTGTCCCGAAGGGGAGGGAGTATAACAACCGGGTCAATTCTCTGCAAGGTTCCCATTTGGGTCCAGCTACGGGTTGCCGGAAAGACTGTCTCCCAGCCAGCTGTTTTTTCCTCACCACGGCAGAGAGGTGTGACAGCAGCTTCAGCCTCCGGGTCTTCATTTTCAGCTGTTCCGCCCACTTCCCTACCCCGGACTGCCTCAGCTGCTCCTCCTTCCTCCATGGCGCCTACTCCAGCTGCTGCGGGACCTGTGGTGCCCTCTCCGGTCCGACCAGTCACCAATCCTGGAGGGGCGGCTCCTCCGTGTCTTCCCGTGGAGTCCGTCATCACCTTGTCTACAGAAGAGGGAAGAATCAAGCCCACTGCAGCAGGAACCACTGAACCCCAGGGAGACAGGAAAGTGCTTTTTCATTCATTCTCTCAATTTGATGAAGTATCTTGTCTGATTCCTGCGGGTGGGGCTCAGGCCATGCAGTCCACTGAGCCCCCACCACTTGCTGCAGCGACTGAAATTGAACTTGCTGCCTCTGTGTCTCCTTCTATTCCCCACGAGTGTCCGCCGGTGCCAGGGTTAAACTGCTGGATGGAGGAGGAACCTGTGGCCCTGGAGAGCCTGGTTCCAGCCCCGCAGCTGCGTCACAGACAGAAGAGGAGGGCTGTCAGTCAATTGGAACCTGAGCAGACAATGAAGCATCCCCGGGTCTCCAGTGAGCAGCTCCCAGCTCCAGCAAGTAACAAATCTCCTGCCGCCACGCCATGTGAGCCATCGGCATGGGTTACAGCGCCAGGGGGTTCCAGGACTGCCAAGTCCAGCATGCCGGCTGTGGGGGCCGCTGCAGCCGAGTGGGAGCCTGAACTCGATCTCCTGATTGAGCCTGGATTGTCTGAGTCCTGGACGGCGTCGGAGCTTGAGATCAGGCAAGTGCTTTATTTTGTCTTCCTATTTTCTGTATTAGAGCACTCTTGCCTCTCTCTTGGGGAGGAGAGACGGGTGCAGCCGGTCGCTGCATCCGAGCTCACCTCGCCGGGCTCCACCACTGCCAGTGATCCTGACCCCATGTTTTCCTCTGTCTCAGAGCCTCCTTCCAGGATCACCGGAGATGATCCAGCACCACCCGCCATTTCCATGGGTCTGGGGTGGTCTCGTGAGGTCATTCCAGGTGCAGCGCTGCCTCAGTCGGAGTCCACCGTGGGTGCAGCGCTGGCTCAATCGGAGTCCACCGAGGGTGCAGCATTGTCCCTGCTGGGGTCCACCGCGGGGGTTTTAGGGCTCCTGTCAGAGGCCATGGTGGGAGCTGCTGATCCCCCACTGTCCGACACTGTTGTGGTCCCCCCCTCCTCCCCCTTCACCAGACGTCGTTGGGGTCCCCTCCATCCAGTCCGGTTTCCTGCCATTGAGCCTCCCGGTGGGAAAGCCGCCTCCAGGTTCGCTCCTCCGATCCTGGTGGCTTAAAAACGCTGGCCGACCACCCAAGAGACTTAATTACCGGAGCTGGGATTTTGATCGGCCACCTGAACTTTTCCCTCTATTTGGAGTCAGGATGCTGATAGGCCACCAGAACTCCCTTTCTGCCTTACATGCGGGTATTCCTTGTACTGGTTCATTCGTTGTGTTTTTCTTGCTTTGATAAATTTTTTGTATAGATGCCTCTGGGTTTAAGGTTTGTTTGTTTTTGTTTTTTTTTAGTTTGCCTTGTAGCTGGGTTAAATGTGCTTATATTTTTGTATTTGCAGTCTAGGGTTACTTAGCTCTTTGGCATTTCTGTAAAAAAAAAAAAGAAAAAAGAAAAGAAAGGGAGGAGGTCTCATTTTGTAGTCATAGTATTGTAGTTAACCATTTGTACTGATAGTGTTGGGCTACGCATATCTTTGTGTTTGGACTTTTTTGATTATTGCCATTTCTGTTAGAAGGGGAAGAAGAAAAGAAGATGTATTTGGATATTCTTGAGTTCATGAATTTCTTTTTTTTTGTTCTTTGTCCTTCATTCTCTGAGTGTTTAGTTGCGTCTCTTTTGACCGTGAAGTGGTGTAGTCAACTATTTCCTTTTGTTAATCAAGTAATTGTGTTATTTTGGTATTTGGACCCCTTGATGCATTTCTTGAAGCTGTATTTTTTTTTTTTTTTTGAGTATTTTGCTGTTTATCTTTTCTGAGTATTTTCCATTTTTTGTGTCATGCCCTCCTGGCCTGTATTCCCCCTCCACTCATCCCGTGGTTGAGCTAATACTTTTTCTGGTTGGGGGGGGGGGGGTCTCTTTTTTCCTGGATATCTCAGTGGGACGCCTGGAACGTGTCCCTTAAACAGAGGGCACTGGCGATCCTTTCCCTTTTTTCTTTGTATTTCTAGTCCTGGTTAGTATTTGTAATATTATTTCCTGGTGCTTTTATTGTGACAGCGCCGTGGCCAGAATTCCGGCTGTCAAACTGGCTCGCGAGCTGCCACAGCGGATTGCTATTCTGTGATTACGTTTTTCTCCTCACCTGTTGGTCATTAGACTTTGCACTATTTAAGATCGCAGTGGAGATTCATTCTTCGTTGCAATCTCACACCCATTCAGGCTGGAGTCCCCACGTCCAGCTCCAGTCTCAGCGTCAGGTTCCGCCCTCGCCTTATAAAGTGAAAGTCTCTTTGACTTTTTGTATTTGTCTAGTTATTTTGACCCTTCGTGGTCGAGTGTCTTAGTTTATGTGTTTTGCCCCTTGAGGCTCATTATTTTGTACTTTGTAATAAAAACAACAAAACTCACTGTTGGCATTTGGCGTCTCATCTTTGCCCTGCAAAGGGCAAATCATGACAAAAACTATACAATCCTATCCACACAATTACTAGAATTGCCCTAAGAAGTTAAAGCAGCATGATCCTTTATAAAATGCAGGGGGGAATATCGGTGTCATTTCCTTATTTACACAAAACACAGTACGCTTCTATGATGCAACATGTTTCACGGCCATCACTCAGGTCCACACTCTTCCATGGGCTACAGCGGTGGGATGCAAAGGCTGCCCTTGTTCTTTACTCAGCATCACGGTACAAGGGGAGAGCTAAAAATACCTGACGCTCTGTGAGCATCTCCTCCACCGTGTTCCTCCTCCTCCTTTCTCCTACAGTAGCCATGGAAGTAGGAACCGCTTCTAAAAAGGATCCCACATGGGGAGAGAATGAACAACAGCCGCTACCGAGCACAGATACAGTGGAGCGCAGTGTTGTGAAAGGAGATGAACTTTTATTACAGCCAATATATATATTTATATATATTAATGTAACTGCACAAATGCATTCTTAATTATCCTGAGTTTATGTGCATGTATAAAGGCTTGACAAGAGACTAATTAAAGCATGGAAATGTATAATTGTCATTTATATCACAAAAGCATATTTACAACTTATAAATGTCATAAAGCGATAGGACACCATAAAAAAGGCACACTTTAAAATATCCCTCACACAATATCAGACTTTATCATTTGTAATTATTTTCAAAAAACAAGTGGCTTAATATCCTTTGGTAAACATGAATTTTATTTAGATAAAATCCATGTACCCTTAAGTGATACTGGAGCTCTGAAGTACTGGGAAGTAAGTCAAGTTTTACATTTGTAACCTTGGCAACATATAATTAAAATACAACATAAATAAATGGAGTGGGTTGCAATGGGGTTTTTTTTAGGCTGATTTTTTTTTTTTTTCCACAATATCTTTATTGAACCTTTTTTTTTTTAACAAACATGATACAATCAAACACTAACACTAAAGTACTACAAAAAAAAAAAAATGCACTAAAAACACCAACAACCACCAACAAAATCAAGTCTTCAACAATGCTCCTCTGTTTAGTCTAGACAATCCAATACATAAGTATACATATTATGTTCACCAGTTTGGAATTTACAAGGTCCACACACATCATTCACCTTCTTCTTCAAGAGTTATGTTTAAATTTTTTACATAATCAATAAAAGGTCTCCATATATTCTCAAACACAATTTCCTTTGATTTCAGTATATATGTTATTCTTTCTAATGGAAGGTTTGTTAACATCTGTCTTAACCACTGAGTCACATCTGGTCTATGAGTCTTTTTCCATAATAGTGCAATACATTTTTTGGCATTAAGCAAACTGAGGTCTATGAATGTTCTTTCACTTTTATTAAAATTAAGCTTTTCTGGGTACAGACCCAACAAAAACAGTTTAGGATTCAATATGATTTGTTTTGAGATTATTTTTTCAATTGTTACCCTCACCTCTTCCCAAAACATTCTTATTAATCTACATTCCCATAAACAATGAAATAGGGTTCCTTTACTTTCCATGCATTTTGTGCATGTATCTGGTATATTTTTGTTATATCTATTTAACTCCTCCGGTGTAACATACATCCGCATTAACCATTTGAAATGTATCAATTTAAGGCGTACATTTATTGATTTGGTTTGAGCTTCTGTACAAGCCAATTCCCATTGTTCCTCTGAAATTTCAATTTGCAGATCTTCTTTCCAGTAGTTTAATCTTTTCAGTGAATTTTCACTTGAAGATAGTGTCAATGAGTTATAAAACTCTGAAATAATACCCTTTCTTTTACTATCTTTCATCATCATTTTTTCCAAGGATGAATAAATAGGTCGAGTGAGAGCTTTATTTTGATTTGATCGAATAAAGTTTCTAAGTTGAAGATATTTAAAAAAATGTGTTCTATTGAGATTAAATTTGATCCTCAGCTCTTCAAAAGACATTATGTTGTCTGCACATGGCAAATATAAATCCTGAATCTTTTGTATCCCTTTTAAATTCCATACTTTAAATACAGCGTCCGCTCTCCCTGGTTTAAAATATTGATTACCCCATATTGGACTAAATTGTGACAATAACTGTGGTTCTTTTAAATAGTTTTTAGCTTCACACCATATTTTGATCATATGCTTTACAAATGGATTTTTAACTTGTTTTTGTAATTTTTTTGCCGAGTCTGAGTATATGAATATGGGAAGAGGTAAAGGTAAATTGTATGATTCCATTTCAGTCCAGTGAGGGAGATCATTTGATGAAAAATAATATGTCATAGACCTCAGTTGTGCCGACCAATAATACAACATAAAATTTGGACATTTCAGACCTCCACGATCAAATGGTAAATATAATAAAGACAAACGTAATCTAGCCCTCCTGTTGTTCCATATAAATTCCACTAACTTTTTTTTTATTCTTGAGAATAGATCTAAAGGTGATGATAAGGGAATGTATTGAAATAAATAAAGTATTTTAGGTAAAATATTACTTTTAAGTATATTGATTCTCCCGATCATCGACATTGGTAGTGACATCCATCTCTGAGTTAACTCATTGATATCTGACATTAAGGCTTCATAGTTGACACTGGCGACTGTTTCTAGTTTAGGCATAATTTGGATTCCTAAATATTTAAACTGATTTACAACATTGAATTGATTTACCTCAGGGGCTGGGTAATTTCTCTGGGTCTCATTTAGCATTAATATTGAAGATTTAGTTTTATTTATTTTATATCCTGATATTTCCCCAAAATTCTTTATTAAATTCAACAAGGTTGGAATTGATTTTTTTAGATTCGACATAAACAAAATTATATCATCGGCGTACAGGGAGATTTTATGTTCTGTTGGTCCAACTTTAATTCCATATATTTGTGAATGTAAACGTATCGCTATCGCTAAAGGTTCAATTGCCATAGTAAACAATAAAGGTGAAAGTGGACAGCCTTGTCGACATCCTCTATTGATTTTTATTGGTTTTGAAATATTGTTATTTGTTAGGATTTCTGCTGTAGCATTATTGTATATTATTTGAACCCATTTTATGAAATTATTTCCAAGTCCAAACCTTTGTAGGACTTCAAAAAGAAAGGGCCATTCAACTCTATCAAAGGCCTTTTCGGCGTCCAATGATAGGAGAGCTGTATCCGGTGCTTCTTTATTAAAATAAATAATATTAAATAGTCTTCTTACATTATGGAAGCCTTGTCTACCCTTTATAAAGCCATTCTGATCTCGATTAATAATATTTGGTAAAATTTCTTGTATTCGTCTTGCTAAAATTTTACAGATTATCTTAAGGTCGGCGTTTAATAGGCTTATTGGTCTCATATTTTCACATTTATTAGAGGGCTTACCTGGTTTTGGCAGCAGTATAATTAAGGCATTATTTATGTATGATGGTAAATTATTATTTTGAAATGCTTCTAAAACCATTTCCAAAAAAGGTTTTATTAATTTATTCTTAAATTTTTTATAAAGGTCAACTGGAAGACCATCTGGTCCTGCACTTTTTCCTGATTTCATATTATCAATGGCTAGCCCAACTTCTTCTTGACTAATTTTAGACTCCAATATCTCCCTGTTTTCATTTGGAATACACGGTATAGATAGTTCGTTCAAAAACCCATTTAGTTTTGTTAAATCAGGTTCATTTTTGGTATCATATAATTTTTCATAGTAATCTCTAAAGGCTCTATTAATTTCTAAAGGATCTATAACTACCTGTCCGTTACTTATAATACTGGTAATTGGTGTTTTAATTTCCAATTGTTTAATCTGCCATGCTAATAATTTTCCTGATTTTTCACCTTGTTCATAAAAAGATTGTTTCAATCTTAGAAGACTCGAGGCAGCTCTATTCGCTGATTTTTTGTCGTATTCAGCTCTCAAAATCAGTAATTCATTCTCCAACCTTGGGTCACTTCCTGCATACACTTTTTCCTGAAGACTTTTTATTTTATGTTCCAATTTAGCTCTCTCCTCTCGAGTCTTCTTAGATTTTGATCCTGTATAACTAATAATATGTCCCCTAATAAAAGCTTTGAAAGCCTCCCACTTTACACATGCTGATGTTTGTGTAGTATTGATGTCAAAGAACTCGTCTATCTGTTTTTCTATATACTTGACAAATTCCTCATCCTGAAGCCATTTATGCTGAAATTGCCATCTACCTGATTCCTTTGTCAATTTTTTATCTACATATATTAGACAACAGGGTGCATGATCAGAGATCACGATGTTATCATAAAAGCAGTTTTGAATCTTGGACCTTAATTCTGTGGAAATCAAAAAATAATCAATACGTGAGAATGTCTTGTAGGTACTGGAATAACAAGAATAGGCTTTAACTTGTGGTTTCATTTCTCTCCATATATCTAACAATCTCAATTCTTTCATAAAATGATTAATAGTCATCCTACATCCAATGTGCGTACAATCCAGTCCTGTTGATCTATCCACACCTGGATTCAATGTACAATTAAAATCCCCTGCTATTATATGTTGCCCTGTAAGTGATGATAAGATGAGAAATAAATTAGCAAAGAACTTCTGATCATCTATATTGGGACCATATAAGTTCACAAGATTTATATTTTCTAATAGCAAAGAACCTTGAATGATTACATATCTTCCAAATTTGTCTCCAATTACATTTTTCACTTGAAAAGGAACTGATTTATGTATGAGAGTCATAACTCCCCTGGCTCGGGATGAAAATGAAGAGGTGAATACACTTCCCTGCCATCTACTCCTAATTCTTTTAACATCCTCCTCTATCAGATGAGTTTCTTGTAAAAACACAATTCTTGAACCCATGTCCTTTATTTTATTCATAACTTGTTTAAGTTTTTTTAAATTTTGTAGACCTCTGCAATTCCATGAAGTTAAATTAAGATTAACACTTTGGTCCATGATCAATAGAGAGTTTGGGATTACCTTGCAGTGTAAACATGCTCATACAGAGAAGCAAAAACATGAGTGGTTGAACATTCATCCTACAAACTACACACAAACAAATTTCCCCTTCCCACACTTGTGGCAAACCCCCCAAAATCAAAAGAAAAATTCTGTCTCCCGATATAGCCATCGACCGTTCCACACCCACGGGGAACAGCCTAAGCCACTCCTTCTTCATCCTCCCAATCACCCTAACTCTACTGCTTTTAATGACGTAACATTAACTCTCCTCTGTAGTTTTCCAACTTAACTCCAAAATTTTTAACAACTTTGTACATCATAGTTTTTTTTTGTTTGTTTTGTTTTTGTTTTGTTTTTTTAATATATAATACAATCTATATTTTGTAAACTTACTATTTACTTCAAGTCAGTCAGATGCCTGTGCAAATGCTTAATTATTCTACCTTATATTTTGTTCATGCTTAGCTCCCACCAGTCTCTTCTTCTTCTTTGATCTTCTTGATGAACTCCTGCGCCTCCTCTGGGGTCTTGAAGATGTGGGTTCTGCCCTCATACGTGGTCAACAGTCTCGCAGGATAGATTACACCATGACGAATCCCAAGGTTGCGCAGCTCCTTACGTACGGGATCAAACTGCTTCCTCAATTGCTGGATTCCTGTGGCCAAATCTGGGTAGAACCGCACCTGCTGGTCCTGGTGTTTAATCTCTCCTTTAGCACGTGCAGCGTTGAAGATCTTCATCCTGTCTCTGTTGCTAAGAAACTTCATAATTAAGGTCCTCGGCGGTCCCTTATCTCTCCGTGGGCCAATACGATGTGCTTTTTCCAGAACCACTGCTGATTGCAACTCCTCGCTGCCCAGCACCTCCGGAATCCACTTTTCCAGAAAGGAACATACGTCCCGACCTTCTGATTCCTCTGGAAGACCCACCAGCCTCAAATTATTCTGTCTCGACCGAGATTCCAAATCCAAAATATTATCTTCCAGAGATTTATTTTTTTTTTCCAAAGTGCGCACCTTTAATTGAAGACGGGTGACGTCATCTTCAGCACTAGCGAGACGGAGCTCCATCTGCGCCGTTCGTTCTACACAGTCACCCAATTCCTTTCTTATTCCTTCCAACGCTGTCATAATCCCATCAAATCTAGAGGAAAAGTCCGCTCTCATTGAACTCATGGCAACCATCAGCGCATCTGCGCCATTCCCCGCAGATATCGCACCGTTGCCAGCCTCCTCCGCCATATATGGAGTTTTGTTTGCTGCGTCACAGACCTGAAAGTCTGTTAATTTGGACTGTTTCGGCGGCTCGCTTTTTCCTTTTCCTGGTTTTCCAGCCTTAGGCTTCGCCGACATATCCTCGCCCAAATGCTGGGATACGTTCTGTCCCAAATGAGAGAGTTATTTGCCGATTTTTTTTCTCCAGGAGCAGAGCAGAGCGAGACACGTCCGTCCTACGTGGCAGCCATAACCGGAAGTCTTTTAGGCTGATTTAATAATTAAAGCCATTGTTTTCTTATGCCTCAGCCCAAAACAGGAACACTGCATACCCACTATCGCTAATTGACTCGACACTTCACTCCAAAATTAGATGACCTTATATGCAAATTACGCTTGGATTAATCAGTTAAGTGCCAAGGTTAAACAAGGATCTCCCTTTACTGTCATTCTCTTCGAGAGCCTGTGAACTGCATAGAGAGCAGTCTTATGTAACTTCAGCAGTTACAGAAAAAGGACAGCATCACTACTCCTGTATTTCTGTCTATTGCATTAATTCATGTAGCCCACGGACAAAAAAAGAGACAAGAAATGCATTTGTATATTGAGACAATCTCTCTGAGACATTAGCATCTGTGAATGTTTGGCAGCAACAAGATGCTGATTCAAATTAAGCCCTTGCTGCAAACATGGAACCAACCACCGGGCTCTTTCTCAGCCCAGACAGCACAAAAACTTGACAACAAATAATAACAACAGCAAATGAACTGGCACTATCACTGCACAACAGCGGTGGCTTTGATTATTTGAAAAACTACACCGATGTTGCCAAAATTCTTTATTGCAGCGAATGGAGGGAGATGGGACTTTGGATTATTTAATTTGACAATCACTTATTTTGTAATAATTCCAGTAAAGTATATAGTATTTGTAATGAGAAGGTAAAGGAGCAATTTGAATGTGTGGAAACTAAAAGCAGCATGATAACTATAGTATCTATCCAAAAAATATCAAAATACAAACAAAAATAATCCGTCTTGAGACAGTTTTTAGAGTCTCTGTTAAAAACACATCAATAGCTTTTGTAACTTGCAAATAAACTTTTTTAATAAGAAGATTAAAGATGAGTATAATCCATTTGATTTCTTAACAAAACTTGTGAAGAAAAATGTTGTGCCTTGGGCCAAAATGTATTTTCTTTACTGCCCCTTTACCCTCTCCATTACTGCTTGAACAGGGGGTTACCATGGAGACACAGAGTGCCCGCTCCTTATTGGTTGCCAAGATGAAGTCAGAGTGACGGGGAAAGTAGAGACGAGACACTACCGGGGCTGTTACTTCTTTCTCCCATTTCTCCTGTCTCCACTTTCACTTTTGTCAGTCGCTGTGGCTCATTTCCTCTGCACTCTGGTTTTGGCTACAGGAATCATCAACAACACATGCCAACACTATGATACAGTCAACATAAACATTTGCCACTGTGACACAAACATGAGAAATTATCTATAAAACAGAATATAGGATTTTAAAAAACAGATATGAGTGAGAGGAAAATATATATATATATATATATATATATATATATATATATATATATACAGTGGGGTAAAAAAGTATTTAGTCAGCCACCAATTGTGCAAGTTCTCCCACTTAAAAGATGAGAGAGGTCTCCAATTTTCATCATAGGTATACCTCAACTATGAGAGACAAAATAAGAAAAAAAAATCCAGAAAATCACATTGAAGGATTTTTAATGAATTAATTGGTAAATTCCTCGGTAAAATAAGTATTTGGTCAATAACAAAAGTTCATCTCAATACTTTGTTATATACCCTTTGCTGGCAATGACAGAGGTCAAACGTTTTCTGTAAGTTTTCACACACTGTTGCTGGTATTTTGGCCCATTCCTCCATGCAGATCTCCTCTAGAGCAGGGATGTTTTGGGGCTGTCGCTGGGCAACACAGACTTTCAACTCCCTCCAAAGATTTTCTATGGGTTGAGATCTGGAGAATGGCTAGGCCACTCCAGGACCCTGAAATGCTTCTTACGAAGCCACTCCTTCGTTGCCCGGGCGGTGTGTTTGGGATCATTGTCATGCTGAAAGACCCAGCCATGTTTCATCTTCAATGCCCTTGCTGGTGGAAGGAGGTTTTCACTCAAAATCTCACGATACATGGCCCCATTCATTCTTTCCTTTACACGGATCAGTCGTCCTGGTCCCTTTGCAGAAAAACAGCCCCAAAGTATGATGTTTCCACCCCCATGCTTCACAGTAGGTATGATGTTCTTTCTCCTCCAAACACAACAAGTTGAGTTTTTACCAAAAAGTTCTATTTTGGTTTCATCTGACCATATGACATTCTCCCAATCCTCTTCTGGATCATCCAAATGCTCTCTAGCAAACTTCAGACGGGCCTGGACATGTACTGGCTTAAGCAGGGGGACACGTCTGGCACTGCAGGATTTGAGTCCCTGGCGGCGTAGTGTGTTTCTGATGTAGCCTTTGTTACTTTGGTCACAGCTCTCTGCAGGTCATTCACTAGGTCCCCCCGTGTGGTTCTGGGATTTTTGCTCACGGTTCTCGTGATAATTTTGACCCCACGGGGTGAGATCTTGCGTGGAGCCCCAGATGGAGGGAGATTATCAGTGGTCTTGTATGTCTTCCATTTTCTAATAATTGCTCCCACAGCTGATTTCTTCACACCAAGCTGCTTACCTATTGCAGATTCAGTCTTACCAGCCTGGTGCAGGTCTACAATTTTGTTTCTGGTGTCCTTTGACAGCTCTTTGGTCTTGGCCATAGTGGAGTTTGGAGTCTGACTGTTTGAGGTTGTGGACAGGTGTCTTTTATACTGACGAGTTCAAACAGGTGCCATTAATACAGGTAACGAGTGGAGGACAGAGGAGCCTCTTAAAGAAGAAGTTACAGGTCTGTGAGAGCCAGAAATCTTGCTTGTTTGTAGGTGACCAAATACTTATTTTACTGAGGAATTTACCAATTAATTCATTAAAAATCCTTCAATGTGATTTTCTGGATTTTTTTTTTCTCATTTTTTCTCTCATAGTTGAGGTATACCTATGATGAAAATTGGAGACCTCTCATCTTTTAAGTGGGAGAACTTGCACAATTGGTGGCTGACTAAATACTTTTTTGCCCCACTGTATATATATATATATATATATATATATATAGGCTTTACAGGGCTAATATGCTGCATCGCATGTAGGTTTAGAATGCCTCATCAAGAAATGTAAGCTAACAAGTAAACATTTAAGAGCTACTCTTTTGAAGGTTAGAAACCTGAGCAAAAAGTATATTTATTTATTTGTGAAAAAAATAAGCATTCACCAACTCAAGCAGCTGACAAGAAAGTGGATCTGAAAATGCTGATGTGAACTTTGGTAGGAAAAAAGAAACCCACAAAAACAGTGCAGACATGTACTAAAAGAACTCTGTCAAACCTGGATGGAACAATGGATTGAATCGGTACACGAGATGTTCAAATCTTAAAGTAGCTTCACGCTTCACAGATCCAGCAGATAAAACAAACAAGAATTTGCAAGCAAATAAGTAATAAATGAATAGTGACAATTTAGTATTAGGATTTTTATACTGGTATTTGGTTTTCAAATTTGGTGTTCAATATTCAGTTTAGTAATTTGCCAAATTTAAAAACAATCTAATTTAGGAGAAAATATCACAAATTCACAAGAAAAAAGTAACAACAAAATTGTATAAATAAACTAGTAAATATACAGTGGTGTGAAAAAGTGTTTGCCCCTTCCTGATTTCTCATTTTTTTTTGTATGTTTGTCACACTTAAATGTTTCAGATCATCAAACAAATTTAAATATTAGTCAACGATAACAATTTTTCCGAATTGGAGGTGGGGCGACTTTGATGCAAGATGGCGGCCTTCCTGTTGGCGGTGGGTATGGGCATAAGTGCCTGTAAAGCACTTCATGCTTCCCTCTGCTGACAAGCTTTATGGAGAAGCTGATTTCATTTTCCAGCAGGACTTGGCACCCCCCCCACACACACACACTGCCACAAGTATCAAAACCTGGTTTAATGACCATGGCGTCACTGTGTTTGATTGGCCAGCAAACTCTCCTGATCTAAACCCCATAGAGAATCTATGGAGTATTGTCAAGAGGAAGATGAGAGACACCAGACCCAACAATGCAGATGAGCTGAACGTCACTATCAAAGCAACTTGGACCTTCATAACACCTCAGCAGTGCCACAGGCTGATCACCTTCATGCCACACCACATTGATACTGTAAGTAATCCAAAAGGAACCCCGACCAAGTATTGGGTGTGTACATGGACATACTTTTCAGTCGACCAGCATTTCTATTAAAAAAACTATTTTTAAAATTAATTTTACGTAATATTCTAATTTTTTGAGAAACTGAATTTGGGGTTTTCATAGGCTGTAAGCCATAATCATCAAAATTAAAATAAATAAACACTTGAAATATATCACTCTCTGTGTAATGAATCTATATAATATATGGGTTTCACTTTCTGAAATGAGTGACAAAAAACATTGAACTTTTTCATGGTATTCTAATTTTTTGAAATGTACCTGTATTAGAAAAGGTACACTTCTGGAAAAACATTGATGTTGATGTAATTCCACAAGGGAGGAAAAAAGGGTTGTACAGAATATTTGGATATTTGCTCTGGATTGTTCTCAAATGTTCAGAGTGCCATAATTGGTATTCAAAACAGGTCTACTCAGGACACATTCATCTGCACCAGTCTCAGCTAATGTTTCTATTTATTTGATCTTAAAATTAGAATAATTAAGGAATTACTGGAATGACTAAATTCCACTCTATTCAGAGGACGCCATGCATGAAGACATATTAGATGTTAGTGGCAGGAAATGTCTGCTGTACTTTGGTGAAATACCTTAAACTCTCTCGTGTAGGGGGAAAAAAAAAAAAACACAATGCAGACTTCCCAAAAGTGCTTTTCCCACTCACCAAAGAGTGGAGTGGTCTCTCCTACTACCGTAAAAGGCCAGTTTTAGAGATACTCTTGGTCCTGTGACTTTAGCTAACAATTTAATGTGTTCTGAGGTCACATTTTCAGCCTTGTGGAAAGTTCGGCTTTGGGATTTCCTTATCAGAGCCAGGGCTACAAAAAGGCAGAAACTCTGACTTATTCATCTCTCTCACACTCTGAATAAAAACATGGAGCTTTGTTTGCTACATAAAGAAAAGGCAATGTGGAGGAGATACCTCTCAACAGAAAATATGCAGAGGAGATAAAATAAGAAAAGAGGTGCAGGGCGGCAAGGATGGGTAGTTGGGGTCTAAGTTAGTCTATTTTTAGGTTCAGAGAAATCAGGTATCTCTGGCCAGTGGAAAAGAGAGAGGAGTGATTGGTAAAGTGACATAAAGCAGTGCTGTCAGTTTCATTTTATGTGAGCCTTGTGACCCAGAGTACTGTAAGGGCTTGGGGTGGAATGAAGGGGAGAACAAAAAAAAAACTGAAAACATAAAACTCCATGGAGCAGATTTACTAAGGCAGCGCAAATTAGTGAGTGCGCAATTTAGACAGAGCACCTAAGGGAGTGGCCAATTTTTGCCAGTGATCTACTAACAACACGCAAAATTATGAACACAGACGCAGTCACTTCATTTCAATAATGACCATCAATCCACCAAGAGCACTGGAAAATTGCGCACAGGCACAGCTGATGAGGAAGCGGGTCATCAACACAGGCACAGGCAGTTTGGAGGACCATAACATATAAAGCTTTTTTTAAGCTTTTGTTTAAGCACAAACCCCGCCAAAGTAGTTTATTTTTGTTGATTACATTTCAAGATTTAGATTTTCATTTAACATGGCAGACTCTTTTGTTTAATATGTATAAATGAAGCATTTGTATATAATTTAAAAAAGAACTACTCATGAATAAATTGATTATTTAACCAATGTGTTTATTTTATTAACACTAGAACCATCAAGATGGTCTGATGGAGACTCTGGGGTTTTATTCTGTGAATAACTTTGTTTTAACAAAACCTACAGGTCTCCCAGTTCACAACTTTTTATAAATGCCATTGAGTTATGGTGTTGCAATTTTGGGGGACTTTTCTATGGATCTGTGTGCTCTTTTCGTTAATAAGCTCATTGTTGTTTTCCTCCTATATTGTGTATCCTGAACTGGGAGAGAGAAATGGAGAGAAGAGGGAACTGAATTACCATTTTATGAACAGCAAAAAGAAATACTGTAAATATAGAAATATGGATGGGGAAAAAAAAAACGAAGAAAACTGGCAATGTGGAAGATTTTTAGTTAGTCAAGAGTGATGGGGAGCCAGGGCTACAAAAAGGCAGAAACTCTGACTTATTCATCTCTCTCACACTCTGAATAAAAACATGGAGCTTTGTTTGCTACATAAAGAAAAGGCAATGTGGAGGAGATACCTCTCAATAGAAAATATGCAGAGAAGATAAAATAAGAAAAGAGGCGCAGGGCGACAAGGATGGGTAGTTAGGGTCTAAGGAAGTCACAGGAGAGGAAAACTCCAGAGAATCTGAACCGCTGCAGAAAAGAGAAAAAAAGCCACTATCGGCTGCCACCATCTGTATGTCCACTGCAGGTAGGAAGGGCTCCTATTGTATCCTGTTTTATGGATACAAATTCATGTAGTAACCTATATATAAACAAATAAAAAAAAATTAAAAAACTGCCGGCTGATGTCCATTTTCAGCATAACACCGATCTCTGTGAGACCGTTGATTTTCGTATAATCTGTTCTTCTGTCATGCCAAATAAAGTCACGCACAGAGAGAAGCTTCTCTTCTGCCATGCACCCTCGGTTCTCACCAGTGTCTCCTCCTGGCACAGACAATCACTATCATGTCAGGCGCAGATGAATTAAGACAAGCTTTTTTGGGGCGTGAAATCCTAGTGCATTTAGCAAGAGATTGACAACCGCAAACCTTAGTAAATCACCTTGCAAAAGTCATTTAAATACTCCCTTCCCTCAAATTTGCACTTTGACATGACAACTCCCACAAATACATATGCAATGAGGCCAGGCGCAAAATTAACATAGTCCACGCCTTTCCACCGCTAATTTTGCCCTGCGCCCTTTAGTAAATCTCGACAGCAGTTTTTTAACGCCAAAACAGGTTTTTGCGATGGCGCAGCACGTTAGTAAATCTGCCCCCATGTGTTCCATGTTGCTGTAAACATGGTACAAATAAATAATGACATACGTATCTAAAATGAAAAAGTGAGTTATAAACTGTGATGGTCTAAGTGGGCAGAAAGAAGTCCGCTTGAGAGAAACTCAGTGACTGTGTGGTGAAAACAGCATTTCAAATTCACAGCCTGTTCTCCTTGTGAATTAGATTAGCTAACACATTGATTTTGCCTCACAGTTCAGATATTTCTGCTAAAAGGGAACCTATTATGACCATTTATATCTCCATATTCTTACACACTACTAGACCAGCTTTGATTCACAGTTCAAAATAATCTTTATTTCTATCTGGACTTAATGCTGCTTTAAATCACATCACTCTTACCTAACAAGATGCCCATCGAACGCAAATAAGGACGTAGGAAGGTGGACACTACAAAAAGGCCTACAAAAGGGCTGCACGGTGGCACAGTGGTTTAGCACTGTGGTAGCACAGTTTTACCCTTGGCCGGGGGATCGCGGGGATCATGAGATCATGGGTTCGATTCCAGCCCCCGACCAACAGTGAGCTGTGTGGAGTTTGCATGTTCTCCCCGTGTTGCGTGGGTTTACTCCGGGATTTCTCCGGTTTCCTCCCGCATACCAAAAACATGTAGGTTTAGGGCGCTCGCGCACGCAGCGACCAGCAGCCGGTGGCTTGTCACCAGACTGCAAACCAAGTCTACCTACGGGTACAAATAAGTAACCAAAAAAAAAAAAAAAAAAAAAAAGGCCTCTGCGCTTCTTTGGATTCCACCGACATTGCCAGTTAAAAACAAACAAACTAGAGTTCAAAGTGAAAGGAACATGGTGCAGACACACGCAACCTTCGTCTCATTTCCCAGACAACGCCACTGTAGGAGCATTAGCTATGACATGCCATTCATCAGCTGGCTCATCAGGGATGCATAGGGACAGGTTGTACCTCTGCTGTCCCTGTCAACAGCCAAACAGCGGCATTAGTATCACCTGCTTTGTTGAAGTGAGCCGGGAGGAAAAGTATGTTGTCTGTGGGTCTTGAGGTGGAGAGAAAACGGTGTTCTATCTGATAATGGCTGGCACCCAGCTGCACGATGAAGGCTAATTTAAAGGGATCACTGACTGCACTTTTTCCCCACATTTTAATAGCTCACACATGTCTTAATGACGTGTTTGTGACATATTTTGTTCACATTTTCTTTAATTTTTATCCCCTACCGGTCGAAGCCCAAAGGGCTCTTTGACCCCTTTGGGCGAAGGCCAAATAGGGATTATGTTATGAGTCAGTCAGTCAGTCCGTCCGTCCGTCTATTTGTCCGTCTGTCCCACTTTTGTGAAAGCAACTCCTCCTACAGTTTTGTTCCAATTGTTTTGAAACTTGGTACCAAGGTTTGATATACAGTATACTGATGATACGCATATTGCAATTTAGTTCTGATTGGATGATTTTTGCAGGACTTGTAGCCCTTGACCTATCACCTGTTATTTCACCTTACTTCATGTCTTGTGAAATTAACTCCAACAGTTCTATTATGATTGTTTTGAAACTTGGTACCATGGTTTGATATACTGTCATGATGCACATTTTGCAATTTGACTCATCGGATGATCTTGCGATCAAAGGTCAGAGGTCAGATTTTCCTTAAATCTTCTAAACACAATAACTACTGAAAGAAATTATGTAGGCTTTTCAAATCGATACAGTAGTTATATCTAATACACATCTTGGACGATTTACACCCTGACCTAACTATGGGTTTGGGGTCAAGGGGTCAAAGTTAACATTGCAGTTGCATTATGATAAATGCTACATTTATTATTACTATAAAATTAGTTAAGCTAGGGCCACAAAAACCTGGTATACAGGTTCACCTTGGGATCCAGACCTCTAACTATGGGTTTGGGGTCAAAAGGTCAAAGGTTAACGTTAACATTCCCTCTGTCTTATTACTGTACAACGAGAAAAGCTAGGGTCACCAAACTTGGTACACAGGTTCACCCTGTGACCCTGAAGTGTGACTATGGTTTTGGGTTCACAATGTCAAATGTTAACATTACAGTGGCTGATAAACTATAGCTCAACAACAAAGAAAGCTAGGGTCGCCAAACTTGCTACACAGGTTCACCTTGGGATCCTGACCTCTGACTGTAGGTTTGGGGTCAAAAGGTCAAAGGTCAAGGTTAGCAGTCCTTATGCCTTATTACTGTACAACCAGTACACCTCACTAGGGCCACCAAAGCTGGTACACAAGTTCACCTTGGGATCCTGACCTCAGATTGTGGGTTTGGGGTCAAAAGGTCAAAGGTCAAGGTTAGCATGCCATTTACACTATTACTATAAAATGAGAAAAGCTAGGGCCACCAAACCTGGTACACAGGTGCACCTTGGGATCCTGACTTCAAACTATGGGTTGTGATCAAAAGGTCAAGGTTAACATTCCATATGCCCATTACTGTACCATGAGTAAAGTTAGGGCCACCAAAGCTGGTACACAGGTTCACCTTAGGATTCTGACCTCTGACTATGGGTTTGGGGTCAAAACGTCAATTGACAAGGTTAGCATTCCATTTCCACTACTACTATAAAACAAATAAAGCTAGGGTCACCAAACCTGGTACACAGGTTTACCTTGGGATCCTGACCTCTGACTATGGGTTTGGGGTCAAAAAGTCAAAGGTCAAGGTTAACATTCCATATGCCTGATTACTGTACAATGAGTAAAGTAAGGGCCACCAAACTTGGTACACAGGTTCACCCTGTGACCCTGAAGTATGACTATGGTTTTGGGATTGCAAGGTCAAAGGTCAACACCAAAATGGCTTATAAACTATATCTCAACAACAAAGAAAGCTAGGGTCACCAAACCTGGTAGACAGGTTCATTCTGAGAACATAACCTCTGACTACAGGATTGGGATCAAAAGCTTAAAGATCAAGGTTGACATTTCCTATGCTCTCTTACTATAGACCATGTAAAGCTCTCTAGGGTCACCAAACTTACTACATAGGTTCACCTCGGGATCCTGCTCTACACCTATAGGTTGTATACTCTGTTGTATATTCGTGGATGATGGGTTTATCATAATTTGGTTCTGTCAGTAATTATATTGAAAAGTTGAAAACTGCTTTTCGTCAGTAAGTAATGGGATCTTCAAAGAAAACTGAGGCGGGGGATACTGCACTCTCCTCGGAGTGCTCTTTAGGGCTGGGACTCATCCCTAATTTCCAAAATCGATTCAATTTTGATTCTTGAGGTTCTGAACGGATTCAATTCCGATTCGATTCGATCCCGATTCAATCAGGGAAATTACCATTTTGATAGCTATTTTATATGCCAGGAAAAAAAAAAATCTTAAGAGACCTAATGCTGCAAATTGTAGCAGGAATACCCCACTTTGTAAATATATACACTACCGTTCAAAAGTTTGGGGTCACCCAGACAATTTTGTGTTTTCTATGAAAAGTCACACTTTTATTTACCACCATGAGTTGTAAAATGAATAGAAAATATAGTCAAGACATTGACAAGGTTAGAAATAATGATTTGTATTTGAAATAATAATTTTTTCCTTCAAACTTTGCTTTCGTCAAAGAATCCTCCATTTGCAGCAATTACAGCATTGCCGACCTAACATGATTGCACAAGGGTTTTCTAATCATCCATTAGCCTTCTGACGCAATGAGCAAACACATTGTACCATTAGAACACTGGAGTGATAGTTGCTGGAAATGGGCCTCTATACACCTCTGTAGATATTGCACCAAAAACCAGACATTTGCAGCTAGAATAGTCATTTACCACATTAGCAATGTATAGAGTGTATTTCTGATTAGTTTAAAGTTATCTTCATTGAAAAAAGTGCTTTTCTTTCAAAAATAAGGAAATTTCTAAGTGACCCCAAACTTTTGAACGGTAGTGTAAATTATCACAAAGAACTAACCCAAAATCAGTTACAATAATGCACTTTTTATTATTTAACTTATGATTTCACAAAGTGTTAACAAGTGCTTTCTTTAGTGCAAAGGGTGTGTAATGTCAAGTTAACAACCCAGAGTAAGTAAACAAATTCAATGCACGAAGCATGTATACATAATCTCACTGACTTTCTTGGCTGGTTTTGTGACTGTTGCAGCTCAAAAAGCCTGAATTTATGGGAGCTTTTCCAAAAAGTTGTGAAATTTTTAGAGACTTGTTGCACTGAAAGTTGTGTGAGGAAATACAGATTTTAAAGTAGCCGCTTTTTCCACAGTATACAGTGATGCTTTTCTATGTAACACCACAAGAAAAGCACAGGATTGCCAAAACTTTCCTGCTAAACAGTGATTTATTACCTCCGCCAAGGAGGTTATGTTTTCATCGGCGTTGGTTTGTCTGTCTGTCTGTTTGTTAGCAAGATAACTCAAAAAGTTATGGACGGATTTTCATGAAATTTTCAGAGATTGTCAGAAATGGGGTATCCTACAGATGATTACATTTTGGTGATGATCTGAAAGTGCATACCTCCACCAGGGGCTTTCTTTGTATTTGTGCAGCAGGATTACACAAAAATTACTGGATGGATTTGGATGAAATTTTCACCACAGGTGGTTCTTGGCCTACAGAGGAACCCATTACATTTTGGTGATGATCTGACAATGCATACCTCTGCCAAGGCTCTTATCTTCTCACAGTGTGTTAGCAACAATACTCCAAAACTGATGGACAGACTGATGCAATTTTCACCACAAGTGGCTATAGGCCTACACACAAACCCATTACATTTTGGAGGTGATCCATGAGAAACGGAAAGCGCCTTGGCGGAGGTATGCGCTCTATGAGTGCTTTTCTAGTTCAGAATTAAATGCTCAGGAAAACTGTCAAAAATGACCAACATTGTATTCTTGCTGAGAACTTAAATAAAAAAGATAAAAGAGTTAGCCATTACAAGAACTAAATTGCACTGAATGCATGTTAGAATATGGAGAAAATTATGGTAGCACCTTCTTGAATCTTGAATTTGAAAACTAAGACCCCTGAAAAATTTGAGGTCTTCTTCTGTGCTGAAATCCACAACGAAGCATTCAGAATCAGAATCAGCTTTATTGCCAAGTATATTTACAAGTAAACACACAAGGAATTTGACTTGACATTGGGCGCGCACGTTAGGCGCATCCAATGACACGGCAGCCATTGACATGGCTCCTCCTCTGACAACCTCTTCCCTTCAGAACATCTCAGTGCAGGATGGATCTTGGCATGGAAACCCAGTCTTCACAGATCTTAAGGAGATATGAAAAGGAGAATATATTTCAAAGTAAAATTAATAATCATATTTTAGATTCCCACACCATACTAGGGTTTAATAATTTAGGTTCTTTTATTTTTTGTTGTTTATATTTCAACTATAAATTAACTTTCAATTTTTGAAAAGGGTTTCAATTCATTTCCTGGAAGATTTGGTCATTTCAGTTTAGATCTATTGAGTAAAAATGGCTCGTTGTACTGCAGCCTTTATTAATTCTGCCATGTTCATGGATGAATTATTAATTTACGACACAAATGTTAAAAAAAACAATATTTTGGACTTCCGGTCTGGACGCCATGGCGACTGCAGCTTAACACTGAAGTTCTCAGACCCAATCCAGGATAACACCTTGAAAATCAAACTTAACGGATTTTTGGAGGAGTGAAAATCAAAAGACAAAATCATCATGTCTAAAGGAAAACAGAAGAAACTGAAATTCTCCAGGCCAGGACACGTATCGGCCGGAGAATCCGAACTGGAAGATCTCCGTTCAGAAGACGAGGAACTGGTGATAGCTAACAAAAGGGTTAGCCTGAAATCACTATTTGAGGAGCTACGACGATTTCGCCGAGATGTTACGGCCGAATTTCGGGAATTCAGAGAAGAATTGAAAAGGACAAACAGCAGAGTGGACCAGGCCGAGAACCGAATCTTGGAAACAGCGGATCGAATAAAAGTGCTCGAAGATTCTGTGCTAGACCTACGCAAAAGACAAGCAGCTATAGAGGCTAAGCTAACCGACCAAGAAGGAAAACAAAGAAGAGACAACATAAGAATTCATGGTCTGATAGAAGGAACCGAAAATGGTTTTAACTCAATGGCAGAATGCGTGGAATCCTTACTAAGAGAGAAATTGGATATTCCACAAACCACCGACTTGAAGATAGAAAAGGCACATCGTTCATTAGCCGCTAGGCCGGCGGCGGAAGCGCCCCCACGTTCGGTGTTGGTAAGATTTTCCAATTTCAAAATAAAACAAGAGGTTGTAAGACTGGCCTGGCAGAAAAAAGGATTTATGCACCAGGAGAGAAAAGTCTACGTGGAACACGATTACGCCCCGGAGGTCCTTAAAAAGCGCAGGGAATACAATGACGCGAAAAAGGTGTTAAGAGAGAAGAAATTGCGCTTTCAGACACCATTTCCTGCGAAGTTAAGGGTCTTCTACGGCGATGAAACGTGTCTCTATAATTCGGCGGAAGAAGCAACAGCTGACATGGCGAAAAGAGGGCTCCCGGTAACGGTATTTAAACCCGCAGCAGACCCGAGTGAGAAGATCAAAGCGCAAACATGGACAACACAAAGACCTTCAAAATCCACGGACCAGCAGCGGGAAACCCAGCACCAGAGCGTCGCGGATAAACTATCCGTTTTCAGGTTGGAATAGCGACCTTTTTTTTTTTTTTTTTTTTTTCTTTTCTCTTGAATCAATCCGCACATCCAACCCCCCTCATACAAGGTAACAAACATTAAAGGAGATGCATATTCAGCATGTGGTAAAACATTTCATGGAACAATCATATTATTTGAAACAAATAAGTCTTTGTAATAAAAAAAAAAATAAAAAACTTGTTAAAATAGAAATGTGACAATAATCCACATGTTCTCCTCATACTAACAAATACTGTTTTTGCGTGAATGTTTGATGTGATGGGGGTGGGAGGGTGCACACAATTTCACAGGGTTTAGGCATAAAAGGAAAAAAAAAAAATCATTACAAGTTTGGATTGGGTTCTGAAACTCACGTTAAAAGCATGGGACTACTTTCAGTGGTAAGAGAGGGCCCTCAACACGTAACAGAGTTTGAGGAATTTCCCTCAGAGCCTTCACTCCATCAAGGCTCTTACAGGGTCTTTAAAAAGACCTCAGCTCAGGAAGTTCTTATGACAGCTTTTTGTTTTAAAGTTTTTTACACTATGTTCTTAATGTTTTTCTTGTTTTTAATGTTCTTTCAATTTCTGAGTAGCACAAAAGAGGGCCACCACACAGTTATACTAAACAAAACAACACAATGGAGAAACAGGGTGTAACCAAAATAATTTCATATAATGTAAAAGGAATCCTGAATCCAGTTAAAAGATCCAAGATTCTAGGCAAAATGAAAAAAGACAAAGCAGGAATAATACTTTTACAAGAAACCCACCTAACAGACGTGGAACACAATAAACTCAGTAGACAAGGGTTTAAAATGATCTCTTCATCTTCATATAAATCAGGGAGGAGGAGGGGAGTAGCGACATTGATATCAACCAAAATTACATTTGAAAAAAAATCAGAACACAAAGATAAAGAAGGGAGATACAGTTTGGTAACTGGGCGGCTAGAGGGAGAAGATATCACCCTGCTGAATGTGTATGCTCCCCCAGGGGCTAACTGGAAATTTTATAAAAATGTATTCGACCTAATGATAACTAAAGCTCAAGGTTTAGTGATATGTGGTGGGGACTTCAATCTTAGACTGAATCCATACTGGGATGCTTCTGGTAATTCCCCACATCAAAATAACACCCAAAACAGGAAGACTCGGATGCTACTAAAAGAATTGGGAATCTGTGACGTGTGGAGGGAACTCAACCCCAGTGTAAAAGACTATACATTTTACTCAACTCCACATTCATCTTACTCAAGGATTGACTATTTTTTTATGTTTAATAGAGACATTGGAAGAGTAAAAACATGTAAAATAGGACTGATGGATCTCTCCGACCACAGTCCGATCTACATGGACTTAAATATCCAAAAATACACAAATAATACATTTTCTTGGAGGTTAAATTCAAATGTCCTGAAAGGACCATTGAAAGATGAATTGGAATCAGATTGAGATCTGGTGACTGTGGAGGCCATTTGAGTACAGTGAACTCATTGTCATGTTCAAGAAACCAGTCTGAGATGATTCCAGCTTTATGACATGGCGCATTATCCTATATTTGGAAGATAACGATAATGGAGAAGTATCCCCTTTAATACTGTGGGATGCATGTAAAGCTGTAATAAGAGGAAAGATTATTGCAAAACTGGCAACCCAAAAGAAACTAAGACAAGAAAAACTATCCACATTAGAGTCAGAACTTAGGAACCTAGAAAAAGAACACAAAGGCAACACTCATTCTACTGACTCGCTCAAGATTAAGGAAATTAAAAACCAAATAAATGAGATCTACACAATAGAAATCCAGAAGAAACTTACATTTCTGAAACAAAAATACTATGAAGCAGGCAGTAAATCGGCAAAATTGCTAGCCTATAAATTGAGGAAACATCAAACAGAAAGAGCAATCTACAAAATCAGAGACCCAGTATCAAAGGAAATAAAATTCAGAATTCAGGATATTCTTAAAAACTTCGAGAATTACTATAAGAACTTATACTCCCACAAAAAACATAAAAACGCATCCGAGGCATTCCTAAACACATTAAACCTTCCCCAACTTACGGAGTCACAAAATAAAACACTACTGTCAGAAATACATCCTAAAGAATTGGAAAAAGCAATTATGAAACTTAAAGCTAACAAATCCCCAGGAGCTGATGGCTATACAGCAGAGTGGTACAAAACCTTTAAACAGCAACTATCTCCTCTCCTCCTGAAAACATTTAATTATGTCCTCCACACAGGGGAAATCCCCCCCTCCTGGAGAGAAGGGGTCATTGCAGTTATACCTAAACCTGAAAAGGATAAACTAGAGTGCTCCAACTACAGACCAATCAGTGTACTAAATCAGGACTATAAGCTTTTTACCATTATCCTTGCCAAAAGGTTAGAAAATATACTGACAGACCTAATTCATTTAGACCAAACAGGTTTTATAAGACAAAGACAGACACAAGACAACATTCGACGCACTTTACACATAATTCATCATATAAAAAAATATAACTTAAATGCAGTCATATTGGGATTAGATGCTGAAAAAGCATTCGATTCGGTTGACTGGTCTTTTCTATATAGAATCTTATCCAGTTTCAATTTTCATAACAACTTCATTAGAACTATACAGGCATTATATAAAAAAACAACAGCTAAAATAAGGATTAACGGTAATTTATCATCATCTTTTGAACTGGAAAGAGGATGTCATCAGGGCTGCCCCCTGTCTCCACTGCTCTTTGCAATCTTCATAGAACCTCTGAGCCAATGGATAAGACAAAACCAAAAAAATTCAAGGTATTACACTTGGTCAGAAGGAACATAAAATAGCACTCTTTGCTGATGACATTTTAATATACCTAGGGCAGCCGGACACTTCTTTACCAGAACTAACCTCAGTTTTTTCAGAGTATGGAGATTTATCGGGGTACAAATTAAATATGCATAAAACCCAAGTTTTAACATTCAACTATGACCCAAATCATTATTCACTAAGCAAACTCAAAACTAACTGGGAGTCGGAATCTATGAAATATCTGGGGGTCAATATCCCGAAACAACTCAACAAAATTATATCACTAAACTATGATCCACTGGTGACAAAAATAAAATCTGACCTAGAAAGATGGAATATGATACCATTCTTGGGTACTGCACAAAGAATTGAAGCAGTCAAAATGAATATACTTCCACGTCTTCTATACCTTTTCCAAACAATACCGGTAGAACCTCCCAAAAAAACATGGCAGGAGCTGGACAGAAGGATCTCAAGATTCATATGGCAGGGCAAGAGACCTAGAATCAGATATAGAACCCTACAGCTAAACAAAGACAAAGGCGGGCTCGCGCTGCCAAATATCAGGGACTATTTTAAAGCCGCACAAATTAAAACTTTAGTAGAGATATGTAACCCAGTCTACACTGCACAATGGAAGGAGATCGAATGCCAAATAACAAGTGACATCCCCCTACAGGCGATAATAGGGAACAATGTCTTACCTAAGCTTTTGAATAAAACTAACCCGTGGATAGAGACCCCGCTAAAAATTTGGTTTAAGATAGTCAGAGAGAATCAAACTAAAGAGCCCTATCGACTTCTGCAATGGATTGCCTATGATCAGGACTTTACTCCTAATAAAACAGACACCAGATTTAAAAAGTGGAAGGAGAAAGGGCTGATAAAATATTACGATTTTTTTAAAGGGCAAATCTTAAGAAGTTTTGAAGATTTGTAAAAACAAGGCCTAATAAATCAAGACCTTTACAGGTTCTTCCAGCTTAGACACCACATAAACAATATACTTAAAAAGAAGGTTTTGGAAAGGGCCCAGTCAGGTGTTCTGAAGGTCTTCTTAATGGCATATAAAGGGATCCCAGGGATCAGATACATTTCTAAAATATACCAAGGTCTTCAAGACTTAAAAGGAGACAACACATCTTATATAAAAGAGAGATGGGAAAAAGAGGGGAATTTCACTTTACAACTGGAAATATGGGAAAAGCTAAATAAACAGCAATGGAAAAGTACCTCATCCCTGCAGTGGAGAGAATTTGGATGGAAAAACTTGGCAAGATTTTTCAGAACACCTGCACAAAACAAATTTACCCATAAGGGATTGAACTGTTGGCGCTTGTGTGGTGAAAAGACTGCAAATCATTTTCATGTGTTTTGGTCATGCCCAGTTATCCACCAATATTGGACCAAGGTACAGACAATATTGGGGAAAATATTCAAAATTACAGTTCCCTTTTCTTTTGTAACTTTGTATTTGGGTTTACTACCGGACTCACTGGAAAGACGAGGAGAAAAATACTTATTCCATGTTTTAATATTGGCAAGCAAAAAAGCTCTAACTAAAAAATGGATGTTGAAGGACTGTCCTACACCTGAAGATTGGACTAACGTGATCCAAGACATTTACTCGATGGAAAAGTTGACATTCGCACTGAGACAGGACATGGATGTGTTCATGAACTTTTGGCAACCCTGGACCGCATATGTGTCTTCCATTAGATCTAATCTTTGACAAATACCATTTCAATAATGGTTCCGCTCTTTGTTCCAACGCTACTCAGATGCTCTTTTATCTTTATTTACTTACTTTTTCTTTTTGTTTGTTTTTTACTGGTTTGTTTGTTTGTTTTTTGTTATTTGTTTTTTGTTTTTTTTTCTCTTTAATTTCACTTTTTCTTTCACTTTAAAAAAAAAAAAAAAAGGGGTGTTGTAAGAATTAATCTTCCAATGTTGTCAGATATCAGAAAATAAGGGAACATGTGATGAAAATGTAAACACTGCATTGCTGTAACGACCTGTATACCCTTTACAAAAACTTAAATAAAAAAAAAAACAAAAAAAAAACAAAACAATATTTTACTTACCCACAGCAGCTGCAACAGTTTCCCTCTCTGGTCTGTTGTTCGTTCTCCGTGTGTTTTCCCATTTGAAAATTGTTTATCAATCGTCGACTTTTATGTTCCAACACAGCACTCCACATAGTACAAAACCGTTTATCCCCGCTTTACAAAAAATATTGGGGAACTGTTGAGCACAGTCTTTAGTTGTGACTTTTGTTGATAAATTAATGTTAGCAAGTCCGCTCTGTGCCTGCCTGCCAAATGCAAACACGGAAGTAATGTGAGCATGCGGCACATGGAACTCTCGCACAACTGTTCATCACGCGAGACTTCAGCCAGATGCTTGCGTTTTGTGTTTCACAGACTGTAAAATTATGATATTAAAAGATCGATCCACGACTTCCGGTCTGGACACCATGGTGATAGCAGCTTAACGCTGAAGCTCCCAGACCCGATCCAGGAAAATATCTTGAAAATCAGATTTAACGGATTTTTGGAAGAGTGAAAATCAAAAGACAAAGTCATCATGCCTAAAGGAAAACAGAAGAAATCGACATTTACCAGGCCAGGACACGCATCAGCCGGAGAATCTGATCCGGAGGATTTCCATTCAGAAGACGAGGAGCTGAATGAAGCTAGCAAAAACGTTAGCTTAAAAATGGTACTTAAAGAATTAAGACGATTTCGCCGAGAGTGTTGGGCCGAATTTCGTGAAATCAAAGAAGAAATAAAAAGGACAAACAGCAGAGTGGACCAGGCCGAGGACCGAATCTTGGAAGCAGAGGAAAGAATAAAAGGGCTGGAAGATACCGTGCTGGATCTACACAACAGACAGTCAAGACTGGAGGCTAAGCTAACCGACCAAGAAGGAAGACTAAGAAGAGACAACATAAGAATTCATGGTCTGAAAGAAGGAGTCGAGGATGGTTTCATCACAATGGCGGCATGCGTGGAATCCTTACTGAGAGAGAAGTTGGATATTCCCCAAACCACCGACTTGAAGATAGGAAGCCCCTCCACGATCGGTGGTGGTGAAGTTTTCCAACTCCAAAATAAAAGAAGAGGTTGTAAGACTGGCTTGGCAGAAAAAAGGATTTATGCATCAAGAGAGAAAAGTTTTCGTGGAACACAATTACGCCCCGGAGGTCCTTAAAAAGCGTCCGGAATACAACGACGCTAAAAAGGTATTACAAGAGAAAAAACTGCGCTTCCAGACACCATTTCCAGCGAAGGTGCGGGTTTTCTACACGGACGAGACGTGTCTCTACAATTCGGCGGAAGAAGCAACCACGGACATGGCGAGAAGAGGGCTCCCGGTAACGGTGTATAAACCCGCAGCAGACCCGATCGAAAGAATCAAGGCTCAAACGTGGTCCACACCCTCAAAATCCACGGGCCAGCAGCGGGAAACCCAGCGCCAGAGCTACAAGGAAAAACTGGCCGTTTACAGGAGAGAATAATGATATTTTTAGTCAATCTGCACATCCAACCCCCCTCCTACAAGGTAACAAACATTAAAGGAGATGCAGAATCTGCAAGTGGTAAAACATTTCATGGAACAGTCATAATATTAGAAACAAATAAGTCTTTAAAAAAAAACCAACTTGTTAAAATAGAAATGTGACAATGAACCACATGATCTCTCCACCCTAACAAATACTGTATTAACGTGAATGTTTGCTGTGATGGTGGTGGGAGGGTGCACACAATTTCATAGGGTATAGGCATAAAAAAAAAATATATATATATATCATTACAAGTTCGGATTGGGATCTGAAATTCACGTTAAAAACATGGAACAACTTACAGGGGTAAGAGAGGGCCCTCAGCACGTAACGGAATCTGAGGAATTTCCCTCAGAGCCAACATACCATCATGGCTCTTCTAGGGTCACTAAAAAGACCTCAGCTCAGGAAGTTCTTTTGTCAGTTTTTTGTTTTAAAGTTTTATATACTATGTTCTTAATGTTTTTTATGTTCTTAATGTTCTTTCAGTTTCTGAGTAGCATAAAAGAGGGCCACCACACTGTTATACTAAATAAGACAACACAATGGAGAAACAGGGTGTAACCAAAATAATCTCATATAATGTAAAAGGGATCCTGAATCCAGTTAAAAGATCCAAGATTCTAGGCAAAATGAAAAAAGACAAAGCAGGAATAATATTTTTACAAGAAACCCACCTAACAGACGTGGAGCACACTAAACTCAATAGACAAGGGTTTAAAATGATCTCTTCATCTTCATATAAGTCAGGGAGGAGGAGGGGAGTAGCGAGATTGATCTCAACCAAAATTATATTTGAAAAAAAAAAATCAGAACACAAAGATAAAGAAGGGAGATACAGTTTGGTACTTGGGTGGCTAGAGGGAGAAGATAACCTCCAGCTGGCTAATGACCTAAACAGCTTTTACTGCAGGTTTGAAAAGAACCTACAGTTCTCACCTCCCACCCACACAAAAGGATTATCTGCAGCCCCAGGAACTCCATCCCTCCTCCACTCTGACCTCCCACCAGCACTAATGATCTGTGAAGAGGAGGTGCGCCGGGTCTTTCAGAGACAAAAGATCAAGAAGGCTGCAGGACCTGATGGTGTGTCTCCGTCCTGCCTGAGAGTCTGCTCCAACGAGTTGGCCCCCATCTTCACCCGGATCTTTAACAGATCACTGGAGCTGCGTGAAGTGCCTTCCTGCTTCAAACGCTCCATCATCATTCCAGTTCCCAAGAAACCCTCTATTACAGGATTAAACGACTACAGACCTGTTGCCCTGACCTCTGTGGTCATGAAATCCTTGGAGAGATTGGTGCTGAACCACCTGAAGGTCATCACAGGCCCCCTGATGGACCCACTGCAGTTTGCCTACCGGTCAAACAGGTCAGTGGATGATGCAGTGAATATGGGACTACATTACATCCTGCAACACCTCGACTCCCCAGGGACGTACGCCAGGATCCTGTTTGTCGACTTCAGCTCAGCGTTCAACACCATCATCCCAGGCATTCTTCATCAGAAACTCCTCCAGCTCAAGGTGCCCCCCTCCACCTGCCAGTGGATCTCCAGCTTTCTGACTGACAGGTGGCAACAGGTGAAGCTAGGGAGATTTACATCCAGCTCCCGAAAAATTAGTACTGGCGCCCCCCAAGGATGTGTCCTTTCCCCACTGCTCTTCTCCCTCTACTCCAACGACTGCACCTCAGAGGACCCTTCGGTGAAGCTCCTGAAGTTTGCGGACGACACCACAGTCATCGGTTTGATCCGGGATGATGATGAGTCTGCATACAGGCGGGAGGTGGAGCAGCTGATCCTCTGGTGCAGCCAGAACCATCTTGAACTTAACCCAGCCAAAACGGTGGAGATGACTGTGGATTTCAGGCGACACCCCCCTTCATTCCCCCCACTCACCATCCTCAACAGCACAGTGTCCACTGTGGACTCCTTCAAGTTTCTGGGTACCACAATCTCCCGGAACCTGAAGTGGTCCTCCCATATTGACACTGTCCGGAAAAAGGCCCAGCAGAGGTTGTTTTTTCTGCGTCAGCTCAAGAAGTTTGATTTGCCTCAGGAGCTGCTGGTTGTCTTTTACACCGCCATCATCCAATCTGTCCTCTGCTTTTCCATCACTGTCTGGTTTGGATCTGCCACTAAACAGGACAAGACCAGACTGCAGCGGATCATTAAGTCTGCGGAGAGGATCATTGGTACCGACCTACCCTCCATTGAGAACTTATATCGGTCCATAACCAGGAAACGGGCGGGAAACATCTGTGCTGACCCATCACACCCCGGCCACAAACTGTTTGAACTTCTATCTTCTGGTCGTCGTTACAGATCACTGAAGGTCAAAACCACCCGTCACAGGAACAGTTTCTTTCCTCAAGCCATCACTCTGATGAACTCCTAACATTCACCTAGTCCTACCTGTTGCTGTACTCATGACTTTTCATCCATTATTACATTGCACATAACTCTCACACTGCTTTTTACTTCATTCACATTATATCACTGAATCTGAGTCCACATTGAAATACTGTGTGATTGTATATTTTTTCATATATTTCTGAAAAGTGTGGTTAGTCCGAGTAAATAGCTGCATATATTCCTGTATATATTTGCATCCTTTTATAGAAACGTGGACAGACTGTAATTTACTGTACATACTCTGGTTATCATTGAATCCTTATTTAAATCCTTCACCTGAACAACGAGAGCAAGTTTTTAGCCAAAGTCAAATTCCTTGTATGTGTTGTGCATACTTGGCCAATAAAGCTGATTCTGATTCTGATTCTGATTCTGATATCACCCTGCTGAATGTATATGCACCTCCAGGGGCTAACTGGAAATTTTATAAAAATGTATTTGACCTAATGATAACTAAAGCCCAAGGTTTAGGGATATGTGGTGGAGACTTCAATCTAAGACATCTTCTTCTTCGTAGATCGCTCAGTCTAAGACTGAATCCATACTGGGATGCATCAGGTAATTCTCCACATCAAAATAACACTCAAAGTAGGAAAACTCGGATGCTACTAAAAGAAATGGGAATCTGATGTGTGGAGGGAATTCAACCCCAGTGTAAAAGATTATACATTTTACTCAGCACCACATTCATCATACTCAAGGATTGACTATTTTTTTATGTTTAATAGAGACACTGGAAGAGTAAAAACATGTAAAATAGGACTGATGATCTCTCTGACCACAGTCTGTCACCATGGGATGACGCCGGGCCCCGGCGCTCAGACGATGTCCCTTATCCCTGCCTCTCATTGGACAGCGTCTCAGCAGGCTCCCAGCTGTCAGTGTTACGGGACGGCTGGGGCCAATTAATCCTCATCAGCTGGGGCGCTGCCACTGAGGATAAAAAGGAGCAGCCTCGATCACTCGGGGCTGCGACATAAGCACTGCTAGGCTGGAGCCCCTTCGTCTGGTGCCAGTCCCTGCCTCATCTTCAGCACAACTTGTAAGTGTCTTCCCGTAAGGAGTATTGTGCCTTTGTACCCCCATGTCCGGTGCTAGCCCGCTACTGGCCTTACTGTGTCACTTGGGAGAACCACCCTGTATGAGTGTTCTGTGTATTGGAGTCCTTTGCCCAGTGCCAGCTCTTTTCTCTTCTGGCTGCTTAACCCGTGAGTGTTACCTGCTGTGAGCTCTCTTGTTGTGTACCCCTACGCCCGGTGCCAACGGTTATCTCTGTCGCTGTACTGCTCATGAGTGTTATTGTGTATGAGCATCTGTGCTTTCCTCATCCCTCACCCTTACCTTCAATAAAACATCACAACTCATTGGCTCGCCCTTGGCTCTCATTGTGTGGCTCCCCAGAGCCACACGTAACACAGTCCGATCTATATGGACTTAAGTATCCAAAAATACACAAATAATACATTTTCTTGGAGGTTAAATTCAAATGTCCTGAAAGGACCACTGAAAGATGAATTGGAATCAGATATTCTCGGATATTTGGAAGAAAATGATAATGGAGAAGTATCCCCTTTAATACTGTGGGACGCATGCAAAGCTGTAATAAGGGGAAAGATTATTGCAAAACTGGCAATCCAAAAGAAACTGAGACAAGAAAAACTAACCACATAAGAGTCAGAACTTAAGAACCTAGAAAAAGAGCACAAAGACAACACTCATTCTAATGACTCGCTCAAAATTAAGGAAATTAAAAAACAAATAAATGAGATCTACACAATAGAAATCCAGAAGAAACTTACATTTCTGAAACAAAAATACTATGAAGCAGGCAGCAAATCAGCAAAATTACTAGCCTATAAATTGAGGAAACAACAGAGAGAGCAATCTACAAAATCAGAGACCCAGTATCAAAGGAAATAAAATTTAGAATCCAGGATATTCTTAAAAGCTTCGAGAACTACTACAAGAACTTGTACTCCCTCAAAAAACATAAAAACGCATCCGAAGCATTCCTAAACACATTAAACCTTCCCCAACTTACTGAGTCACAAAATAAAACACTACTGTCAGAAATACAACCTAAAGAATTAGAAAAAGCAATTATGAAACTTAAAGCTAACAAATCCCCAGGAGCAGATGGCTATACAGCAGAGTGGTACAAAACCTTTAAACAGCAACTATCTCCTCTCCTCCTGAAAACATTTAACTATGTCCTCCACACAGGGGAAATCCCCCCTCCTGGAGAGAAGGGGTCATTGCAGTCATACCTAAACCTGAAAAGGATAAACTAGACTGCTCCAACTACAGACCAATCAGTGTGTTAAATCAGGACTATAAGCTTTTTACCACTATCCTTGCCAAAAGGTTAGAAAATATACTGACAGACTTAATTCATTTAGACCAAACATGTTTTATAAGACAAAGACAGACACAAGACAACATTAGACGCACTTTACACATAATTCATCATATAAAAAAATATAACTTAAATGCAGCCATATTGGGATTAGATGCTGAAAAAGCATTTGATTCGGTTGACTGGTCTTTCCTATATAGAATCTTATCCAGTTTCAATTTTCATAACAACTTCATTAGAACTATCCAGGCATTATATAAAAACCAACAGCTAAAATAAGGATTAACGGTAAATTATCATCATCTTTTGAGCTGGAAAGAGGATGTCGTCAGGGCTGCCCCCTGTCTCCACTGCTCTTTGCAATCTTCATAGAACCTCTGAGCCAATGGATAAGACAGAATCAAAAAATTCAAGGTATTCCACTTGGTCAGAAGGAACATAAAATAGCACTCTTTGCTGATGACATTTTAATATACCTGAGGCAGCTGGACACCTCTTTTCCAGAACTAATCTCAGTTTTTTCAGAGTATGGAGATTTATCAGGGTACGAATTAAACATGCATAAAACCCAAGTTTTAACATTCAACTATGACCCAAATCAATATTTACTAAGCAAACTCAAAACTAACTGGGAGATGGAATCTATGAAATATCTGGGGGTCAATATCCCGAAACAACTCAACAAAATTATAACACTAAACTATGATCCACTGGTGGCAAAAATAAAATCTGATCTAGCAAGATGGAATATGATACCATTCTTGGGTACTGCACAAAAAATTGAAGCAGTCAAAATGAATATACTTCCACGTCTTCTATACCTTTTCCAAACAATACCGGTAGAACCTCCCAAAAAAACATGGCAAGAACTGGACAGAAGGATCTCAAGATTCATGTGGCAGGGCAAGAGACCTAGAATCAGATATAGAACCTTACAGCTAAACAAAGACAAAGGTGGGCTCGCGCTGCCAAATATCAGGGACTATTTTAAAGCCGCACAAATTAAAACTTTAGTAGAGCTATGGAACCCAGTCTACAGTGCACAATGGAAGGAGATGGAATGCCAAATAACAAGTGACATCCCCCTACAGGTGATAATAGGGAACAATGCCTTACCTAAACTTTTGAATAACACTAACCCGTGGATAGAGACCCCGCTAAAAATTTGGTTTAAGATAGTCAGAGAGAATCAAACTAAAGAACCCTATCGATTTCTGCAATGGATTGCCTATGATCAAGACTTTACTCCTAATAAAACAGACACTAGATTTAAAAAGTGGAAAGAGAACGGACTGATAAAACATTACGATTTTTTTAAAGGGCAAATTTTAAGAAGTTTTGAAGATTTGAAAAAACAAGGTCTAATAAATCAAGACCTTTACAGGTTCTTTCAGCTTAGACACCACAGAAACAATATACTTAAAAAGGAGGATTTGGAAAGGGCCCAGTCAGGTGTTCTGAAGGTCTTCTTAATGGCATATAAGGGGATCCCAGGGATCTGATACATTTCTAAAATATGGCTGCACGGTGGCGCAGTGGTTTAGCGCTGTGGCAGCACAGTTTTACCCTCGGCTGGGGGATCGTGGGTTCGATTCCAGCCCCCGACCAACAGTGAGCTGTGTGGAGTTTGTATGTTCTCCCCGTGTTGCGCGGGTTTACTCCGGGATTTCTCCGGTTTCCTCCCGCATACCAAAAACATGTAGGTTTAGGGCGCTCGCGCACGCAGCGACCAGCAGCCGGTGGCTTGTCACCAGACTGCAAACCGAATCTACCTACGGGTACAAATAAGTAACAAAAAAAAAAAAAAAAAAAAAAAAAAGGTCTTCAAGACTTAAAAGGAGACAACACATCATATATAAAAGAGAGATGGGAAAAAGAGGGGAATTTCACTTTACAACTGGAAATATGGGAAAAGCTAAATAAACAACAATGGAAAAGTACCTCATCCCTGCAGTGGAGAGAATTTGGATGGAAAAATTTGGCAAGATTTTTCAGAACACCTGCACAAAACAAATTTACTCATAAGGGGTTGAATTGTTGGCGCTTATGTGGTGAAGAGCCTGCAAATCATTTTCATGTGTTTTGGTCATGCCCAGTTATCCACCAATATTGGACCAATGTACAGACAATATTGGGGAAAATATTCAAAACAACAGTCCCCTTTTCTTTTGTAACTTTGTATTTGGGTTTACTACCGGATTCACTGGAAAGACGAGGAGAAAAATACTTATTCACTGTTTTAATATTGGCAAGTAAAAAAGCCCTAACTAAAAAATGGATGTTGAAGGACTGTCCTACACCTGAAGATTGGACTAACGTGATCCAAGACATTTACTCGATGGAAAAGTTGACATTCGTATTGAGACAGGACATGGATGGGTTCTTGAACTTTTGGCAACCCTGGATCGCGTATGTGTCTTCCATTAGATCTAATCTTTGACAAATACCATTTCAATAATGGCACCGCTCTTTGTTCCAACGCTACTCAGATGCCCTTTTATTTTTATTTATTTATTTTTATTTTTTATTATTTTTTTTCTTTTTTGCTCTTTTGTTTTTTTTGTTTTTTCTTGTTTTTTTTGTTCTCTCTTTAATTTCTCTTTCTTTCACTTAAAAAATAGGGGTGTTGTAATAATTATTCTTCCAATGTTGTCAAAAAACAAAAAAGAGGGAACATGTGATGAAAATGTAAACAATGCAATGCTGTAATGACGTGTATACCCTTTACAAAAACTTAAAATTAAAAAAAAAAAAAAAAAAAAAAAAAAGATCGATCCACAGATTTTGTGGATCGATATCGGCTCAAACAAACATGGATCGATTCAAATCGTTGGATCGATCTTTTGAACCCATCCCTAGTGCTCTTGTTTGATTATTGAAGCAAATTTGTTTTGTATTTTTCCTGGCTTTCTTGAAACATTCTGATTTAAAGCTTAACATTTTAAGAAACTGCCTTATCCTCTTCAATTCTGCCCTCCCTCTTACGTCAGTTAGTCATTAGCTGACTAGCTTCTATCCTCCTTCTAGCTAGGATGAGCAGCACTGGTTCACTGATCCACAGTCGATTGTGTATCTTACTATTGTGATGTGTATGTGGTGAACCAAAGAAAAATTTCCACTTGGTGGACAATAAAGTTCTATTCTGTTCTACCTCGCATCACTCCGGCCCACTTCCCAATAACCTCGCTGGGATGCCACAACAAATCGCCAGCAACGCGCACCGGGCGACCCATCGATTGCCGCAATCTGACGCTGCTTGCCGAGCCAAGCTGCTGAGCCATAGGCAAAGGGCAGTGCCTCGCTCCACGGGACTCTGCTCCTCTCCCACGGCCAGCTGGGGGACCCCTACGTTGCCTGCGAGAGTAGAGCGAAGTCGTGCAGAGCTCCGGAGGATGGTAGAGGAGCTGGCCATGAGAGCCAGCAACCTCCAGCTGACGGCCTGGGGTTGCAGCGTAGGCGGTTGCCACGACCAGCACGCCGGTGCCAGCGACCTGCTGCGGAATCACGGCAAAACCACTGGGAGATGGGCCGGAGTGACGCAAGGTACATTGTGGACTGGTGAACCAGGTGGTAACAGGGATGGTTATTAGGGTGATTAAGCTCTGAAGAAAATGACAATACATCCCATGCTTGGTTCGAGCTTCCTGGTACCAGTGTTAGCTTGGGGACTAATAGCTCAGGGGCTAATAGGCTACTTTTAGCACCCCTTTCATCTATATGACAGACAGCTAGGCGGGCTAATAACAGAGCAGTAGGTGGGTCTTTAGGATGGCAGTGGGTTGGGTTTTTCTAGACTTGTGTATACAGTTAACCGGAAGAGTCAAAAAAGCTTCTGGTGTTTCTTGGGAGAGAAAAACGAGATAAAGGCTGTTATTTTTTAAGAGAATTGATTATTTTGAATTTTTTTAAACTATGTGACCAGCAGACTCATTTCACAGGATTAAAACCTACAAATAGAGCATCCGTCCCACATGGTTGGCTGTATGGACTGAATGACAACAGAGATCGCTGCTGCTGCTGCTTAATGACTAATTGTCGATAAGAACTTAGTCGACTAAATTAAATTGGTTGTCAATTAATCGATAACTCAGAAGTCCTTTTCAATGAGAGCTTATTCTATGAAATGTAGTGGCGTCGCCGTCCAGGCAGGGGCACACACAGTCACATACTGCCACATTTCAACCGAAAAAGCAGAAGAAGATGTCAAGCCCCCAGAGCGCATGTGCTGTGGAGAGCAAAAAAAACTCACTCTTCCGGGTTAAGTTGGAATGCCACAACAAGTTCCAATGGCACACAAGCTTCAAGGTCCACCTGCTTCAAATTAACGTAGTGGAGAAACTGACCGCAGCTAAGAAAAAGATGACACGAGCGCAAAAACCCATCCCCACTGCCCCACGCCACAAGATGGAAAAGCAGACTGGACTCAAGTTACCACTGAGGTAACAGACAGCAGAGGAGCCCAGATCGTATTGGGTTTGTCTGGATTTCTGGGGTACTGTGATAATGTTTAACATGCAATAGATGAAGCAGCTCACAATTTATTTTCCTGTTAACAGTCTACTAGTGCATCTCAGTAAATTAGAATGTGAAAGTTATTTTTTGTAATATAACTAAAAAAGAAATTTCTGATATTGGTAATAGTTTTTAAAATAAATTAAAAATCATGACATTTGTAATTTACTGAGACTAGTGCATACCCGTAGAAACCCGTGCATGCCCGTAGAGGGGATGCATTGGAACAGAATTCTTGCCAGTTACAAGACAGTTGGTACAGCAACACAGCACTAAGTGGCAATCACATGTGATGGCTTTTGTATGCGGCAAAACATAAAAATCACACAAAATATGCCCTGCCATCTGGGGCTGTTTGCCCCTGCTTGTTACTTCTTCTCCTGCCTGTCACTGTTCTGTGTTATGTTGCTTACCTGTGTCTATATATACACGTCTTGTAGGGAGTCATGTGCTCTGTCTATGTGCCGTCATATAGACATCATCTGGTGGGTCTTCTTCTTCTTCATTCAGACCACTGAAGGGTCTCCTCTTGTCTCAGATGGCTGTGTTGTTCACAGTCATGCCTGCGGCGTACTGGTGGAACCTGAGGTGTCTCATGTTCATGGCATCCTTTCTGACGTGGAACAGTTCTCATTCTATTGCTCTCCATCTGGGGGGTCTTCTTTGTTCAGACCACTGGTTGAGGGATAGCTGCATCATAATTCCAGTTCATGGGCATGATCCTGAAAAAGTGGCTTTTGACCCTGTTCAGGAAGGCCCGTGCATGCCCATAGAAACCAAGAAACTGGAGCACCCGGAGAAAATCAGCGCTTTGCTTGGCATTTTACACTTTTGTAGTGTAGACTGGCATTCGTCAAGGTTACACATTTGCCGTCATGTAGGCATGGCGAGTCGTCCTATGATGCTTGAGTTCATAGGACACGCTATGGTGAGGAGGCAGAGATTATAGGCCGTCCTATGATGTCCTAGAAACGTGCTTTAAAGTCTGTCGTACCCTGTGCCGGCGAAGGGTGTCCTCCTGTCTCAGACAGGTGCGATGTACTGCTGGAACCTCAGGTGTTTCATCTTCATGGCATATTTTCTGACGTGTAGCAGTTGTCGTCATTCTATTGCTCTCCATCTGGTGGGTCTTCTTCTTCATTGAGACCACTTGTTGAGGGACAGGTGTGTCGTAATTCCAGTTCATGGACAGGATCATGAAAATAGATCTGAGCAAAAAGAGGCTTTCCAGCATGGACTCACTGTATAGGACATCATAAAGACATGTTGCCTGATGTCTGTCACTGTATATGATATCATAAAGACATGAAGGCAGGTTAAAAACATGCAAGTTAGGTTAATTGGCATCAAAACTGGGGATTCTAAATTGTCCTTAGGTATGACTGTGAGAGTGAATGGTTGTCTGTCTCTCTGTGTTGGCCCTGCGATGGACTGGCGATCTGTCCAGGGTGTACCCTGCCTCTCACCCAAAGATGCTGGGATAGGCTCCAGCCCCCCCGCGACCCGAAAAGGATTAAGCGGAAGAAGATGGATGGATGGATGAAGGCAGGCTTGATGTATATGACATCATAAAGACACATTTGTCTATGTGCTGTGGGCTTGATGTATATGACATCATAAAGACACATTTGTCTATGTGCCGTCATATAGGCATCGCGAGTCGTCCTATGATGCCCGAGTTCATGGTCTATATGACATCATAAAGACACATTTGTCTATGTGTCCTATGATGCCTGAGTTCAAAGACACATGATCTATAAGACACATTTGTCCATGTGTCCTATGATGCCTGAGTTCATAGGACGTCCTATGATGTTCAGGCAGAGATCATAGGCCGTCCTATGATGTCCTATAAAAGTGACGCACACACACACACACAGATTTCTTGCTTTTAGAGAGTGATGTACCAGCATAGTACACACTATACGGTACAAAATTTATTGAACTACAAAAAATGCTATTGTCTGTAGTAAAAAAAAATGCAAACAGGACAATAAATCACTGAGGAATAGGATGTTCATGTTTTATTCAGTATATCAAAAACAGTAATTAACTTTCTGTATGTTAAAGACCCGAAAAGGATTAAGCAGAAGAAGATGGATGGATGGATGGATGGATGTTAAAGTTAGAAAAACCGTACTGTACCGAGGGAAATTCAGATTCTCAAAAAAATTGCCACTTGTTAATTAATTGTTAATTGATTCATCTTATCGATCGATTAACAATTAATGAATTAACTGATAACTTGCATCCCTACTACAAACACACCATTTTTCAGTCAATGACCCCTTTGAACAGCTGTCTTGATGCCTAATTGTCAGAGGAACGAAAACACGAGCACTCTGAGGTGAGTGCAATATCCCCCGCCTCCATTTTCTTTCAATCAATCAAAGCTTTATTTATATTACACTTTGCATACAAAAAGATGTAACACAAAGTGCTTCACACATTGAAATAAAACACAATTTACCCCCCCACACACACACACAAACAAACACACACACAAAGAAACTTTCATCAGTGTAAAACTTATGGCTTAAGGCTTATGGCTGGGCACCGAGGATCCAAGTGAGGAAGCACCATCGCCAGGGACCCATCACCATCAGGGAAAGTGCCAAGTCCACGGCTACAGCAACACCACCTCTGAGACCACCCAAGTCCAACCCGAGGGGTCGACACCGCAGGCGTGGCGCCGCAGCACACAACCCCCTCAGACGGGCAGACCAGGGCAATCACAGGCCAGCACCCCGCAGCCAGAAAACAGGCACCCCACCCCACCCCCCACGGGAGGGCCCCCCATGAGGAAGCGCCAGAGCTTGGACAGGGTGATAAAAAGTCATTGATAAATAATAAGATAGTTTGCTGATAAAAAGACTAGGCAGTTAAGATGACTAGAAGAATAAAATAACACCTAAATACAGTCAATCAGACATATATTCATAAATATTAATAATTCACAGTAAGATAAGTAATTGTGACATAAAATAGATTTAAAATCAGAAATTAAGAGAATTAAAATGGAAACTAATCAAAAGCAAGGTTAAAATAGTAGCTCTTGAGCCTGCTTTTAAAAACATGAACATTCTCGGCAGCCCTGATATTCTCCGGCACGCTGCTCCACAGATGTGGGCCGTAGTAACTAAAAGCCGCCTCACCGTGGGTGCGTGTTCTGACAGTAGAGATAATTAAAAGGCCAGTGCTGGAGGACCTCAGGGACCACGGTGGCTTAAATGCCAGAAGCAAAAAAATAGCAAAGAAAATAAGAAGTCTCAAGACCATGCAGACATTTATAAACCAGTAAAAGAACCTTAAAATCGATCCTGAAGGACATGGGGAGCCAATGCAGGGATTTTAAAACCAGCGTGATGTGAGCCTGCCATTTGGTCCTTGTCAGAACACGTGCAGCTTAATTCTGTAATAACTGCAGATTTGAAGTGGTCTTTTTGGGAAGAACAGCGAGCAGGGCATTACAGTAATCAATACGACTAGTGATAAAAGCATACATCAGTATCTCCGTGTTTGTCCGAGACAGAAGGGGCGGACTCTGGCTATGTTCTTTAGATGGTAAAATCCTGTTCATGTTTCATTTTTAATGTGTGCGGAGTAAAACCAAAACTTTGAAGATCCCAATACTTACTGATGGAGAGAAGTTTTCAACTTTTCAACAAGATTATTGTGGCAGAACCAGATTATGATAAACCCATCATCCACGAATATACAACTACAGTGGTGTGAAAGGTGTCTGGCCCCTTCCTGATTTCTCTTTTTTTTTGTATGTCACACTTAAATGTTTCAGATCATCAAACAAATTTAAATATTAGACAAAGATAACACAAGTAAACACAAAATGCTGTTTTTTAAATGAAGGCATTTATTATTAAGGGGGAAAAAATCCAAACCTACATGGCCCTGTGTGAAAAAGTGATTGCCCCCTAAACCTAATAACTGGTTGGGCCACCCTTAGCAGCAACAACTGCAATCAAGCTTTTGATAACTGGCAGTGAGTCTTTTACAGTGCTATGGAAGAATTTTGGCCCACTCATCTTTGCAGAATTGTTGTAATTCAGCCACATTGGAGGGTTTTTGAGCATGAACCACCTTTTTAAGGTCATGCCACAGCATCTCAATCGGATTCAGGTCAGGACTTTGACTAGGCCACTCCAAAGTCTTCATTTTTTTTCTTAAGCCATTCAGAGGTGGACTTGCTGGTGTGTTTTGGATCGTTGTCCTGCTACAGAACCCAAGTGTGCTTCAGTTTGAGGTCACAGACAGATGGCCAGACATTCTCCTTCAGGATTTTTTGGTAGACTGCAGAATTCATGGTCCCATTTACCACAGCAAGTCTTCCAAATCCTGAAGCAGCAAAACAGCCCCAGACCATCACACTACCACCACCATATTTCACTGTTGGTATGATGTTCCTTTTCTGAAATGCTATGTTACTTTTATAATGGATGTAATGGGACACACACCTTCCAAAAAGTTCAACTTTTGTCTCGTCAGTCCACAGGGTATTTTCCCAAAAGTCTTGAGGATCATCAAGATGTTGTCTGGCAAAACTGGGACGAGCCTATATGTTCTTTTTGTTCAGCAGGTGGTTTTCATCTTGGAATTCTGCCATGCAGGCCATTTTTGCCCAGTCTCTTTCTTATGGTGGAGTCATGAACACTGACCGTAACTGAGGCAAGTGAGGTCTGCAGTTCTTTGGATGTTGTTGTGGGGCCTTGTGTGACCTCTTGGATGAGTCATCGCTGCGCTCTTGGGGTAATTTTGCTCAGCCGGCCACTCCTGGGAAGGTTCACCACTGTTCCATGTTTGTGCCATTTGTGGATAATGGCTTTCACTGTGGTTCACTGGAGTACCAAAGCTTTAGAAACGGCTTTACAACCTTTTCCAGACTGATAGTTACTTTGTTTCTCATTTGTTCCTGAATTTCTTTGGATCACAGCATGATGTCTAGCTTTTGAGGATCTTTTGGTCTACTTCACTTTGTCAGGAAGGTCCAGTTGAAGTGATTTCTTGATTGAGAACAGGTGTGGCAGTAATCAGGCCTGGGTGTGGCTAGAGAAATTGAATTCAGCTTTCCAAATTTGTAATAAACCACAGTTAATTTATGTTTTAATGGGGGGGGGGGGGTCACTTTTTTTTTTTTAAAAACACAGGGCCATGCAGGTTTGGATTTTTTTTTACCCTTAATAATAAACAACACCTTCATAAAAACTACATTTTGTGTTTACTTGTGTTATCTTTGTCTAATATTTAAATGTGTTTGATGATCTGAAACATTTACTAAGTGTGACAAACATACAAAAAAAATGAGAAATCAGGAAGGGGGCAAACCCTTCTTCACACCACTGTAAGTATAAAGCCCATAGTTGTAGGGCAGGATCCCGAGGTAAACCTGTGTAGCATGTAGCAAGTTTGATGGCCCTAGAGAGCTTTACACATTCTATAGTAAGAGAGCATAGGGAGTGTCAACCTTGACCTTTGACCTTTTGATCCCAATCCTGTAGTTAGAGGTCATGGTCTCAGAGTGAATCTGTGTATCAGGTTTGGCGACACTAGCTTTCTTTGTTGTTGAGATATACTGTAGTTTATAAGCCATTTTGATGTTGACCATTGACCCTGCAATTCTAAAACCATAGTCACACTTCAGGGTCACAAGGTGAATCTGTGTACCAAGTTTGGTGACCCTCACTTTACTCGTTGTACAGTAATAAGGCATAGCGAATGTTAACCTTGCCCTTTGACCTTCTGACCCCAAACCCATAGTCTAAGATAAGATAAGATAAGCCTTTATTAGTCCCACAACGGGGAAATTCCAGGATTGCAACAGCACAGGGATAGCAACACTCAGAGCAACAATCAGAAGGCAAGAAAAAAAAAAAACAAGCAAGCAAGAGCAGCTAATATACATATGTACATATTACTATAAAATATATACACACACACACACACACACACACACACACACACACACACACACAGTGCAGTCTGAAGTTAGGATCCCAAGATGAACCTCTGTACCAGGTTTGGTGGCCCTAGATTTACTCGCTTTATAGTAATAGTGTAAATGGAATCCTAACCTTGACCACTGACCTTTTGACTCCAAACCCATAGTCAGAGGACAGGATCCCAAGGTGAACTTGTATACCAGGTTTGGAGGCTCTAGCTTTACTTGATGTACAGTAATAAGACATAAGGAATGTTAACCTTGAACTTTGACCTTTTGACTCCAAACCCACAGACAGAGGTCAGCATCCCAAGGTGAACCTGTGTACCAGGTTTGGTGACCCTATCTTTACTGGTTGTAAAGTAATAAGGCATAAGGACTGCTAACCTTTACCTTTGACCTTTTGACCCCAAACCCATAGTCAGAGGTTAGGATCCCAAGGTGAACCTGTGTAGCAAGTTTCGCGACCCTAGCTTTTTTTTGTTGTTGTGATATAGTTTATAAGCCATTATGATGCTGACTTTTGACCTTGCGATACCAAAACCATAGTCACACTTTAGGGTCACAGGGTAAACCTGTGTACCAGGTTTGGTGGCCCTAGATTTACTCATTTTTATAATAATAGTAAATGTAGCATTTACCATAGTGTAACTGCAATGTTAACTTTGACCTCTGACTCCTTGACCCCAAACCCATAGTCAGGTCAGGGTGCGAATCATCCAAGATGCGTAGATACAACTACTGTATTGATTTGAAAAGCCTACATCATTTCTTTCAGTAATTATTGTGTTTAGAAGATTTAGGGAAAATCTGACCTTTGACCTCAAGGTCATCCGATGACAATAAATTTGCAATATGCACATCATCAGAGTATATCAAACCATGGTACCAAGTTTCAGAACAACTGGAACAAAATTGTAGGAGGAGTTAATTTCACAAAACAGTTACTGCCTATGAAGTGAGGTGAAATAAGAGGTCATAGATCAGGGGCTACAAGTCCTGCAGAAATCATCTGATTAGAACCAAATTGCAATATGTGCACCCTTAGTGTACTGTATATCAAACCCTTGTACCAAGTTTCAAAACAATCGGAACAAAACTGTAGGAGGAGTTGATTTTACAAAAATGGGACAGACGGATGGACCGACTGACCGACCCATAACATAATCCCCCTTCGGCCTTCACCCAAAGGGTTCTTTGACCCAAGGGGTCGAAGAACCCTTTGGGTGAAGAATCTTAAGAATCATAATCTTAAGAATTATAATAAAAACTCTGATGGTGCAAACACTCATTACATACAATATATTAAAAGGATCACCCATGTCTGTAGACAAGAAAACACAAAGGAAACAAAGTACTTTTTGCAGTGCTTAAAAATAAAAAAAAAAACACTACTTCCGAGACCCTTTGCACAAGATCTCATCCATACTCGGGGTCTGTACCGAACAAGCAAAACAGCTCACACAGTCAAAGAACGAGCTCAGCAGGATAAATGATCTTAGATGTGGCCTGCCCCCAGAGTGAAATGTCACCATAAGGTGAACATATTGTACTTATACTGTACTGTAGTGTATTAGTAACATTGTTTGCATATCCTCTGGAGTACATGGCTATTTTTCTTGTCTGTAAATATATATATTTTTGAAAATTACATCCATCATTTCTAAAGTTTCTAAAGTGGCAGAAACCCATCTTACATGGGACACGTACACAAATTTTTTTGACTTTTTTTATGAAGGTAGAATATAATGGTGTAATTCTGACTATTACTAACTTCAGCTACGCTGTAAAGTGAACCAGGCTCAATTTTACGGTCTTACAAATGCAGCTGGATTTAGAATTGATATTATTTTTCATCTTCCTTTGTATTCTTCCAGAGGGCATTTCTTCCTCTAATGAATTGGGTTGTCTTGTGCCCATTTCTTCTTTCATTTGTTTGAGCTGTCTACAAGCCAACTGAGACAATAACAGAAGCATAACCATCCATCCATCCATCTTCTTCTGCTTAATCCTTTTCGGGTCGCGGGGGATGGGGGGGGGGCTGGCGCCTATCCCAGCATCTTTGGGCGAGAGGCAGGGTACACCCTGGACAGATCGCCAGTCCATCGCAGAGCCAACACAGAGAGACAGACAACCATTCACTCTCACATTCATACCTAAGGACAATTCAGAATCCCCAGTTTGATGCCAATTAACCTAACTTACATGTTTTTGGCATGTGGGAGGAAACCGAAGAAATCCCGGAGTAAACCCACGCAGACACAGGAAGAACATGCAAACTCCACACAGATCACTGATGGTCGGGGGCTCTGGGATCGAACCCAGGGTCCCCCAGCCAAGGGTGAGTTGCTGTGCTGCCGCAGTGCTAACCACTCCACCACCGTGCTGCCCAAAATGTTTTGCCCAGGGACATAATGGCAGGATGTCTGGGGAGAGCGAGATTCGAACCACCAACCCTCTGGTTATTAGACGACCCGCTCTACCTCCTGAGCCACTGCCACCCGAGGCACAACCAATTATGGCTATTGTTTTCCAACCGTGTCCGAGTTGAACAACATTTTTTTATTGAAGCCATGCGAAAGGCCCCAGCAGAATCTCCAGACCCACATTTGAGGTCAGTGATGTATGAGGCTGAGAGAGGATACAGTGAGAGTGTTTTTTCAGTCAGCAGCCTGGCTGCTTGAGGGTAGAAACTGTGGGGCAGTCTGGTGGTTTTGGTGCAGATGGATCTATATCTTCTTCCAGAGGAAAGCTGGAAAAGGTGGTGCACTTGGTGTGACTGGTTCTGTCAGATGTTGTGCACTTGGCACAGGTAGACAAGTCCCACTGACTATCTGTCTTTCATTAGGCTTGTGAGAAATGCTACCATCCAATCAGCAATCATAATAAAAAAAGTGTGCACGGTTGATAAAATGCAATCGCTGCAACGAAACAAGTAATAAAAAAAAAACAGTTATCACAAAGACAAGTGCAAATAGTTTTCTTGAAATCAATTCAAATTTTGAATGTCTATTGGACAGAGGCAGGAATAGATGATGAGAGAGCAAGTCAAGGCAAGTTTTAACCTTTGACTTTAGCAAATTCCAAAGAACCATTATTTGAACAACACTAGTCATTAAAGTCATTCATCAGATCGAGCAGGTTGCACAGCAAGGCAAACAAAATTATAACGAGCACCAAGGGAAATAAAAAGTTTTCAACAGTTAAAGAAACTGTGGCACACTGCTTTAGCATCTGGAGAAAAATTATCATTATGACACAAAAATATACCACCATGTTGAGCATACAGTTGTGGTATACTGTTCCATTTTTCATTTGCCTATTAATGGATCCAGTTAAGGCGTTTATCATATAACACTGCCATTGTTCTTCCTTTGAAAGTGGTGCATCATCCTCTATATAAAAAGTATATCAAATTATCTATTTCACTCAAGTCAACTTGGAACAAAAGCATATGCAGGGTAAAAGAAACAATCAGGACTCATCCTACTGAGGTCTAATTACAGTGGTGTGAAAAAGCATTTGCCCCCTTGCTGATTTCTCATTTTTTTGTATGTTTGTTAAATTATTATGTCTTAATGTTTGTTAAATTGTTATGTCTTAAATGTTTCAGATCTTCAAACAAATTAAAATATGAGACAAAGATAACACAAGTAAACACAAAATACAGTTTTTAAATGAAGGGGTTTATTATTAAGGGTAAAAAAAAAAATCCAAACCTACATGGCCCTGTGTGAAAAGGTGATTGTTCCCCCTGTTAAAACATAAATTAATCAAATCAAACTTTATTGTCACATTGCTGTACATACAACTGTAGTGCAGGCAAGATGAAATTGCGTTTCTCTCGGCATCCATATAAATAGAAGCAGCATGATTTAAGACACACTCCCACATAGCTTCACCCCCCCACCCCCACCCCACCCCCATCCATTCACACATCCCTGAGACATACTTGGGAAAAAAACTAACTATAATATACAAATAATATACAAAATGTCCGTAGGTGCAGTAGTGTGTATGAGAGATTCCGGGTCAACTGTTCAGCATCCTGACAGCTTGTGGAAGGAAGCTGTTGATCAGTCTGGTGGTTCTGCCTCTGATGCTCCGGAATCGTTTACCAGATGGAAGAAGTTCAAAGTGTTTATGCAGAGGGTGAGAACGGTCCTTGACAATGTTCAGTGCCCTGCTCCTACAACGGTTCTGAAAAAGTTCTTGGACAGAGGGGAGGGAGACTCCAATTACCCTCTCAGCCCCCTTGACTATCCTCTGCAGGGCTTTTTTGTCTGACATACTGCAGCTGGAGTACCATGTAGCAATGCAGTACGTCAGAACACTCTCCACCACACCTCTGTAGAAGGTCCTGAGGATGCAGATGGGGAGAGGGGCCTGTTTGAGTTTCCTCAAGAAGTGCAGTCTCTGCTGAGCCCGCTTCCTGATCCCCAAGGAATTCTTGCTCCAGGTCAGGTCCTGCGAGATCTGCACTCCGAGGAACTTGATGTTCTCCACTCTCTCCACTTAACGGCCGCCGATGCTGAGGGGGACGTGCTCAGGCTGTGACCTCTGGAAGTCAATAATCATCTCCTTCGTTTTGTCCACATTGAGCACCAGATTAATTAAATTAAGATAAGATAAGATAAGATAAGATAAGATAAGCCTTTATTTTTTTTCCACAATATCTTTATTGAACCTTTTTTTTTTTTTAACAAACATGATACAAACAATCAAACACTAACACTAAAGTACTACAAAAAAAAAAAATGCACTAAAAACACCAACAACCACCAACAAAATCAAGTCTTCAACAATGCTCCTCTGTTTAGTCTAGACAATCCAATACATAAGTATACATATTATGTTCACCAGTTTGGAATTTACAAGGTCCACACACATCATTCACCTTCTTCTTCAAGAGTTATGTTTAAATTTTTTACATAATCAATAAAAGGTCTCCATATATTCTCAAACACAATTTCCTTTGATTTTAGTATATATGTTATTCTTTCTAATGGAAGGTTTGTTAACATCTGTCTTAACCACTGAGTCACATCTGGTCTATGAGTCTTTTTCCATAATAGTGCAATACATTTTTTGGCATTAAGCAAACTGAGGTCTATGAATGTTCTTTCACTTTTATTAAAATTATGCTTTTCTGGGTACAGACCCAACAAAAACAGTTTAGGATTCAATATGATTTGTTTTGAGATTATTTTTTCAATTGTTACCCTCACCTCTTCCCAAAACATTCTTATTAATCTACATTCCCATAAACAATGAAATAGGGTTCCTTTACTTTCCATGCATTTTGTGCATGTATCTGGTATATTTTTGTTATATCTATTTAACTCCTCCGGTGTAACATACATCCGCATTAACCATTTGAAATGTATCAATTTAAGGCGTGCATTTATTGATTTGGTTTGAGCTTCTGTACAAGCCAATTCCCATTGTTCCTCTGAAATTTCAATTTGCAGATCTTCTTTCCAGTAGTTTAATCTTTTCAGTGAATTTTCACTTGAAGATAGTGTCAATGAGTTATAAAACTCTGAAATAATACCCTTTCTTTTACTATCTTTCATCAACATTTTTTCCAAGGATGAATAAATAGGTCGAGTGAGAGCTTTATTTTGATTTGATCGAATAAAGTTTCTAAGTTGAAGATATTTAAAAAAATGTGTTCTATCGAGATTAAATTTGATCCTCAGCTCTTCAAAAGACATTATGTTGTCTGCACATGGCAAATATAAATCCTGAATCTTTTGTATCCCTTTTAAATTCCATACTTTAAATACAGCGTCCGCTCTCCCTGGTTTAAAATATTGATTACCCCATATTGGACTAAATTGTGACAATAACTGTGGTTCTTTTAAATAGTTTTTAGCTTCACACCATATTTTGATCATATGCTTTACAAATGGATTTTTAACTTGTTTTTGTAATTTTTTTGCCGAATCTGAGTATATGAATATGGGAAGAGGTAAAGGTAAATTGTATGATTCCATTTCAGTCCAGTGAGGGAGATCATTTGATGAAAAATAATATGTCATAGACCTCAGTTGTGCCGACCAATAATACAACATAAAATTTGGACATTTCAGACCTCCACGATCAAATGGTAAATATAATAAAGACAAACGTAATCTAGCCCTCCTGTTGTTCCATATAAATTCCACTAACTTTTTTTTTATTCTTGAGAATAGATCTAAAGGTGGTGATAAGGGAATGTATTGAAATAAATAAAGTATTTTAGGTAAAATATTACTTTTAAGTATATTGATTCTCCCGATCATCGACATTGGTAGTGACATCCATCTCTGAGTTAACTCACTGATATCTGACATTAAGGCTTCATAGTTGACACTGGCGACTGATTCTAGCTTAGGCATAATTTGGATTCCTAAATATTTAAACTGATTTACAACATTGAATTGATTTACCTCAGGGGCTGGGTAATTTCTCTGGGTCTCATTTAGCATTAATATTGAAGATTTAGTTTTATTTATTTTATATCCTGATATTTCCCCAAAATTCTTTATTAAATTCAACAAGGTTGGAATTGATTTTTTTAGATTCGACATAAACAAAATTATATCATCGGCGTACAGGGAGATTTTATGTTCTGTTGGTCCAACTTTTTTTTTTTTCCACAATATCTTTATTGAACCTTTTTTTTTTTTTTTTTAACAAACATGATACAAACAATCAAACACTAACACTAAAGTACTACAAAAAAAAAATGCACTAAAAACACCAACAACCACCAACAAAATCAAGTCTTCAACAATGCTCCTCTGTTTAGTCTAGACAATCCAATACATAAGTATACATATTATGTTCACCAGTTTGGAATTTACAAGGTCCACACACATCATTCACCTTCTTCTTCAAGAGTTATGTTTAAATTTTTTACATAATCAATAAAAGGTCTCCATATATTCTCAAACACAATTTCCTTTGATTTTAGTATATATGTTATTCTTTCTAATGGAAGGTTTGTTAACATCTGTCTTAACCACTGAGTCACATCTGGTCTATGAGTCTTTTTCCATAATAGTGCAATACATTTTTTGGCATTAAGCAAACTGAGGTCTATGAATGTTCTTTCACTTTTATTAAAATTATGCTTTTCTGGGTACAGACCCAACAAAAACAGTTTAGGATTCAATATGATTTGTTTTGAGATTATTTTTTCAATTGTTACCCTCACCTCTTCCCAAAACATTCTTATTAATCTACATTCCCATAAACAATGAAATAGGGTTCCTTTACTTTCCATGCATTTTGTGCATGTATCTGGTATATTTTTGTTATATCTATTTAACTCCTCCGGTGTAACATACATCCGCATTAACCATTTGAAATGTATCAATTTAAGGCGTGCATTTATTGATTTGGTTTGAGCTTCTGTACAAGCCAATTCCCATTGTTCCTCTGAAATTTCAGTTTGCAGATCTTCTTTCCAGTAGTTTAATCTTTTCAGTGAATTTTCACTTGAAGATAGTGTCAGTGAGTTATAAAACTCTGAAATAATACCCTTTCTTTTACTATCTTTCATCATCATTTTTTCCAAGGATGAATAAATAGGTCGAGTGAGAGCTTTATTTTGATTTGATCGAATAAAGTTTCTAAGTTGAAGATATTTAAAAAAATGTGTTCTATTGAGATTAAATTTGATCCTCAGCTCTTCAAAAGACATTATGTTGTCTGCACATGGCAAATATAAATCCTGAATCTTTTGTATCCCTTTTAAATTCCATACTTTAAATACAGCGTCCGCTCTCCCTGGTTTAAAATATTGATTACCCCATATTGGACTAAATTGTGACAATAACTGTGGTTCTTTTAAATAGTTTTTAGCTTCACACCATATTTTGATCATATGCTTTACAAATGGATTTTTAACTTGTTTTTGTAATTTTTTTGCCGAATCTGAGTATATGAATATGGGAAGAGGTAAAGGTAAATTGTATGATTCCATTTCAGTCCAGTGAGGGAGATCATTTGATGAAAAATAATATGTCATAGACCTCAGTTGTGCCGACCAATAATACAACATAAAATTTGGACATTTCAGACCTCCACGATCAAATGGTAAATATAATAAAGACAAACGTAATCTAGCCCTCCTGTTGTTCCATATAAATTCCACTAACTTTTTTTTTATTCTTGAGAATAGATCTAAAGGTGGTGATAAGGGAATGTATTGAAATAAATAAAGTATTTTAGGTAAAATATTACTTTTAAGTATATTGATTCTCCCGATCATCGACATTGGTAGTGACATCCATCTCTGAGTTAACTCATTGATATCTGACATTAAGGCTTCATAGTTGACACTGGCGACTGATTCTAGCTTAGGCATAATTTGGATTCCTAAATATTTAAACTGATTTACAACATTGAATTGATTTACCTCAGGGGCTGGGTAATTTCTCTGGGTCTCATTTAGCATTAATATTGAAGATTTAGTTTTATTTATTTTATATCCTGATATTTCCCCAAAATTCTTTATTAAATTCAACAAGGTTGGAATTGATTTTTTTAGATTCGACATAAACAAAATTATGTCATCGGCGTACAGGGAGATTTTATGTTCTGTTGGTCCAACTTTAATTCCATATATTTGTGAATGTAAACGTATCGCTATCGCTAAAGGTTCAATTGCCATAGTAAACAGTAAAGGTGAAAGTGGACAGCCTTGTCGACATCCTCTATTGATTTTTATTGGTTTTGAAATATTGTTATTTGTTAGGATTTCTGCTGTAGCATTATTGTATATTATTTGAACCCATTTTATGAAATTATTTCCAAGTCCAAACCTTTGTAGGACTTCAAAAAGAAAGGGCCATTCAACTCTATCAAAGGCCTTTTCGGCGTCCAATGATAGGAGAGCTGTATCCAGTGCTTCTTTATTAAAATAAATAATATTAAATAGTCTTCTTACATTATGGAAGCCTTGTCTACCCTTTATAAAGCCATTCTGATCTCGATTAATAATATTTGGTAAAATTTCTTGTATTCGTCTTGCTAAAATTTTACAGATTATCTTAAGGTCGGCGTTTAATAGGCTTATTGGTCTCATATTTTCACATTTATTAGAGGGCTTACCTGGTTTTGGCAGCAGTATAATTAAGGCATTATTTATGTATGATGGTAAATTATTATTTTGAAATGCTTCTAAAACCATTTCCAAAAAAGGTTTTATTAATTTATTCTTAAATTTTTTATAAAGGTCAACTGGAAGACCATCTGGTCCTGCACTTTTTCCTGATTTCATATTATCAATGGCTAGCCCAACTTCTTCTTGACTAATTTTAGAATCCAATATCTCCCTGTTTTCATTTGGAATACACGGTATAGATAGTTCGTTCAAAAACCCATTTAGTTTTGTTAAATCAGGTTCATTTTTGGTATCATATAATTTTTCATAGTAATCTCTAAAGGCTCTATTAATTTCTAAAGGATCTATAACTACCTGTCCATTACTTATAATACTGGTAATTGGTGTTTTAATTTCCAATTGTTTAATCTGCCATGCTAATAATTTTCCCGATTTTTCACCTTGTTCATAAAAAGATTGTTTCAATCTTAGAAGACTCGAGGCAGCTCTATTCGCTGATTTTTTGTCGTATTCAGCTCTCAAAATCAGTAATTCATTCTCCAACCTTGGGTCACTTCCTGCATACACTTTTTCCTGAAGATTTTTTATTTTATGTTCCAATTTAGCTCTCTCCTCTCGAGTCTTCTTAGATTTTGATCCTGTATAACTAATAATATGTCCCCTAATAAAAGCTTTGAAAGCCTCCCACTTTACACATGCTGATGTTTGTGTAGTATTGATGTCAAAGAACTCGTCTATCTGTTTTTCTATATACTTGACAAATTCCTCATCCTGAAGCCATTTATGCTGAAATTGCCATCTACCTGATTCCTTTGTCAATTTTTTATCTACATATATTAGACAACAGGGTGCATGATCAGAGATCACGATGTTATCATAAAAGCAGTTTTGAATCTTGGACCTTAATTCTGTGGAAATCAAAAAATAATCAATACGTGAGAATGTCTTGTAGGTACTGGAATAACAAGAATAGGCTTTAACTTGTGGTTTCATTTCTCTCCATATATCTAACAATCTCAATTCTTTCATAAAATGATTAATAGTCATCCTACATCCAATGTGCGTACAATCCAGTCCTGTTGATCTATCCACACCTGGATTCAATGTACAATTAAAATCCCCTGCTATTATATGTTGCCCTGTAAGTGATGATAAGATGAGAAATAAATTAGCAAAGAACTTCTGATCATCTATATTGGGACCATATAAGTTCACAAGATTTATATTTTCTAATAGCAAAGAACCTTGAATGATTACATATCTTCCAAATTTGTCTCCAATTACATTTTTCACTTGAAAAGGAACTGATTTATGTATGAGAGTCATAACTCCCCTGGCTCGGGATGAAAATGAAGAGGTGAATACACTTCCCTGCCATCTACTCCTAATTCTTTTAACATCCTCCTCTATCAGATGAGTTTCTTGTAAAAACACAATTCTTGAACCCATGTCCTTTATTTTATTCATAACTTGTTTAAGTTTTTTTAAATTTTGTAGACCTCTGCAATTCCATGAAGTTAAATTAAGGTTAACACTTTGGTCCATGATCAATAGAGAGTTTGGGATTACCTTGCAGTGTAAACATGCTCATACAGAGAAGCAAAAACATGAGTGGTTGAACATTCATCCTACAAACTACACACAAACAAATTTCCCCTTCCCACACTTGTGGCAAACCCCCCAAAATCAAAAGAAAAATTCTGTCTCCCGATATAGCCATCGACCGTTCCACACCCACGGGGAACAGCCTAAGCCACTCCTTCTTCATCCTCCCAATCACCCTAACTCTACTGCTTTTAATGACGTAACATTAACTCTCCTCTGTAGTTTTCCAACTTAACTCCAAAATTTTTAACAACTTTGTACATCATAGTTTTTTTTTTTTGTTTGTTTGTTTTTTTTTTGTTTTTTTTAATATATAATACAATCTATATTTTGTAAACTTACTATTTACTTCAAGTCAGTCAGATGCCTGTGCAAATGCTTAATTATTCTACCTTATATTTTGTTCATGCTTAGCTCCCACCAGTCTCTTCTTCTTCTTTGATCTTCTTGATGAACTCCTGCGCCTCCTCTGGGGTCTTGAAGATGTGGGTTCTGCCCTCATACGTGGTCAGCAGTCTCGCAGGATAGATTACACCATGACGAATCCCAAGGTTGCGCAGCTCCTTACGTATGGGATCAAACTGCTTCCTCAATTGCTGGATTCCTGTGGCCAAATCTGGGTAGAACCGCACCTGCTGGTCCTGGTGTTTAATCTCTCCTTTAGCACGTGCAGCGTTGAAGATCTTCATCCTGTCTCTGTTGCTAAGAAACTTCATAATTAAGGTCCTCGGCGGTCCCTTATCTCTCCGTGGGCCAATACGATGTGCTTTTTCCAGAACCACTGCTGATTGCAACTCCTCGCTGCCCAGCACCTCCGGAATCCACTTTTCCAGAAAGGAACATACGTCCCGACCTTCTGATTCCTCTGGAAGACCCACCAGCCTCAAATTATTCTGTCTCGACCGAGATTCCAAATCCAAAATATTATCTTCCAGAGATTTATTTTTTTTTTCCAAAGTGCGCACCTTTAATTGAAGACGGGTGACGTCATCTTCAGCACTAGCGAGACGGAGCTCCATCTGCGCCGTTCGTTCTACACAGTCACCCAATTCCTTTCTTATTCCTTCCAACGCTGTCATAATCCCATCAAATCTAGAGGAAAAGTCCGCTCTCATTGAACTCATGGCAGCCATCAGCGCATCTGCGCCATTCCCCGCAGAAATCGCGCCGTTGCCAGCCTCCTCCGCCATATATGGAGTTTTGTTTGCTGCGTCACAGACCTGAAAGTCCGTTAATTTGGACTGTTTCGGCGGCTCGCTTTTTCCTTTTCCTGGTTTTCCAGCCTTAGGCTTCGCCGACATATCCTCGCCCAAATGCTGGGATACGTTCTGTCCCAAATGAGAGAGTTATTTGCCGATTTTTTTCTCCAGGAGCGGAGCAGAGCGAGACACGTCCGTCCTACGTGGCAGCCATAACCGGAAGTCAGATAAGCCTTTATTAGTCCCACAACTGGGAAATTCCAGGATTGCAACAGCACAGGGATAGCAACACTCAGAGCAACAATCAGAAGGCAAGAAAAAAAAAAAAAAAAAAAAAAAAAAAAAAAACAAGCAAGCAAGAGCAGCTAATATACATATGTACGTATTACTATAAAAATATATATATATACACACACACACAGACACACAGTGCAGAGCATTGTAGCTGGATGGAATAAATATATGAATATATGAACACACAGTGCAGAGCATTGTAGCTAGATGGAATAAATATGTAAATATATAAACACCCACAGTACGGAGCATTGCAGCTAGGTGGAATAAATATGCAAGTATATAAACACACACAGTGCGGAGCAATGTAGCTAGATGGAATAATATGTAGATATATAAATATATAAACATACCCAGTGCTGAGCATTGTAGCTAGATGGAATAAATATGTAAATATATAAACACACACAGTGCAGAGCATTGTTGCTAGATGGAATGAAACAGCATAACCGTCTACTTAGTTATCCTACATGGTATGATTATGTGCCCATACATATTCTCACCCTCCATAGCGACCGGTATGTTCCTAGTTGTATGCCGGAGGGGACCATTGTGTAAGTCTATTGCATCTTTTGCATTCAAAAAACTATTAGTTTGTTACGTCTTTTTGCTATCTCTGCGAGCAGCCCTGCTTAGGTTGTACAGTCTGACAGCCGTTGGTAGGAAGGACCTACGAAACCTCTCGGTTGTGCACCTGGGATGATGTAGTCTGCTGCTAAATGAGCTCCTCAGTGCATTCAGTATGTCCTGCATAGGGTGGAACTCGGACTCCAGCAGAGATGACAGTTTAGCCACCGTCCTTCTCTCTCCTATCTCCTCCATCGGATCAAGGCGCTGCCCCAGGACAGAGCTAGCTTTCTTAATCAGTTTGTTCAGTCTCTTCCTATCGGCTGCAGTAATGCCACTGCCCCAGCAGACCACTCCAAAAGTGATGGCTGATGCCACCACCGTGTCATAGAATGACTTCAGCAGCGCCCCTTGTACACCAAAAGACCTGAGTCTCCTCAGCAGGAACAGCCTGCGCTGTCCCTTCTTGTAGAGTGCATCAGTATTGTGTGACCAGTCTAGTTTATTGTTCAGATGAATACCCAGGTACTTACAGGATGTCACCATCTCGATGTCTGTTCCCTGTATATTTACTGGTACTGTGAGGGGCTGCCCATGCCTGCGGCAGTCCACCACCAGCTCCTTAGTTTTCCTCGCGTTGATCTGGAGGCAGTTCCGATGGCACCAGTCCACGAAGTCCTGGATAAGCCCTCTGTACTCAGCTTCATCTCCATTGGAGATGAGGCCAACGATCGCAGAGTCATCAGAGAACTTCTGTAGATGGCAGTGTGTTGTGTTGTGTGAGAAGTCCGCAGTATAAAGAGTGAACAGGAAGGGAGCCAGCACCGTTCCCTGGGGGGCCCCTGTGCTACTGATGATCGTGTCGGACACACAGTCCCGGGTTCTCACAAACTGAGGCCGGTTTGTGAGGTAGTCCAGGATCCATGATGACAGGTGCTGGTCCACCCCTGCGCGCAGCAGCTTGTCCTTCAGGATCATCGGTTGGATGGTGTTGAAAGCACTGGAGAAGTCAAAGAACATGATCCTCACCATATTCCCGGGCTTCTCCAGGTGGGACAGAGAACGGTGAAGGAGGAAGATCACCGCATCCTCCACCCCAATGCCATGCTGGTAGGCGAACTGGAGTGGATCCATCGCTGGTTCCACCAGGGGGCGGAGGTGAGCAAGGAGCAGTCTCTCCAGGGTCTTCATCAAGTGGGACGTCAAGGCCACCGGTCTGTAGCTGTTCAGGTCTTTGGGGTGGGAAGTTTTTGGTACAGGTACCACACAAGATGTTTTCCACAGCTGTGGTACCCTCCCCAGTTTCAGGCTCATGTTGAAGATATACGTCACAATCCCACACAGCTGGTCTGCACAGGACTTGAGGAGCTTTGCGCTGATGCCGTCCGGTCCCGGCGCCTTCCTCACCTTGATCTTCCTCAGCTCCGTCCTCACCTGGGTCCTGGTCAGGGTCAGGATGGGGGGCTGTGTGTTGGGAGTGGGGGGGTGTTGGTGGAGTGGGGAGTGGGCAGCAGGACTTGATTTCTTTAGAGGCAGCAGTGGTTGTTGTGCAGTCAGTGGGGAGGGCGGTTGGTCAAATCTATTGAAAAACAGATTCAGGTTGTTCGCCCACTCCCTGCCCCCTGTGGCCTGGGGGGAGGTATTCTGGAGCCCCGAGATGGTTTTGAGGTTTCTCCAGACCCCGCTGATGTCGCTCTGTTGCAGCTTGTCCTCCATCTTCTTCCTGAAGCTGTCCTTGCCTTCTCTGATCTTTCTCCTCAGTTCCCTCTGTACGGACTTCAGCATCTCCCTGTTCCCTGACCTGAAGATCCCTGACCTGAAGAAATTAACTGTGGTTCATCACATCTCTGGAAAGCTGAGTTCAATTTCTCCAGCCACACCTAGGCCTGATTACTGCCACACCTGTTCTCAGTCAAGAAATCACTTAAATAGGACCTGCCTGACAAAGTGATTTAGACAAAAGATCATCAAACGCTAGACGTCATGCTGCAATCCAAAGAAATTCAGGAACATTCTCTTCTTCTTTTCGTTCGTCAGATGGACACTCCCACCTCTTCAATGAAGGCAACAGTACACTGCAGGTCCTCAACTCACCGTAACTTGGATGTAGGTCTTTCGATATTTGGCGGTGCAGGCTTTAAGGGTGATGTTATTCTAAAGTTTTGACCTGTTTTCCACATCCTCTGGTTCCAGTCACTTCATCTTCTAGCTCCTGTAGCTCCTCTGTCCAGTATGGTCTATAATTCTTATGAGCACCCCGTAGAATTGTTTCTGAGGCTGCTTTCAAGACTGCCTTATTGAAACTTTTGGTGGCTCTATTGATGTTATAGTCATCCACTTTGATGCATTTACAGTATTTGTCAGAGAGTTGTGAGAACATCTCCAAAGCTGCCTTCCTGTAGTTCCATCTGGGAAATGACTTGGGGTTGCTGTGGTTGTACTGCATGTTGATGGCCAGTAGCACTAGCTTATGGTCGCTGCCTCCCAACTGACTGAGTACCTTCCTGCTGGTCTTTCGGAAAAGTTCTTCAGTTGCAAAGGCAAGATCTGGGGTAGTTGTTGTGAGCCAATGATGAGAGAAGGTTGGAGGATCTTCTGGATCATTCAGGAGAAGCAGGCTGTTTTCTATCTGCCAGTCCTCCACTTCATCTCCTCTTCGGTCATTTTCATCATAACCCCAACAGGTGGAGTGGCTGTTGAAGTCGCCAACTACTAAGCAGTCCTCTTGTGGAATGTTCATAGTCTGCAGTAAGAGATCTCCGTCTTAAGGGCAGTACAGGTTGAAGATGGTAATGACAGACTTGTCGACTGTGATTTTGACTCCATGGATTTCAGCCTGCTCGTCTGTGTCCAATTTGAAGTCTGCAACTGAAATGCTATTCTTGACGAGTATCAGTACTCCTCGTTTGTGTCCTCCCTCTCATTCAGATTCAGAGACAAATGAGAAACAAAGTAATTGAGATCTATCAGTCTGGAAAAGGTTATAAAGCCATTTCTAAAGCTTTGGGACTCCAGCAAACCACAGTAAGAGCCATTATCCACAAATGGCGAAAACATGGAACAGTGGTGAACCTTCCCAGGAGTGGCCAGCCGACCAAAATTACCCCCAGAGCACAGCAACGATTCATCCAAGAGGTCACAAAAGACCCCACAACAACATCTAAAGAACTGCAGGCCTCACTTGCCTCAATTAAGGTCGATGTTCATGACTCCACCATAACAAAGAGACTGGGCAAAAATGGCCTTCATGGCACAGTTCCAAGACGAAAACCACTGCTGAGCAAAAAGAACATATAGGCTCGTCTCAGTTTTGCCAGAAAACATCTTGATGATCCCCAAGACTCTTGGGCCCGTCACCATTCACACACACATTCACACCCAGGGCCCCATTAAAGTCTCCAATTAACCTAACTTGCATGTTTCTGGCCTGTGGGAGGAAACTGGAGTACCCAGGGTAAACCCACAGACATGGGGAGAACATGCAAACTCCACACAGAAGGGTCACTGATGGTCTGGGGGTGGGATCAAACCCACAACCTTCTTACTGTGCTGCCACACTGCTAACCACTGCACCACCGAGCTGCCCCATAACCAAATGGAACCATGAGTTCTGCTGTTTACCAAAAAATCCTGAAGGAGAATGTCCGGCCATCTGTTCGTGACCTCAAGTTGAAGCGCACTTGGGTTCTGCAGCAGGACAATGACCCAAAACACACCACCATGTCAACCTCTGAATGGCTTGAGAAAAACAAAATGAAGCCGTTGGACAGGCCTAGTCAAAGTCCTGACCTGAATCCAATTGAGATGCTGTGGCATGACCTTAAAAAGGCGGTTCATGCTCAAAAACCCTCCAATGTGGCTGAATTACAACAATTTTGCAAAGATGAGTGGGCCAAAATACCTCCACAAAGCTGTAAAAGACTCATTGCCAGTTATTGCCAACGCTTGATTGCAGTTGTTGCTGCTAAGGGTGGCCCAGCCAGTAATTAGGTTGAGGGGGCAATCATTTTTTCCACACAGGGCTATGTAGGTTTGGATTATTATTTTTTTTACCCTTAATAATAAAGACCTTCATTTAAAAACTACATTTTGAGTTTACTTGTGTTATCTTTGTCTAATATTTAAATGTGTTTGATGATCTGAAACATTTAAGTGTGACAAACACAAAAAATGAGAAATCAGGAAGGGGGCAAACACTTTTTCACACCACTGTAACTAGTGCCACTTCCTGTTCCACAACATTTTTCTTTTCTGTTTAACAAAAAATGCACTTAAACAGTGAAAACTCCCTCTAGTGCTGTCAATGCAAATAAAAAAAAGAACCTTTCCTGACAAAGATGAATCAGTTTTACATGACATGACTCTTTGTTTGCAGGAGTTAGCAGCTGAGGGAAAATATAGTGGTATGCAGAAATTTGGCCATCTCTTACCAAATAGCATATTTTGACTATTTTTAGGTATTTAAGTCATTAAGTGTATAGGGTTAGGGTTAAGTAACACTAATATATAAACACTAAATGGTATATATGTTCTAATAAATCACATATCCTGAGAAAAGTTTCCGAAAGACAAAGATATTATGGTCCACCAGTTCATCCATAGAAAACTGCTCTTTACTATTCAAAAGCTGCTCCATGTTTGTCACTGTATAGTACATCTTATCTGCTACTATTTGAAATTTGTCTCTGTTACATATCTGTGGGATACTAGATGCAAAATAGTCCATAGTCTATTCTGCGTGACAGAGCCGAGAATTTACCCTCTGCTCTGCCTCATAATCAACTTGTTCTTAAAGTTGCAAAGAATTTTCACCAAAATTACACAAGCTGAGATGGAGCAACATGACTGAGAAAATGTCAGATTAACAAACAGGAAATTTATGATTCCCTTTGCCATATACAGTATACATTACAGTAAATCTTCCAAATAACTTTGAGCTTTAAAGCAGCATCTTTCAATTAGCACAGCTCACGTCCACATTTTCAGCTTAGTTGACTGTTTGTACTTTACATTTTTTCCTCTTCCTGTGACAGTGATCTCAACTGATAATCAGCCCAGGCAGTGTGTGCATGCATGCGTGCACACACACACGCACACACAAAACATGTGGTTAGTACCTTCATACATCATTCATACTTTAACTTCCAGGAAGTTAGTTTCTTTTCTAATTTCCTTGCCTAAAATGCTCTTATTTAATGGTTGCACACTTGCTTGTCATCTGTAGTGTTAGTAACAAGACCAGCCATGGTGATTTACGCATGTTATCAAACTAAGACACAGAAAATACATGTAAAATCACAAAAAACAAATACATACAACATATGAACTATGAATATGAATACTCAAACAAGCCTGTGACACACACTCAACGAGGTGCAGACTCCTCTGTAAGGAATTTTCCACTCCACCGCCACTCAGTTAAACACCTTACAGTTTAGTTTTCCTCAACACCACAAGAAGGCTGCCGAGCGCTACTGAAACTGCACATGACAACTGCGCCATTAGGCATACTGATTTCAGCCTTGAAAGTGGGACTTGTGTGACACCATTAAGCAAAAAATAGGACCATATTCTGCAATTCAAAAACCTTATATTTTTGTTTGCACTGCAAACACAAACTGCTCCAGAACTGCTTTATTTCAACACTAACAATTTGTAAACAAAAAACAAAAACAAAAGTTGCATAAAAAAAAAAAAAAAATCACACCTGTGAAGAGAACAGGCTGATTCATAACCGCCTCCATTCTTTCTCCTCCAGTGGTGACATACTGTTTGTGTGACGTGTTACATTTAAGAGAGGCACCTGAGAGTTGGAGAGCTATCAGGTTTCAGCCTCTCAACTATACTACTCTCACATATTCCTCAGCTGTAACGCATTGAAGCAAATCACTAAATGTATTTCCTCAACTACAAAATACCATGCAACAGAATAATAAAACTACTGAGGCATGCAAATCTTTAAAAAAAAAAAATTATCATCTTGACTGCACCAAGCTAAAGTAGCATATCCTGTTTTCCAGTGATACGTTCAAAGCATATTTATAATATGGAAACTAAATGTCTGAAATCTGTTAAATTACAATGTTAGTTCAAAAGTGTGAAATAACCTGGAGTCTTTAAAGATTTTAACATCTACTCAACAACTGCATGCCCATAGAAAGCAAGTATTCTTGTCTGAAAACAGGTAGCCCAATTAGGCTTTCCAGGCCCAAATGTAGGCTGTGTTTGAAAGTGGGATACAAAGAGGTGGAGCCTATATGTCAGCACTCACACGCTAGACTTTGACAAATATAAAAGGGACTGAACGGTACTAAGATTTATTTGACTGTGTGAATATTAATTACAAAATTATTGAAAATGAATGGGACATCCAATATTAGCGACTGTTTAAGAACTCTTGTTTATTTTTTGTCAGATCACTCATTTGTGTGATCGTTTATGACTTCTATTCATAGGTGTTGTATCTTGCACTTTGGGGAATGGGAGTCGTTCAGTCATCATCATAATTGTTTTAGTTTATATGTGTCGTTTATAGTCTATTGTCAATAAACTCATGCAGTACTATAACAGGATACCCATTCATCCATCCATCCATTTTCTACCACTTGTCCGGAGGTCTGGGTCACAGAGGCAGCAGCTCAAGCAAAGAAGCCCAGACTCCGTTCTCCCCAGCCACCTGCTCCAGCTCTTCAGAGGGGATACTAAGGTGTTCCTAGACCAACTGGGAAACACAGTCCCTCCAGTGAGTCCTGGGTCTGCCCCGGGGTCTCCTCCCAGTTGGACGTGCCCAAAACGCCTCAAGTGGGAGGTGTCCAGGAGGCATCCTGATCAGATACTCAAACCACCTCAACTGGCTCCTTTTGATATGGAGGAGCAGCGGTTCTACTTTGAGCCTCTCCCTATCTCTAAGGGTGAGTCCAGCGACCCTACGGAGAAAGCTCATTTCAGCCGCTTGTATCAGTGATCTCATTCTTTCGGTCATTACCCAAAGCTCATGACCATAGGTGAGGGTAGGAACATAGATTGACTGGTAAATCAACAACTTTGCTTTAGTGCTCAGCTCCCTCTTCACCACAACAGACCAATACAACATCCACATCACTGCAGAGCAGACACTGCTCCGATCCATCTGTCAATCTCACTCCATTCTCCGCTCACTCAGGAATGAGACCCCAAGATACTTACATTCCTCCACTTGGGGCAGGAGCTTGTCTCCAACTCGGAGAGGACGTTTCCAAATATTTGAGACCCATTCTAGTGCATCCTTTTATATTTTAGGAATATTATAAGTACAAAACACCAAACATTATTACACACAGCAGAATGACCTGTTTGGCTGCAACTATTGCATAAGTGTTGCCCATTTGCCAGTAAATATTTAAATAAAAATTATTTATTTTGCTATTTGGGCATTTTTGTGTCCAGTTTGGTGACGGTCGCCATTTAATCAAACCGTGCATGTGGCCACATATGATATGCAATTGATCTGGGCATTCTGCTCCACAATCATGGTGATATTAACTTTTAATTTTTAGATAGCCATGCAAGCACACCAAGAGGAGCGCCATCGGCGATGGCGAGTCGTGGTCCTCAAGAGGGACTCCCGTCTACCGCTGACCGGGCAGGCTGGGCTTGCTTCACTGCAAAGGACCACGTTCCGCTTGCTGCTTCTCCAACACCGGCGTTCTTAAGGCAGACCCCAGGTCCCTGCTGGCATGCCCCGAATTACCCTTTAGACGTACACAATCACGGCAACATTATAGTCTAATTTTTTAAGCATTACGTCTTCACTATTCTCTTTCTTGTCAAATTTGTCATTTTTCACTTCCTTTTTTTGTTTGCAAGCGCTGTGGTGACTGACTGGTTGTGATATTATCCAATCAGCATGGTTGTGATGCCGTGTATTATAAAATCTGCACGGAGTCAATCCAAAACCCCGCCCACACTTCCTGAAGCCAGGGCATGAAGAGAGAGCGGAAACAGAGCGGTGACTAAACTTTCATTGATAAAAATTACAGATTTTGACTGAGCGACTCCATACTTGGGAATGCACACCCTTGTAACCTCAGCACGTATAGAATCTTAGGCCAGTCTGACGAATGGTTCAAGAGATATGTGTGGAACAGACACACAGACAAAGAGATGCTGCATTTATAGATGGATGTTAAACTGAGTTTCTTAGCCTACATAAAATTACCCAGACTAGAAGAAAAAAAAAGACAAGCCTAGCTCAAAGCCAATAAGATCTCGGAACAAACCTCCAAACTGCTTTTATTTTACCACCAATCACACACCCTTAGAGCTCAAATTTCAAAGGAGACAGTGGGAGTCAACCAGCCAATAAGAATTATAAAAGCCTACTTATACATGCAACTGTGTAACAATGGACTGATAACAATATTGTAATACCTGCATCCACACTGACTGCACATCTTATTTGTTGTTGAGTCTTAGTACTCACATACTTTCAGTGAATGCACAAATAATGCTACATTTTACAACAGAATCAAAAATATTGTGGCAGGGACTTACAATTTCAAATTTCCCTTCAGTGACTACAAGGTGGACAAAGAGGAGCCACATAATGGCTTCAAACTCTCCAGTGAGATCAGCAGCTTTGCATAGTCAGGATGTACGTTTGTGCGAGTGTTTCTGTTTTGGTGACAGAAGGCCTCCATTAAAAACTGGTTACCATACGTGAAAAAGCTGCCATGTTTGCAGCAGAGAAAAGCTTTTCCCTGCAACCATGCAATTACGGCAACCATGTTTGAAAACTGAAAATATCAATAAGGAGTCGATATTGGACGATCCTAAAATTTTGTGGAATTGTTTTGTTTTTGTGTGTGTGTGTTTTTACCATCGCATTCTCACGCTTTTACGTTGAATTTTTTGTCAGAAACAAATTATGCAAATTTCATTCAAATGGTCTAAATAATGCAACGATGATGATGGGAAAACTGACTTTTATTGAGAAGGCGTCGACACTCTGCAGTAAAAGTCACTATGTTAGACTGACTTTTACTGTCACTCTAACATAGTTGAGAGACAGTAAAAGTCACTATGGTGTCATAAAGGTCATATATGTATATATACACTCAAGTACACTCATTTTGACTTCTTTTTCCATAGTTAATTTACAGATTCTTTTTGTTGAATCTGTAAATTAATTACAGAATTCACATTAGCAAAATGTGACTTCTGGGTCAGCAGTGACGGTGGAGCTCTAACCAGCGGCCTTCGCTCCGAAAGCACTCTGCCTTTAATCATCAGGAGCACTTCAGTGCCTGAAGAAACAACACTAACATCAGTAAAAAGGTTTAGTCTCCTTCCTATATACACTAATGAATGACAGCTAGTTGAGAACAGTTTTTATGAATTAATCTGTTAAAAATCTAAGTGTCTGGTTCCGATGAAAGGAAAACATAAGAACTGTCTGCTTTAAAGTAAAAAAAAAACAGAAGGGGCTCAGAGAGCAATAATGTGGGTAAAATGCACTTGCAGACTATAAATCTTCTTCTTTTATATTTGATTGGCGGTTGGCAACCAGATTACAGGTGCATAACCGCCACTGACCTGATTATCAGCAAAAGCACAGAACTTAATTACAGTTGCAGTGGCCATCACAAAGCCTATGAAATGTTTAAGACTGCACAGGCTCATGCTCAGTTTGCTGCACAAATCTCATAATCACCATAGCCTTAAATCGGCAAGTTTTAACACGTCAAATCCAGTTTACACCCTGTCTCCACAGTCTTGCTGGTCCAGTATCTACATCGGTATGCGTGTCCTGGATTTCATTCAGAGTCAACATATTCCATGTCCCTAATGAAATGAGTTCTTATGATACAGATTACTGATTTCAGTGCAGTAGCATCAATAATCTTAAAAGCAGTATCAAAGTAAATCATAATTCAAGAGTCATTCTGTGCTGCTGGAAATACAGCAGGGGGTTGGAGGCTGCTGCCCTCACGGCAGGGCCATCATCTGGACAGCAGAAGCCACAGCCTGGAGTCAGCACTGCCTCCATGACTCACCCAGGCCTTGCTGAGTCAAGTGACCCTTTATGATGAAACTCATAAAGTCATACCAAAATAGAAATATTTTTAAAGTATACGGGGTGTTTTCTGTCAAAAGAGCTGACTTTGATCTATTTAAAACGTGAGCATCTTTCCTATTCCCAGTCATCCTGCAGATGGGGATTTTTTTTTTTTTTTAAGTCAAGCATGCTGTAATCTGCAACACAAATTCTCACACCTAGCTGGGCGTCACTGGAAGACAACTGAAAACAGCATGGACCAAAAAACTGGCAGACTGTAGTTACCATCTAATCCATAATATGTTTTTGAAACAGACCGACGGCGCGATAACATCAAAACTAACAGCACACAGAGGCACATTTTACCAGATTTGGCAACATGTCTGTTTACAGCGAGAGCGTGGAAAAAGGGTTGTGCTCTTTTTCCAGCACCGGGGAGGCATGCTCAGTTAATCTAAACCTTGTAAAATAAGATTTAATAAACAAGACATTGCATCTGTCAAGAGGAATGATCAAATCTGAACTGGAGTAAACCCAGAGTTAGTTACCTAGCAACATGGCAGCACTGTAATGGCAAACTGATGGCTTCCAACGCTCCTCACATACCTGGACCTGATGCACACAGTAACTCGAAGTTTATCAGCCTTTTTTCCCGGGATGTTTGGGTTGGGGTCGGAGTTTTCTCCGGTAGCACACGGTCTCCTTCAGCAGGAAGCAGCCTCCAACGCGGCGGGGTCTGGAATCGGTGCCGTAACCGACAGGATAACATCGAAAGTCAGCCCGTATTTTCCCGTTACGTCGCCGTTTGTTTGTCCCTCCAGCGGATGAGGAGGAAAGGGTGCGGGTGCGACCTGTAAAGATGTCACCCCGAGACTCATCATAAGCCCCGGGTCTGTGTGTTACATGATATCAACCGACGCTTTTCTGTCTCGTGTTGACAAAATCTGGCCCCACCATCGCGCCGCTGGATCTCCACGGTCGTCAGAAAAGGCCAAAGTAGCTATGGTAACGTTAAAATGTCCTTGAATTTCTAAGCTATCCTCGCGCAGAGTTTTGGCGGCTGGGCTGGTCCTGCCCACGGAAGAGTTAAAATGAAGCTGCGGCGGCGGCTCAGTTCAGGACCCGCTGCCTCCGTCCGGGGACCCGGGGGAAGAGAGGAGCAGATAGAAGAGGAGCCATGGTCATCGTTAAGTTGTCACTCCGCAACTCTGAGCCGCTCCGACATTTCACGCCCGACACAAAATATTAAATATAACCAAAATACCAAAATAAGGCAAAACTTCCGGAAAATTTTCAAAGTAAGTCTAACTTGCTGCGCTTTTGCTGTTACGCGGAATACAATTTTTTTTTATGATTGATTGATACCGTTTGTTTCAAACAAGACAAAAATAAAAACAAGAATAAAAATAAAAATTTCAGACGCTGTCCAAAAAGGACAAGATTGAAGCAAAAGCTTGTCCTATCCCAACATTAATTGACATACCTTCATGCACATATACACATACAATAAATACATACATTAATAGTGATCTTGGGTATCACAAAATAGTGATCCCTAAAAGTAGTTATATAAGACATCATTTGAACGTAACTCTACTGTAAATCAGTAGCTGACGGTTGGTGTCCCCATTTCCGGTGTTGGTCTTTTCGTCCTCTAGCTTAACATCCACAGAGCCCATCGGGTGGTTTTGGTAGTAAGACGTCCTCTGTTGGCAACAGATGGAATTGTCGGTGAGTGGTTTCGTATTTGTATAGAAATATGAGATTATGGTAATAATGTAAAGTTATAAAGGATGGTGTACAGGGGGGGGGGTCGAGATAAAAATTGAGAATTTCAAGAGGAATAAAATAGACAATTTGTGGAGAAAAATCTCGTACATTTACAAGAAAAGAAAATCCCCTATTTAAATCAAATAACAGCATTATTTTGGTCAAGGATCCACCCCACTTTTAGTTTACTTTGCTTTTTTTTTTGGTCCCCGTTTTTTCTATATGGATAACGAAGGCGTCGGGACCGGACGGCATCAGCGCAAAGCTCCTCAAATCCTGTACAGACCAGCTGTGTGGGATTGTGGAGCATATCTTCAACCTGAGCCTGAAGCTGGGGAGGGTACCACAGCTGTGGAAAACATCTTGTGTGGTACCTGTACCAAAGACTTCCCACCCCAAAGATCTGAACAGCTACAGACCGGTGGCCTTGACGTCCCACTTGATGAAGACCCTGGAGAGACTGCTCCTTGCTCACCTCCGCCCCCTGGTGGGACCAGTGATGGATCCACTCCAGTTCGCCTACCAGCATGGCATTGGGGTGGAGGATGCGGTGATCTTCCTCCCTCACCGTTCTCTGTCCCACCTGGAGAAGCCCGGGAATGCGGTGAGGATCATGTTCTTTGACTTCTCCAGTGCTTTCAACACCATCCAACCGATGATCCTGAAGGACAAGCTGCTGTGCGCAGGGGTGGACCAGCACCTGTCATCATGGATCCTGGACTACCTCACTAACCAGCCTCAGTTTGTGAGAACCCGGGACTGTGTGTCCAACACGATCATCGGTAGCACGGGGGCCCCCCAGGGAACGGTTTTGGCTCCCTTCCTGTTCACCCTTTATACTGCGGACTTCTCACACAACACAATACACTGCCATCTACAGAAGTTCTCTGATGACTCTGCGATCGTTGGCCTCATCTCCAACGGAGATGAAGCTGAGTACAGAGGGCTTATCCAGGACTTCGTGGACTGGTGCCATCGGAACTGCCTCCAGATCAACGCGAGGAAAACTAAGGAGCTGGTGGTGGACTGCCGCAGGCAAGGACAACCCCTCACAGCACCAGTAAACATACAGGGAACAGACATCGAGATGGTGACATCCTATAAGTACCTGGGTGTTCATCTGAACAATAAACTAGACTGGTCACACAATACTGATGCACTCTACAAGAAGGGACAGCGCAGGCTGTTCCTACTGAGGAGACTCAGGTCTTTTGGTGTACAAGGGGCGCTGCTGAAGACATTCTATGACACGGTGGTGGCATCAGCCATCACTTTTGGAGTGGTCTGCTGGAGCAGTGGCATTACAGCAGCCGATAGGAAGAGACTGAACAAACTGATCAAGAAAGCTAGCTTTGTCCTGGGGCAGCGCCTTGACCCAGCAGAGGAGATAGGAGAGAGAAGGATGGTGGCTAAACTGTCATCTCTGCTGGAGTCCGAGTTCCACCCTATGCAGGACATACTGAATGCACTGAGGAGCTCATTTAGCAGCAGACTACATCATCCTAGGTGCACAACCGAGAGGTTTTGCAGGTCCTTCCTACCTACGGCTGTCAGACTGTACAACCAAAGTAGGGCTGCTCGCAGAGATAGCAAAAAGACATGACGACCCAATAGTATTGAATGCAAAAGACGCAATAGACTTACACAATGGTCCCCTCCAGTATACAACTAGGAAAATACCGGTCGCTATGGAGGGTGATAATATGTATGGGTACATAATCATACCATGTAGGATAACTAAGTAGACGGTTGTGCTATTTCATTCCATCTAGCTACAATGCTCCGCACTGTGTGTGTTTATATATTTACATATTTATTCTATCTAGCTACAATGCTCCGCACTGTGTGTTTATATATATATTTATATATATATTTACTCTATCTAGCAACAATACTCCACACTGTGTTTATATATTTACATATTTATTCCATCCAGCTACAATGCTCCGCACTGTGTGTTTATATATTCATATATCTATCCCATCCAGCTACAATGCTCCGCACTGTGTGTCTATATATATATATATATATATATATACTGTATATATATATACTGTATATATATATATATATATATATATATATATATATACTTGCTGCTTTTGTTTTTTTCTCTTGCCTTCTGATTGTTGCTCTGAGTGTTGCTATCCCTGTGCTGTTGCAATCCTGGAATTTCCCCATTGTGGGACCAATAAAGGCTTATCTTATCTTATATTATAATTAAACGGTAATTTTCAAGTGGATTTATCCACTTAAAATTAATTTCAAATATTGTGGTTATTTCATCATGCTTTTTAAATCTGTTTGTATTCCTTACTAGATTCTCAAGTTTTTGCAGAATTTTACTTTCACTTTTTTATTGTAAATATGCCACTTATTTTGTTTTAGATTTGTCACAGGAGTCTCTGTGGACCATGATGTTTGCAGACAACACTGATCTGCAGTGAGAGTAGGGAGCAGGTGGAAGAGAACCTGGAGAAGTGGAGGTATGCTCTGGAAAGAAAAGGAATGAAAGTCAGTAGAAGTAAGACAGGATACATGAGTGTGAATGAGAGGGAGGCAGGTGCAATGGTGAAGATGAAAGGAGTAACAGTAGTGAAAGTAAATGAGTTTAAATAGCTGGAGTCAGCCATCCAGAGCAATGGAAAATGGACAAGAGAGGGGAAGAAGAGAGTGCAGGCAGTGTGGAGTGAGTGAAGATGAGTGTCAGGGGTGATTGTGACAGAAAGGTAGCAGCAAGAGTGAAAGGGAAGATTTACAAGACGGTAGTGAGACTTGCTATGATGTATGGTTTGGAGACGGTGGTGCTGACAAAAAGACAGGAGGTGGAGCTGGAGATGGCAGGGTTGAAGATGCTAAGATTTTCATTGGGAGTGACTAGGAGGGACAAGATTAGAAATAAGTGTATCAGAGGGTGTACCCTGCCTCTCGCCCAAAGATGCTGGGATAGGCTCCAGCCCCCCGCGACCCGTAAAAGGATTAAGCGGAAGAAGATGGATGGATGGATGTATCAGAGGCACAGCTCACGTTGAGCGGTTTGGAGACAAAGTAAGAGAGGCAAGGCTGAGATGGTTTGGACATGTGCAGAGGAGGGATAGTGGACATATTGGACAACAGATGTTGAAGATGGAGCTGCCAGGCAGGAGGAAAAGAGGAAGACCACAGAGAAGATTCATGGACGTGGTGAAGGAGGACATGTTGGTGTTACAGAGGAAGATGCAAGGGATAGGGTGAGATGGAGGCAGATGATCCATTGTGGCGACCCCTAAAGGGAGCAGTTGTGTCCATAAAGGAGGAGGAGGCAAGGTGACAGTTTATGTATTTTATTATATAAGAACAGGAACCAAACAGGAGTCACTCTGTACAGGTCAAGGGTCCACAGCAAAGAGACAGAGCCTCTTCCGCCATGGCCTGTTATACTCCCCATGATGCCACCACCAGAAAGGTGGGACGTCACCTCCCACTACACCCAGGGCACCACCATATTGATACACTCAACTTTATATCTAACATTTTTCCCCCCTGTAGAAAACTAGCAGGCACACTGATTGGGCCCTCCCCAAAATTTACAGCCCGACTCACACTCTAGCATCAAAATATACAACACAAATATACAGAATCTATCCATACATACCATAAAACAACTCTAGAGGGGCCAAGTGGACTACTGGCGCCTCCCACACGGCCTGGCAGATTATTCTGCCGCCTTAAGCACTATAGTCCATGAACATAAAATGGCCATGTATATTTAGTAATGAAAAATAATCCCGAAGTATATACAGTACAAATTCCTATAATACATCAAACTATAAATAAAAGTGAACAATATGTACATTAGTTTAGTGGCAGCCCCTACATCCCCCCACCCCAGCACCCCCACCCCACAACATGGGCAATTCAAACAAACAGTACTGAGGAATTAACATTTCACACATCTCTTTTCTTTGCTTTCACACACACACACACACATAGGCTATGTGGCTTCAAAAGACTATAGCAGTAACTTTAGCATAACACAACATGTCACTAACCCCCCCTTTAAAGTTCTGCTAAGGATCCCCTGGAGGCCCACCCCTGGGATATCCGTCAGGTGGCTCTCTCCCAGGGTGTCTCCACCGCTTCCACTCTGGAGATGGGCTGCACTGGCGTTTTTTTTCCCCCCACTCGCCGCAGCTCGTTCAAGTGCCTCCTGGATCCATCAGACAGTTGTAAATAACCGTCCTCGCGGGCCTTTACACCCACAACCACTCCTGGTCATCACATTGGTCCCGTGTTCTGCGGACTCCTCCAAGCCGAGACTCAACCCTAGGGTGGACCTCGTCGCCAATAGTTAGGGGAGTTTCTCACTGGCCTTCTTGGTCCACCACATCATGACCAGGCTTCCTTTCAGTGCCAGAAAGTCCCGTCGACCCGGTCTGAGATCCGCCTTGAATCCTGCTTGTACGCACGTCTGAGAATCGTACCACTCGGTCTCGCCCTGCTCTCTTTCATTTCCTTTGCTGAATCAGCCACAGCAGTGCCCCGTTCTATGGCAGTACTTGGCTGGACTCCAGAACCAAAAGGTGCCTGCAGGCTGGCTCTACTCGCCACCACAGGTGTCCGTTCGTGCTGTTCGGTTCCCTCGTCCAGGGTAACACAAACTCTGGCACCGGAACCTCCCCACGATGGCGCTCCATAGTGCCAGTCCGGCCCGTCTTCACATACCCCGGGCCAATCACTGTCCCACACTTTGTTGTCCTCCACTGATGGAAAAGGCCAGTCCCACAGCCGGACCACTCCTCACCCACGCCACTGGCTATTGTGAAACCCAGCCCATGGAACATGTCACATCCCATAATGTTCGACCCTTCAGCGGACACCACAAAATGGACGTCACACATCACTGCGGATTTGTACCTCGCTGACAGATGTCGTGAGCCCACAATGTCAAATGGGTTACCTCCATAGCCATAGCAGGTCACCTCCGGTTCACTCACTTGGTAATGTGGGAAAAACTCCTTCACTATGGGCCAGTTTAGTAAGGAAATCGATGATCCCGTGTCCAGTAACAGCAGTATCACAATTCCGTCCAATTCAACATTGCAATAAATTCGACCGTCTGTACTTGGTGAAACTGTGTGAACCACCGTAGGTTCATTTGTGGAGGGGCCCCCCCTCTGGTCTTTGGTTTCCTTGTTCAAAATTTTTACAAGCCTTGGCGAAGTGGTGGAACAGACCGCACTTTCCACAACATTTCCCCTTTGCTGGACAGTCTCTTGCCTTGTAACGGTGCCTAGCGGACCCACAGCCATAACACCTTGGCGGCCCCGGGGCGGACCTCACTTTGACAGTGGCGACATATTCTTCATCACTCTCATCCCAGTCTTCGCTATCCAGGTCCGCGGCCAGTGCCTTCCACTGTTTCTCATCCCTCCGCAGCTTCTCATCTTCGCTGAGATTTTTGGCCAATTTATCTACTGCTTCGTACTGCTGCACTAACTCCATGGCGGTAATCAGTGTCAATTCCCCGGTAAAAGTCAGGAGACATGCCCTCATGGAGGAACTGAGGACATGTTCCGCCAGTTGGTCGCAGACCATTTCTTCCTCTTAAACGCTGAATTGGCGCTCTCCAGCCAGCTGGCATAGGTCAGCAACAAAATGTTGCACCGACTCTCCTGGCATCGCTGTTGAAACTGGATTCTTTTTACTATGGTGTTTTCCGGGGCGCGAAAATAACCTGCCATTAGCTGTACCACATCATCAAAATTGTCACCACCTCCTAGCATACTAAGGATTCTCTGGCCCTCCATTCCGAGATTATGGACCAGGACAGCTTTTGCACGCAGCTTTTCGAGCTCACCGAGGTTAAGAGTGACCAGATAGTTCTTAAAGGCTGCATATCACCTGGCCCAGGGCATGGGCAGCTCTCCCGGAGCCTCCAGAAACGGCCGAAAAGTGGTAGCAGCTCGCTCCATACCTTGAATCCTCGTCGCCAAATGTGTCCGTAAAGGAAGAGGAGGCAAGGTGACAGTTTATGTATTTTATTATATAACAACAGGAACCAAACAGGAGTCACTCCATACAGGTCAAGGGTCCACAGCAAAGAGACAGAGCCTCTTCCGCCATGGCCTCTTATACTCCCCGTGACGCCTCCACCGGAAAGGTGGGACGTCACCTCCCACTGCACCCAGGGTGCCGCCATATTGGTACACTCAACTTTATATCCAACAGGAGCAACCAAAAGAAGAAGAATTGTCACATTTTTCTTAAATTTGTCGCGTTTTTCTTAAAAAAAAAAAAAAAAACCTAGGCCGACTTTTTTTTTCTGGTAAATGTATTATTTCTTCATACATTTAACTGTTGTTTTCTTTTCATCAAATTTGTAACTTTTTTTTTTTTTTTTCGATATGCCTTTTGACCTCTGCCAAGGAGGTAATGTTTTTAACCAGGGTCTGTCTGTCTATCTTTCACCAACATAACTCAAAAGGCTATAAACTGATTTTGACAAAATTTTCAGGAAAGGTGTGTAATGGCATGGGGAACAGATGATTAGATTTTGGTGATGATCTGAGAGTGCATACCTCCACCAAGGGCTTTGTTTGTATTTGTGCAGCAGGATTACACAAAAACTACTGGATGGATTTGGATGAAATTTTCACCAGAGGTGGTTCTTGGCCTAGAGAGGAATCCATTATATTTTGGTGATGATCTGAGAATGCATACCTCTGCCAAGGCTCTTAACTTCTCACAGTGTGTTAGCAACAATACTCCAAAACTGATGGACAGACTTTGATGCAATTTTCACCACAAGTGGCTATAGGCCTACACACAAACCCATTACATTTCGGAGGTGATCCATGACAAACGGAAGGAGCCTTGGTGGAGGTATGCGCTCTATGACTGTTTTTCTAGTTGACACATGTAATTAAACTGTGATCTGACTGATCACAGTTCAATTAGTTCTGTGCAACAGTTGCCAAAACCGTGACTTTGAAAAAAAAGAGTATTTGTTTTTCTTTTCTAGTGAAGAAAGTATGCAGCATAAATGCTGTACAATGTGTGCACATATTTATGAAGTTGTGTTTCCTGTAGGCTAGGTCATTAGCATATGTTGTCCATGTCCTACATGAAAAAACTTTCTAACTTTTCCTTTCGACAAAACAGTATTTTAAACAGCACAGGTGCTGAGTGCAGTAGAATTTCTTATTGTATCTCAGTTTAATAATAATAGATTGCGTTTATATAGCACCTTTCAAGATACCCAAAGCGCTTTACAAAGTCCATTATTCATTCACTCGAGAGACAGACAATGGTAGTGGTAAGCTACTGCTGTAGCCACAGCTGCCCTGGGGCAGACTGACAGAAACGTGGCTGCCAATCCACACAAATGGCCTCTCTGACCACTACCAAACATTTATACCCATTCATACACACCATGGACACTGGAGGCAAGGTGGGGAAAGTGTCTGGCCCAGGGACACAATGGCAGGATGGCGGGATTTGAACCACCAGCCCTCCGGTTATTGGACAGCCCATTCTACCGCCTGGGCCACTGCCGCCCCAATTCAAGTTAAGCCCTTCCACAGCACGTGGAACACCATGTGGGGTGTGGGGCAGTGCCTATCTCCGTTTCAGCCCCAGTTCAAGCTGCTCTAATTACTGTCTTTTCAACAGATACTTAACTATGCACTAGTGTTGTAGTCAAGACCAGACCGAGACCTTGGTGTATCAAGACTTTACAGCAGGGGTGTCCAATCATGTGCCATGGAGGGCCAAGACCCTGCAGGCTTTACCTCCAACCAGTGTCTTCAACAGCAGGTTCCACTGAATTTCTTCCCACTGATTGCTGATAAGTGAAAACACCTGCTGAAGAGACTGGGTAGAAGGGAAAACCTGCAGGGTCTTGGCCCTCCATGGCACATGATTGGACACCCCTGCTTTAAAGGGTCGAGACTAAGTCAAGACCAAGCCCACTGTGTATGAAGGTTTTGGTCTTGACCCCACGGCCTGGGTCTGGTCTTGGAGACTGGTCCTAATGAGGTCTTTACTATAACACTACTATGCACAGTATCAAAAGTAACAGAAATATAACACACATTACTGTAATCCTAAGCCTTTTTACATCCATAGCTGCATATGTTGTCATTTGTGTAGTACGGATTGGCTGCAAGAATATATTCATTTGACTCCAATTTTGACCTGAGTGCTTTTGTTCTAGTCTGTGTAGCTACTGTGAAAATCTCAAACAAGTGGACAAAGGAATAAAGGAAGTGAGGGGGTAAATGTAGTTGGAGCATTGGCGATGTAGACCTTTTCTGCAAGAAAACAAAAGAGGTGAATTTACGGTGTCTATCAATGTTTCTCATACTTTATTAATCCCAGATGGAAGTTGAATGGTATCCACGGTGCAGCACCAACCCCACCTAGGGCCAGTTTAGAACCTCCAATTAACAACTTGCATGTTTTTGGAATGAGGGGGGAAATTTGAGCACCTGGAGTACACTCACACAAGCATGGGAAGAACATGCAAATTCCATACAGATGGGCCCTGCTAGCTGGTGGATTTGAACTTATGACCTTACTGTGAAGCAATAGTAATGACCACTACTGCACCATCATACTGCCATCTACTGTAGGTTCTTAATCATAACAGTGTTTCAAAATTATCTTGTGAATTTTAGTATCAGTATTTTTCTTCTTTGCTGCCTTTTTGGGTTCTGTTGTGCTTTTGTAACAATATTGGCCCCATAATCTGCTGTTCATCTGGAAAGTCCCCATAACTCGGCAAACAAAAATAAAATTAAAATCTGTAGTGTAACCACTGCTTCATGTTTAAGAGGGTAATTTGAGTGGCACAATATATTACTGTAGATTCTGCATTTTCTAGTGATTGTTTATAAAGGTTTGTTAGCCTTAAACGTTTTACCTGGAATCATGTTGCTATTAATGGGGGGCTGAGGCACAGGGATAGTGTGGCCAACTACTGATCGGAGGGTCAGGGGTTTGATTCCCACTCTGTCTGCAGTCTGCATGTCGAAGTGTCCTTGAGCAAGACACTGAACCCCCAGTTGCTTCTGGTGGGTCAGGTCAGTGCCTGTGCATGGCAGCTCTGCTGCCATCAGTTTGTGGATGGATGGATGGATGGATGGATGGATGGATGGATGGATGGATAGCAGGATCTGTAAAGCACTTTTGTCATCTAGAGATGACAAAGCGTTATATAAGTGAATGCCATTTAACAATGAGTGCTGGTCAGTGATCCCTGCCAGGGTTGTCCTTCAAATTTGAATTGAAACAGCAATCCTATTGTTGAGGTCATAGCCTTTTGATATTGCATACTGCAAATATGTATAGCTGTAAGATTTATCGGTCTGCTGTAAATCTGATGGATGTTTATAGATTCATATCTCCATGATTAGAGATTTGTTAGATTAAGAGCTTTGAGTCACTTCTGGTTTGGAAAAAAAACATTTGACATCCATCCATCCATCCTCTACCGCTTAATCCTTTTCGGGTCACGGGAGCCTATCCCAGCATCTTTCGGCGAGAGGCAAGGTACACCCTGAACAGATCACCAGTCCATTGCAGGGCCAACACAGACAACCATTCAGTCTCACATCCATACCCAAGGACAATATAGAATCCCCAGCTGATGCCAATAAACCTAACTTGCGGGTCTTTGACCTGTGGGAGTAAACCGGAGTAAACCCACACAGACACGGGGGGGGGGGGGGAATGCAAACTCCACAAAGAAGGGTCACTGGGTCTGGCATCAATCCCGTGACCTTCTTGCTTTGCGGCCACTACGCCACCGTGCTGCCCTATTTGATCTATTTTTTTGCATTACAAGTTGTGCATGGAAATTAGAAATAAAAACCTCACACATATTTAATAAAGTTAACCATTTTTATATTCACTGTCCTTCAGAGCAAATTACAGGTGCATCTCAATAAATTAGAATGTCAAAAAGTTGCTTTATTTAGGTAATTCAATTAAAACTATTATATAGAGTCATTACACAGAATAATATTTCAAGTGTTTAATTTTGATGATAATGGCTTATAGCCCATGAAAACCCCAAATCCAGTTTCTCAAAAAATTTGATTACATAAAGTTAATTTTAAAAATAATTTAATAGAAATGGTGGCTGACTGAAAAGTATGTCCGTGTACACACAATACTTGGTCGGGGCTCCCATTTGATTACTGTATCAATGTGGCGTGGCATGGAGGTGATCAGCCTGTGGCACTGCTGAGGTGTTATGAAGGTCTAGGTTGCTTTGATAGTGACCTTCAGCTGGTCTGCATTATTGGGTCTGGTGTCTCATCTTCCTCTTGACAAGCCTCCATTGATTCTCTATGGCACAGGTGTCAAACTCATTCCATGAAGGGCCAAGACCCTGCAGGTTTTACCTCCACCCAGTGTGTTCAACAGGTGATTTCACTGAATTTCTTCCCACTGATTGCTGATCAGTGAAAACACCTGCTGAAGACACTGGGTAGAAGCAAAACATGCAGGGTCTTGGCCCTCCATGGAATGAGTTTGACGCCCCTGCTCTATGGGGTTTAGGTCAGGAGAGTTTGCTGGCCAATCAAACACAGTGATGCCATGGTCATTAAACTTGGTTTTGATACTTTTGGCAGTGTAGGGGGGTGCCAAGTCCTGCTGCTGGAAAATGAAATCAGCTTCTCCATAAAGTTTGTCAGCAGAGGGAAGCATAAAGGGCTCTAAAATTTTCTGGTAGGCGACTGCGCTGACTTTGGTCTTGATAAAACAGAGTGGACAAACAGCAGCAGATGACATGGTTCCTCAAATCATCACTGACTGTGGAAACTTCACTAAACTGTAGTGTTTGCCCCCTTCAGGGCATAAATGAGGCGCCAGATGCCAAGAGAGAGTTTGCTAGTTTATTAACAGACAGGACAAAATAAAGAGCCACATGGGGCAAAAAACACATACACCGAACTTAGTGATGGGTCCGGCAACACCGATGCGTCGGCGCATGCGTCGAGCTCATAGAGCGAAACCCAGTTTCGGTGCATGTCGGTGCAGCTCGCTTTAAGAAAGTCACGTGACCGATACAGGTACTGTATCGGTCACATGACGCTAGCGCGTCGAAACACTGACGGGCCAGCGTTTATAAGGAAGCGCATCTGTCAACGGGATGCATTTGCCCAAAGACTGTCGTATGTGTTGCGGACGGTCCTTGAGCAAATTTATCACAAATTATGGAGCACGAGCAGCCTCAAGGAAAAAGAAAGGTTTCCGCCGTGTGGGACCATTTTGATCTGATATCGGAAAATAAGGCATTTAAAATAGTATTTTTAAAATACTATTTTCTTTGTTTTAATTTCCTTGTTTCATCCTGTTCCTCTCAGAGTTTCCACTTGATTTATCTGAATTCAAATTCATTTGAAAGTGACTCTTAGTTTACTCTTATTTTCTGCAGGCTAAATGTTGCATTTGTTCGACAGAACTTTCATATTTAAACAAAAGCACCTCCTCAATGCTGAGACATAGGGCCAGGCATGAAAATGAAGTCCCGGATACACAGCCATTCTACAACTTGCTCACAGTTTCTTTATTGATAATCAATTCCTATTAATTTATTTTTTACTTCATTTTTAACCATCAAGCTTCCAGGAAGCAGATGCTGGATGAAGCTGTGCTCAATTTCATGGTGAAGGACTGCCAGCCCCTCAGCATTGTGGAGAGTGAAGGGTTCAGGGAACTGATTCAGGCCCTTCAGCCCTCATGTTTTGCCAACCAGAAAGGTTTGTGTGTAAATTATCTAAAGTAGTAGTTGATATATCCAATTTATTTAATCTTTAATTTAAATATATGGATTTGCTTTTGGTTTGACTTGGTATAATTTTCAGACCATCAAACAAATGGTGGCCAAAAAGTACGAGGAGGAACGGAACGAGTAAAAATGCAAGTACAGCAAGCTGTGGCAGTGAGTATAACAGCTGACATGTGGACATCTGTGAACATGGAGGCTTACTTGGCTCTTACCTGTCACTACATTAATGAGAATTTGCAGTTGTGTACGTCTGTGTTGGGAGTGCAATACTTTCCACAAAGTCACACTGCTGACAATTTGGCCCAAGTCAAAAGGGGCATGATGGAGGACTGGGCCATAACCAATAAAGTAAAGTGTTTTGTGACCGACGCAGCACCAAACATGATTGCATCCACTCGACAGCTCCAAATTCGGCACTCAGTTTGCATTGCACATAGTCTCAATTTAGATGGGACCGTCTTCACAACAGCTGTCTGCACCCACTTCAGGCATGTTATTCAGCATCATTTGTTTGTTGTTGTTTGGAAATCATGTACTAAAATGCCATGTTTTTTAGCTAACCTTTGGCAACATCTCAACATCAAAGTGGGCAGGCAGACCAAAAGTGCCACAGCTGATGCCATCCAGGAGGTGCAGAGATACCTGGCAGAGGGCAATATTGCCAGGTCCCAGGATCCTATGAGATACTGGGACAACCAAAAGACCATCTATCCAAACCTCTTTCAGCTTGCCTTACAATTTCTCTGCACTCCAGCCTCATCTGTGCCGTGTGAGCGGGTGTTTTCTACAGCTGGAGAAGTTGTATCAAAAAAGCATAACAGACTCAATTTCAAAACGTTGGAAAAGCTTTTTTGTTTTTAATAAAAATTTGTAAAAAAAAAAAAAAAAAAAAAAAAATCCCAGTCCACAAGCATCCTCATTCACAACATGTTCACTTAGATTTTCACGTTATGATACATGTTCACATTATTTATTGACTGCATCTAAAAATATCAACGATATTTGAAATTAAAATTAAGATATGAAATAATACAATATAAAATACAATGACTTAAATTATATACTGCTCATAAAGATAAAGGGAACACTAAACATCCTGGGTCTGCCCCGGGGTCAAGTTTTTCTCCCAGCTGGTCTGGGAACGCCTTGGTATCCCCTCTGAAGAGCTGGAGCAGGTGGCTGGGGAGAGGGAAGTCTGGGCTTCTCTGCTTGAACTGCTGCCTCCGCGACCCGGACCTCCGGAAAAGCGGCAGAAGATGGATGGACTAAACATCCTAGATTTGAATGAAATATTCTTATTAAATACTTTGTTCTTTACATAGTTGAATGTGCTGACAACAAAATCACACAACAGCAGGTGAAATTGATTGTGAGTGTTGCTTCCTAAGTGGACAGTTTGAGGGACAGTGTTCCCTTTATTTTTTTGGAGCAGTATATTATTGTATATACTAGGTCATCAAATCAGTGTCAGTTGAGTCTGTCAACTAGGTTGCCTGTAGGGATTTTTAAGGTCCAGCAGGTGTCAGTATTCAGTGACACAGTATCAACACAGTATCAATACAGTTTTGCAATGTGTCGAAACGCATCATGACGCCTCATGGACCCATCACTAAGAACACAAAATAAAGAGCACTAACATCAATACAGGAGTGTACCGAGGGCAGAACCTGACGCTATAAAATAAACACTCACAAGTGATGAAGCGAAGACGGCTCAAACACAGCAGGAAGACTGAAGCCGGGGATAGGGACTCCAGTCCAGGTAGACATAGGTCGCAGCGAGGAGCGAGCCTCAGCTGCTTCCTTAAATACTGATCACAAAAGCAAAGAACCAAACAGAAAAGGGGGAAATGTAATTACCAAAATCAAGATCAGCTGTGACAGTGCCGGCTCGCTTTGACAGCCGGAAGTTCGGCGGCAGCGCTGCCACAATAAAAGCCCTGGGAGAGCAACAATAACCAGCAGAAATAAATGAGAGAAAAAGAGGGAGAATACTGAGTGGCCTGGGCGCGGACAACCTCAGCGCTCGGATCACCACATAAACCTCAAGCAACTAGATTCTGTGCCTTTCCACTCTTTCTGCAGACTCTGGGACTTTGATTTCTAAATGAAATGCAAAATTTACTTTTATCTGAACAGAGGTCATCTGCTGGTGTAGGTCCACTGTGTTTTATCAAGACCAAAGTCAGCACAGTCATCTACAAGGAAATATTAGAGCACTTCATGCTTCCCTCTGCTGACAAGCTTTATGGAGAAGCTGATTTCATTTTCCAGTAGGACTTGCCCCCCCCCCCCCCCCCCCCCACACACACACTGCCAAAAGTATCAAAACCTGGTTTAATGACCATGGCATCACTGTGTTTGAGTGGCCAGCAAACTCTCCTGATCTAAACCCCATAGAGAATCTATGGAATTTTGTCAAGAGGAAGATGAGAGACACCAGAACCAACAATGCAGACAAGCTGAAGGTCACTATCAAAGCAACCTGGGCCTTCATAACACCTCAGCAGTGCCACAGGCTGATCACCTCCATGCCAAGTCACACTGACACAGTAATTAATCCAAAAGGAGCCCTGACCAAGTATTGAGTGTGTACATGGACATACTTTTCAGTCGGCCAGTATTTCTATTAAAAAACTATTTTTAAAAAAAATTAATTTTATGTAATATTCAAATTTTTTGAGAAACTGAATTTGGGGTTTTCATGGGCTATAAGCCACAATCATCAAAATTAAAATAAATAAGCACTTGAAATATATCACTCTTTGAGTAGTGACTCTATATAGCACAAAATTTTAATTGTTTTGAATTGAATTACCTAAATAAATCATCTTTTTTGCTGACATTCTAATTTATTGAGATGCACCTGTAATTGATTTTACAGTATAGTCTACACAAGATGGCAATGTTGGATCAATATAAGTATATTCAAGCCACGAAAAAGAAAAATAGATGGAGACTACGTGGATGTGAAGACAACACGCCTCCCCGAGCCTGCGTCCGTCAAATAGAGCAGCTTGTTCTCCTCCCCGAGGGTCGCGGCTGCTACCGACCCCCGGTCTTGGCGTTTCCCGAGCGCTTGAACTGGCACGGTGGTATACATTTGCGTGCCCTCTCTGCAAAGCGGCGATGGTAGAAGCAAAGCGTGTCACCTCCACGTTCCTTGGCCCCCGCTGCTGCTGCCGTCGGTGGTTCTGCTGCTGCCGTCGGCGGCTCCTCGCCTCCTCGTGTCGACGTGCCGGGCTCCGTCGCTGCCGCAATGGTCACGAAAGCCTTGGTGGCGACGATGATCCGGTCTGCCTCTTGGGCTAGTGCACAATAGTCCCGTTTGGCCAGCAACGACGAATTGGCCAGGGCCACTCTCGCCGCTGTCGGAAGGTTCCTGAGGAAAATGTGGGTGAAGATGAAGTGGTCGTCGTCCGTGCCCTTTAACCTCAGCATCTTCTCCATCATGTCCACGGCCGAACCGTCTCCCAACTCGGTCCGCGTCAGAAGCCTCTCTGCTCTCTCAGTATCCGAGAGCGTGTAGTGCTGGATGAGGGCAGCCTTCAGCGCGTCATATTTGCCGTCGGCTGGTGGCTGATCGAGCAGGCTCTCGATGTGCTGAGCCGTGCTGGCATCGAGCGCTGCGACCACATAGTAGAATTTCGTATCATCTGCCGATATCCCTCGGAGGGCGAACTGCGTCTCGATTAGGTGGAACCAGGAGCGCGGGTTGTGCTGCCAAAAATCAGGTAGTTTGATCACTACAGCGCACGCGAAGTTGGGGGTTCCAGTTGAGGTTGGCTCCGGGGATCTTCCGTCGTATTCCATGATTCATCTTGGGTCACCAGTGTGGAGCGTGTAAATAATGAGGCTGATTTGGTTCAAGCGGTTTATTACACGACTCACACAAGGAGCATAGACAGAATGGCATAGCAGTAGGAACTCTTCCCTTAAATAACATGACATCCTTCTAGACTCTTCTCACACACAAAAGATAATCCCCGTCTAGACTCTTTTCACACACAAAAGATAATCCCTCCATCCGACTGCAGTCAGTCCATTCATCCTTGACACCTCCCTGTTATCTTACTAGGGCATCTAGAAACTTCTCACACTCAAAAGGTTAACTTCGCGTCCTTTGTTCCTGTCTAAGGTGGTAAACCATTATGCACTCCCCAGGTTGCCACAATGGAATAATAAATGGTTGCCTGTTATGTTGGTGGCATTGTCCTCTCCATTGTCATGGTTGCAGCACATTCAGCAGTCAGTTTTGACATGGCCTCTTGTGCACGTGTTTCATTGCCAAACACTACACTTACACTCACTCACTCAAAAAATACACCCTACACTCTCCACAAAATGACACTCAACCACATAAACAACTCTCCTATCTATCTATCTATCTATCTATCTATCTATCTATCTATCTATCTATCTATCTATCTATCTGAATGAGTGTGTATGCATGTCTCTGTATAATATTTAGTAAATGTAATGTGTTTTTGTTGAATGTTACTGAACCTAAACCAAATTCTAACTCGTGTAATACTCTCCCTGACTTATATTCAAATGCCTAATTCTCTCAAACTTCCTGCGAGCTCTCAAGTCACGTGACGTGACTGTGAGCCTGCTGAAATAGCTCTCGATGCCCTGCTCATGATACTTCTGTTTTATATTGCTCGAATCAGTCGAGTGGGCGGTGTCTATGGAATAAGATATCCCATATGTGTCGAGCGTAACATTACTAGTTTTAACCAGGCTGAGGCTTGGGCACTGTAGGTTTAGAAGTGGGCTGGCTCCGATAGGAAAACACCCTGACGGTAAATGTGACTGTGGAAGCATGGAAACAGTGTTTCGTGTTATAATCCACTGCAAGAAGTATGCTAGACAACGGATGAAACTGTTGAGAGATCTGGCATTCGCTGCAGAAACTGTTTTTAACATGCACACTTTGATGAACCTGGAGAGCTGGAGTAAAGTTAAAAAAAAAACTCCCGGAGTTTCTGCACAGAACTGGGTTGAACGGGAGAATTTGAGACACAGCTGCCAACCTGATATATGAACGGTGGAGGGCAGCAATACGCCATTGATGCATCTAGTCTGCCTTACCCAAGAAGAAGCAGCAGAAGAAGACGAAATACCGCCCCCGTTTATGTTTTTGTCGGTCCCAAGTGCAATCTAATGTAATGTCAGGGCTTGTCCCGTTCTTCCGCTGTGTTTACAGCGTGTCCAGATGTCTTTTAAGGACAGTTTCTCCCTGTCCCTCCCTACTGCTGAGACCATCCCCGGCTGGGCTCACATGTGTTTGGGTGGTCGGTAAAAAGGACTTGGTGGACCTTCCGGTGCTGGTGGAGGATGAGCTAGAGGAACAGTTTGTACGAGGTTCTGGACCTGGAGGACAGGCGACCAACAAAACCAGCAACTGTGTGGTGCTCAAACACACCCCCACAGGAATAGTAGTCAAGGTGAAGTCCCAGTCTGTGGGTGTTCTAGTGTGTTATTGTGAATGTTGTGTTTGATCTGTGCCAGCGCCATCTACAGTGTGTGTGTTGAGTTGTATTCAGGGCTTGACATTAAATCAACAGCAGCAGATGACATGGTTCCTCAAATCATCACTGACTGTGGAAACTTCACACTAAACCTCAAGCAACTTAGATTCTGTGCCTCTTCACTCTTTCTTCAGATTCTGGGACTTTGATTTCCAAATCAAATGCAAAATTTACTTTTATCTGAACTAGGGATGGGCATTCGGTGAAATTTTCTTCGTCGATCATCGGGAGAATTAATGATTAATAATCGGTTAATCATTAACATTTTTATATTAAAAAACAATCACATTTAGGCCTATGATACCTATACATACTCTTATGTATTGAGAATAATAATAAAAAAATACAGAGTGTTTTTCTTCGAGGATGAATTTATTAACAAGACAAGTTTGCAGTAAAACGTGAACACATGCGCATAGCGCAAACGAGGGAGGCTTCAAGTTGCGAGCCAGACAATAATGGGAGACACATACAGGACACATAACGGAACATATATTTCTTTCTTTTACTTTTTTCTTTTCCTTTATTTAAAAACAAGGATATCAAAATAAGAAAGCTAGCTACACAACAATTTGCCTTTACGTAGGCTATCCCATTATATCACGGCGTCAGAATTATAGGCCTGCTTTTTGTTAAAAAAAAATGCGCTTGTTCAGTGTTTGGCAGTAAAACGTGAACTCATGTCAGTGACACTGACAACATAACGGAACAGCCGTTTTTTTTACCCTAAATAAAAATAATAATCTCGAAAAGCCTGTAACAAGGCAACAAGGCCTTTGTATATCCAATTATCAGGATAGCATCACGACGCCAGTATTATTACAGAGACGGCTACCCATTTTTGTTTAAAAAGATGAGCATATTCACATGCTCTGGCGTCAGACGTGACCGAATTCTGGTCACCGTCAGTCCTGCCGCTGAAAAAACCCGTTCGGATGGGACAGACGTGGCCGGGATGCACAAGTACCTATTAGCTTTGACTTCCGGAAGATGGCGATCCGGACCAGTTCGCTCTTCTAAACCCGCATTCTCCAGCCCCGAAACTTGGACAATAACTCATATTCAGACTGAAAACATTTTCAGAGCTGACAGCTTCAAAGCAAGTAAATTCAACTGGTGATTTTGAACGCAAGTTTCTGTCACAGGAAACTAATCAAATCCGACTAATATGTCCGGCGGGAAAACGAACGCTAAGCTAACAACAGCTACTACTGACCATGACTACACCCCGATGGAAACCTCTGTTAGTAGCGGTCCTGGTAAGAGAAAAAGTTCTCCCGTCACTCCAACTAAGTCCTCTGCTCCGCCACTTTCAAAGATGAAAACCGCCCAAGAGCAATCTTACGACAACTTGGTAGATGCTATCACAAAACTAACCACCAAAGTTGATGATTTTGGAGCGCAGTTAAGGGAGACCGCCACAATGGTAGCCAGCATCACCCGTCTTGTTGAAATTAATACTGCTGACATCAAAAATTGCCAGACCAAACTACAGAGCTTTGAGAGAGACATCCCCAAGCTTATACAAGAAAACGAAGAGCTAAAGGAAAGGATTACTGAGCTGGAGAGGTACAAGAGGCGCTGGAACCTTAAAATACACGGGATCAAAGAAAAGGATAACGAAATGATCCGTGAGGAGGTAATCCACATTCTGTCAGAAATTGCACCGCAGTGGGCAACGACCATGGGCACTATTGTTGATAATGTCCACCGCCTGGGAAAACGTGAAAATGGGAGAAACCGCCAGGTTATTCTTCAGTTTGTCATGAGATACCACTGTGAAGAAATTTGGAGGCTGACCAAAAACTCCAAATTCTGCAGAGTAGCCGGGATCCGATTCAAGCAAGATTTCTGTAAAGCCGACAGGGATGCCCGCGCAGCAGCATGGCCACAGATGGAGCAAGCCCGTGCAGCTGGGAAAAACGTCTGGTACAAAGGCCATGTGGGATACATCGATGGTAGAAGAGTCAGCATCTAAGGGTCTGGTTCACAACTATGGCTGAACAAGCATTTTGACTCTTTAATGTTCTGTACATGTTGCTAAGCTACTTCAATGTTTACTTTATAGGGAGTCATTTCATAGTCCCCTTTTGAAGTACACTGTGTTCCTGGCAGCTGTCATTTGGATATGTTTACATGCTACTTTTACTCAGGTTCCTGAATCCTTTTTTTTTGAAGGGTAGATTTATAAGGCAGCTCCTTTTCAATGCCATTTTGATAATTTGCATTACATATTTTTGATAATTTTATAGATTTGGTTTTTGGATTCTGTCATAACAAGCGTGCAGCTTGGGGGAAAAGGAGGAAGGGAAAGGGGAAAGAAAAGGGAAAAAAGGAAAAGAAGGAGAAGGAAAAAAGAGGAAGAAAAAGGAAAAAAGGGAAGGAAAAAAAAAGGGGAAAAAAGTTATGAGTTAAAACATATATTTAGCAATTTAATCAGGGGCTTTCTTCAAGTGTACTTGGTCCAAAGTAACAACCTAAACCGTTTATCTACTTGTTATTTTTATTTTATTATTATTTTAATTTTTTCCTTATTCTTTTTTATCCTTTATGTCTTTTATTACAACCTTTTCTTTTGCATCACTTAATGCTAGGGGTTTACGAGACTCTATAAAAAGAAAGGCTACATTTCTATTCCTTAAAAATGAAAAAGCACATTGTTATCTTATTCAGGAGACTCACAGCAACAATACAGATGAAAAAATGTGGACAAATCAATGGGGAGAAAAAATATACTATAGTCATGGCACAAATAGATCAGCAGGGGTCGCCATACTCCTAAATAACTTTCCTGGGAAAGTAGTTGCAACCAAAAGAGATGTCACAGGACACTGGATTATTTGCGTTTTTGAAATACACAAACAATTCTTGATTCTTGTTAACATTTATGGATTTATTAACCGCAGTCAGAACAAACAATTAATTACAGACGTGACTAACATATTGAAGGAATTATCCCAAATATATATCAATCCTGTTTTTGTGTTGGGTGGCGACTACAATATGGTTATGGATGAATGGCTTGATAGGCAACCTTCAAGATTTCCTAATCATCAGTATAATACCACTTTACTAGACTTCTGTAACACATTTCAGCTTAGTGACATATGGCGTGCGTTAAATCCAGATACTCAAACCTTTACTTGGTTTAAACCTGATGGCACCATTAAATCGCGATTAGACTACTGGCTTATTTCTGAATTCCAACCTAATATAGACATAAATACCTCAATTTCTGCAGCTCCGCTTACAGATCATTGTATGATCAAGTTAACCATAACTCCCACTAGTGCAGTCAGAAGAAATAAAGGCTACTGGAAATTTAATTCAAATCTTCTAAAACATGACCCTTTCTGTCAGGATGTTAAAAGGACAATCGACAGTATAACTAAAGATACATTATTGTCAACTTACAGGGAGAAATGGGAATTTCTTAAATTTAAAATCCGTCAGATCTCCATTTCATACAGCAAAGTCATAAGCCGAGCCAATAAACAAAAAGAAATGGATATTGTAAAAGAGATCCATTTAATATGCAACAAACATTCCTTATGTGAAGAGGACAAACAAAAACTGATTTTATTGCACTCTTCCCTAGATAACATCTATATTAATAAAGCCAAAGGAGCATATATTAGGTCAAGAGCGAAATGGATAGAGGAGGGAGAGAGAAGCTCAGCATACTTCTGTAGGCTTGAGAAAAGAAGACAAGAACGAAATGCCATTAAGTCTCTTATAATTGATGGTAAAGAATGTACTGATTCTGTGAGGATCTCTAAAGAAATATTTAAATTTTACAGTGAATTATACTCCTCCTCTTACTCACATACTAATGCAGAGGGTTTCTTTGAATCCATTTCAGGACGGATACCGAAAATTGATGAATATTTTAGAAAATCATGTGACGCAGAGATCCAAATGGAGGAAGTTGAGAAAGCTTTAAAATCCTTAGCTCTAGACAAATCACCTGGCTCAGACGGCTTGACAGCCAATTTTTACAGGCACTTCTGGATTAACCTAAAAGACTTATTTTTTAATATGTTAAAGGAAATCCGTGCTACATCAGTTTTACCAAATACTATGAAACAAGGAGTCATCACATTAATTCCCAAACCTGGCAAGGACCCAAAATTGATTGATAATCTCAGACCAATTACTTTACTTAATAATGATTACAAAATTTTAACACATATTTATGCCAACAGACTCAAAACTGGCATCACTGATCTTATCTCAGAGACACAATCAGGTTTTATTAAAGGGCGCTCAATACACAACAATATACGCCTGGTATTGGACTTACTTGACTATAGGGACCTAATTGACGAGGGGTTTATTTTATTTTTGGATTTTTTTAAAGCTTTTGATATGATTGAACACAAATTTATGTTTAGGACCTTAGAGCTTTTTGGTTTTGGGGAGCACTTTTTAGACTTTATAAAACTAATTTACACGGATACCAACAGCTCAGTTCTATCACCACATGGTACCTCCCCTAGATTTTCAATAGGCAAAGGAATAAAACAAGGCTGCCCGATTTCGCCTCTGTTGTTCATTGCAGCAGCTGAAATGCTCTCAATTTTTATAAAAAACTCTGACTTTGATAAATTAACAGTATTTGGAAGACAACTAACAATCAGCCAACTGGCTGACGACACAGCCATATTCATGCACAACTCTGATCAAGTCCCTAAAATTCTTAATTATATAGATGTTTTCTCTAAAGCCTCTGGGCTTAAACTGAATCTAGGTAAATGTGAATTATTACCTATTCATGATTGCAGTCTATCAGCCATTCATACCATTCCCGTCAAACAAACAGTGAAATATTTGGGCATGCATATCACTAAAGATGCTGATCAATTAGTCAAGCTCAATATATGGAATTGCTTGGAGAAATCAAAAACTTATCTCAACTCCTGGTCTCAAAGAGATATTTCCATCATAGGAAGAACATTTCTGACAAAAATGGAATGCATCTCCCGATTTATTTATCCAGCCCATTCATTACCAATGCCCAAAGATGCCGTTAAAGCCATCAACCAAACCATTTTCAATTATATCTGGAAAGGGAAAACACATTATATTAAAAAAGGTACCATGATTCAAGAATATGAGGAAGGTGGTGTTAAAGCAATAGACTTTGAATGCATTAATGGCACCATCAAAATTAACTGGCTGAGACAATTTATTAAACAACCCAAACATTTCTGGTTTCATATTCCCAATGAAATTTTTGCTAAATTTGGGGGCATTGAATTCCTGCTCAGATGTGACTATGACCTAAAAAAGCTCCCCTATAAACTCTCCTCATTTCATCAACAGGTCTTACTATATTGGAGATTGATTTATAAACATAATTTTAGCCCTCATATGACCCCTCTGTGGAATTGTAGATATGTACTATATAAACACAAATCAATATTCCTACAAAACTGGCAAAATAAGGGCATTTGGTCTGTACTACACTTATTAGACGGCACAGGGAATGTTTTAACTTTTGAGAACTTCTGTGCTAAATATAACATAAATGATAAACGAGAATATAACCAAGTAATGGAGGCAATACCTCAGACAGTTATACTAATGGCCTCAACTTTAAATAGATTTGGCTCTTGCCCAAACCTCCCTTTGCTTTTGGTGAATGGTTTCCGCCTAGATGACTCAAAATTAAACAATTTAACGATTAGGAAAATATTTAATAAAGAAATCTTCCCAGCAACAGTTTCTAGAGCTGCTATTCTTAATTTTTTCTCCAAAAAAGAAGCTCAAATTCTAAGATCTAAATTCTTTAAATTTCCTATTTCACCGAAAGCAAAAGAGATCCACTATAAAGTTTTAAATGGAATTTATCCTTCTGCTGAGTTTCTAAGTAAACGCTTTGGCTTTGAGAACAATAACTGTTCCTTTTGTAATGAACATATAGAAAGTACAGATCACATTTTCTTTTACTGTATGTACACCATTGCGTTTTGGGATGATTTTCATCACTGGTTATCTAAACATGTACCAACCCCTGTTTTTAACTGTCAGAATATTTTGTATGGCTTTATTATTAAGAACTCATTGCATGATATGTCTATTAACACCCTCGTAATCTTGGGAAAATTTTATGTACACAAAAATAGATTTTTAAAATGCAAGCCAAATTTTAATGTATTTCATAAAGAACTCTGCCTTTTTTTCTCATCACTGAAACACATGAAGAAGCGGAATGCTGTGAAACTCCACTGTTTGGTCGATGATCGGAAACTCATGGAAAACCCCTAGAACTCTGGACTGAAAAGAACCCCCCGTTTCTCTTTTTGTCTACTTTTATTATGCTTTTAGTTACTTTATCTTATTATTATTTACTATTCTTATTACTTTATCTTATCCTTCTTACCTCTTGTAAGACTGTTAAAAAAAGTTAAAATAAAAAAAAATAAAATAAAATAAAAAAAAAAAACCATCGCAACTGAAAAAAAAAAAAAAAAAAAAAAAGTACCTATTAGCTAATTTGGTGATTGACCTACGGAAGCTCGCATGTATCAACTGAGGCACGCCAGGGTACGGCGATGGTGTAATGTTGCCCCCTGGTGCCCAAATTTTGCCAGTGGCACAGTTAAATGCATTGCATTGTTTGAGGACGGCCGTGCACTAGGCCTAATAACCTACATTCGGATTGTTTAAAAAAAAAATTGGTTTGTCGACGAAAATGAACTTCCTCGGTGAAATTCTTAATGATCAATTATCGGTTAATCGGTTAATTATGCCCATCCCTAATCTGAACAGAGGTCATCTGCTGGTGTTGCTCCACTGTGTTTTATCAAGACCAAAGTCACCGCAGTCGTCTACCAGGAAATTTTAGAGCATTTCATGCTTCCCTCTGCTGACAAACTTTATGGAGAAGCTGATTTCATTTTCCAACAGGACTTGACACCCCACCCCCCACACTGCCAAAAGTATCAAAACCTGGTTTAATGACCATGGCATCGCTGTGTTTGATTGACCAGCAAACTCTCCTGAACTAAACCCCATAGAGAATCTATGGAGGATTGTCAAGAGGAAGATGAGAGACACCAGACCCAACAATGCAGATGAGCTGAAGGTCACTATCAAAGCAACCTGGACCTTCATAACACTTCAGCAGTGCCACAGGCTGATCACCTCCATGCCACATCACACTGATACAGTAATTAATCCAAAAGGAGCCCCGACCAAGTATTGAGTGTGTACATGGACATACTTTTCAGTCAGCCAACATTTCCATTAAAAAACTATTTTTTAAAATTAATTTTATGTAATATTCAAATTTTTTGAGAAACTGAATTTGGGGTTTTCATGGGCTGTAAGCCATAACCATCAAAATTAAAATAAACACTTGAAATATATCACTCTCTGTGTAATGAATCCATATACTATATGGGTTTCACTTTGTAAAATGAGTGACAAAAAATATTGAACTTTTTCATGATATTCTAATTTTTTGAGATGTACCTGTAGTTCACAAATGTGTGCATAAAAAGCTAGAATGAAAAGAAACTTTCAAATTTTGTATAAAAATACATAAATCTGTAAGAAAAAAGTAATGATTTTTTAAAAACTAAAAAACAGCCACATTTCAATTTGAAAATAGTCTCAAATGTACAATAAAAATCAGGTTATGAGACAGAAATACAATATTATGAGGGAAAAGTAGCAAATTTATGTGAAAAAGTACAATTTAGAATAAAGAAGGTAGTACATTTAAAAGGAAAAAAATGCACAATTCTGTCAGAAAAATGTTGATGTTGCTTGTTTGTATTATAATACAGTTAAATCTGTTCATTTTAAGTTTAACAATATACCTACCGATAGGTATTTTGAATATTTAACTAATATGGCGAAAAAATGTTTTTTATGCCACAGATTGTCACAGCTGCCATTCACGTGCCATTATAGAAAGGCCGATGTTTGTAACTATTTGGAGCTCCATGAACCACGTGACTGGGCAGTGGCGAGTTTAAAGCGCAACTATCACACTACATGGCTATGATGCAGCCTAAGTGTAGGGTCTACACACCAAATGCATTTTTTGTCACCTGACCACCCTGAGCGTCTTTTTTTCAGCGCTTGTGTGCTGCGCTCTGGGGAAAAAAAAAGTCTGTGCCCTGTATCCCAGCAACAGCTTGTCGGTCACAGCTCAGCACTTCCGCTTTTCCTATGGTCAGACTTTCTACTTATTTTTAATAGCAGTCTCTAAATAACAATGGACAGGAAACACATTCTAGCATTGGTAGCAGCTCTGTATGCAAAATATGATGACACAGAAAGCAGGAGTCTGAGTACAGACTGGACTGGCATCCTATGTCCCACCCTTCCCTTAATTCTGATTAGAAAGGTCTGACATTTGCCACATTTCCACTATATAGTTCTGCGCTACTCTTTTCTTTTCTTTACTACTTGTTTCTCCCGCGGCTGCGCCTCCATCACAACCGCGGAAAGCCGAGAATTGCTGGGGTGGGCGGGATCGAGGTGGCGCTACACTGCTGACGTATAAAGGACGAGACTGACTCCTCAACAACACAGAAAAAAATAGCGGATTACGAGCGGAGGATTTCCACGGTTTTTAACACAATGAATGTCTTTAACGAGACAAGAGAATTTTACAGGAGAAGACGACGTGGATTGAGACAACACACGTTGGAGCAGGAGAGGAGAATAGCGGTTGCCCAGGAGGAATCTGAAGCAGCTGCATATGAAGCAGAGATCATTCAGAGATCATTTCATTTGTTCAGTGTTCATGTGCATACATATGTCAAACGTGTTTTTTAAATAAAATGTTGTGCACTTTTAAACTACGTCGCCTCTGTTGTTCAAAACGGTTAAATGTTAACAGACGGTTAATTAAATGCTGAAACACCGGGGTAATTTAAAATTATGCAGAAGCTTAATCCTAAACCCCTTTAACTTACCAAATAATTTATAATATTATAAAAAAAGCCAATCCAAATCTAGACCCATTTTGTGTATTGTGTAATAATGATACACTGATGATAAACTGACTTCCCAAAAAAAGCAGCAGCTAGACAACGCACTTTTGGTTTGATGGAATTGCCAATTGACCTTGGAATTATATGTGGAAACTTGTTATACTTCCAGTTAACTTTAACTTACAAAATAATTAAAAATATTATAAAAAAGCCAATCCAAATCTAGGCCCATTTTTTGTATTGTGTATCATTTGAGTATCATTGTACAATCTATTGTTATTTATAAGGGTTATCTGTTCAGTGGTGGCTAATTACACACTAAAACAACGTAGAAAATGACTGCAAAGAAAATGCTGCAGCTAGACAACTCACTTTTGATTTGATGGAATTGCCAATTGACCTTGGAATTATATGTGGAAACTTGTTATACTTCCAGTTAACTTTAACTTACCAAATAACTGATATTATAAAAAAGCCAATCCAAATCTAGGCCCATTGTGTATCATTTTTCCAATCTATTGTTATTTATAAGGGTTATCTGTTCATTGGTGGCTAATTACACACTAAAACAACGTAGAAATGACTCAAAAAAAAATATGCTGCAGCTAGACAACTCACTTTTGGTTTGATGGAATTGCCAATGAACCTAGAAATTTTATGATGAAACTTTTTTTAATCCTACTAAATACACTGACATTGTCACACTGCCCAACACCAAATTATAATTTTCTTTTTCAAACCAAAGATCACTATGGATCTATTGAATCACAATAGCATAGGTTTATCATATACATGTCAACGTTTACAACATCGAAAATGTTATATTTGGGTTTACATGTATGGGTATTTTCGCTTTATATTATACTAGACTGCTTATAATTTATTGGAATTCTCAGAATTTGGAATGCCGATATAACATTCAATTCACACGTACTCACCTTTTACCCAATTCGACTTTCACCTTTATCAGTGTCTACTGCTGAATGTAAATTACACCTGTGCAACTGCTTACAATTTTACTTAAAAACTGTTCCCAATGTAGAGCAATGGATACAGCAGTGGTAATATTTATTAAATTTAACAATAACAATTACATTACCATTAAAAATCTTGACACCTTTATGGCTGAACAGCAGGATTAGGGTCATATGAGGCAATGGAATGTGTATGTAATTATTCGCCTTTATCATCCAGTGTTATAATATACAAACCACACTTTTATCCAAAAGACTAACATTTTATTACATTACAAATATTCCCAAAACATGTTAACAAATGGGGAGCTTTCAGTACTTCGACCAGACTGCCAAAATGGTTTCGGAAGGCTCCGTGGAAAGAAGCCGTCTCTGTCAGCTCATCCCTTCTTAATGCGGCTTCCTGCTGCTGGGCTAACTGCAGGTGTCTTTCGTGCTGTTCGAGCATCCTTTCATGGATCCGCATCTCCTCAGCATGATTCTGGGCCATCAGTGATGCAAGGTCTGCAATGTTGCTGGACCTCTTCAGCTTGCCTATATGAAAGACAGAAGTCATTGTATTTAGATAACACCAGATCAAAACATGTCAGAAAAAATATTATGGAATTAAACTGTTGAAAGCCTGTGGTGGGATGCTTCGTTGCTGTATTTAAGCTCAACTGTCATGTTGTTGCCCCTCAGTAGAGTGGACTATAAGAAACTTCTGTGGTGATGTGGTTAGGCCCCCCTTCATTTCAAAAAGGATTAATTGTAAAAAGTATTTTGATTTAATGGGTTATTTTTAAAAGAATTTCTTTGTACTGTGGCCTCATAAATCAGAATGGGTTAATAGTGTTAGCTGACTTGAAGAATTTCAATCAAGCATTTTGATTTGAAGTCTGTACATGTGCTCCTTTTTTGTGAAAATACAACAGTATTTCACCACCAACACACCTATAACACTGGGCCACTGTGGCTATGAACACCCCTGAATCTAGTATTTTTATAAACGTAGAAAGACATTTTAAATTCCTTGTTATGCGTCTATAGAAAACAATCACATATAAAAACAACCGGGTGGTAATTTTCAGTTTGTTGTGCCTTACCAGCACTTGGCCGGGAGATGCCGGGGCAGTCCAGTGAGGCGGACCCCAAGGGATTTGAAAACTGTGTATAGAAGGAAAAAACACACAATAACGCTCACAAACAAAGTGCAACATGTACCGCAAACACAAAACTTTTTAACCAGAATACAATAAGCTTACGTCAGCGTTTTGTTCACGTGAATACTGAAATAAAAGCGCGATTCAGCAGCTTGATGCCAGGTAGCAGCAAGGTACAGAGGTAGCTAGCTATTAGCGGGCTAGCCATCACCACAATTGCCCACAATCAAACAACTTTCTTTATTGCTAAAATAAAGTGCGCTTTTGACCGAAAGGCAAGAAGACGGACAATAACAAAACAACACTCACCGTCACCGTTTTCCAATTCCGTGGCCGTGTCGAGTCCAAATTCTCTGCCAATAATAGCAGGCCGGACACTTCCTGGTATATTTTTTCATTGCAAGTTGCCCCACCAACTCGCTCTGGATGTAGTCATCGGCTACGAGGGACAGAAAAGTCCGCACCTCATCGTTTGTTCATGGAATAAACTTGCGCGTGGACATCGTTATATGAGAACACAATTGTGAATCCAGTCACCGCGGTTACTCGCTGAAATTACAAATGGCGGACGTGTAACTTCAACAGAAAACAAAACGGACGCGTTTGGTGACGTTACGCCCTGACCAATCAGCGTTTAGCAGTCGATTGACGTCAATTCACACCTCGCTTTTCGCTCGCTTGTACCCTGCCTCTGAACAGGCACGAAAATCGTAACGGTTAAACCGTGAGGACTTGGGTGGAAATGGCGAAAAACCGAAACAAGTAAAAAAAAGTAAAGCCCAGGTGATACTGGTGGAAATGGGGCTATTGACAGCTCAGCTGCAGTCTGAAAAGTTGAACTTTTTTCAAGTGCCCTGAGTGCCACGACACAAAGTGCCCACCGCCGAGTGCGTGCAAAAAAATCCCACAAAAAAATTTCAACAATTCAACACTAATAAAATGTCGGTTTTTTATATATACAGTATATATTAGTGGTGTTGGCGTTATCACGTTAATCACCCATTAATGCTTCGCCCCCATTAATGGCGACAAATTTTGTGATCGCAGTCAACCCCAGTTAACGGCAGAAAGCATGAACAGTACTTTTTTGGTCTGAACTACACTCTGTACGGAGCTACAGAAGCTGCTCTGGGTAGTGTCAGACACTGCGTGCCATGCAGACATTGTGAAGTCAAACAAGCTGGATCACTACGATGGAAATTCCCAAAATGCTGTCATGTTTAAGTTTACAACGTCTGTCGGAGCTCTCACCTGGATAATTGTCACAGCCTCCTCCAAAACTTTGCCTGGATGTTGGTTGTTGTTCTTTGGAAGCTGGCTAGCAGTAAACGGCTTGGTGCTACGGGTGTAGCGGCTGCCAGCAGCTGAGGACCAGTAGGTGGGTAGCAGTCTAGTTCTAAAATTCTCAAGCTGTGTTCATAATGTCCACTCACTCCCACACCCTGTTTTTGCTGCATGGTTGGTTACGTCATGTGCAAGATAGTTGTTTGTTTATGTTTACAATTTTTCTATTAAAAGGGAAATTGTGTTTGTTGTGACACACGAGGTCCATTGATTTGTGTTCGGCTGGTGGATGTTTGCTATGCCAGTGTAGCTGTGTTGCAGTGACGTTACTGAGCCCTGGCATTCTGTTGTTTTTTGCGCATGTGGTAGTACTTTTGAGGATTTTCTGGAGAATATTCTGGATAGTTTTGTCATTTTGGGTATGTTGAGAGCTTTAATAAACCTGCAGGTGAAAAAAGCAAGTATATTTGTCCATTCCCACGTTTTTAAAACTGTATGAGAAACTTGAAAAATTACCAACTTAAGGTACACTGTATCTGAATGGAAAAATATGCGATTAACACGTTATTAATTGCGATTAACGCAACATTCCAAAAGATTAATTGTGATTAGAAATTTTAATCGTCCAACACCACTAATATATATATATATATATATATATATACTCACCGGCCACTTTATTAGGTACACCATGCTAGTAACGGGTTGGACCCCCTTTTGCCTTCAGAACTGCCTCAATTCTTCGTGGCATAGATTCAACAAGGTGCTGGAAGCATTCCTCAGAGAGTTTGGTCCATATTGACATGATGGCATCACACAGTTGGCGCACATTTGTTGGCTGCACATCCATGATGCGAATCTCCCGTTCCACCACATCCCAAAGATGCTCTATTGGATTGAGATCTGGTGACTGTGGAGGCCATTTGAGTACAGTGAACTCATTGTCATGTTCAAGAAACCAGTCTGAGATGATTCCAGCTTTATGACATGGCGCATTATCCTGCTGAAAGTAGCCATCAGAAGTTGGGTACATTGTGGTCATAAAGGGATGGACATGGTCAGCAACAATACTCAGGTAGGCTGTAGCGTTGCAACGATGCTCAATTGGTACCAAGGGGCCCAAAGAGTGCCAAGAAAATATTCCCCACACCATTACACCACCACCACCAGCCTGAACCATTGATACAAGGCAGGATGGATCCATGCTTTCATGTTGTTGACGCCAAATTCTGACCCTACCATCCGAATGTCGCAGCAGAAATCGAGACTCATCAGACCAGGCAACGTTTTTCCAATCTTCTATTGTCCAATTTCGATGAGCTTGTGCAAATTGTAGCCTCAGTTTCCTGTTCTTAGCTGAAAGGAGTGGCACCCGGCGTGGTCTTCTGCTGCTGTAGCCCATCTGCCTCAAAGTTCGACGTACTGTGCGTTCAGAGATGCTCTTCTGCCTACCTTGGTTGTAACGGGTGGTTATTTGAGTCACTGTTGCCTTTCTATCAGCTTGAACCAGTCTGGCCATTCTCCTCTGACCTCTGGCATCAACAAGGCATTTCCGCCCACAGAACTGCCGCTCACTGGATATTTTTTCTTTTTCGGACCATTCTTTGTAAACCCTAGAGATGGTTGTGCGTGAAAATCCCAGTAGATCAGCAGTTTCTGAAATACTCAGACCAGCCCTTCTGGCACCAACAACCATGCCACGTTCAAAGTCACTCAAATCACCTTTCTTCCCCATACTGATGCTCGGTTTGAACTGCAGGAGATTGTCTTGACCATGTCTACATGCCTAAATGCACTGAGTTGCCGCCATGTGATTGGCTGATTAGAAATTAAGTGTTAACGAGCAGTTGGACAGGTGTACCTAATAAAGTGGCCGGTGAGTGTATATATATACAGTGTGTATATATATATATATATACACTCACCGGCCACTTTATTAGGTACACCTGTCCAACTGCTCGTTAACACTTAATTTCTAATCAGCCAATCACATGGCGGCAACTCAGTGCATTTAGGCATGTAGACATGGTCAAGACAATCTCCTGCAGTTCAAACCAAGCATCAGTATGGGGAAGAAAGGTGATTTGAGTGACTTTGAACGTGGCATGGTTGTTGGTGCCAGAAGGGCTGGTCTGAGTATTTCAGAAACTGCTGATCTACTGGGATTTTCACGCACAACCATCTCTAGGGTTTACAGAGAATGGTCCGAAAAAGAAAAAATATCCAGTGAGCGGCAGTTCTGTGGGCGGAAATGCCTTGTTGATGCCAGAGGTCAGAGGAGAATGGCCAGACTGGTTCGAGCTGATAGAAAGGCAACAGTGATTCAAATAACCACCCATTACAACCAAGGTAGGCAGAAGAGCATCTCTGAACGCACAGTACGTCGAACTTTGAGGCAGATGGGCTACAGCAGCAGAAGACCACGCCGGGTGCCACTCCTTTCAGCTAAGAACAGGAAACTGAGGCTACAATTTGCACAAGCTCATCGAAATTGGACAATAGAAGATTGGAAAAACGTTGCCTGGTCTGATGAGTCTCGATTTCTGCTGCGACATTCGGATGGTAGGGTCAGAATTTGGCGTCAACAACATGAAAGCATGGATCCATCCTGCCTTGTATCAATGGTTCAGGCTGGTGGTGGTGGTGTAATGGTGTGGGGAATATTTTCTTGGCACTCTTTGGGCCCCTTGGTACCAATTGAGCATCGTTGCAACGCTACAGCCTACCTGAGTATTGTTGCTGACCATGTCCATCCCTTTATGACCACAATGTACCCAACTTCTGATGGCTACTTTCAGCAGGATAATGCGCCATGTCATAAAGCTGGAATCATCTCAGACTGGTTTCTTGAACATGACAATGAGTTCACTGTACTCAAATGGCTTCCACAGTCACCAGATCTCAATCCAATAGAGCATCTTTGGGATGTGGTGGAACGGGAGATTCGCATCATGGATGTGCAGCCGACAAATCTGCGCCAACTGTGTGATGGCATCATGTCAATATGGACCAAACTCTCTGAGGAATGCTTCCAGCACCTTGTTGAATCTATGCCACGAAGAATTGAGGCAGTTCTGAAGGCAAAAGGGGGTCCAACCCGTTACTAGCATGGTGTACCTAATAAAGTGGCCGGTGAGTGTATATATATATATATATATATATATATATATATCCCATAGATTAAAACAATTTAAAAAAGTCATACACACCATGTTATCGCCAAACAAATACTGTACATTGTCCTCTTACATACACTATCGTTCAAAAGTTTGGGGTCACCCAGACAATTATTTTGTGTTTTCCATGAAAAGTCACACTTATTTACCACCATGAGTTGTAAAATGAATAGAAAATATTGTCAAGACATTGACAAGGTTAGAAATAATGATTTGTATTTGAAATAATATATTTTTCCTTCAAACTTTGCTTTCGTCAAAGAATCCTCCATTTGCAGCAATTACAGCATTGCAGACCTAACATGATTGCACAAGGGTTTTCTAATCATCCATCAGCCTTCTGACGCAATGAGCAAACACATTGTACCATTAGAACACTGGAGTGATAGTTGCTGGAAATGGGCCTCTATACACCTATGTAGATATTGCACCAAAAACCAGACATTTGCAGCTAGAATAGTCATTTACCACATTAGCAATGTATAGAGTGTATTTCTGATTAGTTTAAAGTTATCTTCATTGAAAAAAAAAGTGCTTTTCTTTCAAAAATAAGGAAATTTCTAAGTGACCCCAAACTTTTGAACGGTAGTATATATATTTTTCTTTTTTTTAGCTCCCCCTTCTCTCTATTTCTCTTTCGTTCCTGCATGTCTGAACTGAGTTTTGATCTAAAAACATCTGTTTTCACCAGCATTTCAGTCAATGTTTGCCAAAGGAGCTTAACTTAAGCTGACAGGCAAAATCTCCATAACTTAGAGGAACTTTTACAAATTGAGCACAACTTTCACCAACGATTATTTCCAAATGTCAGCAAATTTTCAGCATGCTGAAAATTCTCAACGAATACAACTTTCGCCAACAAACACCATCATTAACTTTTATCAGCTTTTGCCAGCAGAGCCAGACGTTTGCCAAAATGTCAGTAAAAGTTGGTCCAAATGTTGTAGTGTGAATCCACCCAAAAAAGCAGGTCCAGGATGGCAGGAAGCCTCCACAAACGCTGATCTTTATATCGGCTTCGCCTGACACTGATGTCAGCTGAGCTGCGCTGAGTATTCGTTTGCTTAAGTTAACCTAAGTTGGCAACTGCTACACATGCGCTAGCCTAAATTGGCAAAAGTTTGACAACGCTGAATGCAATGCTGGGAAATGCTAGCAAACATTCATAAAAGTCTGTAAAAGTTCGTAAGAGTTGGTGTATGCTCACATATGTAATTTGACCGTTTGGACTGATTTCTCAGATTTTTCAAAACGTCAGTAAAAGTTGGTCCTAACATCATAGTGTGAACCCAGCTTAATTTACATTGAAAAAGGTTGTAAATTCAGTACAAGTAAATTTTAGCATGCCATAGTCCAGTTTGTTCATATCAAACACAATTTTCCAACCAAAATATTGTGGCTAGTGAAAAGGCTGAGTGGATAGTAACTTTGGAAAATCACTAGCCACAGTGGCCGGTGAGCAAAAAAGTTAATGTCAAGCTCTGGCTGCGTAAGCATTAAGTGAGTGAATGTGTGTTATTATGAATGTCTGGGGTAGATCAGTATGTATTATTTTACTGTATATTATTCCTTGCAAGCAAAGGGAAACATGGCAAACCTTTTTTGCTTTAATTTTGACTATTATGATTTTAACATGTAAATATCAGAAATCTAGTATTTTAAATTATTACAGTATTTCATTTCGAGTTTGAGTAAATTACTATTTAAACAGCAAATACTGCATAGCTCCCTGAAGAGTTCAGTACACGCAACCACAATCATGAGAGAGACTTCTGACTTGACAGTTGTTCAGAAGACAATCATTGATGTATTTCAGAGGATAAGCCAGAGAAGGTTATTACTGAAAGGTCTGGCTGTTCACAGCCATTAATATGTGTCAAAGCATATTAATGGTAAGACTGCAACTAATGATTGTTTTGGTAGTCGACTAATCTAATGACTATTTTTTCGATTAGTTGACTAATCGTGATTATTTCTCTCATGTCTGCCATCTCAGCTTCCTGTTGTCGTGACTCCTGTTCGGGACTCCAGGTCATGTTTTACCGCACGTATTTAAGCCTGCAGACCTGTGAAAATCACTTTGTTGTCAGTCTCTAATTTAATATATATGTAGCCTATTATAAAAGGATCATCAAGCCACGCTGCACTGATGCTGTAATTTCTGGTAAAGAAGCCCCAACCAAGTATTGATTGCATAAGGCTGCGTGTCCACCAAATGCGTTTTTTGTCGCCTGACCACCCTGTATGTCTTTTTTTCAGCACTTGTGTGCTGTGCTCTGGAAAAGAAAAGACTGTGCCCTGTATCCCAGCAACAGCTTGTCACTCACAGCTCAGCACTTCCGCTTTTCCTATGGTCAGACTTTCTACTTATTTTTTAATAGCAGTCTCTAAATAACAGTGGACAGGAAATGTATTCTAGCATTGGTAGCAGCTCTGGATGCAAAATATGATGACACAGAAAACAGGAGTCTGATTACAGACTGTACCGGCGTCCTATGTCCCGCCCTTGCTTAGAAAGGTCTGACATTGACGAACTCAGCTGTAACCTGAAAAGTTGAAATTTTTTCAGCTCTGAGTGCCGGGACAAAGAGTGGCCACCGCCGAGGGCGCTTCAGCGCCGAGGGTGCTCAGAGCTGAAAAAATGCATTTGATGGACATGCAGCCTAAAGGAACACACTTTTCAGAACTTGGACATTTTGTGGACTGCCGCAGGCATGGGCAGCCCCTCACAGTACCAGTAAATATACAGGGAACAGACATCGAGATGGTGACATCCTATAAGTACCTGGGTGTTCATCTGAACAATAAACTAGACTGGTCACACAATACTGATGCACTCTACAAGAAGGGACAGCGCAGGCTGTTCCTGCTGAGGAGACTCAGGTCTTTTGGTGTACAAGGGGCGCTGCTGAAGTCATTCTATGACACGGTGGTGGCATCAGCCATCACTTTTGGAGTGGTCTGCTGGGGCAGTGGCATTACTGCAGCAGATAGGAAGAGACTGAACAAACTGATTAAGAAAGCTAGCTCTGTCCTGGGGCAGCGCCTTGATCCGATGGAGGAGATAGGAGAGAGAAGGACGGTGGCTAAACTGTCATCTCTGCTGGAGTCCGAGTTCCACCCTATGCAGGACATACTGAATGCACTGAGGAGCTCATTTAGCAGCAGACTACATCATCCCAGGTGCACAACCGAGAGGTTTCGTAGGTCCTTCCTACCAACGGCTGTCAGACTGTACAACCTAAGCAGGGCTGCTCGCAGAGATAGCAAAAAGACGTAACAAACTAATAGTTTTTTGAATGCAAAAGATGCAATAGACTTACACAATGGTCCTCTCCGGCATACAACTAGGAACATACCGGTCGCTATGGAGGGTGAGAATATGTATGGGCACATAATCATACCATGTAGGATAACTAAGTAGACGGTTATGCTGTTTCATTCCATCTAGCAACAATGCTCTGCACTGTGTGTGTTTATATATTTGCATATTTATTCCATCTAGCTACAATGCTCCGTACTGTGGGTGTTTATATATTTATATATCTACATATTATTCCATCTAGCTACATTGCTCCGCACTGTGTGTGTTTATATACTTGCATATTTATTCCACCTAGCTGCAATGCTCCGTACTGTGGGTGTTTATATATTTACATATTTATTCCATCTAGCTACAATGCTCTGCACTGTGTGTTCATATATTCATATATTTATTCCATCCAGCTACAATGCTCTGCACTGTGTGTCTGTGTGTGTGTGTATATATATATATTTTATAGTAATAGGTACATATGTTTATTAGCTGCTCTTGCTTGCTTGTTTTTTTTTTCTTGCCTTCTGATTGTTGCTCTGAGTGTTGCTATCCCTGTGCTGTTGCAATCCTGGAATTTCCCCGTTGTGGGACTAATAAAGGCTTATCTTATCTTATCTTATTTTTCTATTGTAAATTCCTATTTTGAATTGCTCTTGGGGAATAGTCTAATAATTAAGTAATATTACAATTTATTAAATGACAGCAATGCTGGACAAAATATTATGATTTGTTGGTTTAACCAGTTATTTTGCGTAGCTGAGAAAAAAATAGTCCCTTCTAAATGTAGCCAGTAACTGTTGCTAAACATCTCAATCAGTATGAAGACACCTATTGTCATTTCACACACATGTAAACAAATTAAATATTGTCAAGTGCAAAAGTCATTGTTTATTAATTAGGGTTGCAACTAAATTATTTTGGTAGTCGACTAATCTAATGACTATTTTTTTCGATTAGTCGACTAGTCTGGATTATTTCTCTCAGTGCCGTCATCTCAGCTTCCTGTTGGCACGGCTTTTGTTTAGGGCTCCAAGTCATGCTTTACCTCACCTGTTTAAGCCTGCACAGCTGTGAAAAACACTTTGGTGTCAGTCTCTGCCTTAATGTAATGTAGCCTATTATAAAAAGTTCCCATAGCAGAATAAAATAATGACCCATCAAACATGAGTTGGAGACTTGAACTTGACAGCTTAATCAGAAGTGTCTGTAGCAACACAATTAAATAACAGACATTAAAGTTCGGTCTTTTAACCCACAAAATAAAATACAAAAACTCAAATAGCAGCCACTGCTACTCCGTGGAGGACTGTTGTAACTCTGCATGTTCAAAACAAACTAGAGTAATATTCAACGCCATTTAAGTAAAATAGAAAATAACAAGCTAGTCCATCCTATTTGAAACCTTGCTGGGTCTAGAAGTTTAAAAGTTAAGCTTCAGATGAAAATTAAAAGAACTTCTTCATCCAAAATAAATTTACAATGTGGGGTGCAAGGTGTTAGACTTCTCCACCCAGAGATCAATGGACCAAGAGAGGAGAGGTCGCCGGGGGGTCCAGATGGAACAGTAAAGGCTAGGCACCCCCCGGGGAGAGGAGCAGATTCTGGGCTGCAAGGAGAGGAGTGAAGTGTGGCACCTGTGTAATATCATGTTAATGTGCCGCACAAGCTTTGTTATGAACTAAATGTGAGGTTGGAGCCCCGGGCCACTATGCATGTAATTAAGGGTATAAAAGTGAGATGCACAGTGGCCTGGGAGCTCTTTTTGTGATCCTGATCTGTTAGAGGGAGAATAGTCTGTGTTGATCCAGCTCGTTGCCTCGCCTGATCATTCCCTCTACACTGGTGACCCTGACGTGCCATGGAAGGCGAAACGAGCACCCCAGAGACATCCTGGAGGGAAAGCATCAGCGCTGCGTGCGCTGTTTCAGTGAAGCTCCCGGATTTTTGGCTGCACGACCCAACAGCGTGGTTTCTACACATTGAGGCCCAGTTCGCTCTCCGCGGGGTAACAGCACACGACACAAAATAACTACTATGTGGTCGCTGCGCTGGACACGCACGCCACACAACAGGTGGCAAGCCTGCTCCAAGAGCCGCCAGTCCGGGGAAAATATGAGGCACTTAAAAGGATGCTTATCCAGCGCTACACCCTTTCGGACAGTGAAAGAGCGGAGAGGCTCCTAACACGTTCAGAGTTAGGGGACAGATCGGCCGTGGAGTTGATGGAGAGTATGTTGGCATTGATGGGCAGAGATGACGAGTCCTTCCTGTTTCTCAGGAACCTCCCAGCTGCTGCGAGGGCAATCCTGGCAAATTTGCCACTGCTGGCGACGAGAAACTACCGCACACTAGCGCAGGAAGCGGATCGCATCATTTCAGCTACCAGAACCTTTGGCGTGAACGCAGTGGCACCGGTGCCCAGGAGGGTTGCCAGCGAGATCGATGAGCCGTTGGTGGTGGCTGGAGCAGATGCCAGGAGACACAAGAAGGAGGCGATCTGCCACTATCATCGCCGTTTCAGATCGGACGCACGGCGATGCTTGCCATGCCAATTCAAGCACTTGGGAAACGCCAAAGCCAGCAGTCAGTAGCAGCTGCAACTGCTGGCGACAGAGACAAGCTGCTGTATATCACAGACACATGTTCAGGGAGACGGTTTCTGGTGGACTCCGGCTCCCAGAAGAGCCTCATCCTGCCATTCAACACAGACAGGGTGGCAGGGCGTAGCGGTCCCGAGATGGCGGCCACCAATGGATCAGACATCAGGACATTTGGTGAGCAGACACTGACAATATGTTTGCATGGGCGCAACTTTCAGTGGAATTTCGTTATAGCCGCATGTGCCTCCCCCATTTTGGGTGCAGATTTCCTATGTGCGCATGGTTTATTAGTTGATGTTGCTAATCGACCACTAGTGGATGCTGTCTCTTTTGATTGTTTGCCCTGTACAGCTCGGGGAGTTGGGTCGGCAACACTGGCCAACGTTACAGCTCCAGGGGGTAAGTTCCAACAGTTACTCGCCCAGTTCCCAGCACTCACGGTTCCGATGTTTTCAGCGGCAGTAACCAAACACAGGGTCGAGCATTTCATCACGACTAAAGGACCACCCGTATTTGCACGACCTTGGCGCCTGGACGCAGCTAAACTGGCCAGTGCGCGCGAGGAGTTCGCCAACTTGGAGAGGTTGGTCATCATCAAGCGCTCAAACAGCCTGTGGGCATCCCCGCTTCACATGGTGCCTAAAGCCGATGGGTCGTGGCGACCATGCGGTGATTTCCACCGCTTGAACAATGCTACGGCACACGATCACTACCCTATTCCCCATATCCAGGATTTTTCCGTGCACCTGGCCGGGGTGCACGTTTTTTCCAAACTGGATCTGGTCCGCGGTTACCACCAGGTCCCGGTGCAAACAGAAGACGTCCCAAAGATGGCGGTAATAACTCCGTTTGGCCTTTTTGAATTTTTATGCATGTCGTTTGGATTAAAAGGCGTGGTGCAGACCTTCCAAAGGATGATGGACACAGTGCTGCGCGATTTGCCCTTCGTTTTTGTCTACTTCCATGACATTCTGGTAGCCAGCACGTCCGAGGACGAGCACATCGCCCACCTCAAGACGTTTTTCCAGAGGTTGGAAGCGCACGGTTTGATAATCAACCCAGCGAAGTGCCAGTTCGGTGTGCCAGTGATTGTTTTTTTGGGCCACCGCATTTCACTGGCGGGTGCAATCCCGTTACCAGACAAGGTGCGTGCGGTGTTGGACTTTCCGCGTCCGCAGATCGTGAGGGCACTACAGGAGTTTTTGGAAATGGTTAATTTTTGCAACAGTTTCCGCCCCCGGGCAGCCCAGCTGATGCAGCCGTTGTATGCCGCACTTAAAAAAAAAAAAAAAAGAAGCCTGAGGATAACATCAACTGGACTCCCGAGCGGGGCCAGGCTTTTTCGATCGCCAAAACCGCACTGGCAAAGGCCGTGTTGCTGGCTCACCCAGATCCGTCTGCATGGATAGCGCTCACTACAGATGCGTCTGATGTGGCCATAGGGGCAGTGGTGGAGCAGTGCGTCTCACGTTCGTGGCAGCCGCTCGCATTTTTCAGCAGAACTTTGCGCGACAATGAGCGCAAATACAGCACATATGACAGAGAGTTGCTGGCTCTCCACCTGGCAACATGCCATTTCCAGTTCTGGCTGGAGGGTTGCGAGTTCACCGTGTTTGTAGACCACAAGCCGCTGACGTACGCCATGGCCAAGGTCTCGGAACCGTGGTTGGCCCGGTAGCAACGGCAGCTGGCCGCAATCTCAGTTTACTATCGACATTCGGCACGTTGCCGGTAAACTCAACGTGGTGGCCGATTGCCTCTAGCGTGCATTGGTCGCCCCGGTCTACGTGGGAATAGATTTCCCCGCCATGGCCATGGAGCAAACTGGGGATGCAGACATTTGCACGCTCCAGACTGCGCCAACAGGGTTAAGACTGGAGAGCAGGGTGCTACAAGAAGGGTGCCCTCCCCTACTCTGTGACATCCCCACAGGTCGCCCGCACCCGATAGTTCCGCACTCTTGGCACCGTTGTGTTTTTGAGTCTGTCCACTCCCTTTCGTACCCGGGAGTGCACGCTTCAGTGAAACTAGTAGGGGCGAAATTCGTCTGGCCGCGTTTGCGTAAAGAGGTGAAAGAGTGGGCTACAGCTTGCGTTGCGTGCCAATGGGTAAAGGTGCACAAGCACACCAGAGCCCCCCTCGAGCCATTCCAAATCCCAGCTAAGAGGTTTGACCACGTCCATGTGGATCTGGTGGGACCCCTTCCGCCATCGCAAGGTTTCACGCACCTTTTGACGATCGTGGACCGCACCACATGCTGGCCCAAAGCGGTGCCGCTGGTTTCTACCACGTCCGCAGAAGTGGTGCGCGCTTTTTTTTTTTAGATCTCCATCGGACATCACGTCCGACAGAGGCCCACAGTTCATTTTGGAACTCTGGTCCGCGATGGCCCAGAGCCTGGGGGTCAAAATTCACCGCACTACTGCGTACAACCCCCAGGCTAACGGGTTATGCGAGCATTTCCATAGGTCACTTAAAGCAGTGCTCAGAGCTTTGCTCACGCACACAAATTGGGTAGACCGCCTGCCTTGGGTTATTTTAGGGTTGCGTTCCGCACCGAAGGAGGATTTGGCAGCCTCCCCAACAGAACTCGTTTTTTCCCAACCGCTGCAGATCCCCGGAGAATTTTTACTGGAAAACCCCGCGCCTGAGGCCGAGCCACCCACGCATTCTCTACGCAACACAGATGTGGGTAGTGTACCGGGCCCGGCCCTCCATTGTTTTCCCCGCACATTCGTCCCAAAAACTTTGCAGAATGCCAGTTTTGTTTTCGTCAGGCACGATGCGCACCGGACCCCGCTGCGCCCGCCATATGACGGACCGTTCAGAGTGTTGGAACCTGGGACGAAACATTTTGTGTTAGACTTGGGGGGATGTAGAGAGACCGTCTGCATTGACAGGCTAAAGCCCGCTTTTGTGTTGGCAGACGAGCAGGTGGTATTGGCTCAGGCTCCCCAGCGCGGACGTCCCCTGTTAGGGGCTCCGCAGGTTGGTGATTCCTCAGCAGGGACCGGCACTCGCGAAGAGGACATGTTTTCTCCCCCTCCCCTTTTCCCCCCACAGATTGGCGTGCCCTCCTGTGCACCCCGCCAGCAAGGCAGTTCGACTGGATCGGCAACCCCCCGCTACAGCCGCTATGGACGCCGGCTCAAGCCCAAGGAACGGGGGGGTTAAGGCCCATTCTGGGTGTTCGGGGGGGGGGGGGGCAAGGTGTTAGACTTCTCTACCCAGAGATCAATGGACCAAGAGAAGAGAGGTCGCCGGGGGGGTCCAGACGGAACAGTAAAGGCTAGGCACCCCCCGGGGAGAGGAGCAGATGCTGGGCCGCCAGGAGAAGAGTGAAGTGCGGCACCTGTGTAATATCATGTTAATGCGCCACACAGGCTTTGTTATGAACTGAATGTGAGGTCGGAGCCCCGGGCCACTATGCATGTAATTAAGGGTATAAAAGTGAGATGCACAGTGGCCTGGGAACTCTTTTTGTGATCCTGATCTGTTAGAGGGAGAATAAAGTCTGTGTTGATCCAGCTCGTTGCCTCACCTGATCATTCCCTCTACAACAAACACTTTAAATATCATTGCAGGAATGGGAGCCTTCACCACACATACAGTGAAATATTTAAGCTGTTTTAATTTATTTGTGGTGATTATGGTAACCTTTTTTTTATATTAAATTACAAATCATGGTATTCTAATTTACCGAGATGCACTAATATTCAGAATGAGGGCTGATGTTACCGCGACAATAATAGAGAAGATGAAAAAGAGTAAGCTACTCTGGTAATTTGCTCATTTACTGCAGTTAACATATTAGCCAGCATAACTGAAGCAGTTCAGCTGCCAGTAACCATCGTCCAAGAGGGATTACTGTCCGACAACAGGTAAACTATTTAAACAGCACGTACTAATAGTGTGGTCAGTTTTCTAAAGCTGAGAGAGTCACTCGTTGAAAATAAGAAGTGCGAACCTTACTGATGTAGTCCACTAACAGGTGACCGGAGACGGGGGAACGGAGAGGAGGAGGAAATGGATGCATCACTGTAGTGCAGCTGTGTTATGACAACTCTGCTGTACAGTCTACATTTAACTTGTTTCATTTACACATTTTCAGTAAAATCCTCCCATACTTTGGAAAGTTTGGGCCTTTTTTTGTGATTTTCTCTCCGTATGTTGCCATGATGTGCTCCTCTCCTTCACTGGAACAGTTAAACTGAACATTTCCACGGCATGTATATAAACTTTAAAATTAAACGATTCGTCGACAGTAAAAATCTGCGTCAACCAATTTTTATGATTGACATTATCGACAACGTCAACTAATCGTTGCAGCCCAGTTATTAATACATACCGGTCACCTGTTGAGTCGGTACACAAAAGGGCTGAGATCAAAACGTGGCCAATGCTGGTGGCTAGTTAGCATGCTAGTGATTTGGCTTCGGCACACTTTGCTTGCTTTTTTTTTGGCATTTTCAGATGACATAAAGAGTCCATCATCACAAAAGTATTGTGGTTTGTTAATTACCATTTCTGCCAATTTCCAGCCAATGTGAAACATTCTGTGGGTGGAAAACTAGAATTTTAAGAGGCTAAGAAAGAAGATCTTTCATTATTCACCAGTACACATTGTTGTCTGTCACACAGATAAGATGAAAAATTGCATGGCCGGATTAGAAAAATTAATCTAGGTATGTTTTTGTGACTAAAATGTGGTGATTCATGGCATCAAAAGTTGTTGGGTTTTTTTTTTTTTAGGTCCAGTAAAACAGTTTCCACAACTTGACCTTGATCTTTTGACTTTTTTGTTTTTAATTTGTTCAGTCAAGTAGGAGTTAGCACTCTCAGCTGAATAATTTGGTCAGAAAACATAGAGAGGATATAAGTAATTATTAGACTCCATATACTCCAATAACTGTGTAGCAACAGTTTTTTTTCTAAAACTTTAGAGAAAATTGGTAATATACTAACAGACACATACCTGATTTACAGCTTGAGATTTAAATCCCTTACCATTCCAGCCAATGTCCAGCCAATGTAAAATGTCCCAGGGGCGGGACACCAGAATGGTAAGAGGATTGAGACAATAAATCCAACTTTAGCTCTGCCTGGTTTTTCAAACAGATGTGAAATGGCTTAATGATGTTTATACAAGGGCAGACTTTGTAAACTCAAAGTTTTTTTTTTTAAAGGATGGGACTTCCGGGTCACAGATGTATAATTTCTTGTCAAACCGTGCTTCATTGTGGAAATAAAGGTGTCCAACACAGTGTTGCAGTTCTTAAGTCTACAGACTTGACAGTAAGTTACTATTAGTAATTAATGATTACTAGAACACCTTTGAAACGGAGTGATGCATATATCCAGTGAAACGTTGGGAGTGCAATTATCGTGGAATATAGTAACTCCTGGAATCCCTACTGTCCAATCAAATTGCTTGGTCGAAACGAACTGTTGTATAATTTGAGATTTCTGGTTTTCATAATTGCTGATGAGTGTTTTGCATCACTAAAACACCATATTGTGCACTATTCCCTTTCCAGTGTCATCAGACCAGATCTGTGGATATAAATCGAAAACGTGCCAGAGAGATCATGAGGGAGAAACTTGACGTTGCCTATAAGGGAGAACTGAGTGAACTGCTTGTGAAGAAGAAAGAGTCGGTGCTGAGGAAGCAAGAAAAGAGGAGGAAGGCCAATGAGAATCTAGAGAGAAAAAGGCTGTTTAAAGAAGGACTGGCTGCTGACTCTGAAACTAGAAATGACTCTGTTTAATATATATGGAAAAAAGATAGAAATATATTTTTTATTCATCCAAGGTTCTAGTGTAGCAGTCCAGAATGTGGAGAAAACAATAAAATATTGTCAAAATGATGGTCCTCCGTGTAGCTTATCTTTCAGTAGAAGGATCTTTAAAAAAAACAAACATATTTGAAGACACACTCCGGCAGCTCTAGAACCACCTCAAAAACAAATGTGTCCATCCATCCATCTTCTACCACTTTTCCAGAGGTCCAGGTCACAGAGGCAGCAGTTCAAGCAGAGAAGCCTAGACTTCCCTCTCCCCAGCCACCTGCTCCAGCTCTTCAGAGAGGATACCAAGGCGTTCCCAGACCACCTGGGAGACATAGTCTGTCCACCAAGTCCTGGGTCTGCCCCGGGGTCTCCTCCCAGTGGGACGTGCCTGAAACACCTCAGGTGGGAGGCATCCAGGAGGCATCCTAATCAGATGCCCATACTACCTCAACTTCTTTTTCTTCTTCGTCGATCACTAGATGGTCACACCAGCTGCCCTGATGAATGCTGCCGTCCTGCGGAGATCCCTGAGGTCCCCGTGCAGCTTTTGGTTCAGCGATGTGGGGTCAGGCCACGTAGCTCGTCTGAGTGCAGCGTGGTCTGGGCAGTCTTGGAGGAGGTGTTCGCTGGTCATTTGGGCAGTACCACATGGGCATCTGTCCGATTGTCCAACTTTAAGTTTCTGGTGCATGTGAGCATGCATTCTGTTATGTCCAGTTCGGAGTCTGAACAGAACGACTTGGTCAGCCCTGCTCAGACTATAGTAGTTGTCATCCTTGCAGAAGTTTGGGTGTTGCTGCTGCCACTTCTTGTGAGACAGGGCCTTAATAATGGTTTTCTCCTCACTGTATGTAGTCTCCCTGCCTTCTCCCTGCCTTCTACATTAGAACATCAGGTATCAACACGGAGAGCCCGCACAACTCAAAATCCACCTCTCTGACCACCGCTCCACTCCTCTCCGCCCACCTCTTCACCGCTCGGGAATCTCGCAAGCTGATTGGCCGAGACGTTTTACCTCGCAAGCTGATTGGCCGAGACGTTTTACCCAGCTTTGCTCCCTGCCAAGCGCCCATACCCAGCGAAGGAAGACCGCATTCATTGTTCTTTATCGCTCGTGTTGCTTAGTGGCACTTTTCGCTGTTCTCTTGTGCCTTTTTGTGCAAAATAGTGCTTGTGACGCCCTTGGGGGTGGGGGGTGACACTACTTCGCGGTTTTTCACTTTTCGCGGTCGGTTCTGGTCCCCATTAAACGCGATAAGTGAGGGATCACTGTAATAAGTTGGAAAAATGCTGATGGTTTTTTTTCCTTTCTTTTTTATTGTTAATTTTCCTTATCCTGACACCCCAAACATGCCAAAGTAAAGGCTCACCATTCTGTATTCAATAAGCGACTCTCCTCCCCATCACTGCTGCGGTCTGAGTCGGTGCCGGAATCCCCCGAAAATTCTGGCTCTAATCTGTACGGTTCGATGCCTCCCTCGCTCTCTTCCTGTTCACTTGACACTCCTGCATCCTCCTCTGTCTCGTCACCGATCCTGAATGCCTCTTCACTCTGAAAACTCTGGTGTTCTTGACTGCTGGAACTGCTATCATCTGCCATTGTTGTTTTGGTTAGGGATCACACTCGTGACGTCACGCAGCGTCGTCTGCACTACTTCCGGTTTGTTTGGCACTGCCAGCCAGAGGCAAAAGTTTATCGGCTTATAGCTTGGCCATCGCACGGCCTAAAAATTTCTTTTATGTGTTGAAAAATACAATAGGTAATAAGGAATTAATCTGCTATTCTACTTTTTCGGCAAAAAGGTGGGTTCAGTTCTACTTTAAACTCCTCCACTTGGGACAGGAGCCTGTCCCCAACCCAGAGAGGACAATCCACCTTTTTCTGGCTGAGGACCATGGACTCAGACTTGGAGGTGCTGATTCTCATCCCAGCCGCTTCACACTCAGCGGCAAACCGTCCCAGCAAGAGCTGTAGGTCATTGCTGGATGAAGCCAACAGGACAACATCATCTGCAAACAACAGAGATGAGATCCTGTGGTCACCAAGCATGACACCCTCCATTCCCTGGCTGCGCCTAGAAATCCTGTCCATAAAAATTATGAACAGGATCGGTGACAAAGGGCAGCCCTGGCGGAGTCTAACTCTCACTGGGAATGAGTCCAACCGAGTGTTGGCAATACGAACCAAACTCTCACAACGGTCGTACAGAGACCGAATAGCTCATAACAACAAGCCCGATACACCATACTCCCGAAGCACCCCCCACAAAAAACCATGAGGGACGCGGTGAAATGCCTTCTCCAAGTCCACAAAACACATGTAAACTGGTTGGGCAAACTCCCATGAACCCTTAAGAATTCTCGAGAGGGTAAAGAGCTGGTCCAATGTGCCATGGCCAGTACGAAAACCACATTGGTCCTCCTGAATCCGAGGTTCGACCAACAGCCGGACTCTCCTCTCCAGTACCTTGGCATAGACCTTCCCAGGGTGGCTGAGGAGTGTGATCCCTCTAAAGTTGGAGCACACCCTCCGGTCCCCTTTTATGAAGAGAGGAACCACCACCCCGGTTTGCCATGCCAAAGGCACTGCCCCCGACCTCCACGCAATGTTGCAGAGGTGTGTCAACCAAGACAGCCCAACAACATCCAGGGCCTTGAGGTACTCAGGGCGAATCTCGTCCACTCCCGGGGCCCGGCCACCAAGGAGATTTTTAATCACCTTGGCGACCTCAGCCCCTGTGATAGGTGAGTCATCCCCCTCGTCCCCAAATCCTGCTTCCTCTGTGGAAGGCGTATCAGTGGGATTGAGGAGATCCTCGAAGTATTCCTTCCACCGCCCGACGATATCCCCAGTCGAAGTCAACAGTGTCCCATCCGCACCATACACAGTGTGGACAGGGAGCTGCTTTCCCCTCCTGAACCGCCGGACAGTTTGCCAGAATCTCTTTGAGGCCGACCGAAAGTCTTGTTCCATGGCCTCACCGAACTCCTCCCATACCCGGGTTTTTGCTTCAGCAACCACCCGAGCTGCACTCCGCTTGGCCTGCCGGTACACCTCAGCTGCTTCGGGAGTCCCACAAGCCAACCAAGCTCGATAGGACTCCTTCTTCAGCTTAATGGCCCCCCTCACCACTGGTGTCTACCACTTGGTTCGGGGGTTGCCACCACGAGATGCACCGACCACCTTGTGGCCGCAGCTCTGGGCCACGGCTTCAACAACAGAGGTGGAGAACATGGCCCATTCAGACTCCATGTCTCCAGACTCCCTCGGAATGTGGTTGAAGTTCTTCCGGAGGTGGGAGTTGAAGACCTCCCGGACAGGGGCCTCAGCCAGACGTTCCCAGCACACCCTCACTATACGTTTGGGTTTACCAGGTCTGAATGGCTTCCTCTCCTGCCATCGGATCCAACTTACCACCAGGTGGTGATCAGTTGACAGCTCTGCACCTCTCTTTACCCGGGTGTCCAAGACATACGGTCGCAGGTCTGATCGACCTGCGACCTAGGGTGTCCTGGTGCCAGGTGCACATATGGACACCCTTATGCTTGAACATGGTGTTCGTTATGGACAAACTGTGGTTAGCACAGAAGTCCAATAACTGAAAACCACTTGGGTTCAGATCGGGCAGGCTGTTCCTCCCAGTCACCCCCCTCCAGGTTTCACTGTCGTTGCTCACGTGTGCACTGAAGTCCCCCAGAAGGACAATGGGGTCTCCAAGAGGAGCACCCTCCAGCACCCCAGTCACAGACTCCAAAAAGGGTAGGTACTCTGAAACATCATATGGTGCATAGGCACAAATGATGGTCAGGACCTGTTTCCCAACCCAAAGGTGCAGGGAAGCAACCCTTTGGTCCACCAGGGAAAACTCCAATATAGAGGCAGCAAGGCGAGGGGGATACAAGAATACCCACCCCTGCTCGTCGCCTCTTGCCCGGGGCAACTCCAGAGTAGGCCAAGCTCCAGCTCCTCTCCAGGAGACTGGTTCCGGAACCGGAGCTGTGTGTTGAGGTGAGGCCGACTATATCTAGCCGGTATCTCTCAACCTCGTACACCAGCTCAGGCTCCTTCCCCGCCAGAGAGGTGACATTCCACGCACCAAAAGCCAGTTTAGAAAGCTTGGGATCAGGTTAGGCAAGGTTAGGTTCAGCAAGGTCTCCACCTTTGACCGCCACCTAATCCACATAGCACTGGACCCCCACGATCCCTTCTGCAGGTGGTGAGCCCACTGGAGGGCGGATCCATGTAACTCCTTCGGGCTGAGCCTGGCTGGGTCCCATGGGTGGAAACCCGGCCACCAGACGCTAGCCTTCGAGCCCCTCCCCCAGGCCTGGCTCCAGGGTGGGGCCCCAGTAACCCCATACTGGGCGGGGTACACTGAATCCTTGATGTAGAATTTATCATGAGAGTCTGTTGGATCGTTCTTAGTCTGGCCCTTCACCCAGGACCAGTTTGTCTTGGGTGATCCTGTCAGAGGCAAATTTCCCCGGACAACATAGCTCCTGGGATCACTGGGACACGCAACCCCCCACCCACCCACCACCACCACCACCACCACGATAAGGTGACGATCCATGAGGGGGAACAAATGAGCCCAACAAATGTGTATTGCCCAAAATAGTATATTGTAGCTTTTTTTTTCCACAACATTTTTTATTGAACTTTTTTTTTTTTTACAAACATAGCACACACATTCAGACACTAACACAAAAGTAATTTAAAAATTAAAAAGAACAATAACAAAATAAAAAAAAGTGTAATAAAAACGACAACAGCCATTAACAAAAACAAGTCAACAACAATGCTCCTCTGTTTAGTCTAGGTAATCTATTACATAAGAATACATAACATACATTCACCAGCTTGGAATTTGCAAGGTCCACACATATCATTCACCTTCTTCTTCAGAAGTTATGTTTAATTTCTTTACATAATCAATGAAAGGTCTCCATATATTCTCAAACACATTTTCCTTTGATTTCAGTATGTATGTTATTCTTTCTAGTGAAAGGTTTGTTAACATCTGTCTTAACCACTGGGTCACATCTGGTCTATGAGTCTTTTTCCACAGTAATGCAATACATTTTTTGGTATTAAGCAAACTGAGGTCTATGAATGCTCTTTCACTCTTATTAAAGTTATGTTTTTCTGGATACAGACCCAACAAAAACAGTTTAGGGTTCAATGTGATTTGTTTTGAAATTATTTTTTCAATTGTTACCCTCACCTCTTCCCAAAACATTCTGATTTTTCTACATTGCCATAAACAGTGAAATAGGGTTCCTTTACTTTCCATACATTCTGTGCATGTATCTGGTATGTTTTTGTTATATCTATTTAATTCCACTGGTGTAACATACATCCGCATTAATCATTTAAAATGTATCAGTTTAAGACGTACATTTATTGATTTGGTTTGAGCTCCTGCACAAGCCATTTCCCATTGTTCCTCTGAAATTTCAATTTGCAGGTCTTCTTTCCAGTCATTCAGTCTTTTCTGTGAGTTTTCACTTGAGTATAGTGTCAATGAGTTGTAAAACTCTGAAATAATACCCTTTCTCTTACTATCTTTCATCAAAATTTTTTCCAAAGTTGAATAAGTAGGTCAGGTGAGAGCATTATTTTGATTTGAACGAATAAAATTTCTAAGCTGAAGATATTTAAACAAGTGTGTTCTATCAAGATTGAATTTAATCCTCAGTTCTTCCAAAGACATTATGTTATCTGAGTGTGACAAATATAAGTCTTGAATCTTTTGAATCCATTTTAAATTCCATACTTTAAATACAATATCCGCTCTCCCTGGTGTAAAATATTGATTACCCCATATTGGGCTAAATTGTGACAGTGAGTGTGGTTCTTTTAAATATTTTTTTGTTTCACACCAATATTTTGATCATGTGCTTGACAATTGGATTTTTAACTTGTTTCTGTAATTTTTTAGCCGAGTCAGAGTATATGAATAAGGGAAGAGGTAAAGGTAAATTGTATGATTCCATTTCAGTCCAGTGAGGAGGATCATTTGATGAAAAATAATATGTCATAGACCTCAGTTGTGCTGACCAGTAATACAACAAAGTTTGGACATTTCAGACCTCCACGATCAAATGGTAAGTATAGTAAGGACAAACATAATCTAGCCTTCCTATTATTCCATATAAATTCCACTAACTTTTTTTTAATTCTTGAGAATAGATCTGAAGGTGGTGGTAAAGGAATGTTTTGAAATAAATAAAGTATTTTTGGTAAGATATTACTTTTAAGTATATTAATTCTCCCGATCATCGACATTGGTAGTGACATCCATCTCTGAAGCAACTCATTAATATTTGTCATTAAGGCTTCATAGTTGGCATTGTCGACTGATTCTAGCTTAGGCAAAATTTGAATTCCTAGATATTTAAACTCATTTACAACATTGAATTGGTTTACCTCAGGAGCTGGATGATTTCTCTGGGTCTCATTTAACATTAATATTGAAGATTTTGTTTTGTTTATTTTATATCCTGATATATCCCCCAAGTTCTTGATTAAATTTAACAAGGTCGGAATTGATTTTTTAAAAATTCGCACATAAACAAAAAAATTATGTCATCGGCATACAAGGAGATTTTATGTTCTGTTGGTCCTACTTTAATTCCACATATTTGTGGATGTAAACGTACTGCCATCGCTAAAGGTTCAATTGCCATAGTAAACAATAAAGGTGAAAGTGGACAGCCTTGTCGACATCCTCTATTGATTTTTATTGATTTTGAGATATTGCTGTTTGTTAGGATTTCTGCTGTAGCATTATTGTATATTATCTGGACCCATTTTATGAAATTACTTCCAAGTCCAAACCTTTGTAGGACTTCAAAAAGATAGGGCCATTCGACCCTATCAAAGGCCTTTTCGGCATCCAATGATAGGAGAGCTGTATCCGGTGCTTCTTTATTGGAATAAATAATAATAATAGTCTTCTTACATTATGGAAGCCTTGTCTTCCCATTATAAAGCCATTCTGATCTCGGTTAATAATATTTGGTAATATTTCTTGTAGTCGTTTTGCTAAAAAAAAATTTTTTTATTTAAGTTTTTGTAAAGGGTATACAGGTCATTACAGCATTGCATTGTTAACATTTTCATCGTACATTCCCTTATATTTTGCTATGTGACAACATTGGTAGAATAGTTATTACAACACCCCCCTTTTTTTTTAAAGTGAAAGAAAAAGTGAAATTAAAGAGAATTAAATTAAAAAAACAAACAAACAAAAAAACCCGAATAAACAAACAAACAGAACAGCAAAAAACAAACAAACAGAAAATTAAGTAATTAAAAGTAAAAGAGCATCTGAGTAGTGTTGGAACAAAGAGTGGGACCATCATTGAAATGGTATTTGTCAAAGATTAGATCTAATGGAAGACACATATGTGATCCAGGGTTGCCAAAAGTTCATGAACCCATCCATGTCCTGTCTCAGTGCGAATGTCAACTTTTCCATCGAGTAAATGTCTTGAATCACGTTAATCCAATCTTCAGGTGTAGGACAGTCCTTCAGCATCCATTTTTTAGTTAGGGCTTTTTTACTTGCCAATATTAAAACATTGAATAAGTATTTATCTCCTCGTCTTTCCAGTGAGTCCGGTAGTAAACCCAGATACAAAGTTATAAAAGAAAAGGGAACTGTTATTTTGAATATTTTCCCCAATATTGTCTGTACATTGGTCCAATATTGGTGGATAACTGGGCATGACCAAAACACATGAAAATGATTTGCAGTCTTTTCACCACACAAGCGCCAACAGTTCAACCCCTTATGGGTAAATTTGTTTTGTGCAGGTGTTCTGAAAAATCTTGCCAAATTTTTCCATCCAAATTCTCTCCACTGCAGGGATGAGGTACTTTTCCATTGTTGTCTATTTAGCTTTTCCCATATTTCCAATTGTAAAGTGAAATTCCCCTCTTTTTCCCATCTCTCTTTTATACATGATGTGTTGTCTCCTTTTAAGTCTTGAAGACCTTGGTATATTTTAGAAATGTATCTGATCCCTGGGATCCCTTTATATGCCATTAAGAAGACCTTCAGAACACCTGACTGGGCCCTTTCCAAATCCTCCTTTTTAAGTATGTTGTTTATGTGGTGTCTAAGCTGAAAGAACCTGTAAAGGTCTTGATTTATTAGACCTTGTTTTTTCAAGTCTTCAAAACTTCTTAAAGTTTGCCCCTTAAAGAAATCGTAATATTTTATCAGCCCTTTCTCTTTCCACTCTTTAAATCTAGTGTCTGTTTTATTGGGGGTAAAGTCTTGATCATAGGCAATCCATTGCAGAAGTCGATAGGGCTCTTTAGCTTGATTCTCTCTGACTATCTTAAACCAAATTTTTAGCGGGGTCTCTATCCACGGGTTAGTGTTATTCAAGAGTTTAGGTAAGGCATTGTTCCCTATTATCGCCTGTAGGGGGATGTCACTTGTTATTTGGCATTCCATCTCCTTCCATTGTGCAGTGTAGACTGGGTTACATATCTCTACTAAAGTTTTAATTTGTGCAGCTATAAAATAGTCCCTGATATTTGGCAGCGCGAACCCACCTTTGTCTTTGTTTAGCTGTAGGGTTCTATATCTGATTCTAGGTCTCTTGCCCTGCCATATGAATCTTGAGATCCTTCTATCTAGCTCCTGCCATGTTTTTTGGGGGGGTTCTACCGGTATTGTTTGGAAAAGGTATAGAAGACGTGGGAGTATATTCATTTTGACTGCTTCAATTCTTTGTGCAGTACCTAAGAATGGTATCATATTCCATCTTGCTAGGTCAGATTTTATTTTTGTCACCAGTGGATCATAGTTTAGTGTTATAATTTTGTTGAGTTGTTTCGGGATATTGATCCCCAGATATTTCATAGATTCCAGCTCCCAGTTAGTTTTGAGTTCACTTAGTGAATAATGATTTGGGTCATAGTTGAATGTTAAAACTTGGGTTTTATGCATGTTTAATTTGTACCCCGATAAATCTCCATAGTCTGAAAAAACTGAGATTAGTTCTGGTAAAGAAGTGTCTGGTTGCCCTAGGTATATTAAAATGTCATCAGCAAAGAGTGCTATTTTATGTTCCTTCTGACCAAGTGTAATACCTTGAATTTTTTGATTTTGTCTTATCCATTGGCTCAGAGGTTCTATGAAGATTGCAAAGAGCAGTGGAGACAGGGGGCAGCCTTGACGACATCCTCTTTCCAGCTCAAAAGATGATGATAAATTACCGTTAATCCTTATTTTAGCTGTTGGTTTTTTATATAATGCCTGTATAGTTCTAATGAAGTTGTTATGAAAATTGAAACTGGATAAGATTCTATATAGGAAAGACCAGTCAACCGAATCAAATGCTTTTTCAGCATCTAATCCCAATATGACTGCATTTAAGTTATATTTTTTTATATGATGAATTATGTGTAAAGTGCGTCGAATGTTGTCTTGTGTCTGTCTTTGTCTTATAAAACCTGTTTGGTCTAGGTGAATTAAGTCTGTCAGTATGTTTTCTAACCTTTTGGCAAGGATAATGGTAAAAAGCTTATAGTGCGGCGGCATGAAATAAAGCGGCGTTGTTGGAGGTTTTAAGTAGAGTTTTATTATCATACCGCCGTCACGAGCTCCGCTTCCGGCGCCGTGCATGAGCGCCGAGAGCGAGCCCACGACTCTCAGAGAAGGAGAGGAGAGGCGGACACGTGTGTGTCCTACAGCAGAGGTTGAGAGAGAGGACGTGTTACAGAACCTGTGCAGTATTTATACCCAACTCAAACAATACATCAAGGCAGTGTCACAGCGGTAGGTCTGATCAAAGGGACTGCAGAACAGGCATGAGATATTTGCATTTGTGAGACATACATCACAATAGGCAGATTTGCTAGACTCTGCTCAAGCTGCAGAACAAAGAGGTTAACAGGCACATCTACATATTGATCTGAGTCTCTAGGTCACAGTAAGGACAGGACGCATGAACACAATGCATGAGAGGCAACATTAACATCACAAGGCATGAATGGCACATTACGTCTCAGTAGTGTAGCGGAAAAAAACAGGAGTAGCGAGTTGTCTGTCCTTAGTCTGTTTGTGGGGGGTTTCCCAAACCACCACAGCTCCCCCCCAGAGGGCTCGGCAGGTGGTCGAGACCTCGATAGTGCAGCTTGGGCAGCGAGCAGGGAAAAGCTCTGTGCAGGAGGGGGTGGAGGGAGGTGGGGGTAGTAAAAGCCGGCCGGAGACAATGAAAACGTCTGGGCCGCGCAAATATTGCTTGTGGGTCCGCAATGTCGAAGGGCTGGTCCCGTTGAACGTGCAGAGGTCCACAAGAAGAAAAATTAGTCACTGGCTCCTCCCGCGATTAAGTCCTGCAAGGATTAATAGCGGCCGTGAAGAAAAGACGAGGCTGCTTGGCGGCTGTGATGAGAGCAGAGGGACTGGCATGTTGACTTTAGGTGCGGGCGCAGCATTAAAGTCCTCGGGGATCGCAAAACCGCTGAATTCCCCATGTGTGCCGTGGCTGAGACTATTAACAAATCCTTCGAGCATGCTGCATGCGTGCCTCAGGTGAGCGAGCAGCCCTGAAGGGCAGCGGCGAAGGAGGAAGGCAGTCTGTTGAGCCGTATGTGTCCCGTGCGTGGTGCGCCGTGCCCGTGACTCCCCGGTGCGTGTGCCGGGGTCCCGTGCGTGGGTGGGCCGCTGGAGAGGAGAACCAGGGTCAGGGAGCTTGCTGGAGATCATCCCTGTTGTCTGTTGCGTCGTTCGGTCGTGCTGCGTTGGAGTGGTGCGAGGAAGTAGACGATCTCTGTCCCTCGGGCTCGTGGAGATGCGTTGGAGCGGTGCGAGGCAATAGACGATCTTTGTGCCTCGGGCTCGTGGAGATGCGTTGGAGCGGTGAGAGGGAGGAGACGATCGTTGTCGCTCGTGCGGTCATGGTGCGTTCAGGTCCATGTGTGCTCCATCGGCCATGGGGATCACCGTCGTGGAGAGGGGACGAGGTGCATGCGCTCACGGTGTGGAGGAGCTGTGAGCGCGGCCGGTCCAGCGTGGATGTGCCAATCTAGGCGTGCAGATCTCACCATGAAACGTTGCTCAGCTTTCCCGGTCGTGGGTGTTCTCCATGGAGTTTCGCCTGGAAACTCCGCGTTGAGGTCTCCCCGAAGCAGAAGGGAGGGCAGATCAGTCAGGCTGCCGCGTTCGCTTGTCGTCGGAGAATCACCGCCGGGCGTTGCGTTCGCTGGCAGCGTGTTCGTTTCAGCGTCGGGTCACCAGTGTGGCGGCATGAAATAAAGCGGCGTTGTTGGAGGTTTTAAGTAGAGTTTTATTATCATACCGCCGTCACGAGCTCCGCTCCCGGCGCCGTGCATGAGCGCCGAGAGCGAGCCCACGGCTCTCAGAGAAGGAGAGGAGAGGCGGACACGTGTGTGTCCTACAGCAGAGGTTGAGAGAGAGGACGTGTTACAGAACCTGTGCAGTATTTATACCCAACTCAAACAATACATCAAGGCAGTGTCACAGCGGTAGGTCTGATCAAAGGGACTGCAGAACAGGCATGAGATATTTGCATTTGTGAGACATACATCACAATAGGCAGATTTGCTAGACTCTGCTCAAGCTGCAGAACAAAGAGGTTAACAGGCACATCTACATATTGATCTCCAAACATATTTACAAGACGACATGTAAACTCACATAAGGATTGACATATCCAGCCTGTGTTGTGTTGTAGCTTAGTTTTTTTTTGTTTTTTTTTTATTTTGTCTTAGATTTGTTTTGAATAGTAACCGCTTAACTTAGCTTAGCTTAGTTTTCTTTTTTTTTCTCTCAGTCACATTTTGTCTTAGCTTTGTTTTAAATTGTAATCGCTCTTGTCTTGTTTTCTCTTTTTTCTCTTTTGAATTCTTGGATGGAATATGGGTGGGCAATATAAGCTGCGGCTTCAGCCATCACCCATTTCGGATAACTCACGTGGAATTGTATAGAAGAAGGAGTCTTTGTCTAATTTGACCTTGTTGTTATATTATACAGTTTCTTTTAACCTGTACTGTACTATCCGAAATAAATAAATAATAAATAAATTCATTCATTCATTCATTCGTTCAATCATTCATTCATCTGAGTCTCTAGGTCACAGTAAGGACAGGACGCATGAACACAATGCATGAGAGGCAACATTAACATCACAAGGCATGAATGGCACATTACGTCTCAGTAGTGTAGCGGAAAAAACCAGGAGTAGCGAGTTGTCTGTCCTTAGTCTGTTTGTGGGGGGTTTCCCAAACCGCCACAATAGTCCTGATTTAGTACACTGATTGGTCTGTAGTTGGAGCATTCTAGTTTATCCTTTTCAGGTTTAGGTATAACTGCAATGACCCCTTCTCTCCAGGAGGGGGAGATTTCCCCTGTGTGGAGGACATAGTTAAATGTTTTCAGGAGGAGAGGAGATACAGTAGTTGCTGTTTAAAGGTTTTGTACCATTCTGCTGTATAGCCATCTGCTCCTGGGGATTTGTTAGCTTTAAGTTTCATAATTGCTTTTTCCAATTCTTTAGGTTGTATTTCTGACAGTAGTGTTTTATTTTGTGATTCTGTAAGTTGGGGAAGGTGTAATGTGTTTAGGAATGTCTCGGATGCGTTTTTATGTTTTTTGTGGGAGTATAAGTTCTTGTAGTAATTCTCGAAGCTTTTAAGAATATCCTGAATTCTGAATTTTATTTCCTTTGATACTGGGTCTCTGATTTTGTAGATTGCTCTTTCTGTTTGTTGTTTCCTCAATTTATAGGCTAGTAATTTTGCCGATTTACTGCCTGCTTCATAGTGTTTTTGTTTCAGAAATGTAAGTTTCTTCTGGATTTCTATTGTGTAGATCTCATTTATTTGATTTTTAATTTCTTTAATCTTAAGCGAGCCATTAGAATGAGTGTTGTCTTTGTGTTCTTTTTCTAGGTTCTTGAGTTCTGACTCTAGTGTAATTAGTTTTTCTTGTCTCAGTTTCTTTTGGGTTGCCAGTTTTGCAATAATTTTTCCCCTTATTACAGCTTTGCACGCATCCCACAGTATTAAAGGGGATACTTCTCCATCATCGTTTTCTTCCAAATATTTGAAAATATCTGATTCCAATTCATCTTTCAGTGGTCCTTTCAGGACATTTGAATTCAACCTCCAAGAAAATGTATTATTTGTGTATTTTTGGATGTTTAAGTCCATATAGATCGGACTGTGGTCAGAGAGATCCATCAGTCCTATTTTACATGTTTTTACTCTTCCAATGTCTCTATTAAACATAAAAAAGTAATCAATCCTTGAGTAAGATGAATGTGGCGTTGAATAAAAAGTATAATCTTTTACATTGAGGTTGAATTCCCTCCATACGTCACAGATTCCCATTTCTTTTAGTAGCATCCGAGTTTTCCTATTTTGAGTGTTATTTTGATGTGAAGAATTACCTGTTGCATCCCAGTATGGATTCAGTCTTAGATTGAAGTCTCCACCACATATCACTAAACCTTGGGCTTTAGTTATCATTAGGTCGAATACATTTTTATAAAATTTCCATTTAGCCCCTGGTGGTGCATATACATTCAGCAGGGTGATATCTTCTCCCTCTAGCCGCCCAATTACCAAACTGTACCTCCCTTCTTTATCTTTGTGTTCTGATTTTTTTTCAAATGTAATTTTGGTTGATATCAATGTCGCTACTCCCCTCCTCCTCCCTGATTTATATGAAGATGAAGAGATCATTTTAAACCCTTGTCTATTGAGTTTAGTGTGTTCCACGTCTGTTAGGTGGGTTTCTTGTAAAAATATTATTTCTGCTTTGTCTTTTTTCATTTTGCGTAGAATCTTGGATCTTTTAACTGGATTCAGGATCCCTTTTACATTATATGAGGCTATTTTGTTTACACCCTGTTTCTCCATTGTATTTTCTTATTTAGTATAACAGTGTGGTGGCCCTCTTTTTTGCTACTCAGAAACTGAAAGAACATTAAGAACATAAAAAACATTAAGAACATAGTGTACGAAACTTTAAAACAAAAAACTGTCAAAAAAACTTCCTGAGCTGGGGTCTCTTTAAAGACCCTGTAAGAGCCCTGATGGAGTGTAGGCTCCGAGGGAAATTCCTCAAACTCTGTTACGTGTTGAGGGCCCTCTCTTACCCCTGTAAGTTGTCCCATGTTTTTAACGTGAATTTCAGATCCCAATCCGAATTTGTAATGATTTTTTTTTTTTTTATGCCTATACCCTATGAGATTGTGTGCACCCTCCCACCCCCATCACAGCAAACCTTCACTCTAGTACAGTATTTGTTAGTGTGGGGAGAACATGTGGGTCATTGTTACATTTCTATTTTAACAAGATTTTTTTTTCCTTTTAAATTAAGAAGACATTTGTTTCTAATGCTATAACTGCTCCATGAAAGCTTTTACCACATGCTGATTCTGCATCTCCTTTAATGTTTGTTACCTTGTAGGAGGGGGGATGGAAGTGCAGATTGACTGAAAAGAGAGAAAAAAACCAAAAAGGTTGCTATTCCTTCCTGGAACTGGAAAGCTTATCTTTGTAGCTCTGGGGCTGGGTTTCCCGCTGCTGGCCCGTGGATTTAGAAGGTCTTTGAGTGGACCACGTTTGAGCTCTGATTTTCTCGCTCAGATTCGCTGCGGGTTTAAACACCGTTACCGGGAGTCCTCTTCTCGCCATGTCAGTTGTTGCTTCTTCCACTGAATTGTAGAGACATGACTCTTCACCGTAAAAGACCCTTAACTTCGCCGGAAATGGCGTCTGAAAGCGTAGATTCTTTTCCCGTAAAACCTTTTTGGCGTCGTTATATTCCCGTCGCTTTTTAAGAACCTCAGGGGCGTAATCGTGCTCCACGAAGGCTTTTCTTTCTTGATGCATAAATCCTTTTTTCTGCCAAGCCCGTCTTACAACCTCTTGTTTTATTTTGAAATCGGAGAATCTTACCAACACTGAACGCGGGTGTGCTTCTGCCGCTGGCTTTGCGGCTAATGTACGATGGGCCTTTTCTATTTTCAAATCGGTGGTTTGTGGAATATCCAACTTCTCTCTCAATAAGGATTCCACGCATTCCGCCACTGTGTTGAAACCATCTTCAGCTCCTTCTTTCAGACCGTGAATTCCGATGTTATCTCGTCTCTGTCTTCCTTCTTGGTCGGCTAGCTTAGCCTCCAGCCTTGATTGTTTTCTGTGTAAATCCAGCATAGAATCTTCAAGCACTTCTACTCTTTCTTCAGCTTCCAAGATTCGGTTTTCGGCCTGGTCCAATCTGCTGTTCGTCCTTATTAGTTCCTCTCTGAATTCGTGAAATTCGGCCCGAAATCGTCGTAATTCGTCATATAGCGATTTCAGGCTAACCTTTTTGTTAGCTAGGCCCAGCTCTTCGTCTCCTGAATGGAGGTCCTCGGGATCAGATTCTGCGGCCGCCGTGCGTCCTGACCTGGGGAATGCCAGTTTCTTCTGTTTGTGGTTAGGCATGGTGTTTTTGTCTTTTGATTTTTATTCTTCCAAAAATCCGTTAAGTCTGATTTTGACGATGTTTTCCTTGGATTGGATCTGGGAGGTTCAGCGTTAAGTTGCTATCACCATGGCGTCCAGACCGGAAGTCCGTTTTGCTAAAATTTTACAGATTATTTTAAGATCAGCATTTAATAGGCTTATTGGTCTCATATTTTCACACTTATTAGAGGGTTTACCTGGTTTTGGCAACAGTATAATTAAGGCATTATTCATGTATGATGGTAAATTACCATTTTGAAATGCTTCTAAAACCATTTCCAAAAGTGGTTTTATTAATTTATTCTTAAATTTTTTATAGAGGTCGACTGGAAGACCATCTGGTCCTGCACTTTTTCCTGATTTCATATCATCAATGGCTTGCCCAACTTCTTCTTGACTAATTTTAGACTCCAGTATCTCCCTGTTTTCATTTGGAATACCTGGTATGGATAATCCACCCAAAAACCCATTTAGTTTTGTTAAGTCAGTTTCATTTTTTGTATCATATAGTTTTTCATAATAATCTCTAAAGGCACTATTAATTTCTAAAGGATCTATAACTACCTGTCCGTTACTTATAATACTGGTAATTGGTGTTTTAGATTCTAATTGTTTAATCTGCCATGCCAATAATTTTCCTGATTTTTCACCTTGTTCATAAAAAGTTTGCTTCAATCTTAGAAGACTCGAGGCAGCTCTATTTGCTGATTTTTTGTCATATTCAGCTCTCAGAATCAGTAATTCGTTCTCTAACTGTGGGTTACTTCCTGCATACACCTTTTCTTGAAGAATTTTTATTTTATGTTCCAATTGGACTCTCGGGTCTTCTTAGATTTTGAACCTATAAAACTAATAATATGCCCCCTAATAAAAGCTTTGAAAGCCTCCCACTTTATACATGCCGTTGTTTGTGTAGTATTGATATCAAAGAACTCATCTATCTGTTTTTCTATGTATTTAACAAATTCCTCATCCTGAAGCCATTTATGTTGAAAATGCCACCTAACTGGGTCCTTTGTCAATTTCTTATCTACATATACTAGACAGCAGGGTTAATGATCAGAGATCTCAATGTTATCATAGAAACAGTTTTGAATCTTGGACCTTAATTCTGTAGAAATCAAAAAGTAGTCTATACGTGAGAATGTCTTATAGGTATTAGAATAATAAGAATAGGCTTTGACTTGTGGTTTCATTTCTCTCCATATATCTAAAAATCTCAATTCTTTCATAAAATGATTAATGGTCATCCTACTTCCATTGTGCGTACAGTCCAGTCCTGTTGATCTATCTATACTGGGATTCAATGTACAATTAAAATCCCCTGCTATTATTTGTTGCCCTGTAAGTGATGATAAAGTGAGAAATAAATTAACAAAGAAGTTTTGATCATCAATATTGGGGCTGTATAAGTTCACCAGATTTATATTTTCTAATAACAAAGATCCTTGGATAATTAGATATCTTCCAAATTTGTCTCTAATTACATTTTTCATTTGAAATGGGACTGTTTTATGTATGAGAATCATAACTCCCCTAGCTCGGGATGAAAATGATGAAGTGAACACGTTACCTTACTGTCTTCTCCTAATTCTTTTTACATCCTCCTCTAATAGATGAGTTTCTTGTAAAAATACAATTTTTGAATCCATGTCTTTTATTTTATTCATGACTTGTTTAAGTTTTTTTTAGATTTTGTAGACCTCTGCAATTCCATGAAGTTAAATTAAGACTAACACTTTGATCTATGATTAATAAGGAGTTTGAGATTACCTTGCAATATGAACATACTCTTACAGAGAAGCAAAAACATGGATGATGGAACATTCATCCTACAAACTAAACAAAAACAGATTCCCTTTCCCCACATTCGTGGTAATCCCCCCAAAATCAAAAAAATTCTGTCTCCCGTTATAGCTAGTGACTGTTCCACACCTGCGAGGATCAGTCAAACCACTCTCTCTTTCTCCTCTCAATCACCCTGACTCTACTACTATTCTTATGACATTAACTCTCTTCTGTAGTTTTTTCAACATAACTTCAAAGTTTTATAGCAACGTTGTACATCATAACTTTTTTTTTTTAATACAGTCTATATTTTGTAGACATGTTTATGTTTCAGATCAATCAGATGTCTATACATATGCTTAAATGTTCTACCTTTGTCATGTTCATGCTTAGCTCCCGCCAGTCTCCTTTTGGATTTGCTTGATGAGCTCCTGTGCCTCTTGAGGGGTCTTGAAGGTGTGGGTTCTCCCCTTATATGTGACCAGCAGTCTTGCTGGATGAATTACTCCGTGACGAATCCCTAGGTTGCGCAGCTCTTTGCGGGCAGGGTCGAACTGCCTCCTTAATTGTTGTATTCCTGCAGCCAAATCCGGATAGAACCGCACCTGTTGGTCCTGGTACTTAATTTCCCCTTTAGCTCGCGCCGCATTGGTGACTGTCATCTTGTCTCTGTAGTTGAGGAACTTCATAATCAGCGTCCTCGGTAGTGTCTTATTATCTCTCGGTGGGCCGATTCGGTGAGCTCTGTCTAAAACGACCGATGACTGCAGATCCGCGTTATTCAGCGCTTCTGGAATCCACTTTTCCAAAAAGGAACACGGGTCCTGTCCCTCCGCTCCCACCGGGAGGCCCACCAGCCTCAAATTATTCCGTCGCGAGCGGGATTCCAAGTCTAGGACGTTATCTTCCAGACGTTTACATTTTAATTCCAGTGTTTGCAGATTAGTTTGTAGGCTGGTGACGTCATCTTCAGCGCTTGAAATTCGGAGCTCCGCCTGCGATACTCGCTCCAAACAGTTGTTTATTTCTTTTCTCATTCCTTCTATCGCTGTTATAATCCCGTCAAATTTAGATGAAAACTCTGTTCTCATGGAGTTGATGGCAGTGAGCACTGCGTTTGTCCCCTCTTCAACTGTTCCCGCTCCGCCGCTGGCTCCCTCCTCCGCCATCGCCTCTGGAATTTTCTCTGTTTCGCCTCGAGCGTGGAAGTCTGTTAGCTTGGGTTGTTTTGTCGAGCTACCTTTTCCTCCACCTAATTTTCCAGCCTTAGTCTTTACCATATCCGCGCCAAAACGCTAGGGTGGGTTTTTGTTCCAATTAAGAGAGTTTTAGTAATTTTTTTTTATTTTCAAGAGCAGAGCAGTGTGAAACATGTCTTCCTACGTGGCCGCCATAACCGGAAGTCATATTGTAGCTTTTTATACACAAAAAACTTTTGTTGCCTTAGAATTGCTTGGAAAGAGCTTTTACATCTTCCACCTATTTAAATATGTGCAGATCTATAAATATTCTAATTAGCGCCACCCATACTCCCGCCCACCAGTAGCGGGAAGAAGAGGAAATCGTACAAGGCTCAGAGAAGGCGATCCAACTTGACTATCTAGAGCAGGGGTCACCAACTAAAACTGCAAAAGGTCCAATAAGTCGGTCCTCCTCCCCAGCCGAGGTCCGAATTAGGTGTGGGAATCTTTAGGCACCTCATGATTCAATTATGATTCAGAACTCTGACTTGATTCTAAAACCATTCTCAATGCATCTTGATGCATTTTCTTTCTATTCAAGATTTTTCCTTCCCACTGTGTGACAACTTGGCCCTTTTAAAGCAAAGTATTTGCAATGACCCATGAATTTCCTTCCAACATCTTTTATTAAAACAAATGGAAGAGAAATCTGACACATAGTGAGCAGTGGTGGCCTATAATGGTTAGAGATGTGGACTGGTGAGCAGAGGGTCACGGGTTCAATCTCCGGACTGGCAGGATTAGATCTGGGTGGGACAGATAACATAGAGTGTTTGCCTCACCCTCCTTAACCCCACTGTGGTGCCCTTGAGCAAGGCCCTTAATTCCAACTGCTCCAGTGGAGCTGCTCAGTGGCCACAGGTCAATCTGTGGTTGTACTGGGCAGCTTCCTGATGTGAATGTGTAACTGTGTGAGTGTGAACAGGGTGTCCTTGAAAAACAGAGGGTGTCTCTCGATGGAACTACCTTGTATAAATAAAGGTTAAATCAAATAAAAAAACATGGACAAATTTATCTCAAAATGTGCTTTGAAGAACTGTCATCCTTTCATTGACATTCTTTCAGAAGACCACAGCTGTCTCCAGACAGGCAAATATCATTTAGCTTGCTTTCACACATTATTTTATTAAGCTCATGTTTTAGCTGGTTTTAGTGTCTTGGCCTGTCCTTGCCACTGATAATACCACTATCTGCCAAGAATGTGCCGTGCCGCTAGTCCAGCAAAAGCTAGCGGTACTCAAATACTTTGCAAGCAGTTTCATGAAATGGTCAGTCAGAAAGCAGCTCATATTGGCTCGGACATTGCTCAGGTTAACAAGGCCAGGAGTTCCTGGCAGCGGAGGGCGAAGGACAGAGCTGCGTGGAGGAATCTGATCAGACCTAAATGAAACAGTCATTGTCGCCCCCAACAGACTGCTATGATGATGATGATGATGATGATGATGATGATGATGAGCTCTACATTAATTTTTAAACAAAAAAATATTAACATGGATTCTTTGTTCAATTTCAAACAAAACGTAATATAAAATTCTGTAATGTAATGTAATGTACTTTATTTATATAGCCCTTTAAAACAACCCGTAGGTGACCAAAGTGCTTTACAGAAAATTAAACAGCATTAAAAACAAAAAACATAAACAAAGAAATAAGAATAAATACTTAAAAATAAGAATGGCTTCAGCCCACCCGCAACCCGTAAAGGATTAAGCGGAAGAAGATGGATGGATGGATGGAAGAATAAAATAAAAACAAATGCCACCACTACTGGGTATTAAAAGCCATCTTAAACAAATATGTTTTAAGTTCTGATTTAAAAAGGGCCAGGTCAGAGATAGCACGTAGGTCAATGGGGGAGATTATTCCAGAGCCTGGGGGCGACAACAGAAAAGGCTCGGTCACCCCAGTGTTTATACCTTGACTTAGGCACATCCAGCAAAAGCTGATTGGATGACCTCAAAGCCCTGCCTTGGTCACGGACAGTCAAAATCTCAGACATATAAACCGGAGCAAGGCCATTAAGAGCTTTAAAAACAAAAAGCAAAAGTTTAAAATTAATTCTAAAATGGACTGGAAGCCAATGAAGTGAAAAAAGGATTGGAGTAATGTGCTCTCGCCTAGGTGTGTTGGTCAAAAGACGGGCCGCTGCATTTTGCTCAAGTTGAAGGTGGCTGAGAGAAGATTGAGAGATGCCAACATAAAGTGCACTACAGTAATCAAGTTGAGAAGTGATTAAAGCATGGATGGCTATCTCAAGATCATGACGGCTCAGGAAAGGTCTGGCTTTGGATATCAGACGTAATTTACTACAAAGGTTAAAAACTGGCTGAAAAATAAACAAGAATGTACCCATATATGAAATGATTGTCTGCAGGGTGAGAGTGAATGAAGGGAAGGAATGAATGTGTTTGTTTATAGTGAGTGACGAAGGGAGGGAGACCTGAAATAGGCAAATGTGAACCAGGTTTTTATATTGTGTATTTATAATCTTGTTTGCATTGATATATGTGGTTATTGTTTATTCTGTTTTCATTTTTTTCTTTTCCTTATCCTTCTTTCTTTTTACCTGTTTCTTCTTTCTAAAGCCCATCCAGGGACAAGAGTTGAAAATTAGCTAATAGCTATACACTCTTTGTGCAACACATTAGATTGTCATTTGATTAATTGTCTATGTTTATTGCACTGTCCCTGTCAAATAAACAAATAAAATAAAAAATAAAAAATTGATAAAAGCTCATCTTGACTACATTGTCAATCTGTTTATCAAATTTTAAATGGCTGTGTCAAAAATCACCCCCAAATTTCTGACAGCTGAACTGAGCCTTAAAGAGAGGGTACCAAAGCCAGCCATTACAGTATCCCCAAACATAATACATTCTGTTTTTTCTTCATTTAAGTGGAGAAAATTTTGGCTTAACCACAACTTAATATCAGTGATGCAGTTCAATAGAACACTTTGTGAGTTTGTTTGTTCTGGGTTCAAGGGTAAATAAAGCTGCAAATCGTCTGCATAACAGTGGAAAGACATGTTGTGCCTGGCTATTATTGACCCGAGTGGCAGCATATATAATGAAAACAGAATAGGGCCAAGGATAGAGCCCTGTGGGACCCCACAGGAGAGAGAGGTACTAGAAGAAGACATGTCACCAATCATTACAGAAAAAGTTCTGTTAGATAGGTGGGATTCAAACCACTTAAGTGCAGTGCCATGGATGCCAACATGATGATTCAGGTGTGACAAAAGGATAGTATGGTCCACAGTGTGAAAGGCTGCTGTAAGATCTAGCAGCACTAAGACCACGGGGCATTTGGCATCAACAGACATCATAATATCATTGTGCACCTTTAGCAGGGCAGACTCAGTGCTGTGACGAGATCTAAACCCAGATTGAAACTTCTCAAAAATAGAATTGTCTTCTAAAAAAGATTGCAACTGTAATACAGGAGAACACTAAATGTGTTTGTTGACTCCAAATAAATAGGTCTGAAATTCTAAAATCTACAACTAAAATCCCAAAAATGTTTTACAGGAGAACACAAACTAAATTGTATTGCATTTAAAAAAGATTAATCTCCAAAAAAACTAAATTTCACAAAAAGTCCACCTCTATACAATATTTTCAGTGCAGAAAAAACTTTCAAACTAAGATCCAAAAGCATACACAAAATATAATTCCAGGACACAAAATATAATTCTACACCACAGAATTCCTCGACATTTCTTTCAATCTCAACAGTAAACTCTGTTACACCATGGATGGAGCTGTAACTCTATGGTTACAGGGAGAGGGAAGGTGGAACTTTTCATGTTCAGTAACACACAGAGCTTTTACTGAGTTTTTATGTGTCGGCCTTGTGTGTGTGTGTGTGTGTAGGGTGGAGGGGGGATGCGCCCACAGTGAACCTGATTTTGCAACCCGCTGACTCTTTGGAGCAGTTGGAGCCGCAGAGTCTCTGCACATAGTGGCGTTCGTGGGACAGCGAAGAGGGCAGTCTGCAGCAGGAGAGCGCCCAATAGGGCTCATGTCATAATCTGTCGGGCGGTTGCCAATGCAGCAGTTCACTTATGCTTTTTCCGCTTTTTTTCTCCACCAAAATAAAACCATCTCCCTTTTCCCCAAATTGGATCAAAAGGCTTCGGGGTATGGACGGAGGACTCACAGGGTCCAGATCTGGACTGGAGTCTGCCAGTTGGTGACCCCTGGGTTAGATGATAAAGTCTGACAGTGGTTGGTAGGAAGGACCTGCAGAACCTCTCCCTTGAGCACTGAGGATGGCATAGCCTACCACTAAATGAGCTCCTTTGTGCGTTCAGCGTGTCCTGCATGGGGTGGGGCTCGGACTCCAGCAGGATGACAGCTTAGCCACCATCCTCCTTTCTCCTATTTCCTCCACTAGGTCGAGGCGGCGCCCTAAAACAGAGCTGGCTTTTTTGATTAGCCTGTTCAGTCTCTTCCTGTCGGCTGCTGTGATGCCGCTGCCCCAGCAGACCACTTCAAATGTGATGGCTGATGCCACCACCGAATCACAGAAGGTCTTCAGGAGTGCCCCTTGCACTCCAAAAGACCTGAGTCTCCTCAGGAAGTACAGCCTGCGCTGCCCCTTCTTGTAGAGCGCGTTGGTGTTGTGTGACCAGTCCAGTTTATTGTTCAGGTGAACACTCAGGTACTTGTAAGATGTCATCATCTCAATGTCTGTTCCCTGGATGTTTACTGGTGCTGTGGGGGATTGTCCTCGCCTGCGGCAGTCCACCACCAGTTCCTTGGTTTTCCTCGCACTGATCTGGAGGTAGTTCTGCAGGCACCAGTCCACAAAACCCTGGATAAATCCTCTGTACTCCGCATCATCCCCATCAGAGATGAGGCCAACGATCGGAAAATCATCAGAGATCTTCTGTAGATGGCAGTGTGGTGTATTGTGTGAAAAGTCAGCAGTGTAGAGGGTGAACAGGAAGGGAGCCAGAACTGTTCCCTGGGGGGCCCCCGTACTGCAGATGATGGTGTCAGACACACAGTCCTGGGTTTTTACAAACTGTGGTCGGTCTGTGAGGTAGTCCAGGATCCACAATGACAGGTGCTGATCCACCCCCGCACAGAGCAGCTTGTCCCCAGGATCACTGGTTGTATGGTCTTGAATGCACGAGAGAAATCAAAGAACATGATCCTCACAGTGCTCCCAGGCTTCTCCATGTGGGACAGGGAACAATGTAGGAGGATGATCACTGCATCCTCCACCCCGATGCCATGCTGGTAGGCAAACTGAAGTGGGTCCATTGCTGGTCCCACCAAGGGGCGGAGGTAGATGAGGAGCAGCCTCTCCAGGGTCTTCATTAGATGTGATGTGAGGGCCACTGGTCTGTAGCTGTTCAGGTCCTTGGGGTGCAGAGTCTTGGGTACAGGTACCACACAGGATGTTTTCCACAGCTGTGGTACCCTCCCCAGCTTCATGCTCATACTGAAGATGTGCCCCATGATGCCGCACAGCTGGTTTACACAGGACTTGAGGAGCCTCGAGCTGGTGCCATCCAGACCTGCAGCCTTCCTCGCCTTGGTCTTCTTCAGCTCAGCTCTCACCTGAGTCTTATTGAGAGAGGCTGGGGCAGTGGGGCTGTGTGCTGGGAGGGGGGATGTTGGGTCTGTTACGGGAAAAACAGCAGGGGATGTAAGGGGAGGTGGAGGGAGGGCAGTAGACGGTGGGACTAGATGAAGGTGGAGGCAGCAGTGGTTGGTGGGCAGGCAGAGAAGAGGGTGGTTGGTCAAACCTGTTAAAGAACAGGTTCAGGTTGTTCACCCACTCCCTACCCCCCGTGACCTGGGAGGAGGTATTCTGGTGCCCAGAGATGGTTTTGAGGCTTCTACAGACACCACTGACATCACTCTGCTGCAGCTTGTCCTCCATCTTCTTCCTGTAGCTGTTCTTCATTTTTCTGTTCTTCCTCCTTAGCTCCCTCTGTACGGACTTCAGCATCTCCTTGTTTCCCGACCTGAAGATCCTTTTCTTCTCCTTCAGCAGTGTCTTTATCTCAGGGTTTGTTGTTTGAGAAACACTGTATGGTCTTGATGGGTATGGTGTTCTCCACACAGAAGTTTGTGTAGTCTGTGATGGTGTGTGTGAGGCTGTCATTGTCCTCACCATGTGGATCGCAGAGCTGCTCCCACACAGTGGATTCAAAACAGTCCTTCAGAGCTTCCTCCACCTCCTCGGACCATATCTTCATTGTGCGGGTAACAGGAGATTGTCTGTGTACCAGGGGTTTGTACACAGGCAGGAGGTGAACCAGGTTGTGATCAGATCTCCCAGGGGGGACGGGGGGTGGTGAGGTGTAAGCCTCCTTGGTGTTTGCATAAAATAAGTCCAGTGTTTTATTGTCTCTGGTGTGGCGTGTGACATACTGGATGAAAGTGAGCAGAATAGAGGACGGGGAAGCATGATTAAAATCACCAGAGATGAGCTGGAGAGCAGTGGGGTATTGAGTCTGTAGTCTGCTGGTGACTGTGTGGATGACGTCACATGCTGCCTCATTGCTCATGGAGGGGGGTACATAAATAACTATCACGATGACGTGAGAACTCTCTGGGGAGGTATGCCGGTCGCATGCTAACAGCTAGCAACTCAATGTCCTTGCTACAATGTTGTTCTTTAATCATGATGTGCCCAGGATTACACCATCTGTTGTTCACAAACAATATCAGCCCCCCGCCTCGCTCTTGCCGCTATCTGGTGTCCGATCTGCCCGTATTAAGTGGACACCCTCCAGTCCGATGTTAGCATCTGTTGTTAGCTCTGCTAACCACGTTTCAGTGAATAGCATGATGCTAGCCTCTCTGAAGACACTCTCATACCAGGACATAGCCGCTAGTTTGTCTGCCTTATTAAGCAGTGATCTCACATTTCCCATAATAACGGATGGTAGAACGGGCTTGTACCTTGTCTTCCTCGTGCATCACTTTGCTCCAGCTCAACATCCCTGCCGTTTTTGCCTGATTTCTCGAGGGATATTGGTTCTCTCAGTTAGCACCGCAGAGCAGCACTATGCTAACAACTGACTCCTGTAAACAGTGGCTCCTCCACTCTGGGTCAGTAGTCATTGGCGATATGAGCAGAAAGATGGCTAATGTCAACGCCAGTGCAGCGATATTAGTGTCCTTGGCGTCCTTGATGGATATGGGGTAACAAGATCAGAAAAGTTGTGACAAAGAAAAAACGGATAGTAAATAAAAACGAGAGAGAAAACTCAGAAATGAGCCGCTGCTGCAAAATGGCTGCCGACTCGTGTGGCACCAGAAACAGGTGCACAGTAACGCCACATTTACTGGACACTGCAAATTTGTTTTTCCCTGTAAACAGCACACCATGAATCCTGGCCGCTGTAATATCTAAAATGTAAAGTTAATACCAACATGACTGTGGAGCAGAATAGCCAGATATGGGGGGATACGAGGACACACAGTCTAGGAGAAGGGAGCCTCTGGCGGCTTCTCCTTCCTGTGTGGGACCGGTGTTGCGCCACTGGTACTAGCCGTGCTGTTTATTTATCATTAACCTTATTTATACAGGTAATCCCATTGAGACACGGGGTCTCATTATCACGAGAGCTGTTTAATCAATCAGTTCTGTTAAAGCAGAGCTGATCACAGTGGTCATCTGGTGTGTAGAGGAATGAAGCTGGTCTCATTTATTTTGTGCATAATCATTTCTGAATGATTTTACCATTTTATTTTGCTGCACTGCATCAAGGTAAAGGAGTTATGTCCCCCTCAGTCGTTCGGGGCTCATATTTACTTCTGTAAACAACACTGTGTCTGACATTACGTTTTCTTCTGCGCAAGCGGGTCACTTCATAGCTGTAGAACGTTCACACTCGAGTCTGATGGGGGTCGCATTAAAACTATAATGTCAACACCCACACAAAAAAAATTGGATTTCGGCAAAAAATCAGAATTGAGCATTGAGACCTACAGTGTGAATGAAGCCTTTGTGGCATTGGCGCAATAACAGCTTTCTTCTGGCAACTCGACCATGCAGCCCATTTTTTTTTAAGTGTCTCCTTTTCGTGCATTTTGAAACAGCCACACTACTTTTTTTCACAGAGTCCTGTATGTCAGCTGAAGTTATTTGAGGGCTTTTCTTTTCACCCTGAACAATTTTCCTGTCAGTTGTGGCTGAAATTTTTGTTGGTCTACCTGACTGTGGCTTGGTTTCAACAGAATCCCTCATTTTCCACTTAATTAGAGTTTGAACACTGCTGATTGGCATTCTTAATTCCTTGGATATCTTTTTTATATCCTTTTTCTGTTTTATAAAGTTCAACTGTCTTCTCCCGCTGGTCCTTTGATAATTCTTTTGCTTTCCCCATGGCTCGGAATCCAGCAACATCAGTGCAGTACTGGATGAAACATTCAGGGGTCTGTCAGGAGCCCAGAAACTCACTGACTTTTTATACATACACAGTATTTACAAGTAAACACATCACAATTGAGGATCGTTACCTTTAGTAGCCATTTAAACCCATGTGTGTCAACTTGTGTGTATGTTATCAGGCCAAAACTTCCAGGGTATGTATACTTTTGATCAGGGTCATTTGGGTAGTTTCTATTGTCATTATGATTTAAAAAGGGCAAACACAATTGTTTGATAATAAATGGCTTCACCCAACCACTAACTGAGTGAAAGAAAAGTTTTTGTATTATCATTCATATTCTCTGAAAAATGACCAAAAAAATCACAAATTCCACCAGGATATGTAAACTTATGAACACAACTGTATGGATGTGTTACTTGCTGCCCTTGATTAGGCTAATTCGTATGGGTAATGTTCTAAGGTTTTCAAGGGGGGAGTAAATGTGGTGTATGTGAAATGGTGCAACGCACTATGCTGCAGTAGCACATATGCAGGTGTGACATCACAACGCCCCAGGGTATATTACATGGATGCCAGGGGCCAGCCCTCTCTCTTTAGCACTCCGACCTTCGATGCTCCACCAGTACTGTGTACTATATTATTTAGGTAACGTTTAACAAAGTTAACTTCAACATATGGACATGTCCACACTCATTTCCAGACATAACACTAAGCATGAATGCTTACATAGCTAGAAACACTGTTCAAAGTTGCCTTTTTTTGGGGGGGTGGGGCTTAACTGGACATTCACAGCAGGAAAACTGGGACTTGGGACTGATTTTGCTCTTGATATGTCTTGTAAGTCACAAAAAACATGTTACAGAAATGTTAACAACAGAAAAAAATTAACAGAATGCCACTTTAAAAACAGCACAGTGGACTGTGTAGAAATTGCAGGTGACAAGAAACACCAGATGGCAGCACATCAAACATCAAACATTTGTCCCAACCAAATTTGATGATTTTTTTTTTTTTTTTTTACTGATGACCCATGATGGCTTCTTCGAGTTTATCTACTCCAAGTGAACCATAATTAACTGGTGTCATTACATGTTCTAACCTACTCTAGAAATGTATGTAATTAAGTTACAACACAGGATTTTTGACTCTGAGCTGAAAACTGATTTATACTCACCCTGCTGGTATAAAGTAGTATTTATCACATTATCAACCCAACAAAAATAAATGAATTCATAGCTCTGCAATACCTTAAATCATCATATTTGGCATAACAGCAAAAGAGAGAGCAAGAGAGCAAAATAATTACACTGTGATTATTTTTTTAAGTATTTCAGGGATATTTGAAAGTTGAAAATACTGCATATTCTACCTTTAAATTTATTCTTAACAAATTTGCATTTTCCCTCAAGTTAGATTTTTTTTCCTTGATAAAATGTGAATGTTTCATATAATTTTCCAACTATTTCTAGTAAATTAGCATTTTTTTAAAAATTTAAATGGCTATTTAAATTTGAAACATTTTCCGATATAAGCAGACCTTTTCCTGTAAATTTCTTTCCCCTTTTTCTTAAAAAAGTCAACTTTTTTGTAAATCTTTTTGTATATGTGTGTCTTCTTTCCAGTATTTGCCACAGGGAGTCTGATTATGGGCCAATGAAACACCAGTGGCCACAGAGCTGCAGATTGCAAACTGCTTTGAACTTATATTCACTATATTGAGCTTATAATATTTCATACCAGATGACTCATTGGCTAGATAAAGAAATCTTGACAAAATGCTATTTTCTTCCATGGACTATACTGTATTGAGGAGTTACAGCAATGCCACCAAATCACATGACGTTCTATCAATGGCCCTTGATGGTAGGCAAGCAACATACTGCTGCCAGTGCATTTGTGCAAGATTAGAGCCCTTTTTTTATACTTTTACCAACTTTTTTATACAGTCTATGGATTAGAGTGGCTTAAATTTCAACTCTGACTATGGTCACTACATGCATGACGGAAGATTGTCATAACAGGCAACATAAAACCACAGGAAAGTCTTTTTATTGCTTTCCATCAGAGCTTGTTCAGACAGCCAAGTGTGAAGGCAGATGGAGGGTTGCCAGCCTTCCACCACCACTGTAGTGATCATTTCATCAAGGGTAAATACTTGTACAAATGATGACCTGGGGATAGCAGTGGGGGGGTCTCAGATTTGTAGCTGATGTTTTATTATGCAGGAGTTGCCCTACATAATCCCACCTACGTTCCCTCGTTGTTTAAACATACATATTCAGCTCACAAAAGCAAAGCAAGACTGGCCCTGGATATTTTTCATACAGGCACGTCAGCAAACAGAGGAGGTTAGGCAGGTTATTTTATTGTTTGGAACTGTGGTTGGGGTTGTTTAGGCCAGAGGGAGAAATCTTCCCCCCTCCAGACCAGGTTAAGTTTACATTTATGTGCCTATAGTTTAAATAAATTATTAACTAAAAAATTTGGCAGGATGATTTTTCCAATCACTCTCCACCTCCCACTGGCTGAGGCTGCTTGTGTCTGTACATCAAATTTAGGATTATTTTCCTATTGAATAGTTGAAACAACAGGGCTCTGTTGCTGAGAAATGGGGCAGATGAGTTGTTAAATTCTCTGTGCCAGCTGGTAAACTCTGGTAGCTGCATTAAAGCCAGTGGAGGCACTCTGAGAGATCAGTCTCATCAGTGCTGGCTGTGTCAGAGAAACCCAGAGGTGATATGATCCATGACTCTGCTCACTTGAAAAAAATCAAGTAGTATTTAAATACAATATAAACTTAGGAAGGTGAAAAAATAAAAAGGTGAACAGCACCGGGAGACTGAATAGTGAGGTCTCAACTATTCAGTAGGAAAATATCCTCAATTTAATTTACAAACTACCTAATTTATACATATTTTGTTGCCACTCTTTAACTATTAATTACCAATTTTTATTAAAATGCATGCAGCCTGCTCAGCTGAATAACAGCTTCCACTTCCCTTCAGCCTCTGCAGAACATGGCAGTGAGAGCCACCCTTATTCACCCGTTTTCTTTTTGTAACACTCCAGATGATTTTTAGTGAGAGATTTTGCATATTCCACTAAAATAATGTTGTCACATGCCACGATAAACCATTTCTGCCATTGTGTAACGGATGCCAACTAGTGCTGTTCGGCGTAGAACGTTAGTAAACCTCCCTCCCAAAGCCTCATACAGTATCGGTAGCGCTGAGCTACCGGTCGGACCTTTAGCTCAGCGCGATCGTGCTGTGTCTCCCATGCTCGAACTGTGTGTTAGTTGACTGAGAGGTCGCGGGTTCGTGTCCCGTGTGGGGCGAACTGCGCAGGATGATCTCTGTCACAATTGCTCCTTTCACAAATAAGCTTGCTTTGTGGCAATCCATGTGACCAGTGACATCACTTGCAAATCAGTAGCTGATAAGTCTTTTCGTAGTGTTCAGGCTCAATATTAAAATGCCTAAATGGCAAAAGTAGACTACAATGATCTGTACACAGCATTCTTTCTATCAGAAAAACAACAGGAATAAATTTTGTATTTTGTCTTCTTTATCATTATCTATTGTGATCTGGGGCCCTGTTCCAGAAAGAAGGTTTAGTGACTTACTTGGGTAAGTTAAAGCAGAGTTTGTGACTCTGAGTTTCCAGTTTCAAAAAGTCAGAGTATTGTAATTATGGTAGCAAAGGCTATGAACATAACCTGTTCCTGACTAGGTTATGCTGGGGGTATTTAGAGTATTTAAACTTAAGAGAAACCACATCCACAAACAGACAATCAGAGAATTAATCACTCAAAATCACTTTTAATAAAACACATCATCACTAATCTGTTTTCAACCCGCCTTCTTTATTTTCTGAACAGACATTTTCCTTTTATCTTTACATGCAGATATTTCATCTCCTAGTCTATTTTCTGAGGGTTTTTTTCTATTGAGATAAATTTGGACAGAACCTTTGCTGGCAACTACAATGAAATTCTTACATCTGGGGATCTCAAAAGTAAAATATTCATTTCTGGTTAGCAGTAATATGTGTTGCATTAAGATCAATAAAATCAGTTTCTTACATTGTCAAATTGCTGCACAGATTTTGGAGGAGGCTCAACTACACTGCCCTGTTTGGTCTCTTATGGAAAAGAAATAAGTTCTGCTGCAAACCCTCCATCTTCAAACACCACAGTCACATATTGATGCTTGGCACATATTGTCCATATAGTGTAGTGGACCCTCTGGACCTCCATGTCCACTTCTGTCACAGCTGATGCAGTCTCCTCTTCAGCCTTTTAATTGCATAAACAGTCTTATGGCATTTGGCCTAATGAATGATAGTTTGTCAAAAAGGGAAAAAAATCTTGGACTATGAAGGTGATAAAATTGTAAAAAAAAAGTTAAAATAAAAAGCCCAAATTAATTCAGTAAAAAAGATGTGCTTTTGAGGGAAAGGTGTTGAATAGAAAAAAGAATCTTGAAAAGGTTTGTATAACATTACAGCAAGGCTTGTATAGTGTTGCCTTATTGCAATTGCAACATGGGAAAAAAATTAAAATCCATACTGTATCATCTGATTAACTAGATATGTGGGGAAAGTTAAAAAGCCTTCACAGAGCTTCACAAAATAAACAATGAACGATGGAATCATCAAACTTGCATTTAACAGGGCAGAACCCAAGTATTTACTCATCTGGATATCTGTTCATGACAGTGAGATTCTTTTTTTTTTTTAATTTGGTATTTGGATATTTGCTCCTTCACCCAAACTGCTCAATTTTAATTATGCTAATTTTGTTTTACTAAATTTACAAAAAAAAGGTCACAAAATTATGTGAATAAATTTAGAAATATAAAGAAAAATCTTAAAATTCAAGTGACAAAATTGCGAATTTATGAACAAAAATGTACATTTACAAAGAAAACTGCAAAAACAATCTTTGGGAAAATGATTTCAAATTACATGGAAAAATTGCATATTTGCTATAAAAAATAGCAAAATTACAAAAAAAGCTCAATTTAGACAAAAAGTTGCACATTTATGAAAAAAGGTACAAATTTACATTAAAAAAATCTTTCTAGCAAAAACCATTACATCTGAATGTAATGATAAAGGCTGTAAAATAGCCTACTGCCTTGCAATGCACTGATTTATCACATTATTCTGAATACTTATTTTTTTATGGAAAATTAATTTGACCCAAGGGACATCCAAGCAGGAGCTCGAACTCACAGCCTCTTAACCACCTAGTAAGTCAAGCAGAGATGCTTATTTAAACTTAGATTGTCCACTGGTGAAGAATCCAAAAAACTCACTCCATGCAGCAGCAGTTCTTTGCAGATCAGCTCCCTGTATCTTTGGCTGATGTTGCTGCTTTTCTTCTTGATTATGTGATTTCCCCCCCCCCCCCCCCTTCTCCTCATATGCCTCCAAGAGTGCTTGCAACTCTTCCTCAGAGAAATAATTCTCTCTTTTCCTCCACTGCTCGTGGTTTCTGTGATGAACACATGCTGTCTTAGTAGGTCGAGGTCAGTCAACTCTGAGTTGATCAAACACAGTCATATCCGGAGTTCTGGAGCCAGAAACTCTGCTGGAGTAAGTTCTGGCAGGAACAGCTGGAGTAAGTTCTGGCAGGTTCACTTAACCCTGAATTCAGGGTTTATTTCAGACTATGCTAACCCTGTTTTCTGGAATACCCTCCTGTTGTACATTTTACCATTGCCACGATTGACTTTCGGTGTCATAAATCTATGCACATTGCTTATAAACTTACTTTGTTAAGCAAACAGAACCGTACTTTTTACTAATTAGAATATTGATTTAGGTATGTCTTTATTCTCCTAGTCCAAGGTAGCTAACGTGTGTGGCTTTCTGAAACAACCAATGAGAGTACTTCCTTTTATACTCCCGCCCCTCTCGTCTGAAAAAAAAAAAAAAAAAAAACTACAGCCAATGAGAGAGCACTCTTCACACTCGCGTGCCAATCATCTGAAAGAACCAGCCAATGAGAAGTGCAGTAGTGTGTTTTAAAATCTTCCACGCTCTTTTTTTTACCCCATTAAAGACTGTTGTGGCCTTATATTTGCCGTTGCAGTAGCGATACAGTAAGAAACGGAGGAACCAAGTTCTCTTTGGATTTCATTCTGGAAACTGATATGGCAAAAGGTAAATTTACTTCACGCATTGGTTACGTGACTGTATTGTACTATATAAACGTCTGTTGTCATGAGCATTTACAGTCTGTTCTACCGCATGTAGAAGCTGCGGTTCTGACTGTAAAGCTGACCGTTAATGTCTGTGTGCATAGAAAGATGAACACTCTGAGACGTAGCATTTTGGGGGAAAATGCAACTCGTACTGTTTTATTGTGTTGTAAGTCGCATTGCTTAAGTTTACTTTTTTTCCGTAGGGAAGAAAGAGGCGGTGAGAGTACATAAAAAGCCCTCGGAGGACGCTGTTGAATCCACGGTCGCCTCACAGACGGAGACAAAAGAAAACAAACCAGCGACAAGCAAGGTGTGTTTGTCTTTGCGCGTTTATGTGTGTAAATGACAACAGTGGAGCTCATAAACGTGTCAGTCTTACAAAGGTAAAGCAGGGAAAAGGCAGAGAAACTAGAAATTGTACGTAAGTAGAAGAAGCTTTACCTGGTGTTCATTACTAAAGTATAAGTAAGAGTAGTCGTCTAAAAAGTTACCAAAAGTAAATGTACCACTTTGCTTCTTATAAATTTGACACTTTTGATATCCACCTTATTCCTGGGGGTGCCGCTGTAGGGACGATTATGGGCGGAACTTCCGGTTTCGGCTGAAGTAGCGTTAATTCAGTCCGTAAGAGTGGCATAGTGGGGCGTTTAAAATAGCGTTTTTAAAAGTTTTTCAAATTCATTTTAATGTATAGTCCACATACGTGTTTTGCAGTCAAGTGGCAGCTAATTTCAGCGCCTGTAGTTTTTGTATTTTTTGAATGTTTTGGCGTAGTTCAGGTACTTGTTGCTGGTGTTCGTGGTTGTGCCGTAGACTGTATAAATGGAGGCTTCTCACCGGCGATGCATAGATCATGCGCTGAAAACTAAAGAGGACTGTTGGTGTGATCGGTGGTACAAACGCAAGAGCATCAGGTATGTTTTCACTTGTATGAATGTCACAGATCTGACGTTTATGCGTCATATACTGTATCTCACCACATGCAAGGCTGCATGAAGTAAAATAATAAATAAAAAATAGTAACAGTTTGCTTCCTAAAGCTTAATGATTTAAGAAAGCTATCAAATAGTTGTTGGTTTTTGGGGTTTTTTTGCATTCGTTGCACTGCCTTGGAACGATATGGACTTGATATTTAGCAGCTTCAGCATGCATTAATTTTTAAATGATCACAAAATACAGATCAATAAAATTTTGAACGATTGCCAGAAAATGTCTGTACGTGTTAAGTTAAATAACAAGCATTCATGGCATGACAGCAGCATGAGCATTTTAATTTTGGGGTAAAACGAACAGCTGCAGCTGTCTGTATTTACCCTGACATTAAAACACCCAAGCACGGTGTTGTGGTTCTTTGTGGCTCTGACTAGATTCTACGTCTGCTCTGAGGTAAATCTGATTATGTCCAATGTCTTTTAACAAAATGCATCCGGCTTTATTGTGGTGGAGACATTGATATATCTCAGAGCTTTTATTTGTTTACAGCGTTCGCATCTTAGCAGCAGTGCTAACAAATGGAGCTACTGTCTGCCAGGCCACTTTTTAAGGTCATCTTTTCATCCCTCGATAGTTGTAGGAAGTGGTATGATTATATTACTCTTTTTGAGGTGCAAAGGGCCATGTTCCCAGATTTTTGATGCCAAAGTCATTGTTTTTAACAAGGAAAAGTGTCCCATTTCTATGACAATCACACATTCTAAACTAATACTGGAAGCTGCGTCCATAATTTACACAAGGTATCATGGGGGCTAGGAATAAGGTGGATAAATTCACATTTTTTCCTCATAAATTTGTCCCTTTTTTTTTTTCTAATAAATTTACTTTTTTCTTTGTAAATCTGTAGTATTTAAAACTAAATTTGTATCTTTATACTCAAATTTATGACTTTTCACACCTTTTCCCTCAAGTCATCTACCTTTTTTTTCTCATGAGTTTGCAACTTTTTATCCCCAAATTTGCAACCTTGTAAATTTGTGAGGATTTTCTCTTCCATGTGCGAGTCTGAGGAAAATCAAATTTAAACTATTCACATCTTAAGGGAAGACAGTTTGATGACTGAGTCATGAGACAGTTGACTTGGACTAGAATCAAATTAGAGAAATCAAAAGTAAATAAAAAAAGTACCACCTAATGTACCTGAGTAAAGGTATATTTTTTCTCCAAAATGTACTCAAGTAAGGGTAAAAAGTATCCAACAATAAAACTACTAAGTAGAAAGAGTTCATGTGTTTGAGTAAATACCGGAGTGGTGGCTCAGTTGGTAGAGCATCCGCCCCACACCCGGGAGGCAGGGGTTCAAATCCCGGCCGGGTCATGTCGAAGACCATATAAAAGCGGAACTTCCTGCCATCCAGCTTGGTGCTCAGCAATAATGGAATGGAGGAGGGAGATCTGTGGCGGCGCCTTGCATGGCAGCGACCCCTCTGATTCTATATATGGGTGTGTGTGATTAACACTGTAGATAAGAGAAACACAATTTCATTCTACTGTACATGATTGGCTGTATGGATTGAATGACAATAAAGGGTGATTTAATTTTCTTTAATTTAAAATGCAAGTAATTACTACTCTCTTCTGCAGTGTCCCTGGCCTGTACTATTATAGAGAGCCTAAGTCACACCCCCTCTACTTCCGCATATTGGGACCTTAAATTGAAAAAAAAATTCTCTATTGAAATGAATGGCAAGAGCAAAATTATCTTTTGATCCCGACCAGATTTTGTCACAAGTTAAACATATGATGTTTGTCAATTTAAAAGATAATTTTCCACGTAATTAAAGTTGTTGGCTGTTGTATAATAACAAAGTAATATTTAGTTTGTGTTTAAATGATTAGTGGACAATAGCCCCCATCATCCCACATGGTGCATGGTGGGAGATTACTAAAACCTCACCTCCTGTTTCCTGACAGATGAAAGAAGAATCCAAAGAGGAGAAAAACAACACAAAGGTATTGTTTTGTATTGTGAGAGCTGCAGCTGATCCAGAGAACTGTTAAGCCCCTTTTCCACTAGTACCTGTTTAGCCCGGTACAGCACAGTTCAGTTCAGTTCGGCCCGCTTGTGTTTCCATTACACCGGCGTGCCACTTGATGTGGGTGGGATTTGTTACAGGAAGGTGGCACAACCCTCCTGTGACGTAAAACAAGTGACACAGGCAAAACACAAGATGGCAGGATACGAGGCGACTGCCGTCTCTGGCTCTTTTTGCCAGAGTAAAGGCAAAAAAGGAGAGCCAGAGAATGCTATAGGCGGCGAGACGACACACTCTGGAAAAGTACTGGAGCATTTAGGAAGCCATATAGAGCAGTATAAAGTGGAAGATATGAGGATACGAACTACATCACATATGAAGGTAAGCTAATGATTGCGAACGCTACTTTGCTTTAAGTCCGCTGTACTACATTGTAATGTCGGCAGGTTATCGCTGTTGGGTACTAAAATATGTATTCTGTGTGTGTGTTTCAGATGGCTCTCTTGTGGCAAAATTATTGCATCAAACAGAACTTCAGAATGTCAATAGAAATGTTTAGCTTCCTGTGCAACAAATTGCTCTGATCTGTGTGAAAATCACGGAGAGACTGAGACACTGAGACTTCATAGGATGTACCTGTTCCAGCTGGTGTCATGGCAAAAAGGGATCAACTGCCAAAACTTGATCGCCAGGTGCCATATTGTAGTTATGGGGTTATGTTAGCCGTAAAATATATATTTCAACAGGTAAACAGTACTGAATTAGGTATAATAAGATATATTTAGCAATTATGATGCATTTTAAGCCAAAACAAACTGGATCTAGGATTAAAAGCAACTAAAATAACACAGTCACAAGGTTACATGGAGAAATACATGGATTAACTGGATATATACATGTAGCTACTGTATAAAAATATACTGCTCAAAAAAAATAAAGGGAACACTTTGAAAACACATCAGATTTTAATGGGGAAAAAATAAGCTGGATATCGAAATTGTGGCAGGCTAGTCCAGCTTACTCAGATTAAAAAGTGTTCCTTTAATCTGAGTAAACTGGACTAGCCTGCCACAATTTCGATATCCAGCTTATTTTTTCCCATTAAAATCTGATGTGTTTTCAAAGTGTTCCCTTTATTTTTTTGAGCAGTATATATTCTATGTACTATACATGTATTCATTTGGTATTGGACTAGGAATTTTGACAATAAACCTTTGTACTTTTGCAGATGTGTCTCCACTTTTGTTTTATGTGTGAAGGTTACCACCAAGTGACATAAATGAAATGCTAAAAGATTGGAAAAGCTGTCTAAGAACAATCCAGCAGTTTGAGAAATCACTTTTGGTTTGATGTAAGTCTGCCAACAGAATTATGAACCATAAAGCAGTTTGTGTTAAAATAAATCCCATTAAACCCTAACTCAGGGGTGTCCAATCATGTGCCATGGAGGGCCAAGACCCTGCAGGTTCTCTCTTCTACCCAGTCTCTTCAGCAGGTGTTTTCACTGATCAGCAGTCAGTAGAAAAAAAATCAGTGGAATCTGCTGTTGAAGACACTGGTTGGAGGTAAAGCCTGCAAGGTCTTGGCCCTCCATGGCACATGATTGGACACCCCTGCCCAAACCCATTATTAGATAATATAGATGCTAATGTGGCCCAGAATTCCTCCATATACTGGTACCATCACTAAAGTGTGCAGTGTCTTCTGCACTGGCACATCCAACAGTACAGTCTTCAGTGAATAAAATAATTGTTTTAGGTTACTACTTCTTAAAAATGAGCCATTATTTTCAAAGTCTCTGATAAATGGTTTCTACTGTTGACTCTTTTCCCACCAGTATCTTAACAGACAAAATAGAAAATCATGATGCAAACACATACTGTAAGCCACTAAATTGTTTATTACAATCAGCAGCAAATGCCAGATTATTTATAATGTGCAAAATTCACACTAAACATAAAAAAAAAAAAAAAAAAATTGATATGGGTCACACACGCCAGCGACGCTGCCTCACTGAGAAGCAACTGGATGTGCCATGCAAGCTGGTCCCGGTTCACCAGATCTTCAGCCTGCATCTCTGTAAATAGTGATGCAAGGTCCGGTTTGGGGTGGATCGTTTTCCTCTTGCCTAGACGAAAGACCGAAATGGGTGGTGCTTAATTAAAGCAAGTTTAAAACATATTTGGGAAATACACTTGTTGCTAAAAGCTAGTGGTGGAATGTGACAAAAAAAGTACTTTGTTGTTGTATTTAACCACAATTTTCATGTAGCTGCGCTTCAGTGAAGTAGATTTTACAAGGGCTGGGTTACGTTTAAAATCATTTGTTTTTACTGTGGCCTCAGCAGTCAGAATGAGTTGATACCTTCAGTTGAATGGAATCTAGTAGTTTAGCTGAGGGTGTGCATCCCCAAGTATGGCTGCACACCATACATCATACACATGGTTTAATTTCTTTGAAGATATCTATTGTGTTGAAGGCTGAAACAGAAGTGTGAAAATAGAAGCTATAAATGCAGAGAACTAAATTAACTGCATTTTATTTTTATTTTTTTTAATTTTGGCACTTTACCTATACTTTAACTTAAAAAGCAAAGCATTTGAGTACTTTGTCCACCACTACTAAAAAAAAAAAAAAAAAAAAAAAATAACGGGATGTGCAACTTACCAGTCATAACACATTCTATGTAGTGCTAAACATTGCCAGTGTCACAGCAGATGCTGGTCGGACTCTAGAACGAAAATACACACAACTTAAGTACATGCACAGCATGAAAATGCAACATGTAAAAAACCACCTTTTTAACCAGGATTACAACTAGCTTATTTCATCAGATGTTGTGGACACAAGCGCAAAATACAAGGAGAGCACGGAGTTAGCGTTGACGGCTAACTAGCTAGCTCATTGTCTGCACACAGGACACAAACGTTGTTTGTTCAAAGTGAACTTTCCACTGCTGGGATAAATAACGTAAAAGATGCATAATATCACATCATATCACATCACTCACCATCCTTTATATCCTAATATCACGACTTTCAGCTGCTGACGTTGGGTGCTCCCGTGGCCGTAAATTCATTTCAGGTGGCTCCGTCTAGTTCCCTCTGGATTCTCTCATCAGCCGAAAGGCACAGAAAACTGCTGGACCGCAGTGTTGATTTCTGTGGGTCTGATTTCTGTGAAGCCATTCTATCATTGTTCTTTATACTGGCGTTTGCTTGCTAGCTCACAGACAAATCTTTGCAAATGGCAGCTTGAGATTCTGTAATTCAGCCTTAAAATGTCGCTTTCTTGACGTTACGCCCGGCCCAATCAGTGGCTTGCAGTCTTTTGACGTCACATTTTCAGGTTGGTACTCCATGCTTAGAACCAGTGTGGAATAGGTCTGATTTTTTGGGGGGGACCAAAACTTACAGTTCCTAATGGAAAAGCCTACAAAGCGTACTGAACCGAACTGAACAGGGCTAAACGGGTACTAGTGGAAAAGGACCTTTAGTTACTTCACCCTGGGCGCGCTTTGAAAAGATGATGTAAGCACCGTCCATCTGTGTTTGTAGTTTTTTAATTTATGTATTTTCATAACCTTATACCTTAACAGTTAGACAACAACCTACACCATTGTTTACATGGAAAATTATCTTTTAAATTGACAAACATTGTATGTGTAACTCTTGGCAAAATTTGATCGGGATCAAAAGATAATTTCACTCTTGCCATTCATTTCAATGGAGAATTTTTCTGATTTAAGGTCCCATATGCGAAGTAGAGGGGGCGTGACTTAGGCTCTCTATATCTGTTACTGGATCTTTTTAAATTGACACTTAAATTCTGAGTTAACTCACTGGGTATAAAATGGAAGTCTACAGCTCTGGGGGAAAAAATAAGAGACCACTTCAAAATCTACCATAAATTAGCATCTCCTCATGTATGGCAGCCATTCAGTTGTATCTGTTGAATTCCAACACAAAGATACTTCACTCTACTTAAAGGTGAACTGAACTCAACGGCATTGAACGGCACCGGGTGATAGTACATACAATTATAAAGATAATTTATCATTGGCACCCCCTCCACAAATCCCGGAATCTTGGAGAAAATCGCGATTTAGAATTTCCCGCCCTGAAAAATCAGACAAATCCGCCGAAGCGCAGCCGGAGTTCCGCGTGACGTCACGAGTGTGACCCAGCCCTCATGTTTACCATTGCGAGCACGTCGACACTGGTTGTTTTTGGTGCATTTTGTCGTGATAGTCGACTACAAAACACTTCCAACACCTGGGAAGATCTGTTCAGTGGCCAAGGAAAGCTGTCATGGCGACGAAAGAAAAGAAAAGGGGAGGAAAAGCGACCGGGAAGCGATGCGTTTCTAGATATACAGTGATCCCTCACTTATCGCGTTTAATGGGGACCAGAACCGACCGCGAAAAGTGAAAAACCGCGAAGTAGCGTCACCCCCACCCCCAAGGGCGTCACAAGCACTATTTTGCACAAAAAGGCACAAGAGAACAGCGAAAAGTCCCACTAAGCAACACGAGCGATAAAGAAGGCGCTCTGCAGGGAGAGAAGCTGGGTAAAACGTCTCGGCCAATCAGCTTGCGAGGTGAAACGTCTCGGCCAATCAGCTTGCGAGATTCCCGAGCGGTGAAGAGGTGGGCGGAGAGGAGTGGAGCGGTGGTCAGAGAGGTAGATTTTGAGCTGTGCGGGCTCTCCGTGTTGATACCTGATGTTCTAATGAGAAGGCAGGGAGACTACATTAGAACATCAGGTATCAACACGGAGAGCCCGGCTCCCCAGCCCGCTCGGGAATCTCGCAAGCTGATTGGCCGAGACGTTTTATCTCGCAAGCTGATTGGCGGAGACGTTTTAACCCAGCGAAGGAAGACTGCATTAAACGCGATAAGTGAGGGATAACTGTAATAAGTTGGAAAAATGCTGATGTTTTTTTTCCCCTTTCTTTTTTATTGTTAATTTTCCTTATCCTGACACCCCAAACATGCCAAAGTAAAGACTCACCATTCTGTATTCAATAAGCGACTCTCCTCCCCATCACTGCTGCGGTCTGAGTCGGTGCTGGAATCCCCCGAAAATTCTGGCTCTAATCTGTACGGTTCGATGCCTCCCTCGCTCTCTTCCTGTTCACTTGACACTCCTGCATCCTCCTCTGTCTTGTCACCGATCCTGAATGCCTCTTCACTCTGAAAACTCTGGTGTTCTTGACTGCTGGAACTGCTATCATCTGCCATTGTTGTTTTGATAAGGATCACACTCGTGACGTCACACAGCGTCGTCTGCACTACTTCCGGTTTGTTTGGCACTGCCAGCCAGAGGCAAAAGTTTATCGGCTTATAGCTTGGCCATCGCACGGCCTAAAAATTTCTTTTATGTGTTGAAAAATACAATAGGTAATAAGGAATTAATTCAATTCAATTCAACTTTATTTATATAGCGCCATTTCACAACAACAGTCATCTCATAGCACTATCAACTGTAGGGGGGGAATTAATAGAATAGCAGAATTAATCTGCTATTCTACTTTTTTGGCAAAAAGGTGAGTTCAGTTCACCTTTAAGGAGGTACTTAATGGTAAAATGCATGAAAGCTGTGAATAAAAATCAGAGTTATTCCACAGCTGCAGATTTCTGAGTTCTTCCTTCCTGAGTCTTGTAGTGCTTAAGAATGAACATGAACTTGTTATCCCTCAGTGAAACTGAGAGGCATACGGCAATCTGTTAGTGTGTCTGTTTGTAGCTGTGTGTGTGTGTGTGTGTGTGTGTGTGTGTGTGTGTATCTGTCCGTCTCTGTTTCAGCTCGTCTGGTCAAAATTAAGTAGAACTAAAGGCTTGTATCATTGTATCACCATATATTCTCGACTTTTAATTTGCCAGAATTTCAAAATAATACTTTATTTTTGAAATAAACAAAAAATAGCTCACCTTTACTGTCAATGGAACAGTACTGCACATGCGCCCGGAAACTACCGCCAGAGGAAAGTACTGAGCAATCCGCCAGTACTGGGTGAACAAATGTCTGTCTTTTTGCCCATCTGTTTTCTTCCTCTGCTACTAAACAGCAAAAGCTGCTGTTCATCTTGATTGTCATTGTATTTGCGTACCTCCATTGCTTCCGCCATTTAAAAAGTCTGCCACCGTGCTCTTCTTCGTGTTTGGATTGCAGTTGTTCAAATCAGGTCGGTGGCTCTTGGCTCTCACCGACAGTATGGGCATGTGAACTGCAGATTATTTTCACTGCGCATGCATGTACTCCAAAACTACTTGATGGATTTGGATGAAATTTTTCCCAGAGGTGGTCCTTGGGCTAAAGAGGAGCCCATAACATTTTGGTGATGATCCAAGAACGCATACCCTGCCAAGGCTCTGGCACCGAGGCATCAGCACCTCGGTGCTTTCATTTTATTTGCATTATTTAATCTAAAAGCAACTTTTTTTGGGGGGGCAGGGCAGTTGACATTTTCTGTAAATAAATGCTCTAAATGATGATATATTTGACTTGGAATTTGGATGAGTTGTTTTCAGTAGTTTAGAGAATAAAACAAAATTGTTCATTTTACTCAAACACATACAGATAAATGGTAAAACTAGATAAAGTGACAATTTTTCAGTGGTCTCTTAATTTTTTCCAGAGCTGAATGTATGGCATTATATTCATACAGTACATATGATTTTAGTGACATGCGAAGTCCAGTTATTTAATGCATTACCATTAAGCGGGCCCTTTAAGCACTGAATCATCTGCTTCATTTTCTGTCTGCCATTGGATTTAAATATGTAAAACTAAAATAGCTTTTGATAGTTCACTGTATAGTGCCTCCATACACTGTGAAATGAAATGCCTTCAATACTACTTGAGCCTGTGGATCCACTGACAACAAATTTATTTGTAAACCACATTACAAATTTAATTTTAGAGAATTTCTGTGGGATTAGTATGAGTGTTACACTTCATTCTGAACTCAGTTTCATCAAGATCTTCACCGACTCTACATGGGTGCTTCCAGTATAGTATGCACTTCTGGCCTCTATTTACATTAGTCTGTGAATTAAATTTTTTTTCTTTTCTGGTTGGAAGACCAATTCCTCATCCCCTGATATGTTTGCTTTTCCACACTGGAATTATTTCTAAAGTGACTTGATGTGGGGAAAAAGTAATAAGCAGATTTTTATTGGTCTTATTGTGTCAAATGAAGAGTGAGTGAGTAGTGAATTGGGAATGTTATTGCTGATTTTGACACATTCATTGTTTGAACTGACAGAGAAAGCTATGAACTGAATGTGCCTTTAAAAAAAGGTCTATAAAGTGCATTGCTGTATTTTCCTGTTATAAGCTGTTCTATGAAAAGTGATTGCTTGTTTATTTAAGCAGTATTACACGAGACGGAGTACGGTATCAATTTATATAGTAACTGTGGAGGGCATTAGACATATCACACCCGCAGTTGCTATACAAATTGATACCGTAACAATGTCGAGTGTAATATTGCTTTTATACAACAGTTCCTGCAAGCACAATTTATTAAATGACAGCAATGCTGGACAAAATATTATGATTTGTTTGTTTAACCAGATATTTTGCGCAGCTGAGAAAAAAATAGTCATTTCTAAATGTAGCCAGTAACTGTTGCTAAACATCTCAGTCATCATGAAGATGTCTGTTGTCATTTTACACACATGTAAACTGCAGAAGACCCCAGATCAAAACGTACTCAATGCCGGCTGTCAAAACCACCAGTAGCTAGTAGTTAGCATACTAATGATTTAGCACACTTTGCTCACTTTCCTTTGCATTTTCAGATGAAACAAAGAGTCCATCACCACAAAGGTATTGTGGTTTGTTAATGGAGACAATAAATCAAACTCTAGCACTGCCTTTTTAAGCAGATGTGGAATGATAGCTTGATGAGCTTAATGATGGAAGGGTAGACGGGGAAGCAGAAACAGTTTTTTGTTGTGTGTGTTTTTTTTTTTTTTTTTTTTTTTTTTTTTCAAAAGGGTGGAACTTCCAGGTCACGGATGTATAATTTCTTGACAAACAGTGCCTCACTGTGGAAATTAAGGTATCCAAAACAGTACTGCAATTGTCTGAGAGTTTGATAGTAAATTACTGTTAGTAATTCACGGTTACATGAACACCTTTGAAGTAGAGTGATGCATATCCAGTGAAATTGGAGTGCAATTATTATGGAATATAGTGACTCCAGGGATCCCTTATCGTCCAGTCAAATTGCTTGGTCGGAACTTGTATAATGAATCTTAACATTCATGTCAAACTTTCTGTTTTAACCAATGCCAATGATAATTATCCTTACGGGTTTGTGTTGGTAAGGTGCAGACAATTCTTCAAAGTCTAAGGAGTCCAAATAAACCAAGATCACCTTTGAGCGACAGCTCCAGCATTCTGATCCAGGAAGGAAATGATTTAGATTCTGCTAACCCTGACATGTTAAAGCTGAAAAAAGGTGAGTTTCTTTTGATTGAGCAAATCTGTTTAAATGATTCTGTTTTTACTGTTGGCTTCTTTTGTTACCATATGCTCAGCAGGTCAACTTGTATCAGAAAAAACATTACCAATGCATTTGAATGGGTTCAGTGTTTGCCGACTCATCAGTCTTATGACACAAGTCATGCTGTATCTGCAGGGACCTCGCTCTCTTCATTACAGTCAAATGTTTATGGCAGCTGTCAGTTTCACTCTTTGTTTCTTCCTCTTTATAGACCTGCCAAATGAAGTTAAAGCTGAGATTTGTGAGTCCAAAGACCAGAAGCCTGAAATATCTCGTCACAGTTCAGGGGTAAGAGAGCAATCCACTGAGCAACTTGTGGAAAAAAAGCCAGTGTCACACACAGATTCCAGGTGTGCAGCCAATGACAAAGTTTCACCAGCCAAACCTCAGAGAAGAGCTGGATGCAAACCTGGAACAAAAAAGTGAGTCAGCAAAGCCAATATGTCTGTGTTCTTTTAAATAAAGACATGGAATTTTTCCTGGTCACTTGGACAGTTATAATTTCCTGTTAATTTGACATCTTTTTCAGGACTGAAAATAAAACTCCTCAAAACAGGAAGGTCACAGACTATTATCCAATCAGACGTAGTGATCGTAAAACTAAAGCAGAGCTGAAGGTCTGTATGAGCAAAACTCTACTTTTATAAAGCAGTTTTATTTTCAACTGTAAATATTAGGGATGGGCGATACCAGCATTTTTACTTTTGATACGATACCATTAATTTATGGGACTTTTTCTTTGATTCTGATACTTTTTGCCCCTTAAAGGAAAATCATATGATTGCAGTTTCCTTAACAACTTTATTGCATGAAATATGAATAAAACTCATGAACAATAATACTTGAAAGAAATGCTTATAAAATGATAATAAAATAGAACAATGAGAAAAGTAAATAAAAATGAAATGAAATATAATTCAATTATAATAGAAAATAATTAAGGCTTAAAATGAATGCAAAATTAATTCAGTTTCTTAATTTGGTGAGGATTCTCAGTCATCCAGGTGGGTAAGTATGCTGTATGAAAGCTCAGTCAAGTCAACTGGATTCAAGTATTTCTTTTTACTTCTGAAATATTTCACCATTCATCCAAATTCTATGGTAATGCCAAGGAGCATATGTGTATTTTTTTTTTTTTTTCTTCACAATGCGATGTTTTGTTTTTTTTTAATCATTTTATTGTTTTATTTTATTTTTACACTATTATTTTACAAACTTAAAGGCCAAATGTCACGTAACAGGGTACTTTAAATATCTTGAAACTAGATATAAAAGGGAACCGATCCGTTCGGGTCTTGGTGCATATGCTTCAGTAACAACGGAATATTCGTTAATTTAAAACTGCCGCGCTTGGCCTGACACGGCCCCTGGAATCGCCTGGGGAAGAAGGCGGAAGTGACGAAATCGATTGTACCCTAGTTTGATGCTTGGGGTATTTCAATTGATTGTTTATATGGAGACTGGAAGGTTGAAGTGAGCAACAAGAAAGGGAAAAAAAAAAAAAAAAATTGGATATTTCACCCATACCTTAAAACGGGACTATCAGGGACAGCTGGGTAATAAGGGACACTTCTCTGGGAAATGTTTTCATACCTGTCAAGTGAGACGTTTTCGCCGTACTTCAACACCGTAAAAAGCGGCTATAAGCAACGGCGGAGCAACAAGGCACACCTCTCTGGGATCTCTGTCTGTTCCGCAACCGCTGCACAGCTCAACGTGTTAAACCATTGTCCTAATTACTTCTCATGGTAGTGAGAATTGCTCCCGCTGAGCGATCAGCCCGCCCAGACAATTAAACTAATGAGTGACTCCACACTTCGAACAGTAGTGAGAAGCGCTCCCGCTGAGCGATCAGCCCGCCTCAGCTGTGAGTGATCACACACAGGACTGCTCCTCAACACACTCAGTTTTTTTTCCAGTATATTTTTTCTTTTGGGCGTACAGAAATGGCAATACGCCCGTTTTTGCTAAAATTGCATTTTCCCCGTATTTTCCTTAAAATATTTGATGAAATAAATTCATTCATTCATTCATTCATTCATATTTGACAATAACAACACGAACTACATTTAAAACATTTCCCAGAAAAGTGTCCCAAACCACTGCGCCGTCCCCCACAGCCGCGCTTGGCACCAAAATACGGCGAAAACGTCTCCCTTGACAGGTATGCGCCTCCATTTTCATATTGATCTGGTCAATTTCTTGACAGCAGCGGCTCTCCTCCACTGCAATAATAATGGCTTCCGAAAAATCAATATTTATGGGGCGCCCTCGACAGACCCCCTCCGGCTTCGCAATTCTGGAGGCGATTAATGTCCAGTTCAATGACATTTTCCACTGGTTCTGCTCTCTGGTCATCGTTGGAACTGTTGTCATCAGACAAAGCATCTGATTCCATCTCGGACGGCTCGAACCGGTAAGGTTCTATGCCTCTGTCACTGTCTGAACCACTGACAAAAAAAAAAGACAAAACTAAACTAATTTGTTCACAATCGCTGTCACTTTCCGTCATGATTGTCCAATGTTGATAAGTGTGAATGTGGATAGGCAGGGCAGCCAGGGTACAACTGGTGATGTCAAAAACATGGGCGTGGTCTGGACTGGCTGTCACAAGCCAGCAAGCAAGGTGGGGCCTTCACCTGGTGTATTTTGTGCAATTATGTAAATACAGGTGGGTGATATGGTCTCCGGTATGAATATTTGGTTTAAGCTATGTGTATTTTATCTAAATTCGTTGTCATTTAGAAAAAAAAATTACGTGACATTTGGCCTTTAAATTGTGCTTATTTTGTTTATTTTTCAAAATTATGCTGCTTGGTATCACCATAGAATTTGGATGAATGGTGTAACATTTCAGAAGTAATACTACTTCTGCCACCCGTGACACTGCTGAGCTCACTCTACTCTGCACCGGAGTCAGTGACTGCTTGACTTGGCTGCCAGTGCGCAGTGAGTCTTCGGCTCTGACATCTGATAGGCTGCCATAATTATATGACATGGCAGACCATCTCTAAAATATGCCTGAGCTGGTTTTTCACCAGTTTTCACACATAAATTTAATGCCTAAAACTATCAGAAGTGAAAACAAATGGCACGTTTTGTATTAACATGCTGGTATCGCGATATTTAAAAAAGTATCGACTCAAAAGTATCGACCAGCTGGTATCGAAGCATCGACACTTGAGTATCGAGACACCCAACCCTAGTAAATGTGTAAAATGGTCATTTTCTTGTTTGCATGTTTTTGCCATATTGACTCACTTGCTGTCAACAGAATGAACAATACAGGCACCTTGATAACCTGATAAAGAATAACACTGAAGAAGGAATGCAGGTAAACGTTAAGTAGTTTGTTCCAGATTCTTGTACCATGTTGAAATGATTTGTAATTGTGAGAAAGATATTTTTTTTCCTCTTCTTGAGAAAATTTATGTATAACGTAGTCAATACACCCTTACAATCCTTCTAATGTTGATCTCCCTTTTCCATAACAGGTCAGACAAATAGAAGGAAAGGGAAGAGGAGTATTTGCTCTGAAAGGCTTCAAAAAAGGAGATTTTGTTGTGGAGTACCATGGGGACCTACTGGACCTCTCTGAGGCTAAAATAAGAGAGGCCCAGTATGCAGAGGATCCTCAAACAGGCTGTTATATGTACTACTTCCAGTATCAATCTAAAACTTACTGGTAAGTCCAAATGTCTCCACTCCATAACAAAACTGACTCCTTGGGGCAGATGTATTTACATACCGGTATGTACTGGCATATACAGTGGGGCAAAAAAGTGTTTAGTCAGCCACCAATTGTGCAAGTTCTCCCACTTAAAAGATGAGAGAGGTCTCCAATTTTCATCATAGGTATACCTCAACTATGAGAGACAAAATGAGGAGAAAAAAAAAATCCAGAAAATCACTTTGAAGGATTTTTAATGAATTAATTGGTAAAATAAGTATTTGGTCAATAACAAAAGGTCATCTCAATACTTTGTTATATACCCTTTGTTGGCAATGACAGAGGTCAAACGTTTTCTGTAAGTCTTCACAAGGTTTTCACACACTGTTGCTGGTATTTTGGCCCATCCCTCCATACAGATCTCCTCTACAGCAGTGATGTTTTGGGGCTGTCGCTGGGCAACATGGACTTTCAACTCCCTCCAAAGATTTTCTATGGGGTTGAGATCTGGAGACTGGCTAGGCCACTCCAGGACCTTGAAATGCTTCTTACGAAGCCGCTCCTTCGTTGCCCGGGCGGTGTGTTTGGGATCATTGTCATGCTGAAAGACCCAGCCACGTTTCATCTTCAATGCCCTTGCTGATGGAAGGAGGTTTTCACTCAAAATCTTACGATACATGGCCCCATTCATTCTTTCCTTTACACGGATCAGTCGTCCTGGTCCCTTTGCAGAAAAACGGCCCCAAAGCATGAAGTTTCCACCCCCATTCTTCACAGTAGGTATGATGTTCTTTCTCCTCCAAACACGACAAGTTGAGTTTTTACCAAAAAGTTCTATTTTGGTTTCATCTGATCATATGACATTCTCCCAATCCTCTTCTGGATCATCCAAATGTTCTCTAGCAAACTTCAGATGGGCCTGGACATGTACTGGCTTAAGCAGGGGGACACGTCTGGCACTGCAGGATTTCAGTCCCTGGCGGCGTAGTGTGTTACTGATGGTAGCCTTTGTTACTTTGGTCCCAGCTCTCTGCAGGCCATTCACTAGGTCCCCCTGTGTGGTTCTGGGATTTTTGCTCACCGTTCTCGTGATCATTTTGACCCCACGGGGTGAGATCTTGCATGGAGCCCCAGATCAAGGGAGATTATCAGTGGTCTTGTATGTCTTCCATTTTCTAATAATTGCTCCCACAGTTGATTTCTTCACACCAAGCTGCTTACCTATTGCAGATTCAGTCTTCCCAGCCTGGTGCAGGTCTACAATTTTGTTTCTGGTGTCCTTTGACAGCTCTTTGGTCTTGGCCATAGTGGAGTTTGGAGTCTGACTGAGGTTGTGGACAGGTGTCTTTTATACTGATAACGAGTTCAAACAGGTGCCATTAATACAGGTAACGAGTGGAGGACAGAGGACCCTCTTAAAGAAGAAGTTACAGGTCTGTGAGAACCAGAAATCTTGCTTGTTTGTAGGTGACCAAAAACTTATTTTACCAAGGAATTTACCAATTAATTCATTAAAAATCCTTCAATGTGATTTTTCTGGATTTTTTTTTCTCATTTTGTCTCTCATAGTTGAGGTATACCTATGATGAAAATTGGAGACCTCTCTCATATTTTAAGTGGGAGGACTTGCACAATTGGTGGCTGACTAAATACTTTTTTTGCCCCACTGTGTGTGCGTGTGTATATATATATATATATATACTGTATATATATATATAAAATATGGTGCTTATGTTTTGTGGAACTATAATGCTTGCATTGTTTAGCAAAAATTGGGCCAGTGTATGGTTTCAGTTATTTTTGTTTGAATTTTAAAATGATAACAGTAAAGCAGCAGGCGTCTGGTGGCCTACTGGTTACAATGTGTACCTCTGGAGTATGCCACTTGTCTTTGGTGATCCCCGGTTCCAATCATTAGTCTCTGAGAACATTACATTTGAAGTTGCATGGTTGACTTGGTGGCATTCCCGGCTGGAGGTTTAAACAGGAATAGCCTCCAAAATAGAATTTTTCAGCTCCAAAATCAAAATCCAAGATGGCTGCACCTACGTGTCATGCATCGACAATGGTAAAAGCTGTGTAAAATGTACAAACAGTACTGCACAACTTTTATCTTTGAACGGGTCATTACAGTGGTATTAGACACAATATGCTGTATACTAGGGCTGCACAATTAATTGAATCACAATGTCAGTCTCTGCAATTATGTAACCATAAAAAATGCTGCATTTTAGATTTACATGGTATATTATTTTGTTAATGGTACTGTACAAACTGAGGTTTTTGTATTTTTTAATGTAACTTAATGTTTGAGTTGAGAAATAAACATTTCAAAATTACAAATTTAGTTCACATTTTCCTTGATAACAAGGAAAATCATTCATTCAAGAAAATAAAAATCCAAATTGTGCAGCCTTGTCATGTACTGTGTTGTTAGATACCATTTCTAACAATAGCTGACAAGAAAGTAAGGGTTTTCTGACTTATACTGGAACTCTGTCAGTTTGAATGTGATGTTAATCTGACATCTGATTTTTCATGTTCTACATAAATGAAAAATACTGGAGAAGTATACAGAAGGTCAGAAGGAGCTGCACTGTGTCTTTGTAGATCTAGAGCAGGGTTGTCCAATCATGTGTCGTGGAGGGCCAAGACCCTGCAGGCTTTACCTCCAACCAGTGTCTTCAACAGCAGATTCCACTGAATTTCCTCCCACTGATTGCTGATAAGTGAAAACACCTGTTGAAGAGACTGGGTAGAAGAGAAAACCTGCAGGGTCTTGGCCCTCCGTGGCACACGATTGGACATCCCTGATGTAGAGAAAGCATATGATAAGGTGCCAAGAGAGGAAATGTGGTACTGGATGAGGAAGTTGGGAGTGACAGAAGTATATGAGGGTGGTGCAGGACATGTATGAGGACAGTGAGATGGTGAGGTGTGCTGTAGGAGTGACAGATGGATTCAAGGTGGGGGTGGGATTATATCAGAGGTCAGCTCTGAGCCCCTTCTTGTTTGTGAAGGTGATGGACAGGCTGACAGATGAGGTCAGACAGGAGTCTCTGTAGACCATAATGTTCACAGATGACATTGTGATCTGGAGTGAGAGCAACAGCGAGAGAGATCTGGGGTCAACCATCCAAAGTGGAGATGGGAATTGATAAGATTTTATCAATACCAATGGCATTGTTGATTTTGCTTATCAATCCGATTCTTGATCAGTTTTCCAGGTGGGGAAAAGATACAGGCCTTCACAGGATTTCGGCATCAATGCAGGAGTTTTATTTTTCTGACTTAAAACAATGCTTCTTCTCTTAAAAAAATATAATAAAATCAAATGTAAAAGACTGTAAACATGTAAAAATGGGCATTTATGCCTTGCAACATTAGTTATGTTTAAATACTGAAAAGCAATCTATCTATAAATGCACCAAATCGCTCTGTGTGTGTGTGTGTGTGTGTGTGTGTGTTCCACACATCTCTTGAACCATTAGTCAGACTGACCTGATTTTATAAGTGCTTTGCTGAGGTTACAAGGGTTCGCATCCCTGAGTATAGAGTTGTTCAGTCAAAATATGTAATTTTTATCAAAAGTTTAGTCATCGATCTCTCCTCATGCTCTGGCTTCTAGAGGTGTGGGCAGGATTTTGCATCGACTCCATACTGATTGGATAATACGCGACATCATGGCATCAGTAACCATGGCGCACCGTGAACAAAACAAGGAAGTGAAAAGCGACAAATTTGACGAGAAAAAGATAATGCTGACGATTTAATGCTTAAAGAAATTATACCATAAAGTTCCCATGATTGCGTAGGTCTAAAGGATAATTCAGCATATGTGGAGAACATGAGGTATACAAGCAGACTGGGCGAAGCGTCAGCGGGGACCGGGTCTGACAAAGAACACCGCTGTATCCAACACAGAACATGCGAGGAGACGCAGCGGCCCGACCGGGCTGACCACGGTCCTTCATGGGGAGGCACATCCAGCCTGCCCGGTCAGTAATAGACGGGAGTTCCTGCTTCTGCTTCACTGTAGTGGTACCACTGCATTTTGCAGGACCACGAGTCCCTCCTGCCGCGTGAGTATCTAAAAATTAAAAACTTGATAATAATACAACCATGACTGTGGAGCAGAATGGTCGGAATGACTTAACAACCAAACGCAGGACACAAAAACGCCCAAGTAACAAAATAAATCATTTTTAGTTAAATATTTACTGACAAATGGGCAACACTGATGCAACGGCTGCAGTCAAACTGGTCTTTGTGCTGTGTATAATAGTGTTGGGTGTTTTGTAGTTAATTTGGTTTACAGTTTTAAAAAAAACCTTTTAATAACAAAATATTGCTCAAATATACACTGATGCACTACAATGGGTCTCAAATATTTGTAAACATGTCTTGTTATAGTACTGCATGAGTTTATTGACGATACACATAAGAAATTCAGTATTACACTTAACTCCAACCGTGAAAGAACTAAAATAATTATAATGATGACTGAACAACTCGGGCAGTGCGGTGGTGGAGTGGTTAGTACTGCGGCAGCACAGCAACTCACCCTTGGCCGGGGGATCCTCCCGACCAACAGTGATCTGTGTGGAGTTTGCATGTTCTCCCCGTGTCTGCATGGGTTTACTCCAGGATTTCTCCGGTTTCCTCCCACATGCCAAAAACATGCAGGTTAGGTTAATTGGCATCAAACTGGGGATTCTAAATTGTTCTTAGGTATGACTGTGAGAGTGAATGGTTGTCTGTCTCTCTGTGTTGGCCCTGCGATGGACTGGCGATCTGTCCAGGGTGTACCCTGCCTCTCGCCCAAAGATGCTGAGATAGGCTCCCGCCCCCCCCCCCCGCGACCCAAAAAGGATTAAGTGGAAGAAGATGGATGGACTGAACAACTCCCATTCCCCAAAGTGCAAGATACGCTATTATCTTGAATATAAGTGATAAAAGATCACACAAATACAGTGAGGGAAAAAAGTATTTAGTCAGCCACCAATTGTGCAAGTTCTCCCACTGAAAAGATGAGAGAGGTCTCCAATTTTCATCATAGGTATACCTCAACCATGAGAGACAAAAGGAGGGAAAAAAAATCCAGAAAATCACATTGAAGGATTTTTAATGAATTAATTGGTAAATTCCTTGGTAAAATAAGTATTTGGTCAATAACAAAAGTTCATCTCAATACTTTGTTATATACCCTTTGTTGGCAATGACAGAGGTCAAACGTTTTCTGTAAGTCTTCACAAGGTTTTCACACACTGTTGCTGGTATTTTGGCCCATTCCTCCATGCAGATCTCCTCTAGAGCAGTGATGTTTTGGGGCTGTCGCTGGGCAACACGGACTTTCAAGATTTTCTATGGGGTTGAGATCTGGAGACTGGCTATGCCACTCCAGGACCTTGAAATGCTTCTTACAAAACCACTCCTTCGTTGCCCGGCGGTGTGTTTGGGATTATTGTCATGCTGAAAGACCCAGCCACGTTTCATCTTCAATGCCCTTGCTGATGGAAGGAGGTTTTCACTCAATCTCACGATACATGGCCCCATTCATTCTTTCCTTTACACGGATCAGTCGTCCTGGTCCCTTTGCAGAAAAACAGCCCCAAAGTATAATGTTTTCACCCCCATGCTTCACAGTAGGTATGGTGTTCTTTCTCCTCCAAACACGATAAGTTGAGTTTTTACCAAAAAGTTCTATTTTGGTTTCATCTGACCATATGACATTCTCCCAATCCTCTTCTGGATCATCCAAATGCTCTCTAGCAAACTTCAGACGGGCCTGGACATGTACTGGCGTAAGCAGGGGGACACGTCTGGCACTGCAGGATTTGAGTCCCTGGCGGCGTAGTGTGTTACTGATGTAGCCTTTTTTTTTTTTTTTTTTTTTTTTTTTTTTTTTGTTACTTATTTGTACCCGTAGGTAGATTTGGTTTGCAGTCTGGTGACAAGCCACCGGCTGCTGGTCGCTGCGTGCGCGAGCGCCCTAAACCTACATGTTTTTGTTATGCGGGAGGAAACCGGAGAAATCCCGGAGTAAACCCACGCAACACGGGGAGAACATGCAAATGTTCATGCCTTTGTTACTTTGGTCCCAGCTCTCGGCAGGTCATTCACTAGGTCCCCCTGTGTGGTTTGGGGATTTTTGCTCACCGTTCTCGTGATCATTTTGACCTCACGGGGTGAGATCTTGTGTGGAGCCCCAGATCGAGGGAGATTATCAGTGGTCTTGTAGGTCTTCCATTTTCTAATAATTGCTCCCACAGTTGATTTCTTCACACCAAGCTGCTTACCTATTGCAGATTCAGTCTTCCCAGCCTGGTGCAGGTCTACAATTTTGTTTCTGGTGTCCTTTGACAGCTCTTTGGACTTGGCCATAGTGGAGTTTGGAGTCTGACTGTTTGAGGTTGTGGACAGGTGTCTTTTATACTGATAACGAGTTCAAACAGGTGCCATTAATACAGGTAACGAGTGGAGGACAGAGGAGCCTCTTAAAGAAGAAGTTACAGGTCTGTGAGAGCCAGAAACCTTGCTTGTTTGTACATGACCAAATACTTCTTTTACCAAGGAATTTACCAATTAATTCATTAAAAATCCTTCAATGTGATTTTCTGGATTTTTTTTTTCTCATTTTGTCTCTCATAGTTGAGGTATACCTATGATGAAAATTGGAGACCTCTCTCACCTTTTAAGTGGGAGAACTTGCACAATTGGTGGCTGACTAAATACTTTTTTTCCCCACTGTAAGTGGTCTGAAACAGTCACTAATATTGGATGTCCCATTCATTTTCAATAATTAGGTATTCTGTAATTAATATTCACACAATCAAATAAATCTTAGTGCCATTTACTCCCTTTTATATTTGTCAAAGTCTAACATGTGATTGCCTACATATAGTCTACACCTCTTTGTATTCCACTTGCAAACACAGTCTACATTTGGGCCTGTAAAGCCTAATAAGTGACTTTCGCATTACGAGTGCGCATGTGCGGACTACGTGAGTTCAAAGTTCACGACTACCAAACATTCCGCTCGCTGGCTTGCTTTTGTATAGAGACAGTACTGTCATACCTGAACAACTGCCGCTTAAAGTCTGCTTTAAACTTTAAATCTCCGTTATGCCAGGTGCACATTGTGCCGTAGTGAAGTGTGGGAATGGCATGTATCATCTAGAGCGGTGGAAAAGGCAAACTTGCAGCATACATGCGTGTAACTTCGGGACCAGTGTGTGCACATGTCCGCCGCCATTCGCGTAATATACATTCCCCACGGAGCTGAAGGATCCGGATGGACGCAATTGTTGGATTAAAGCAGTAAGTCTATATTATAACATAATTAAATAGTGTTGTGTATTATTCAAGTTCTAGCCTAACTGACACGAGTCTAAACCCTGAAGTAGTAGGTACGGACAGGCAGGCAGGCCTGGATCTTTGATCTAGTTCTTTGTATATTGGTAATGAAGCTTGATCTACACACACATGTAATTAAGGCCATTGATAAGTAGGCTGGCATAAAATAAAATTGCAAATCATTGAATACATGTGGTACTTAAACTATAGTAGTATCGACTTATAGATCTAAGTAAGCAGGCTATACCTTTGTAGTGAAATTTACTCAAAATGACAAAACCAAAGTTGAGCTGTCAAACCACTCGCTTACCTTCTTTGTAGTCGTTTCGGAGTCTCGCAAGTAAGGGTGCTTGGTCCTTTGACAACAAAAACTCTGCTATGTCAGCGTACATACAGGGGGGCCATTTTGGCCAATTTCTGCAACGTGGCCGCGAATGCAAGCACAACTAGTTCATTCTTGTGTTTGTGGGTACAACCGGGAAGAACCCTACGCATACAGTATGCTCGTAGATCAGGAACTTTCCATAAATTAAATGTATCGATAGAGCATGTTTGGTAGCCACGTTCCCATGATGCTTTGCGTGAGCCAAGATGCGAAAGTCGCTTATTGGGATACCCGTTTCTGACAGGAATACTTGTGTTCTACGGGCAATGCACTAGTATAAATAAAAGCAGTATAAGTGGAATACTGAAGTGATTAGAAACAACTGCACAATTGTGTTATTTTAGCGATCACAAAATACACATGCTGTACTTGGGTGTAATTTTTGCATGTTTTTTAATATATACAGTATATGTCCAGTGTATATACACCCACACATGCATAAAATAATTGTATATTAACATACTGGACTACGAACTTAATTACAGCTCCATGTACAGCTAGCATCAGTAGGTTATCCTGACAAGGAGCGGAGGATGAGCAGGTTGGTAAAACCTTAGCGCTGCCTATTGCTGTCATCTTCTAAAAAGAATAAGATCATATTTACTGTAAATATCAGACGTTTTTAGTTGGGTTTTGTGAGTTAAAAAAACAGATTAAACTTCGCCTGCAAGGCTGTTGGCATTGTGCTAATATAATAATAATAATAAGCTAATAGAGAATGGGCATTGACGTCATGCCGCGCTGCATTCTGGGCCGTTGTCACCATTGTCATGGTCTGGGTTCTTTGTTTACCTGTAGTCTAGGCAACTGCTAATGTGAACAGACATATACTGTATGTGCAATGGAATGGAGCAAATGGAAAATTCAAATTCCTTATTCAGAGAACCTGAATAAGGAAGCAAAGGAGCGCTGCCTCTAAAAAATTTAAGAAATAAACGGGATAGATCGATATGAGCACAAGAAATGGATCACGGATCGCAACCAACTGCCTGGAGTCACACTGTCAGATCTGTTTGCCTACCTGGTTTGTGGGGTGAGTGCATAAACCCATGAGTAATTTAAAAACTATAAATCAATAGAGGCTCATGTTCAATTCACCAATGGTTGGGTCCAGCCGCCTCAAATATCCTGGCTGAGCGACCAGAAAACCGTTGTTTAACACAAAGGTAAGCAGTCACTGTTTCTACAAAGTCGAAATATGTCGAGATTGTCTAGTATACCCAAAAATTATTTCTCACATACGAGTAACGCTCATTGAACCCATGTGTAACTTATTGAACAGGTTTCTAGCTTACAGCTACCATATAATGGCATACTTGCAGCGTTGGTTCACAGGAAAAACCAGTACAAAGCTCTGCTGCTGCCTGCAGCGTACACACACGTACTTGTTGGTATAATGGGAACTGTCGCGGATGTGTCTGAGCACCTTCAAGCTACAGGATAATTTTTTTTTTTTTTTAATCTTTGACTGCAGTCTGTAACATCAGCTGTCCAGTGTTGTTCTGGTAAATATGCCAAAATGTAAGAACACCGGAGGAGGTGGATCAATCAGCTGATCGCGCTGGTGCACCGAAGTAAATTCCATCCATCCGTCCTTCTTCCGTTTAATCCTTTTCGGGTCGCAGGGGGGCTGGAGCCTATCTCAGTATCTTTGGGCTAGAGGCAGGGTACACCCTGGACAGATTGCCAGTCCATTGCAGGGCCAGCTAAGTAAATTACCTGAATAATTGGCTGCTATAAAAACATCCTAAATCAGGACAGTGACATTTTTAGTCACCTGAAAGAGGAGAATCTGCTTCATTTAACAATACCAAACATTATGGATTTCAGTCCGCAGCTGATACTAAATTTGTGCGTAATGAAGGCAACATGTAATCACAACTTCAAGAAAAAAAAGAAAATCAGTAACACGAAAAGCTCCCATTAAAAAACACTGCTCATGATTAGCAAGAGAAATTCGGAATAGCAGAAATGATGTGAGGGAAATTATTTGATTTTGCCCTATGTCTTTTTACACATTATTGAGAGATGACACAGAGCCATGGCTAAGGTGCAGCCAAAGGCACAGCGTGTAAGACAGCTGCTCTAGACAGGGGACGTCTTGCTGCACTCCATCCATCCATCTTCTACTGCTTTTCTGGAGGTCCGGGTCACGGAGGCAGCAGTTCAAGCAGAGAAGCCCAGACTTCCTTCTCCCCAGCCACCTGCTCCAGCACTTCAGAGGGGATACCAAGGTGTTCCCAGACCAACTGGGAGACATAGTCCCTCCAGCGAGTCCTGGGTCTGCCCCGGGGTCTCCTCCCAGTGGGACATGCCCAAAATGCCTCAAGTGGGAGGCGTTCAGGAGGCATCCTGATCAGATGCCCAAACCACCTCAACTGGCTCCTTTCAGTGTGGAGCAGTAGCGGTTCTACTCTGAGCCTCTCCCGAATGACTGAGCTCCTCACCCTATCTCTAAGGATGAGTCCAGCAATCCTATGAAGAAAGCCCATTTCAGCCGCTTGTATCCGCAATCTCATTCTTTCGGTCATTACCCAAAGCTCGTGACCATAGGTGAGGGTAGGAACGTAGATTGACCAGTAAATCAACAGCTTTGCCTTAGAGCTTAGCTCCCTCTTCACCACAACAGACTGGTACAATGTCTGCATCACTGCAGATACTGCTCTGATCCATCTGTCAATCTTTTGCTCCATTCTCCCCTCACTCGTGAGTAAGACCGGGGTCTAACTTAATACTTAAACTCTTCCACTTGGGGCAGAAGCTTGTCCCCAACCTGGAGAGGACAATCCACCTTTTTCCGGCTGAGAACTATGGACTCAGACTTGGAGGTGCTGATTGTCATCCCAGCCGCTTCACACTCAGCAGCAAACCATCCCAGTAAGACCTGTAGGTCATTGCTGGATGAAGCCAACAGGACATCATCATCTGCAAACAACAGAGATGAGATCCTGTGGTCACCAGGCATGACACCCTCCATTCCCTGGCTGCGTCTAGAAATCCTGTCCATAAAAATTATGAACATGATCGGTGACAAAGGGCAGCCCTGGCGGAGTCCAACTCTCACTGGGAATGAATCCAACTGAGTGTTGGCAATACGAACCGAACTCTCACAATGGTCGTATAGAGACCGGATAGCTCGTAACAACAAGCCCAATACCCCATACTCCCAAAGCACCCCCCACAAAAAACCACAAAGGACGCGGTCAAATGCCTTCTCCAAGTCCACAAAGCACATGTAAACTGGTTGGGCAAACTCCCACGAACCCTGGAGGATTCTCGAGAGGGTAAAGAATTGGTCCGATGTGCCACGACCAGGACAAAAACCACATTGCTCCTCCTGAATCCGAGGTTCAACCAACAGCCGGACTCTCCTCTCCAGTACCTTGGCATAGACCTTACCAGGGTGACTGAGGAGTGTGATCCCTCTAAAGTTGGAGCACACCCTCTGGTCCCCTTTCTTGAAGAGAGGAACCACCACCCCGGTTTGCCATGCCAAAGGCACTATCCACAACCTCCACGCAATGTTGCAGAGGTGTGTCAACCATGACAGCCATACAACATCCAGAGCCATGAGGTACTCAGGGTGAATCTCGTCCACCCCCGGGGCCCAGCTACCAAGGAGCTTTTTAACCACCTTGGCAACCTCAGCCCCTGTGATGGGTGAATCGTCCCCCTTGTCCACAAGCCCTGCTTCCTCTGTGGAAGGCGTGTCAGTGGGATTGAGGAGATCCTCGAAGTATTCTTTCCACTGCCCGACAATATCCTCAGTCGAAGTCAGCAGTGCCCCATCCGCACCATACAGTGTGGACAGGGAGCTGCTTCCCCCTCGTGAGTTGCCAGACAGTTTGCCAGAATCTCTTCGAGGCCAACCGAAAGTTTTGTTCCATGGCCTTACCGAACTCCTCCCACACCCGAGTGTTTGCTTCAGCAACCACTCGAGCTGCACTCTGCTTGGCCTGCCTGTACACCTCAGCTGCTTCGGGAGTCCCACAAACCAACCAAGCTCGATAGGACTCCTTCTTCAGCTTAATGGCTGCCCTTACCACTGGTGTCCACCACTTCATTTGGGGGTTGCCACCACGAGATGCACTGATGACCTTGTGGCCACAGCTCTGGGCAGCCGCTTCAACAATGGAGGTGGAGAACATGGCAAATTTTTTTTAAAATCACAACTTACCTTGGTGAAAATGCCGTGAACACACGACCATGTGTGCAGGAATATTGTTTGAGCTAATGTCTCTCCTTCTGATCGCTGCAATCCATTCCATCCCACACCTCTTTTTTAGTTCAGAGACCCATTCTCTCCATTTTTCTTCCATGTCGGGAAGTTAAAAAAATCGTACGCCGTTATCAACGCTAATCATGAGAGAAGTTGTTCTATTTGATAATGCAGCAAAACTTCCCCATTCTAACGCTGCGTGGTATTTGGAGGAATAATAATGTGATTGAAAGGACCACATTGGAAATAAGTGTTTTCACTTTCTTGTGTCATCCTGGATTTTGTATGACGTTTTATATGTACTAGTCACTAGTACATATAGGTATGCACTAGTAACTAGTGCATACCTGTGCATACCTGTGCATGCCTGCATGCCCGTAGAAAGCAGGTGCAAGCAAGCACGTCAGCACTCGTTCAGTGATACCTGCCTTTGATCTTTGATTGTGTCATAGCGAGTCCTATGATCTTTGATGATGTCATAGTGAGTCCTATGACCATGAGTGATGCCTTTGATCTTTGATGATGTCATAGTGAGTCCTATGATCTTTGATGTCATAGCGAGTCCTATGATGTCTGCATTTGATCTTTGCTGATGTCATAGCGAGTCCTATGATCATGAGTGATGCCTGCCTTTGTTACATAGGAACATCATAGGACATCATGCAGACATCATAGGAACATCATAGGCGGTCCTATGATCTTTGGCTGGGACACACACTGACAGATTTCTTGAATTTATAGTGAGATATTTACATTCCCTGTGTTTGAATAACATATTCAGTGTCATTTTAATAAGGCTGCGTGTCCACAGGGAAAGTAAAAATGCTCTCAACCTGTTTTCCTGATTGCTTTTCATGCACATATTTAAAAAAAAAAAAAAAAAAAAAAAGCACTCTGCCTGGTATCCTGACAACCGCTTGACCTGTCACTGAAACCGTGCAGGGGATTTAACAGATTTTGCTCTGAAACGCTCCACTCACTGGAATAAATCACATCAAACTGGTAAGAAAATACACATCCCTCCAAGCTTTGGCTGTTAAATATTGATCACGGTGTACTTGTAGGCTGACTGTGATCGGCTGGTGAGAGGTGTGCAGCTGATGAGTGCTGCAACGCTCTGAAAGTTGAACTTTTTTCAGCTTTCAGTGCCATGACTGCTGACAGCGTTTTTGCGCTGAGAGCACTGAGCGCATTAAACACTGGACTACATAGAAAATGAACAGAAAATAGTCACCCACAGCAGAAAAAAAACACAATTGGTGGACACGCAGCCTAACCGCATTCATTGCGCACTACTAAGCACAGACAGGCAGAACACTTTTCCCACAATTCCTTGTGGTTTTTCCGTCAGGTGACATTACGCACCCATTCTCTATATTTCTGTCACTAATGGAGGTGCTGCTGTTTGGAAATCAGGTGCGGGTGCATTTCATAAACTGTCAAACACATTGCAGTCTTTCATTTTATCCCATACTGCTGTGTCAAGAGATGTTTCAATTCATGTTTATCATATGCCATGCTGCTAGTGTATACATACGCTTCTGCCATTATCCCGCGGCAGCGATGGTGTCATGGCATTGCTTGGTAACAGCAGCGTGTGACGTCATGATGCATGCCGTTTTAAAAAAACAAAACAAAACAAAAAAAAAACTGAGGTGTTTAAATCTGCAGCATTGATAAGAGGAATTGATAACATCAGCGATGTACGATTTTGGGGGCTCAAAAAATTTAGAACCAATTCTCAATTCCCATCCCTAATCCAAAGCAATGGACAGTGTACAAGAGAGGTGAAGAAGAAAGTGCAGGCAGGGTGGAGACTAGTGTCAGGGGTTATGTTTGACAGAAGGATAGCAGCTAGAGTGAAAGGGAAGATTTACAAGACTGTAGTAAGACTTTCTATGATGTATGGTTTAGAGACGGTGGCACTGATGAAAAGACAGGTGGTGGAGCTGGAAGTGGCAGAGTTGAAGATGCTAAGATTCTCACAAGGAATGACTAGGAGGGACACGATTTGAAATGATTATATCAGAGGGACAGCTCAGGTTGAGTGGTTTGGAGACAAAGTAAGAGACGAGGCTGAAATGGGTTGGACATGTGCAGAAGAGGGATTGTGAATATATTGTACAAATGATGTTTAAGTCAGCTGCCAGGCAAGAGGAAGGCCACAGAGAAGATCCATGGATGTATTGCAGGAGGACATGGAAAAGTGTTGGTGTGAGAGAAGAGGATGCAAGGGATACAGTGAGATGGAGGCAGATGATCTGCTGTGGTGACCCCCTAAATGAAAAGGACTACTTGAATGAAAAATATTAGAAACAAGAAATGGAGGATCATACGAGGGGGGGCTGAAAAGTTCATAGTGGTCAAATTTGACCAAGTGTGGTTTATCTTTCAACCACAGGGATCCAAGCGCTGCAACACCGATGGTGTGGTGTGTGTGTGTGTGGACCAAACGGGAGACTATGTTGAAAAATGAACCACATTTGGTCAAATTTGACCACTATGAACTTTTCAGCCCCCTCTCGTGTGTTTGGATTGTCATTTCTAGCATGGATACCTGTGCTAAGTTTTTTTTTTTTTTTTTTTTTTTCCCCTTTCTTTATCCATGCATTACAGTGTAGATGCTACAAAGGAAACAAGCCGCCTTGGGAGACTGATCAACCACAGTAAAACTGGGAATTGTCAGACGAGGCTTCACCCTATCAGTGGAACTCCTCATCTGATCTTGGTGGCTTCCCGAGACATCAAAGTAGATGAGGAGCTACTGTACGACTATGGGGATCGAAGTAAAGCTTCCATTTTGGCACATCCTTGGCTGAAACACTGATGCTTTGACCACATTCTGATGAATATGTGTTCTCTGATGTACACCATATCTGTGCAAAAATATGCAATACTTGAAGTTTCGATATATTTGTTTTGAATAGAGGCTAAAGGTTCAACTCATGGGATTTTTTTGTAAGATTTTATGAGTGATTTTAGATATTTATGATGACTAAAGATGGATTCTGGCTTAAAGAAAACTTCCTTAAACTTTCACTGGGAAAGGAGTTTTCTTCTTGTCTTGGATGTTTTTTTCTGGTTATTGTCAATTACCTTGTGTGTGTGTGTGTGTGTATATATATAGGAATAAACTTTTTTGTGCTCTAGCTGTGATGCAGTTGGGGCTGAAAATGATCTAACCCCCCCCCCCCCCAAAAAAAAGTCATTGACTATTGTGCCTCAATGATCATACCATGCTTCAGGTTTGTAGTGTTGAACCAGATGATCAATGACGCAGCAGCTCATTCCGGCCTGACGAAATCACCCTGAGAGTGCTCAGATCTGATCATTAATCTTGACCTACAGTAGATGGAGACCCATCTAGGATGTGCTTCAGGTCAGGCCAGGGTCAATAGCCTAGGAGATTGTTGTGAAGTCATAAATGCTCAGATCGCCTGACCTTTGACAATGACTGGACTGCAGCCTGCATGCAGACCTACATGAGAAGCCTTGTAAGTTTGGTGAGAATCAAGGTAATTTCCTAGGAGGAGGAGTGGTTTTTTTTTTTTGTTTTATTTCCCTAAAATCCTGTAAGTGTCCAGATCTCCTGACATTTGACCTTGACCACAACCTGAAAGCAAGACCCACCTGAGGATTATTGTGAGTGAGTTTGGCAAGCATCGGGGCAAATGCCTAGGAGCAATGATTCCCATGAATGCTGTGTCATCACATTGGCTCCTTTTGGCCTCACTGGAATTAGTTAATAAAATGGGAGCTGCAAATCATTGTGTAGAATATCTAGGCACACTGTTATAAACATGGAGAGAAATGGCAATTTTGTATCTGGCACATCATTTAAAAAAAAAAAAAAAAATCAGTTGTATTGCTCCAATACTGGAGTTGCAGGAAAGCTGCAGAGGCAGTGGTATTGTTCCTGTTGTAGGAATGTATATTTTGCCCATGTACAAATTTGTATTAGTAATAGTAGTTGTTTTAATTTTCCATCAATCGATCTTCTACTGTTTATCCGGGGCAGACCCAGGCAACTCCTTGGGGTGCTTGTTAGAACTTTTTATGTAGGGATCTAGTGGACCGCTCTTGGTTTGGCCCTTCATAGTGGACCAGTTTGTCTTGGGAGACCTTACCAGGGGTTATTTGGCAATATAGCTCCTGGGATCATTAGGGCACTCAAACCCTTCCATCACGATAAGGTGGCGATCCACGGAGGGGTGTTTTGATTTTATAAAATAATTTTTTTTTAAAATGACAAATTTATCTTGGAAAAAACGGCAATACAAATGTGTGATTCCCTAGTTAAAGTTCATGTGTGGAAGATGTGTTCAATGACGAGACATGAGTGTATTTCTCAGGTTCGGCTTTATTCCAGAACACATTCATCCAACATTCTCAAAAGCAAGAAGAGGCAGAATAATGTTACAGCTCACTCTTATACCTCTGGGGGATTAAGAACTCAAGTCACATGGTGCTTCTGCAAACATTCAATCACAATGCAAGTCTCTGAAGATTCACCATTGTCTCTTATTCTCCGGTGTCCCGGGAAACCCCCCAGGTCCTCTTCTCCGAGACGAGGGCCTGACTTCACACCTCCTCGCCATCTCCTGTCTTGTTCCTCCAGACGTGAAGCCCCAATCCACATAAGCCATACATTTGTGGGAGATATGAACCAGACATATGTGCCACACTCTTGTGGGGAAATATGAACCAAACATATGTGCCACATGACCCCCCCCCAAACGTCTGCACAGGATCAAACACGTTGCCTGGCCCAGTGCATCACAGTGAAGAGGATGATAAAATAAAGGCAGCGTTGGATTTTTAAATAGCTTTATTATCACCCGCCTTCATCAGAACTCGGCTACAGCCCATGGTTTGAGCAGGCTGCCGCTTCGTTCCTCCAGCTCTCAAAGAGGAGACAGTGTGTGTGTCTCGCAGCAAATGCCCAGATCGACTGCTGTGAATGTCTTTGATGTATTGTTTGAGTTGAGTGTATATAAGCTGCACTGTGCTGTAAATCTGCCTCTCATTCACTCACTCTGATTCTGCATCTGCTGCGAGACACACACACTGTCTCCTCTTTGAGAGCTGGAGGAACGAAGCGGCAGCCTGCTCAAACCATGGGCTGTAGCCGAGTTCTGATGAAGGCGGGTGATAATAAAGCTATTTAAAAATCCAACGCTGCCTTTATTTTATCATCCTCTTCACTGGTGACCCCAGAATGCACACGTTTTGTGCAAACGCAACCTTCTGATCTGAACAACCACGCTGGCGACCCGAGACTGAAGAAAACGAGCAGCCAGCGAACGCAACTGCCGGGCATGAATGCTCCGTCACAGCGGCCTGACTGGTCTTCCCTCCCTGCGGCCTCAGGGAGACCTCGATGCAGAGCCCACGGCGGGCGAGCCGCTCTCAGGACATCAACCAAGACCGGGTAAGCGGCAGAGAACGTCATGGCGCGCCCTCGCCGAGATCGGCACATCCATGCGGGACCGGCCGCGCAGCTTCTCCACATCAGAGCACAGGCGGGCGACTCCCATGGCCGACGGAGCACACGTGGACCTGAACGCACCATGACTAATCTGCAGCCACGGCTCGTCAGAGATGTTTTTCGGCGCACACTGCGCCGATCTCCAAGTTTCCAACCCTGATTTCCTCTCCAGCGGGCCCACCCACGCACGGAGCCCCGGCACGCGCACCGGGGGTGACGAGGACGGCGCACCACGCACGGGACAAATACGGCTTTTCCGACCGCCTTCCTTCTGCTGCACACTGGCCCTTCAGGCTTGCTGGTACACCTGAGGCCCGCAGCTTGCTCACGGGATTTTATGGTCTTAGCCACGGCACACAAGGGGAATTCAGCTGTCTGCGGTTCCCGAGGCTGTAGGGTTACGTCTGCCCTAAAGTCAACACGCCAGTCCCTCTGCTTTTATTTTTTTTCTTGCCGCCGCTCCTGCTTTTCTTCATGGCCACGAGAGGAGTCAGAGACTAATTTTTTTTCTTCTTCTGATCTCCGCATGTTCAGACGGGACATCGCGGAGCAGCAAACACTTTTGGTGCGAATCGAACGATTTTCCCGCGCCCGGTCAACATTTGCTACCCCCCCTCCCCCTCCTCCTGCACAGAGCTTTTCCCTGCTCGCTGCCCAAACTGCAACACCAAGGTCACGGTCCCCTACCGTGCCCTCTGGGGGGGAGCAGTGTAGCGGTTTGATTCAACCCCCCCACAACACACAGAGGTAGTCAGCTCGCACTCCTGGGTTTTTTCCGCTGCATGCTGCGTTTACAGCTGTGAGGTTAAAGTGTCATCCATGCATTGTGTTCATGCATCCTGTCTGTACCTCTGATATGCAAATGCCCAGATCGACTGCTGTGAATGTCTTTGATGTATTGTTTGAGTTGAGTATATAAGCTGCACTGTGCTGTAAATCTGCCTCTCATTCACTCACTCTGATTCTGCATCTGCTGCGAGACACACACACTGTCTCCTCTTTGAGAGCTGGAGGAACGAAGCGGCAGCCTGCTCAAACCATGGGCTGTAGCCGAGTTCTGATGAAGGCGGGTGATAATAAAGCTATTTAAAAATCCAACGCTGCCTTTATTTTATCATCCTCTTCACCCCCAAACGTCTGCATGGGACAAACACTCATAAATGCATACATAAAAAACATTACCACATAACCAACAATCAATCCCCCAATCTCTTAGGTCTTAGCTTCCTGCCGAATCTGCTGTAGGCCGGCTTCGCTGCGTCTGCAGCATCTCCTCGCACCTGGGGATTAGATTTGTTAGCACATCTCTGTGGGAGCTCTGGAGCATGCCTCCTGGGCGGCCTGCCCCGGCGGGGGGCTTTCGCCAACTGGACTCGTTCATCAGTCAGGACAAAAGCAGGCTTGAGTCTGTTTATGCAAATTAGCTCCCTTCTGCCCCCCAAATCTAGCAAAAAATGCTTCTCATTTTTTTCCAGCACCCTGAACGGTCCATCAAAAGGCGGTCTCAGCCCTGGGCGTTGTGCATCATGTCTAACAAAAACAAACTCTGCGTTTTTCAAAGCCTCTGGCACAAAAACGCGTGGAAAACTGTGATGCACTGGGCCAGGCAACGTGTTTGATCTTGTGCCGCTCTGCAACAGCTGAACGGGGGGGCAATTGGGCGCAGGATTTTCGGGGAGAAATTCCCCGGGCAAACGGAGAGGTTGTGTGAACACCAACTCCGCTGGGGAGGCTTGTAAATCCTCCTTCGGTGCAGAACGCAACCCCAATAAAACCCATGGCAGTTTGTCCACCCAATTTGTATCCGTGAGCGATGCTCTGAGGGCTGCTTTCAATGACCTATGAAAACGTTCACATAAACCGTTGGCCTGCGGGTTATACGCGGTAGTGCGGTGTACCTTCACCCCTAAGCTGCGGGCCATAGACGACCACAGTTCTGAAACAAATTGAGGGCCTCTGTCTGACGTTATGTCCGACGGAACTCCAAAACGCGCGACCCAAGCTGTTAAAAACGCGCGCGCAACCTCTTCCGCCGTTGTTGACGCCAGAGGTACCGCTTCTGGCCAACGTGTGGTGCGGTCCACCATCGTCAAAAGGTGTGTGTGCCCTTGAGACGAGGGAAGCGGGCCCACCAGATCAACATGCACATGATCAAACCGCTTAGCCGGGATGTGAAAAGGCTCCAAAGGGGCCCTCGTGTGCTTGTGTATCTTAGCCCTCTGGCACGCTACACAAGCTGCTGCCCATTCTTTGACCTGTTTGTGCAACCCCGGCCAGACAAATTTCTCCCCCACCATCTTGACCGATGCGCGCACCCCCGGGTGCGCCAGCGAATGGACCAAGTCAAAAACGCGGCGGCGCCACGCGGCTGGCACCACTGGACAAGGCCAACCCGTGGAGACATCACATATTAAGGGGGGCATACCTATTTGCTGCACCCTGTGCTCCAGCCTTAACCCTGTTGGTCCAGACTGGAGCGCGTGCACATCCGCGTCACCAACCTGCTCCGCAGCCATGTCTGCATAGTCCAAACCTACGTGGACCGGGGCTGCGCGCGCTCCCGCGTCGCTGCCCTGGCCCACAGCCACCGAGTCTGCCCCCACGTGGCCTGTCGTTGCCACAGCACGTGAGAGACAGTCCGCCACTACATTGTGTTTGCCTGCGACATGCTGGATATCGGTGGTGAACTCCGATATTGCGGCTAGCTGTCTTTGTTGTCGGCCTGACCAAGGTTCTGAGATTTTGGCCATCGCAAAAGTTAACGGTTTGTGGTCTACAAAAGCGGTGAAACGGCGCCCTTCCAGCCAGAACTGGAAATGGCGGATGGCCAAGTGTAGGGCTAAAAGCTCCCTGTCAAACGCGCTGTATTTACGCTCGTTATCGCGCAAGGATTTGCTAAAGAAAGCGAGAGGCTGCCAGGTCCCTGCCACACACTGTTCAATGACTGCCCCCACCGCTAGGTCCAAAGCGTCGGTGGTGAGCGCCAAACGGGCTATTGGAACCGGGTGCGCTAACAAAACTGCGCTTGCAAGGGCTGATTTAACCTGGGAGAAAGCGCGCTCCCGCTCCGGAGACCATTCAACCTTATTCGTGGGTTTTTGTTTTTTCAGTGCCGCGTACAGTGGCTGCATAAGCCGCGCTGCGCTCGGAAGAAACCGGTTGTAAAAATTAACCATCCCTAGAAACTCCTGCAGCGCTTTTATCGTTTGAGGTCGGGGGAAATCTGTTATCGCGCGCACTTTCTCAGGAAGGGGAACCGCTCCCTGTGGTGAAACGCGGTGCCCCAAAAAATCGATTTGCGCCACCCCGAACTGGCACTTCGCTGGGTTAATTATCAACCCGTGCTCTGCCAGTCTCCGAAAAACCGCTGTGAGGTGGGTTTCATGTTCATCCTCGGACGTGCTGGCTACCAATATGTCGTCTAAATAGACTAACACGAAAGGCAGGTCGCGTAAAACAGCATCCATCATGCATTGGAAAGTTTGCGCGGCGCCCTTTAACCCAAACGGCATGCGCAAAAACTCAAAAAGCCCAAACGGAGTTATTACCGCGGCTTTGGGAATATCCTGCGCGCACACGGGGACTTGGTGGTAGCCGCGCACCAAGTCTATTTTAGAAAAAATGCGCGCCCCCGCCAAATGAACTGAGAAATCCTGGATGTGCGGAATCGGGTAGCGGTCGTGTGCTGAGACGTTGTTCAACCTGCGGAAATTGCCACAAGGTCGCCACGAGCCACCAGCCTTTGGGACCATGTGTAACGGGGAAGCCCGGGGCTGTTCGAGCGTCTAATTATGCCCAGTTTTTCCAGGTTGGCAAATTCCTCGTGCGCTATGGTTAGTTTAGCTGAGTCCAAGCGCCGGGCTTTTGCAAAAACGGGCGGCCCAGTGGTGGTAATAAAATGTTCCACCCCGTGTTTGGCCACTGTAGCCGAAAACTTTGGAACTGTGAGTGCTGGAAAGTGAGTGAGCAAAGCATGAAACTTACCGCCTGCAGCTGTGACGTTGGCGTGTGCAGTCGGCGGAGCCACCCGAGCTGTGCAGGGAATAGAATGAAAAGACAGTGCATTAACCAGGCGTCTATTAGCAAGATCAACCAATAAACCATGTGAGCACAAAAAATCAGCCCCTAACATGTTGAAACTGACTGCTGCTACAATAAAGGTCCACTCGAATGAACGGCCCTGTAAGGACAGACGCATGGTCCTCTCACCGAAGGTCTTAATCGCTGAGCCATTCGCTGCTGATACTGACACCCAGGGAGCTTTGGACGGCATCAGCCGTTCCGCGTAGGTAGGCGTGACGAAACTCAGCTGGGAGCCCGTGTCCACGAGGAATTGTTTCCCCGAGTGTGCATCTGTCAGGTAAAGCAGCTTATTTTCTTCTCCGAGGGATGCAGCTGCTACCGGCCCCCCGGTCTTGGCGTTTCCCTGACGCTTGAAGCGGCACGGTGGGAGACATCTGTGCGCCCTCTCTGCAAAACGGCGGTGGTAGAAGCACAGGCCATCTTCAGCGCCGCGTCGCCTGACGCCTGTCGCTGTCGTCGTCGGTTCGTCTGGCGCCGCCACCTCTGGCTCCAAACCATCTCTGGGCGCCGTCCTCTGCTCAGCTGCCGCGGCCGAAACCGCGCTCCGCTTGTGGGCGTCGACGAGTCGCTGCGCCTCCTTGCCGAGGCCATGGTAGTCCCGCTTGGCCAAGCGGGGTGAGTCTGCCAGGGTCACTCTCACTGCTGGCAGCAGAGTCCGGAGGAAAAGGTGAGCGAAGATAAATTCGCCATCCTCGGAGTCTTTCAGTCTCAGCATCTTCACCATCAGGTCTGCCGGTCTGTTGTTCTCCGACTCCGTCAACTCTAGGAGCCCCTCTGCTCGCTGTTGCACCGAGGGGGTGAAATGGCTGATCAGCGCCTCCTTCAATGCGCCGTACTGGTCGGTGTCCGGTGGGTGGTTAACCAGATCTTCCACCCTCTGGACCGTGTGACTGTCCAGCTTCGCCGCCACATGGTAGAACCTCGTTTCATCCTTTGAGATTCTCCGGAGGTTGAACTGCGCCTCGACCGCGCTAAACCAGGAGCGCGGGCTGTGCTGCCAGAAATCGGGCAGCTGGAGCGTGGAGGCAACCATCAGGCTGGCCTCTGATGAGCTCCGCTCGGGAGAATTCTCCCTGCTCATTCTTTGTCGTGGGTCACCAGTGTGGAAGATGTGTTCAATGACGAGACATGAGTGTATTTCTCAGGTTCGGCTTTATTCCAGAACACGTTCATCCAACATTCTCAAAAGCAAGAAGAGGCAGAATAATGTTACAGCTCACTCTTATACCTCTGGGGGATTAAGAACTCAAGTCACATGGTGCTTCTGCAAACATTCAATCACAATGCAAGTCTCTGAAGATTCACCATTGTCTCTTATTCTCCGGTGTCCCGGGAAACCCCCCAGGTCCTCTTCTCCGAGACGAGGGCCCGACTTCACACCTCCTCGCCATCTCCTGTCTTGTTCCTCCAGACGTGAAGCCCCAATCCACATAAGCCATACAATCCACATAAGCCATACATTTGTGGGAGATATGAACCAGACATATGTGCCACACTCTTGTGGGGAAATATGAACCAAACATATGTGCCACACATGGAGATTATTTCACTGAATCTTTAACGTTTTCTTTTAAATATACTGTAGTCTCAAGCATTAGAATTTGTATAGTTTCATTGGCTTGCATAATGTATGAAACACACATTTATGAAGCTACAAGTCTGGTGTCCCACCTCCCAATAATTTGGACTGTATGTTTCCTTGGTGGTGTTTTAATTACCATTTCAAAATCTGTGAAGTTTGTAAATTACAAGGGAAGATGGTATAAACTTGGATATTAAGATGCAGATGTTTTGATAAAGATGTTACTGTGACGTTACAAATTTATTTATTGGTTTATTTAACGGGGACAATGCACATTAATAAACAATTTCGTAAATGCGTCAGTTAGCCAAAAGGCTATTTTTCATGTGTAGTCCCCAGATAGATGTTAAAATCGTGCTTAAAAAGTAGAAACAACAAATAAAATTAGGACGACTAGACTGAAAATACCCGAAAGGGCATTATAGCACACGCATACATACTTTCGGCTTCTCCCTGTTTGGGGTTGCCACAGTGAATCATGGGTCTGTATATCTGATTTGGCAAGGATTTTATGCCAGATACCCTTCTTGACCCAACCTTCTCCATTTACTCATGCTTGGGTCCGGTGTTCTGCCATTTTATCATACTTATAAGAACAGCCATACCCTGGATTATGCATAGTAACAGGAAATACGCTTCTGCTCATAATTTCAGCATACCATACAGCTGACGGAAACAGCTGACAGCGCTGCACTGTGATTGGCTGATCCAAAAATGTGGCACGTTTTCAGTGTCTATTTATATATATATATTTCCTGTTGTTAAAATTACTCAGTACAGCTGACAGAAGGTAAACAACAGCATACCGCGGCCCAGCTGATGGAAAGTAAGTGTGGGGAGCGTGAAATAAAGAAGCTGAATTGTTTCATGATTCAGGTTTAATATTGTAGTCACATCCCCAATATATCTCTCAGGAACAAAAGCGGCTGAACTCAGCCAGGACCCCCTTATTTATACATACAACATCAAAAGCCAAATCACACATCCTTGTCAAATCCTCTTATTGATCATAACTCCCCCTCGATGTCCTTCCGTCCTCCACCTGACCCCAGGGGGTCAGGAAGTCTTTTCAGGTCTTCACCGCCGTGTCTCCGTCTCCCTGCTGTTCTTCACCGGCGGTCCAGACCTACTGTCCTCCTCTAAGACGTGAGGTCAGTCCACATATGCAATCTTAAACATCCCCTTGTGTTTACACATATGTAGGCATGAATACATGAGCCACAGTAAGCAATTATGTAATGTTAGTGGCACATTTGCAGTGCAACTGATTCTGACAACGCATGCTAAACCAATAGCTATAGCTATCGGTTTGCCATATGGGTATGGTATTCTGATAAAGTATCGTAAAATGGCAGAACACCGGCACAAGGAGTACACTGATTTTGTGCTTCTCCCTGTGGCTGGGTAACCAACTTTCCTTTCCCCATTCTATTTAGGCCGAGCACCCAGCTAGGAGGCAGTAATGTCTTTAATGATGGTCTTTTGTATGACCTGGCTGGGGCGTGAATCCACAACCTCCCAGCTGTGGGGTGAATGCTGTACCACTATGCCACCATAGCACACACACTGGAAAACTACATTACCTCCTACACAGGAAGTTATTCTTTTTAGGCTGGGTAGAAATTATCTCTGGTCTAGATCTCTTGCTCGTCTCCAAGACCATTTTCGTATTTTGTATACTTTATTAATCCCAGAGGGAAATTCAGGGCATCTACCTGGATGGATGAGGCAGCCACGGTACGGCGCCAATCCCTTCACCATTCACACCTAGGGCCACTTTAGAGTCTCCAATTAACCTAACTTGCATGTTTTTGGCCTGTGGGAGTAAACCGGAGTAAACCCATGCAGACATGGGAAGAACATGCAAACTCCACACAGAAGGGTCACTGATGGTCAGGGGGTGGGATCAATCCCATGACCTTGCTGTGCTGCTACAGTGCTAACCACTGCGCCACTGAGCAGCCCAGCACACCATCTTTTCTCCCATAGAGGATTGCATACCTCATACTGTATATAGCCAAATCAAAACAAAAACAAACCTTTTCGGGCTGATTGTAAACTTTGCAAATGTAACGTAGTGAATAAAGTCAGGCTTTCAGCTTAAATGTTTTATTAGTCTCCGGTGAAACCTTCTAGTTATTTTAATGTTTGACACAATTTTCGCTAACAGATAGTTCCTTTAAATTCTTAATGCCCTACTAATAGGTGATGCAGTTATGTTTATACAATGACAAGATCAGAACCTGAAGCAATACTGAATAACAGAAGCTTTTTAAATATGCAAACTGAGAAAAGTACAGTTCAGAATGTTATGGGATTTTTATTTTTCAGGTGGTGAGAAACAATTCTTTAACAACTGACACATTATAGATATGGGAAATGTGTTACAGATTACTGAAACAAGACTTTTATTAAAAAAGAATATTTTCAAGTTTATAAATAACTTAATTTGAATGATTGCATCCAGTGGGAGCAACACTAATCATTAAATACTTTCCAGTTATCTTGTAATAGCTTCCTTTTACATTTTAGATTACATTCACTAGTACAAAATGTTGTGCTTCTAAGATTAAAAAATGCACATCAGGAAAAAAAGTCATACTGTGCTAACAAATCCTGTTTGTCTTCATTGCCAGTTCTTCCAAAAACGTTTGTTTTCCTTATTTTCGTCTGAATGAAAACCTAAAAATAAAATGTTCTGAGTTAGTTTGAGGAGTTTATTTTTCTCAAAGTAGCCCCCCCCCCCCCCCGAATTCACTGCTGACACAAACATCCTGAGCATCAGCATGAATTCACTGGGTCACAAGTATATCATTAGTTGACAAGCTGTGAGAACAATCTTGCTTCTAGCTTAGTACAGCATCACGTGGCTCCTGCTAAAAATCCTCGGTGATCTTTTTGAGGTATACAATAAAATGGTTTAGAGTTTTATATTTTTGTTGTGTATGGATTTATGAATCAGTCAACCCAACTTGTTACTCACAGTTTTCCTATGGTGGTTTTCTCTTCTCTTGTGTCATTTACTGTGGCTGGACTGTGCTCTGTGGCTGCTGGTGTGCCCAAATCTACTTCCACCATAGCCGGTTCAGCTTGTGGCAGAATCCCACTGAATTGGGGGGGGGGGGGGAAAGGCATTTCAATGGCTGGAGAAAATACCTTATGTGACCACATCAAACAAAATATGAAGCAATTCGAGCTTCATACTACCACCATAACTTAATTTTACTGATGACAATTTATCCTGTGCAATTCAAGATTTTTTTTTTTTTCAAAGAAGCAAAAACAAAAAAAAAAAGGCAGATCTGGCGAACAACTCAAATTAATCTAATACCACAAATCTAAATTAAAAAAAAAAATCAATGTATAAGAATGTGGAATCAGTTGTCTACTAAAGATTGCCCATGTGGCATACAAATTCATATTTGTTAGCTATACCCAAACAATCTAATATAACATGGCAAAACAGTGTTGCACTGATTTGTTTTTATCTTTAATTTTCAGCTTTCTTGTTGGTTCGTGTGACTATAGTGTTGTTCAGAGTTGGAATTGTTACACTGCAGTAAGTGTAACAATTCCAACTCTGAACAACACTGTAAGTGTTTCTAGTAATTTTGATGAAACCATGAGAAAATTGACAGTCAGCATCCTCTGAAATACACCTTTAAAGACAGTCAATGGTGGAAGGTGACTTTTTAAATAAATCCTAACAAAGTCAGAAGTGGGTACAGTAGTGAGAGATTGACTCAAGTAAAAGTGTGATACTATTAACTACATGAATATACATTAGAATAGTCACCAAAAATTACTAGAGAAATAAAATAACTACTAAAAAGACACTTGAATATTGTGTAATTATTTTGCTCTAAAAAATTTGTGATATTTTAAAGCAGCACTTTGTAACTTTCCTTTTGCACGTAAGAATGCTGAAAAGACTACCGCTGGAAGGATTTATGTCCTGAGTACTGACAATCACAGGGTGCTTTGATAGTATGTGGTTAAAGTGATGTGCTATGACTGGTAAATGGGACTCAGGCTGTAAGAAATGCTACACACGTGGACAAAATTGTTGGTACCCCTCTGTTAATGAAAGAAAAACCCACAACGGTCACAGAAATAACTTGAATCTGACAAAAGTGTGAATAAATAAAAATTCTATGAAAATTAACCAATGAAAATCAGACAATGCTTTTGAATTATGGTTTAACAGAATTATTTTAAAAAAACAAACTCATGAAACAGGCCTGGACAAAAATGATGGTACCCTTAACTTAATATTTTGTTGCACAACCTTTTGAGGCAATCACTGCAATCTAAACGATTTCTGTAACTGTCAATGAGACTTCTACACCTCTCAGCAGGTATTCTGGCCCACTCCTCATGAGCAAACTGCTCCAGTTGTCTCAGGTTTGAAGGGTGCCTTCTCCAGACGGCATGTTTCAGCTCCTTCCACAGATGTTCAATAGGATTTAGATCAGGGCTCATAGAAGGCCACTTTAGAATAGTCCAATGTTTCGCTCTTAGCCATTCTTTAAAGGCTAAGGCTGTTTAAAGGAGCCACGCATGATCTGGATGAGTACACGGACACTGTGAACTCATATATCAACTTCTGCGAGGAGAACATTCTTCCATCGCACACCAGGGTGAGGTACTCTAATGACAAACCCTGGTTCACAGCTAAGCTCAGACAGATCAGGAAGGAGAAGTAAGCAGCGCTGAAAAGTGGAGACAGGGACTGCTACAGGGAGGTTAAATACCGGTTTAACAGAGAGCTGAAGAGGGCTAAATCTGTGTATTCTGAGAGACTCCAGCAGCAGTTCACTGCTAATGATTCGGCTTCCGTGTGGAGAGGACTGAGGCAAATCACCAACTATCGGCCTCAGGCTCCTAAAGGTCAGGATGACAAAGCCCTTTGTCAAAGACTGTCCCAACACTATGCCCGTTTTGACACCTCGTCATCTGTGTCCAACTCCCCCCCCCCCCCCCTCCAGCTCCACAGCCTCCACAATCCCTACTTCATTAAAGGCACCCCCCCCTCCTCCCCCCCTGCCCTTATCATCAGTGAGCAGGATGTGCTCAAACAGTTCTCCAGACTGAACCCGCGCAAGGCCCCCGGCCCGGACGGCGTGTCTCCCTCCACCCTGAGACACTGTGCGAAACAGCTGGCTCCTGTCTTCACAGACATTTTTAACACCTCCCTTAAGTTATGCCACGTGCCATCCTGCCTCAAATCCTCCACCATCATCCCTGTCCCCAAGAAGCCACGGATCACTGGACTTAATGACTACAGACCTGTAGCGCTCACCTCTGTAGTCATGAAGTCCTTTGAGCGCCTGGTCCTGCCCCACCTCAAGTCCATCACCACCCCTCTCCTGGACCCGCTGCAGTTTGCCTACCGAGCCAACAGGTCTGTAGACGACGCAGTCAACCTGGCCCTCCACTCCATCCTGCAGCACCTGGACTCCCCGGGAACCTACGCCAGGATCCTGTTTGTGGACTTCAGCTCCGCATTCAACACCATCCGCCCCGCTCTGCTCCGGGACAAGCTGTCCCTGCTCAACGTGCCTGACTCCCTCTGCAGGTGGATCACCGACTTCCTGACGGACCGGAGGCAGCATGTGCGGCTGGGAAAGACTGTCTCAGACTCTACTAGCATCAGCACCGGATCACCCCAGGGCTGTGTACTTTCCCCCCTACTCTTCTCCCTTTACACCAACTCCTGCACCTCCAGCCACCAGTCTGTCAAGTTGATCAAGTTTGCGGACGACACCACCCTCATCGGGCTCATCTCCAACGGCGACGAGTCCGCCTACAGGAGAGAGGTGGCCCAGCTGGCGTCCTGGTGCAACAATAACAACCTGCAGCTGAACGCTCTGAAGACAGTGGAGATGATTGTAGACTTCAGGAAAGTCACTACCCCTCTGCCCCCCCTCACCCTCTCAGGCTCTCCCATCACCACTGCTGATTCCTTCCGCTTCCTAGGCACTACCATCACCAGGGACCTCAAATGGGAGCCGACCATCAGCTCACTCATCAAAAAAGCCCAGCAGAGGATGTTCTTCCTGCGGCAGCTGAGGAAGCTCAAGCTACCCACCAAGATGTTAGTGCAGTTCTACACAGCCATCATCGAGTCCATCCTCACCACCTCCATAACCGTGTGGTACGCAGGAGCCACTGCCAGGGACAGACTAAGGCTGCAGCGCGTCGTGCGCACTGCTGAGAAGGTGATCGGCTGCAAGCTCCCATCTCTCCAGGATCTGTACATCTCCAGGACCCGGAGGCGTGCTGGCCGGATCATAGCCGATCCCTCACACCCTGGTCACGTACTGTTTGCCCCCCTCCCCTCTGGTAGAAGACTTCGGTCCATCCAGACTAAAACCTCCCGTCACATGAACAGCTTCTTCCCCTCTGCCATCAGACTGCTGAACACTAAGTGACTTATTGACTCTCGTGCACTATGTACAGCAGCTCAACCAGACTCATGTCAATCATCACTGTTTTCTTCCTGCATTACCGACTGCACTATATAGTTCTCCACAGTATCTGCTGCTCGCTAATATATTTTAACTGCTGACCAGTATCACTTACTCTTATTCTACACTTTTTTGCATGTATAGTTTATTTCTTTTATCTTATCATGTTTAATGTTGCAGCATTGCACCGAGACAAATTCCTAGTTTGTGTACTACATGAACAATGGCAATAAACCTGATTCTGATTCTGATTCTGATTCTTGGGTGTTTTTAGCAGTGTGTTTTGGGTCATTATCCTGTTGCAAGACCCATGACCTGCGACTGAGACCAAGCTGTCTGGCTGTCTGACACTGGGCAGCACATTTCTCTCCCTTGATAGTCTTGAGATTTCATTGTACCCTGCACAGATTCAAGACACCCTGTGCCAAATGCAGCAAAGCAGCCCCAGCCAGAACATAACAGAACCTCCTCCATGTTTCACAGTAGGGGCAGTGTTCTTTTCTTGGTATGCTTCATTTTTGCGTCTGTGAACATAGAGCTGATGTACCTTGCCAAAAAGTTCCAGTTTTGACTCATCTGTCCATAGGACATTCTTCCAGAAGCTTTGTGGCTTGTCAACATGCAGTTTGGCAAATTTCAGTCTGGCTTTTTTATGATTTGTTTTCAACAGTGGTGTCCTCCTTGATCGTCTCCCATGAAGTCCACTTTGGCTCAAACAGCGATGGATGGTGTGATCTGACACTGATGTACCTTGACCTTGGAGTTCACCGAGAATGTGTTTAGAGGTTGTTCTGGGCTCTTGTTACCATAAGTATTATCCATCTCTTCCATTTTTCATCAAGTTTCCTCCTGCGGCCACGTCCAGGGAGGTTGGCTACAGTCCCGTGGATCTATAGGCCCTTAGAATAGAGGGTTAGTATTAGTGAAAGCGCTTTGAGTGGTCTTTGTGACTAGAAAAGCGCTATATAAGTGCAGGTTAGTTAGTTAAATTTCTGAATAATATGTGCAACTGTAGTCATAGGAACATCAAGCTGCTTGGAGATGGTCTTATAGCCTTTACCTTTAACATGCTTGTCTATAATTTTCTTTCTAATCTCCTGAGACAACTCTCTCCTTGCTTCCTCTGGTCCATGTTTAGTGTTGTACACACCATATCACCAAACAGCACAGTGACTACTTGTCACCCTTTAAATAGGCCGACTGATTGATTACAAGTTTGTAGACACCTGTGATGTTAATTAGAGGACACATCTTGGTTGAACATGTCCCTATGGTCACATTATTTTCAATCTTTTCTAGGGGTACCATCATTTTTGTCCAGGCCCTGTTTGACATAATGCACGGCTCAGGAGACGCACACACACAGGCTTAGAGTAGTTCAAAGAGTTTATTAACAGCAGGGGTGAATGAGTGCATGTCTGCGGGAAGTAAATGTGTTGGTGATGGTGTCTGCTCCAGGCACAGAGGCAGGTGACCGTACAGCCGAGCAACCCTATGGAGAGAGCACAGGGAGAGGGTGACGGGCATACACCAACACAGGAGGGATATATGGCGAGAGAAGGACTTACTTGGTGGGTCAGGACAGCTGGCACAACAAGGGGGCGAAGCCCGGAAGACAGCCACTTGGAGAGCTCCGTACAGCAGCGAGGATTGGGCGATGGAGAGGAGATGTCCGCCGCTGGGGAATCCACCTGTGCACAGGGGAGGAGACTGAAGAAGAGAGGTAAGCGATCTTCTTACCAAAATGGTGACGCTGAAGAGAAGTATGCTCACAACGGTGAGGGACGAAGTCTGACGGCTTCAGGCCGAGCCTCCGGGCGAGACGGCCTTTATCCCTCGCCGCTGATGATTGTCAGGTGCGTGAGCAGGTGGCGCCGCTGATGAATGGCGCGGCGTGACAGTACTCCCCCCTCTAGCAGCGCCTCCTGGCGATGGCTTATCCGGGTGCGCTCGGTGGAAGTCCGCGATGAGCGATGGGTCCAACACAAACGACGGGGGCACCCATTGTCGATGCTCGGGCCCATAGCCCTCCCAGTCCACCAAGTATTGCAACCCACGACCTCGGCGCCGGGAGTCCAGGATGGAGGAGACGGACCAGGCCGGATGGCCACCAATCATCCGGGGCGCGGGTTGCGCTGCAGGAGGAGGGCAAAGGGGGTCAGTGACTGCCAGTTTCACCTTCGACACATGGAAAGTGGGATGGATGCGGAGGGAGGGGGGAATAGCCACGCGCACAGCCACCGGGTTGATGATCCGGGTGATGGGAAAGGGACCCATGAATCGCTGTGCCAGCTTCCTCCTCTCACCTTTTAATGTGACGTCCTGGGTAGACACATACACGAGTTGCCCAACTCTGTACGCCGGGGCAGGTCTTCTGTGCCGGTCCGCCACGGTCCTGTTGCGCTCCGCTGTGCGTAAAAGCGCATGACGCGCGGCAGCCCAGGTGGAGCGGAACTGCCTAAGGTGCGCCCTAACAGAGGGGACAGTTACCTCGTTCTCCTGCGCTGGAAACAGCGGGGGGTCGTAACCCAGGGACGCCTTGAAGGGGGACATCCCCGTTGCAGAAGAGCGGGCGGTGTTGTGGGCATACTCCACCCAGGCGAGATGGTTGCTCCAGGACGTCGGCTTGGATCTAGTAACACAGCGGAGCGCAGCCTCCAGCTCCTGATTGGTCCTCTCACACTGCCCGTTAGACTGGGGGTGATGGCCGGAGGAGAGGCTCACCTTGGCTCCGATGGCGTTACAAAAAGATCTCCAAACCTCGGATGAAAATTGGGGACCCCGGTCCGAGACCACGTCCACCGGAATCCCGTGCAGCCTGACCACGTGTTGGACGAGGAGGCCCGCCGTCTCCAGGGCAGTAGGGAGACCTCGCAGGGGGATGAAGTGCGCCGCCTTGGAGAAACGGTCCACGATGGTCAGGACGGTGTCAAAGGAGTTGGAAACGGGGAGTCCGGTGACGAAATCCAGTGCGATGTGCAACCAGGGCCTGCCGGGGACGGGCAGAGGCTGGAGCAGACCCGCTGGGGGGGCATTTCCCGACTTGCTGGTGGCACAGATTGGGCAAGCCCGGGCGTAGCGGGCTGCATCTCTCCGCAGGCCTGGCCACCAAAAGGACCGTTGGAGGAGGCTGATCATCCGAGAGGTGCCGGGATGACAGGTGAGCCGGGAGGTGTGGAGCCAGTGGATGACCTCTCCTCGGACCGCAGATGGGACGAACAGTCTTCCCTCCGGTCCGCCGCCAGGATCAGGTTCCACCTCCTGCGCCTTCCGGATCTTGTCTTCAATGTCCCAAGAAATGGCACCGAGGACGCACGACCTGGGCAGGATGTAAAATACCATCTCCTCCCGGTGGTTCCCTGAGATGATGACTGGGACAGGCATGGTTTGGTGAGAAATTCTCCCAAGGGAGGCACGGGAGAGATGGACCAGGGAGATGGGGTGTTTTAATGCCTGACAGCGGATGCCCAATCGGGTTGCCAGGCCTTGTGAAATGAAGCTGCCCTCTGCGCTCGAATCCACCAGTGCGTGGGTGAGGTGCCCAGTGGGATTGTGGCAAAAACGGATGGGCAGCTTTAATTGAGTGAGAGTGTCTAACCGGTTGGGATCCGCGAGGCTCCCTACAGCGATTCGCGGACCCCGCCGACTGGCTTTCCGCGGGCAACGCTCCACAGTGTGTTGGTCACCTCCGCAATACATGCAGAGGCCCAACTCACGGCGGCGTTGTTTCTCCGCAGGGGAAAGCTTGGTCCAGCCCGTCACCATCGGCTCCGACTCCTCGGGGCACGATGCTGGCGGCGCCGCCAGGGGGCGAGCTTGGAACAGGTGTGGCGAGTCTCCACGAGGGCGAGAAGAAGAAGACTTCCGCCCCGAGGAGCGCTCGCGCAGCCTGTTATCCAAACTTATCGCTAAGGATGTCAGCTCCGCTAGCGTCCCAGGGATATCCCGTCCAGCCAGTTCATCCCTCAGATCATTATTGAGGCTGCGGAGGAACAGGCCACAGAGGGAGCGTTCCTCCCAGCCCAATTCTTCCGCCGCTACCCGGAAGTCGACCGAGTAGTCCGCTGCCGACCGGCCTCCCTGCTGGAGAGCGAGAAGCCGATCGACCTGGACCGTCTCGGTTTGAGAATGGTCAAAGACCTCCAGAAAGCGCCTCACGAACTGGTCATAGGTGAGGGTGGCATAACTGGGCCTCGCCATTACGGCGTAGGTCCAAGTTAACGCACGCCCCTCCAGAAGATTCCCTATGTAACCAATCCGACTGTGATCCGAGGGAAAATCTCCGGGCACACGGTGGAACACGGACTCACACTGCATAATGAACCCCCGCGCTCCGCCGAGCTTACCGCTAAAGCGGGCGGGGGTCGGAATCGGTGTGAGCCGAACCGGTGCCACTGGAGCCGGCTGGACAGCCGCTGGAACGGCAGGAACCGCACCACCCTGACGAGCCGGGGGGAACGGCTGTTGAGGATCTAAGCGGCCCAACCGGTTAGTTAAGTTTAATAATTGATTTAGGATAACCTGCTGTTGATAAGCAATCTGATCCACTCTAGCCTCGAGAGTGGTAAACCGGTGTGCGAGCCCGCCGTCCGCCGAGCCGCTCTGCTGAAGCCGTACTGACATAATGCACGGCTCAGGAGACGCACACACACAGGCTTAGAGTAGTTCAAAGAGTTTATTAACAGCAGGGGTGAATGAGTGCGTGTCTGCGGGAAGTAAATGTGTTGGTGATGGTGTCTGCTCCAGGCACAGAGGCAGGTGACCGTACAGCCGAGCAACCCTATGGAGAGAGCACAGGGAGAGGGTGACGGGCATACACCAACACAGGAGGGATATATGGCGAGAGAAGGACTTACTTGGTGGGTCAGGACAGCTGGCACAACAAGGGGGCGAAGCCCGGAAGACAGCCACCTGGAGAGCTCCGTACAGCAGCGAGGATTGGGCGATGGAGAGGAGATGTCCGCCGCTGGGGAATCCACCTGTGCACAGGGGAGGAGACTGAAGAAGAGAGGTAAGCGATCTTCTTACCAAAATGGTGACGCTGAAGAGAAGTATGCTCACAACGGTGAGGGACGAAGTCTGACGGCTTCAGGCCGAGCCTCCGGGCGAGACGGCCTTTATCCCTCGCCGCTGATGATTGTCAGGTGCGTGAGCAGGTGGCGCCGCTGATGAATGGCGCGGCGTGACACTGTTTCATGAGTTTGTTTTTTAAAGTAATTCTGTTGAACCACAATTCAAAAGCATTGTCTGATTTTCATTGGTTAATTTTCATAGAATTTTTATGTATTACCACTTTTGTCAGATTCAAGTTATTTCTGTGACCATTGTGGGTTTTTCTTTCATTAACAGAGGGGTACCAACAATTTTGTCCACGTGTGTAGTTATAGTCTTTCCATGGTTCTACCAGGAACAATAAGTTTTATAGTGCTGCTGTAAGTGATGTAGGCCTCCTCATACTACGGGGGAAGTGACATTCATTGGGGTTGATGCCCCATCAAAATGATTCTGGAAACTATGGTGAAAATCTGACAGTGTTGCTTGAAATTGGTGACTATTTCTTGTTAGCTACTTTTTACTCATAAATTTGTAACATTTTTTTCATAATTTTGCAACAAGCAATTCTTATTTGGAAATTTTCATGTTTTTTTTTTTTTGAAATTTGTGGCTTAAGGCTTGCCAAATATGAGGTTCTTGCTTAAACTTGTGATTCTTTTTGTTAATTTGTGCCTTTTCCCCCCTAATAATTTAGCATTTTTTTGCTGTAAATTTGACTTTTTTTTCCCTTTTACATTCAATACTGTTTTCTAATCAATTTACAACTTTTTTTGTGTAAATGTACAACATTTTGCAATAAATCTGTGACTTTTTACTCATAAATATGCAACTTCTTTCGCAAACATTTGAAAACAAATTTGTAATTTTAATTTTTTTCTGTTAAATTTGCCAATTTGTGAGGTTTTTCTCTCACTCAGTCAATCAATTTTGCTTGAGAGTTTCACTTAAACCCCACCCCTGAAAAAAAGGCAAGTTTAAACTGAGTGTTTTTGGTGATGTAAAGCATGGCGCTGGTACAGCGGTAGTGTTGAGCCAATCAGGATTCTGTGGCCTAACTGAAGGTCTTTTTATCGCAGGATTTATTCTGATAATGTAGCACTAGCCACTATTAGCCTTGTGGGATGTGGGTGGGCTTAGTAATCACATATCTTGGTGTTTGGAGGAGGAGGAAAAGAGAAAAGATTTTAACACAAAAGTGCAAGAAAATTAAAGTGTTTTTTTTTAATAGAAAAAGGGGCATAAGATACCATTTTAGACAATGTAGATTTGTTTTATAAGGGATTTATATCCACCGGAGTGTATCTTTAAGTGTGTTAGTCTGAGAAAATAAAAACTATCCACTCTAATAAATATAATTAAATCAGATAAAGAAACGGTAAACGGCAAGTTATCTCCTGAGCCAGCATAAAAGAACAATAAAATAAAATGACAAATCACTAAAATGACTAGAATATGCAGTCGTTTCTGGTAAAAACGAGTTATAACAGTATAACCAAACGTTCTAACCAGTTTTCAAATCTGAGAAATCAAAAGTAACTCAAATGAATGTACGTGAGGACAGTTTTTCGACACAAATGTTTTAAATTAAAAGTAAAAAAAGTTTCCTACAATGAAACTAATCAGCAAAGTATAATTTTGACAGTCACTTCAGTAACTAAGTAGTTATTAGCCCCTTTTAATAAGCAGTAATGTGTTGGACTACCTTTTATAAAGCTGCAGCTCCTCCTGAGCCACCATGAGCTGAGCCTTCAGCTGGTTCCTCTCCTGCAGCACCTCCTTCAGCTCCTGCATGGTGAATCTCGGTCTGTTGGGGTCTGTCAGGTCCACCACCAGTTGGTTTGGTCCCAGCGTTTGCTGTGAAGACAGAAACCAAATCCACTGCTGTGTGGGTCCTGAACTTTGCATGAATAAACCACACACCGTCAACACTGACCGTTCCCTGCTCGGAGGAGCCCTCCTTGATGATCCTGTCCAGTTCACGCTTTAAGTTGTCCCGCTCCAGTTTCAGCTCCTCCACGGACAGGTTGTACTTGTTCACCAGAGTCTCGAACATTTCCAACACACGGACTATTCTGAACTGTAGATCTGACACTTCCTCACCGGTGCTGCTTATTTTTAACAAATCTCGGCCGATCACGTAGGAGATGTCATAGACATCCTCAACGGTCAGCTCAAACGCGTCCTTGTCGAAAGCTCGAGCAGGAGACGACTCTTCTCCAAACTCCATGACGTCACGCACGTATTCCAAAAACTTAAGCGTACAGTCAACTATTCACCACCAGCTGCTCTAGACAATTTATTTTACACACAGTGGTTTCGTTCGTTTAATGACTTGGGTTCTGTACTTTTACTAGACGAAGGCAACCAACTTCAGCAAAACTGCACTTCCCCCATCAATCACCGACCAATGGCGTGACAGGAGAGGAGGGCACAGTATCCTAGCGACAGGTGACTACAAAGATTGTTTGTAAGTCGGGATGATTCACCCACAGGCCGATCTAACCGTGTGCTATTTTAGATCATTCTTGTAGAATATAGATAGAATCGTATTGTTGTACGGCAAGCCGTTTTAACTTTTAATAGCTAGCGTGGATATGTATTGTAGATATCAATAATTCAAATTTTCCTGGTAAAAATGAACATTTCAGATATCCACAATGAAATTCTTCCTCTCTATAATGATCGCCATCATTCTTCCTAGGAGAAATATTACTTTTCCCCATTCATGTGTATTGGGTTTTCACTTCTAGATATCCACATTTGCATTCTTCCTATCTAGAATGAACATTCTGGATATCTGAAATAGAATTCTTACTAGGAGAAACTCTCATTTCAAATATCTGCAATCCAGTTGTTACTAGTCATAATTTTCCTTTTTGATATCCACAATGAAAAGCATTCCAGATATTTATAATGTAATTTTGGACATCCAAAACACATTTTTACTAGTAGAAATAATATTATAGATATCCACTATTCATATTATCCATCCATCCATCTTTTTCCACTTAATCGTTTTCGGGTCCGGGGGGGGGGGGGGGGGACTGAAGCCTATCCCAGCATCTTTGGGTGAGAGACAGGGTACACCCTGGACAGATCGCCAGTCCATGGCAGGGCCAACACAGAGACGGACAACCATTCACTCTCACAGTCATACCTAAGGACAATTTAGAATCCCCAGTTTGATGCCAATTAACCTAACTTCCATGTTTTTGGCATGTGGGAGGAAACCGGAGAAATCGCAGAGTAAACCCACGCAAACATGAGGAGAACATGCAAACTCCACACAGATCACTGTTGGTCAGGGGCTGGGATTGAACCAGGGATCCCATGGCCAAGGGTGAGATGCTGTGCTGCCACAGTGCTAACCACTCCACCACCACGCTGCTATTATTATAATTTTGGACATCCAAAATACATTTTTACTAGTATAAATAATATTATAGATATCCACTATTCATATTATGACTATGTAAAATTCGATTTCAGATATCTGTAATTGAAATTGTGACTAGTAACAATATACTCACAGATATCTGTAAACATACTTTGGATTACTCCTGAGAGAATGTTAGGACGCCATTTTAATATAAAACGGATTGATCGACTAACATTCTATTTTAGATATCCAAAATGGCATTCCTCCTAGTCAAAATAGCATTCTAACTAGTAAGAATGGTATTAAGTGGCTCTTTCACCATTTTAATGGGTAGCCTGGATATGTATTGTAGATATTAATAATTCAGTTTTTCCTATTAAAAACAAACATTTCGGATATCCACAAAGAAATTCTTCCTCTCTATAAATGATCATTTCAGATATCTACAATCCAATAGCCATAATTTATTTGAGATTTATTTCCGCTGCCAGGAACTCCTGTCTATATCCAACTTCTTCAAGTTTCTTTTTACAGTGTCTTTAAATGTGAGCCTTGGTCTACCCTAATTGCGTTTGACCTCGTATAACTGTGAGTAGAGTAACTGCCAAGGGAGACGTTGGTGGTCCATCCTCTCAACATGTCCGAGCCATCTCAGGGTCATCTATATTAGCATGTCCTTCGTTGATGGTAGACCAGTATTTACAATTATAAACCAGTTGTGGTCTATATTACTCATATATTCCATACCTACATATGTCTGAACATGTGAAATGCTTAGTGACTGCATATGTAAGGAACTTCACACCTCTGAAAGGACAAAGGAATCTCACCCGCCGTGTGAAGAACAAAGACGTCCCAGGACGCGACGGCGGACACCGAGGAGTCACCCTCACCCCCCAAGGCGAGGAGGGGAATTTCCATCACCTCCCAAGAAGAAGAGAGGAGATAACAGGACAATGGGGGGATTAAGATAACAAGGGGTATCAGCCTTTGTAATGCCTGTCTTTTGATGTGTGCCTGTATTTAACCAGCGAGCTGGCAGAACTCTGTCTCTTTTACCTTCTGCCACGCTCTGCACCAGATGAGACAAGTTGGGAGAGCTGAATATTAAAACGCTGCTTTTAAACAAAATCGCCTCATTATTTCCAGCTCCTCTACACTGGTGACCTTGACGCGAGTATGGACCGGAGGCGTTCTTCTTCAAGCGACTCATCCGTGGCGACTCAGGCAGACGCCAGCAACTACGCAGACGAGGGAGCGGACGAACAACCGTTCCCTCCGGCAGAAGGAATTGAGAGAGCTCAACCGAGCTCCAGCACCGCCGTGAGAGCCGAAGCAAGGCACCCTCACCCGGCGGCCACAACAGTGATGGTGTGCACTAACGCCGTCGCTGTCAAGCTGCCAGACGTCTGGCGAGAAGACCCCGCCTCTTGGTTTCAGCAGGCTGAAGCACAATTCATACTGGCGGGCATCACGGCAGACGATACGAAGTTCTATCACATCGTCTCCAAACTCGACTCCGCCACTTCGAAGTGTGTGCGGAGCTTGATCCGGCGACCACCGACCCGGGACAAGTACGAGACACTCAAGGTGACCATCGTGGCGAACTACGTCCCATCAGCGGAGGAAAGAGCCGAGAAGATCCTGGCGGTCTACGGCCACAGAGGGGGCAATCCGAAGACCCTCATGGAGGATTTGCTGCAGCTCAAGGAAGAGGACAATGACAATTTCCTCTTCCAGTTTATTTTCCTCAGCACGCTGCCGCCACACATGAGAGGGACACTCGCCAGCATGAAGTGCAACAACCACCAAGACTTCCGCACACTGGCCAACGAGGCTTACCGGCTCGTCAACGCCTGCAAGGAGCTGACACCCACAGCGGCATCCATAGACCTCAAAACTGACACCCCGAGCCATGGAGAGCCACAACCCACGGAGCAGACCCAGCCCACGGTGACAGCGGCGCGGACCAAACGTAACAAACAGAACGACATCTGTTATTACCATCACCGCTTCGCTGAGAAAGCCCGCAAATGCGTTCCCCCCTGCAAATTCACGATGTCGGGAAACGCCAAAGCCGAGGGCCGTTAACAGCAGCGGTTCTCGGCGAGAAAAATAAGCTGTTGTACGTGACGGACGGACACACAGGCAAGCAGTTCCTCATCGACACAGGAGCTCAGCTGAGTTTCGTCATGCCCTCCCACGCAGATCGAGCCATGGGTACCCGGGGCAACGGAGCAGTGGCAGCCAACGGCTCTGACATCGACACGTTCGGCGAAAAGAGCCTGCACCTCCTCATCCACGGCCGCAGCTACAGATGGACATTTGTTGTAGCAGCGGTGAGTTTTAACTTGTTAGGCGCAGATTTTTTGTGTGCACACGGGTTATTAGTGGATCTGGCAAATAGGCGCCTGGTTAATGCACTATCTTTTGCTTCTATTCCATGCTCAGCTCGAGTTTCTCCACCACCTGTGCAGGCCAACGTCACCACGGCAGGAGGTAAGTTTGAGCAACTCCTCACCCAATTTCCAGCACTCACAACCCCAAAATTTTCAGCCACTGTAGCTAAACACGGAGTTAAACACTTCATTCCAACAACGGGACCTCCCGTTTTTGCCAAAGCTCGCCGCTTAGACGCGGCCAAGCTCAACATAGCACGTGACGAGTTTGCAACTCTCGAAAAATTGGGCATTGTTAGACGCTCAAAGAGCCCCTGGGCTTCACCACTTCACATGGTTCCGAAATCCGACGGTTCTTGGCGACCGTGCGGAGATTACCGCAGATTAAACAACGCTACAGCGCATGACCGCTACCCAATCCCTCACATTCAAGACTTTTCACTGCACCTAGCGGGTGCGCGCATTTTTTCAAAGATAGACTTAGTCCGCGGTTATCACCAGGTCCCTGTCCGAGCTGAAGACGTTCCTAAAACGGCGGTTATAACCCCTTTCGGCCTTTTTGAATTCTTGCGAATGCCTTTCGGCCTCAAGGGTGCGGCCCAAACTTTTCAACGCATGATGGACGCGGTCCTACGCGACCTCCCCTTTGTCTTCGTCTACCTCCACGACATGCTGGTAGCCAGCTCGTCAGAAGAGGAACACGAGCAGCACCTCACTACCGTTTTTCAGAGGCTGGAGGAGCACGGGCTAATAATCAGTCCAGCCAAATGCAAATTCGGCGTTTCGCAAATTGACTTTTTGGGACACAAAGTCTCCCCGAAGGGGGCAGTTCCGCTCCCAGACAAAGTTCGTGCGATAGGTTTTCCACGGCCCCACACGGTCAAATCGCTACAGGAATTTTTGGGGATGGTTAATTTTTATAACCGCTTCCTCCCCCACGCAGCTCAGCTCATGCAGCCCCTATATGACGCGCTCAAAAAAAAGAAGGCTTCCAACGCGGTCGAATGGACCCCGGAGCGCGAACGCGCTTTCGAGGAGGTTAAAAACGCCCTAGCTAACGCCACAATGTTAGTTCACCCAGATCCCGCGGCCCGCATCGCACTAACCACAGATGCTTCGGACCTGGCCATAGGGGCAGTTGTAGAACAACTTGTCAGCGGGGTCTGGCAACCTTTAGCATTCTTTAGCAAATCGCTAAACCCAACTGAACGCAAATACAGCACTTTTGACAGAGAGCTGTTGGCGCTTCATTTGTCCATCCGCCACTTCCAGTTTTGGCTAGAAGGGCGGAGTTTCACGGCTTTTGTAGACCATAAGCCGCTCACCTTTGCTATGGCTAAAATTTCAGAACCATGGTCGGGCAGACAACAAAGACAGCTGGCTGCGATTTCAGAGTTCACCACAGACATTCGACACGTAGCAGGCAAACTTAACGTAGTAGCGGACTGTCTCTCTCGCGCTGTGGCACCGCCCGAGCGCGAGGAGACAGATTATACTGCCTCAGCAGCGGAACTCTTCACTAACACAGACACATACGCAGCACCTATCCATGAAGGGATAGATTATGCAGCCATAGCAGAAGAACAAAACAGCGACGCAGACGTGCGCGCACTCTTGTCTGGACCAACAGGGTTAAGGCTGGAGAAAAAAGGGTTACGCGACGGCGTGCCCCCCCTAATATGCAATATTTCAACCGACCGACCTCGCCCGTTAGTGCCAGCCACTTGGCGCCGCCGCATTTTTGACGCAATTCACTCCCTCGCACACCCAGGTGTGCGCGCCTCGGTCAAAATGGTTGCTGAAAAATTTGTGTGGCCAGGCCTGCGCAAAGACGTAAAAGAGTGGGCAAAAACGTGCATTTCTTGTCAATGTGCCAAAATACACAGACACACAAAAGCCCCTCTGGAGCCTTTTCCAATCCCTGCTAGAAGGTTCGACCACATCCATGTCGACCTAGTTGGGCCACTGCCTTCCTCCCAAGGTTTCACACACCTACTAACAATGATAGACCGCACCACGCGCTGGCCAGAGGCAGTTCCTCTAGCGGCAACTACAGCGGAGGAAGTCGCTCGCGTTTTTCTGACAAACTGGGTGGCACGTTTCGGCGTTCCATCGGACATCACGTCTGATAGGGGGCCTCAATTTGTCTCAGAGCTCTGGTCAGCCATGTCCAACAGCTTAGGAGCAATAATTCATCGCACCACCGCTTATCACCCTCAGGCTAATGGGTTATGCGAGCGTTTTCACAGGTCCTTAAAGGCCGCCCTCAGAGCCTCACTAACGGACACAAATTGGGTAAATAAACTTCCCTGGGTTTTATTGGGGTTGCGCGCTGCACCTAAAGAGGATCTAGACGCTTCTCCTGCAGAATTAGTCTTTGCCCAACCTCTCAGACTCCCAGGTGAATTTTTACCAGAGAATCCAGAACCAGTCCCAAGGTTTTTAGACAGCAACGGACCGGACTCCCTACCCGGTCCAGCTCACCACTCCTTTCCAAGGGTTTTTGTCCCTCAAACCTTAAAAAAAGCTGTGTTCGTTTTTGTTAAGCATGAAGCCCTAAAACCAACGTTACGCCCAGTATTCGATGGCCCTTACAGAGTGCTGGAACATGGTGACAAACACTTTGTGCTTGATTATGGGGACAGAAAAGAAACAGTCAGCATTGACAGACTTAAACCTGCCTTCTTGTTGAAAGATGAACCTGCACAGTTGGCGAGAGCACCTCGGCGAGGTAGACCCCCCAAGGGAAAAGTTTCAGCCCCCAGGCAGGGAACAAATAATCTCTCTCCTTCCCACACTGCAGATCCCTCACAAGAAGGTCCCAGCAGGACGCCTAAACCAACCTACAGCAGTTTTGGGAGAAGAATTAAACCCAAGCTGCACAGGGACTGACACCAACCACTCCACAATTACTCTCTAATTGTGCTGCAACAGTTTAGGACTGACTTATGATTTTACTATACTGTTATGATTACCACTGAACTATCTTAGAAGCATGGCTGCCGGAAAGTTCTTCTGTGGCAATAGCTGTAACATGTAGTATGTCGTAGTAACTGTTCTAGACTGTGAATCTTTCTGTTGTCCTTTCCTAGTTGTTTGGGGGGCCTGTGGTCTATATTACTCATATATTCCATACCTACATATGTCTGAACATGTGAAATGCTTAGTGACTGCATATGTAAGGAACTTCACACCTCTGAAAGGACAAAGGAATCTCACCCGCCGTGTGAAGAACAAAGACGTCCCAGGACGCGACGGCGGACACCGAGGAGTCACCCTCACCCCCCAAGGCGAGGAGGGGAATTTCCATCACCTCCCAAGAAGAGGAGAGGAGATAACAGGACAATGGGGGGATTAAGATAACGAGGGGTATCAGCCTTTGTAATGCCTGTCTTTTGATGTGTGCCTGTTTTTAACCAGCGAGCTGGCAGAACTCTGTCTCTTTTACCTTCTGCCACGCTCTGCACCAGATGAGACAAGTTGGGAGAGCTGAATATTAAAACGCTGCTTTTAAACAAAATCGCCTCATTATTTCCAGCTCCTCTACACAGTAAGAATTTAATTTTGACTAGGAGGTCTACAGTCTTACTGTATATAGGATAGTCTATGAAATGCCATAAATAACTGATAGTTATCTTTTAAATTAAATTATTGTGGTTTTTGGAAGGCAATTATAGTGCCTATCTAAAAGTTCATTGTAGATAGGAAAGTGGGTTTTTTTAATGTTAAAACGGACTGTAACACACTCACCCGCACAATAACCACCTTAGCTGCTGGCACAGAAAGACTGTCACACCAACAGTAATGCATTTGTTGCTGTATGTCTCTGACGTTATTGCAACGGTTTGCACAAATGCCATATACAGTATCTGCTGCTGTCTCATTGCAATACTGATCATGTGCAGTCGTATCTGTCACTGTCTGCACCTACGCTATCACACTGAACTTGCAGTTATGAGTATTACTGCTCTACTTCTCTGTATATAGGAATGCTGGATTTCATCGTTTATCGTTTATCTTTATTTGCACTATGAGCCCTGGTGGCTGCCTCCAGCCACAACCACCAAACACTGCAGAAAACGTAAAATGGCTTGGAATGAAAAGAAATGTGGTCTCTATCCACACAATATGTGATGACTGAAAATATTTCATCTGAAGACGCCAAGAAAAAGCAAGCAAAGTGTGTGGTTTAAGATGGGGTTTGGCCTGTGGACGTAACCGGCAGATGCGCTGAGGATGTCATTGCAAGCTACATCACCCACACGGTATGTAAACACACTAAAGCGGGATTTATGCACTCGCATCACGTCAACGCCATTACTGACGTCCGTCGCAGACACAATGATCGGCAATTTTTTTCTTGTGTGTTGGGTGAAATGCATTGTTCCTTTGCCAAAATGGGTTTCAGCCAATGTGTAAAGTGATTTGTGTTCGTTGTATGTTTTTGTTTATGAAATAGCGATGGACAAGAGCAGATTGTGATGGAGTTGAAGCTAATAAATGTTAATAAAAAGCAACTTTTTGTAAGATCATTCCACAGAGAAAAAGAGAAGAAGTCGCAGTTGCAGCTGTGTCGCGTCAACGCAGGTGCATAACTTGCACCTAACTTCAGCACTGGACAACGTTTAATTTTTTTGTTTGTAAAATCACAATCGTATTATGCTTGTTTACTGCACACCACAGTGATATGATACTGCACTGTTTAAGCAATATTGCCCGAGAGTGAGTTCAGTATCGTGAATATAGTAACTCCAAGGTATGATGCGGCGAGTATCACACCTGGAGTTAGTAACAGTGCATCTGAAAAGTATTGACAGCATTTCACTTTTTCCACATTTTGTTATGTTCCAGCCTTATTCCACCGGAGTGGTGGCCTAGTTGATAGCGCAGGGGTCACCAACTGGCGAACTCTGATCTGGACCCTGAGAGTCCTCCATCCAGACCCCAAAGCCTTTTGATACAATTTGGGAAAAAAGCACAAAAAGCTATACTGAACTACTGCATCAGCGACTGCCCGACAGATTATGGCATGAGCCCTTGGGCACTCCTGCTGCAGACTGGCCTCTTTGCTGTCCCATGAACGCCACTCTCTGCAGAGACTCTGTGGTTCCAACCGCTCCAGAGTATGCAGTGGGTTGCAAAATCAGGTCCACTCCGGCTGACATCCACCCCGGACAGACTGGTGACCGGTCTGGACCCACAAAAAGAAGCGCTGTTGTCAGCTGAGAGTAATCCATGCTGCCAGGATGCCGAGGTGAGGTCGTTGGTTATCACGTAAAAACTCAGTAAATGTGTTCAGTAAATGTGTGTTACTGAACATAAAAAGATGTTGAGATGAAAAAAAAACTCTACTGTTGAGAAGAAAAAAATGTCGACCCGAAAAGGATTAAGCGGAAGAAGATGAATGAATGAATGAATTCTGTCCTGGAATTATATTTTGTCTGGTTTTTTTTGTCTTAGTTTGAAACAGTTTTTTTGCATTGAAAATATTGTATAGAGGTAGACTTTTTGTGAATTTTTTTTTAAACAATCTTTTTTTAATGCAATGCAATTTAGTTTGTGTTCTCCTGTAAACCATTTTTAGGATTTTAGTTGTAGATTTTAGAATTTCAGACCTATTTATTTGGAGTCATCAAACACATTTAGTGTTCTCCTGTATTATAAAATTTTATATTATATTTTGTTTGAAATTGAACAAAATATTCATTTTAATGTTGTTTTTTTTTGGTTTAAAAATTAATATAGAGTTTGTCGGCCTCCGTTGGTCTATGATGACCATGGAAGAGAATCCTAAATGTCTACTCTGCTGGAACAGCACCGCCTGTGGCTGAATAGGCCGATGCGCGAATGGCAGTCCCTGTCACACAGGTTGCACTTGTGGGTGGTCTCCGTGCTGCTGGGTCTGTGGCGGTTCTTCCTGTGGGTACTATTTTCATCTGCTGCAGCAGTCAGTCTCTCTTCACCCGCCTTGAGCTGTCTGGTCAGGGTGCCTCTCCATTTGGAGCGGTCCGTTGCAAGGTCCTCCCAGCGCTCTGTGTTGATCTCCAGAGCCTTCATGTCTCTCTTGCAGACGTCTCTAAAGCGCAGCTGTGGGCGGCCAATGTCTCTCCTGCCAGTCGCCAGTTCTCCGTAGAGGACGTCTTTGGGGATTCTGCCATCCTCCATACGGTGAACATGGCCTAGCCAGCGGAGCCTGTGCTGCCTGAGTAGCGTGAACATGGAGGGAAGGCCGGCGCGGGACAGAACTTCTGTGTTGGGCACTTTGTCCTGCCAGGATATGTCCAGGATGTGGCGAATGCAGCGCAAGTGGAAGGAGTTCAGTCTCTTTTCCTGCCGGGCATATGTTGTCCATGTCTCACTCCCATAGAGCAGTGTGCTGATGACGCAGGCGTTGTACACTGCCATCTTCGTCTTGACAGAGAGTTTGGGATTCTCCCACACTCGTGTGGTGAGGCGAGCGAGTGTGAAGCTGATTTTCCAATCCTCTTGTCAATCTCTGTATCAAGGGAGAGGTTGTTGCTGATCGTGGACCCCAGGTACGTGAACTGATTCACGACCTCCAGCTCGTAGTCGTTGATGGTGATGGTTGGTGGTGCTTCCGTGCCTTGCGCCAAGACGTTAGTCTTCTTCAGGCTGATGGTAAGCCCGAAGTCCTTGCATGCCTGGGAGAAGCGGTCCATCAGGGTCTGAAGCTCCTGCTGTGTGTGGGTTGCGACTGCAGCGTCGTCTGCGAACAGCATGTCTCTGATTAAAGCCTCGCGTACTTTGGTTCTGGCTTTCAGGCGGGCGAGGTTGAAAAGCCTGCCGTCAGATCTTGTGTGCAGGTAGATTCCCTCTGTTGCTGTGCTGAAGGCATGCCTCAGGAGCATAGCAAAGAAAATCCCAAAGAGGGTTGGCGCAAGAACACAGCCCTGTTTCACTCCACTGCGTATGTTGAATGGCTCTGAGATGTTGCCGTCGTGCTGCACTATCCCCTGCATGTTGGTGTGAAACGATTCGATGAGGCTTTGCAACTTTGGTGGGCATCCTATCTTTGGCAGGATCTTGAAAAGGCCCTCTCTGCTGACCAGATCGAACGCTTTGGTGCGGTCGATGAAGGCGACGTACAGGGGCATGTTCTGTTCTCTGCATTTCTCCTGGAGTTGGCGGATGGAGAATATCATGTCTACCGTCGATCGCTCAGCGCGGAAGCCACACTGAGACTCGGGGTAGACACGTTCGGAAAGCTTCTGTAGACGAACGAGAACAACTTGTGCGTAGATTTTGCCAACAATGCTGAGGAGGGAGATGCCCCTGTAGTTGTTGCAGTCGCTTCTCTCCCCTTTGTTTCTGATGATCTTGGTGTCTTTGGTGATGATCTTGGCGTCCCTCATGTCCTGTGGTACGGCACCTTCCTTCCAGCACTGGCAGAGGACGTCATGCAATGGCAGCAGTAGGGCGGTCTTGCAGTGCTTGATCAGGTTGGGGGATATGCCGTTGTTGCCGGGTGCCTTGCCAGCGGCCAAGCTATCAATGGCCTTGCTGAGTTCGTCGATGGTTGGCTCGGCGTCAAGTTCGTCCATGGATGGCAGGCAGTCGATGGCATCAAGGGCTGACAGTGTCACGGTGTTCTGTCTGGAGTAGAGGTTGGAGTAGTGTTCCACCCATCTCTCCGTCTGCTTGTTCTTTTCTGTGATCATCTCCCCAGTGGAGGATTTGAGGGGGGCCGTCTTGCTCTGAGCCAGACCAAGTGCTTTCTTGATGCCATCGTACATACCACGGATGTTCCCTGTTATGGCAGCGGTTTCAATGTCTTGGCTGAGCTGAGTCCAGTACTCGTTGGCACAGCGCCGAGCAGTCTGCTGAACTTTGCTTCTCGCAGCCCTGAGAATCTGGAGATTCTTCTTGTTTGGGTACTTCTTGTACTCAGCAAGTGCTGAGCATTTGGCTTCAATGACGGGGGTCATCTTGGTCAACTTGGCATCAAACCAGTCCTGTGACTTCGAGGTCTTCCTCCCAAAGGTAGCCAAGGCTGTGCGGTGGATGGTGTTTCGCAGCTCTTCCCACTTCTGCTTTGCAGATTCTCCTTCTTGTGGTACACCAAGTTCCTTCTCAAAGGTGGAGGCAAACTGCTCAACAAGTTCTGGTTGGGCCATCTTGCTGGTGCCAATCCGTGCCTTTCCAGGCTGTCTAGCATGATGGAATTTCTTCAGCTGCAGCTTGACCTTGCAACACACCAATGAATGGTCTGTGTCGCAATCTGCACTCTGGAACGAACAGGTGATTAGCACATTCTTCAGTGAGGTGCACCTGGTCAGGATCAAGTCCAGCTGGTGCCAGTGCTTTGAGCGCGGATGTCGCCAGGAAACCTTGTGTTGGGGCTTGGTCTTGAAGAACGAGTTTGTGATGCACAGATCGTGATATGTGCAGAACTCGAGCAGCTGCTGTCCGTTGTCGTTCATTCTGCCCACGCCAAATGGTCCAAGACAGGAGGGCCAGGAGTCGTGGTCAGCACCCACTCTGGCATTGAAGTCTCCAAGGAGAATGAGTTGTTCAGAGTTGGGGATGATCCTGACAGTTGTTGCGAGATTCTCGTAGAACTCGTCTTTTGCCTCTGGTGTGGCTGTCAGTGTTGGGGCATACACACTAACGAGGGTGACTGGGCCTTGAGTGGTGTGGAGGTGGAGGGTGAGGAGTCGTGCAGAGCCATTGCTGCCCGGTTCCACCATCTTCAGCAAGGTGTTCTTCACTGCAAAGCCCACTCCGTGTTCCCTGTGTTCGTCACTGCCCTTTCCCTGCCAGTAGAACGTGTAGTCCTTCTCTCTCAGTGTGCCTGCGTCAGCCAACCGTGTTTCCTGGAGAGTGGCGATATCCACTTCCAGTCTCTTCAGCTCATTATTGATGATGGCAGTCTTCCTGGTGTCGTTGATGTCCTTGAGGTTAGCAGCGAGTCCTGTCATCATAGTGCGGACTTTCCAAGTTCCCAGTTTTAGAGTTGGTCTCTTTTGTTTTTTTGTCTTGCCTGGTGCGAAGGTTCTCAGCCTGCCGTTCGGACTTCTCCTCATCCCCATGCACCCAATGAGCATCTGGTTTTAAGGCGCCAGAGATCAGCCCTCGCCCCTTCTCCTATTAGTAAAAGCAGTTCTGCCGGGCTTAGAGACTAAACCACATGGGCAGGCTAGGAGTTGAACTTAGTTGTCAGAGGCTTTTCGAGACACACGCCATAAGGAGCATTTTATGAGCACTGGGAGCTTAACCCCAGTGCCGCTTCTGGCTATGACAACCTTGGAACCAATAGAGTTAAAAGCAGCTAAAACATGAGCTTAATAAGATAATGTGTGAAAGCAAGTTAAATGATACTGGCCTGTCTGGAGACAGATGTGGTCTTCTGAAAGAATGTCAATGAAAGGATGACAGTTCTTCAAAGCACATTTTGAGATAAATTTATCCATGTTTTTTTTAAATTTTATTTAACCTTTATTTATACAGGGTAGTTCCAGTGAGAGGAAACTTCCTTTTTTCAAGGACGCCCTGTTCACATTGACACCAGGAAGCTGCCCAGTACAACCACAGACTGACCTGTGGCCGCTGAGCAGCTCCACTGGAGCAGTTGGGATTAAGGGCCTTGCTCAAGGGCACCACAGTGGGGTTAAGGAGGGTGGGGCAAACACTGCTATGTTATCTGCCCCACCCAGATCTAATCCTACCGGTCCAGGGATTGAACCAGTGACTCTTTGCTCACCAGTCCACATCCCTAATCATTAGGCTACCACTGATCACCATGTGTCAGATTTCTCTTTCATTTGTTTCAATAAAAGATGTTGGAAGTAAATTCATGGGTCATTGCAAATACTTTGCTTTAAAAAGGCCAAGTTGTCACACAGTGGGAGGGAAAAATCTTGAATAGAAAAAAAATGTGTCAAGATGTATTGAGAATTGTTTGAGAATCAAATCGGACTTCTGAATCATAATCGAATCATGAGGGGCCTAACGATTCCCACACCTAGCTCGGACCTCGGCTGGGGAGGAGGACCGACTTATTGGACCTTTTGCAATTTTAGTTGGTGACCCCTGCTCTAGATAGTCAAGTTGGATCGCCTTCTCTGAGCCTTGTACGATTTCCTCTTCTTCCCGCTACTGGTGGGCGGAAGTATGGGTGGAGCTAATTAGAATATTCATAGATCTGCACATATTTAAGTAGGTGGAAGACGTAAAAGCTCTTTCCAAGCAATTCTAAGGCAACAAAAGTTTTTTGTGTATAAAAAGCTACAATATACTATTTGTGGAAACAGGATGCACCTAAGATCAATTTTGAGCTTCATGGCAAATGGTGTGAATACTTATGTACATATGATTTCTTAGTTTTTTATTTTTTATAAATTTGCAAAAATCTAAAAAAAAAACTTTATTTACATTGTCATTATGGGCATTGTGTGTAGAATTTTGAGGAAAAAAATTAATTTAATTTATTTTGGAATAAGGCTGTAACACAACAAAATGTGGAAAAAGTGAAGCGCTGTGAATACTTTCTGGATGCACTTTACAACAGTTCCGCAAGCACAAGTTATTAAATGACCACAATACTGGACAAAATATTATGATTTGTTTGTTTAACCGGTTATTTTGCACAGCTGACAAAAAAAATACTCCCTTCTAAATGTAGCCAACTGTTGCTAAACATCTCAATCAGCATGAAGATGTCTATTATCATTTCACACACACACGTAAACAAATTAAATATTGTCAAGTGCAAAAGTAATACGTTTATAAAACCTATACCTGTTGAGATGGTACTGCAGAAGACCCCAGAGCCATGAAGGGGGTGCTTTCTGTGGCAGACATGGTTTTCTCGGCATGACACCTGTCGCCAGAACACCATAGCTAGCTGATAGCTAATAGTTAGCATGCCAGCAATTACCACACTTGGCTCGCTTTTCTTCACATTTCCAGATGAAACAATGAGTATCACCACAAAGGTATTGTGGTTTGATAATCAAGACAATAAATCAAACTCTAGCACTGCCTATTTTTTTTAAACAGACGTAAAATGGCTTAATAATGGGCAGAAGGAAATGGTTGTTTTCAAAAGGGTGGTGTGATGTATTAAATATTGGTATTATTATATTGTTGTGTATGGGTGGTGACTCCACCTTTCCGGTTCCGACACCACCCACAGTATAAAAGGCCTATGCGGAAGAGGGACGGTCTCTTTTTCCGACCTCACCTCTGCCTAGATGGGCGCGCCTGTAATACTGTGAGTTCTACAATAAAGCTACTGTATGTTCTACTGTACCTCCGGCCTCATTATTGAAGTCTTGGTTATGGACATAGCATTTGGCGACGAGGATAAAAGTATGGATAAGGGAGTTTCTAGTAGGCAGCGCGGTGGTGGAGTGGTTAGCACTGCGGCAGCACAGCAACTCACCCTTGGCCGGGGGATCCTGAGTTTGATCCCAGCCCCCGACCAACTGTGATCTGTGTGGAGTTTGCATGTTCTCCCCGTGTCTGCGTGGGTTTACTCCTGGATTTCTCCAGTTTCCTCCCACATGCCAAAAACATGCAAGTTAGGTTAATTGGCATCAAAAACTGGGGATTCTAAATTGTCCTTAGGTATGACTGTGAGAGTGAATGGTTGTCTGTCTCTCTGTGTTGGCCCTGTGATGGACTGGCGATCTGTCCAGGGTGTACCCTGTCTCTCGCCCAAAGATGCTGGGATAGGCTCCAGCAACCCCGCGACCCAAAAAGGATTAAGCGGAAGAAGATGAATGAATGAGTTTCTAGTCTCTGTCTTCTGAAATTAACGTTCAAATGTTTCCATAAATCAGCACCCGAGCCACTTGCTGGTTTCGTCCAAAGACAGGACAGCAGCAGAGCCACCAGGAGTTCTGTTAACAATAACTGTAAAATATTCCACCGCAGAACCACATTTGGACAAACAGCTTTCTCTATAAAGGGCAGTCACATCTGGAACACAATGCCAAATGAAATTAAAATAATAACGGACTTTAAAACATTCACTAAAAATGTTAAAAACTGGCTGAAAAATAAACAAGAATGTACTCATGTATGAATTAATTGTCTGCAAAGTGAGAGTGAATGAAGGGAAGGAATAAATGTGTTTGTTTATAGTGAGTGACGGAGGGAGGAAGGCCTGAAATAGGCAAATGTGAGTTATGTTATATGTGTTAAATGTGAGTCAGGCTGTTATATTTGTGTATTTATAATATTTATAATATTTATGTTAAATGTGAGTCAGGCTGTTATATTTGTGTATTTATAATATTTATAATATTTATAATTGTGTATTTATAATTTTTCTGCATTGATGTATGTGGTTATTGTGTATATTTTTTATCTTGATTCTTTTTTCTAAAGCCCATCCAGGGACAAGAGTTGCAAATTAGCTAATAGCTATACACTCTACGTGCAACACATCAGATTGATTGTCTTTGATTAATTGTCTATGTTTATTGCACTGTCCCTGTCAAATAAACTAATCTACTACTACTAGTATTCAGCTGTTTTTGGAGCTCCCAGGCGAGCTGCCGGTTCCCTGGGTGAGGTGGTTTGCCGCATTCCAGAATTATTTGGTGGCATTGAACCTCGGCAAATTGGAGAAACTGCGTGCACGGGCAATATTGGTCCATAATCTCGGCATGGGGGGTCAATGTATTCTCGGCACATTGGGTGACAGCAATAGTTTTGAGAACGTGGTTGAGCTCAGGAGTGCTACTTTCACGCTCCTGAGAACGTCATCGTTCGGAGGATCCAGTTCCGGCAGCGCCGCCAGCGGACTGAAGAGTCAAAGCAGCGATACATCGCAGACCTGCATCAGCTGGCTGAAGACTGCCAATTCGGGGCTTTGGAGGAAGAAATGGTCCGCAATCAGTTGGCGGAACACACGCTTTGTTCTGCGGCACGGTCACGACTCCTTACACACTTTTTTTGTGTGAGGAGTCAATACACGTTTGACCAACTCAAACGTGTGTTGAGACCAACTCAACACACGTTTAAGTTGGTCTCTTTATCATCACTTACTGATATAGTGAAGTCTCTGAAGCTGACAAATTGCTCACTGGATGTTGTTCCCACTGGAATACTGAAAAGGGTTTTTAATACTGTAGGGCCTGGTCTTTTGGTTTTTATTAATTCCTGCCTTAGTTCAGGATTTGTCCCACCTGCTTTTAAACATGCTGTGGTTAGGCCCCTTCTTAAAAAACCTCACCTTGACCCTTCAGTTTTATCTAATTTTAGACCCATTTCTCATTTGCCCTTTTTATCTAAGGTTTTAAAAAAGTTGTTTTTATACAGTTGCAATTTTTTTTTAGAAGACAACTCTATTTTTGAGAAGTTTCAGTCTGGGTTTAGATCTCATCACAGCACTGAGTCTGCCCTGCTAAAGGTGCACAATGATATTATGATGTCTGTTGATGCCAAATGCCCCGTGGTCTTAGTGCTTCTAGATCTTACAGCAGCCTTTGACACTGTGGACCATACTATCCTTTTGTCACGCCTGAATCAACATGTTGGCATCCATGGCACTGCACTTAAGTGGTTTGAATCCTACCTATCTAACAGAACTTTTTCTGTAATGATTGGTGACATGTCTTCTTCTCGTGCCTCTCTCTCCTGTGGGGTCCCACAGGGCTCTATCCTTGGCCCTATTCTGTTTTCATTATATATGCTGCCACTCGGGTCAATAATAGCCAGGCACAACATGTCTTTCCACTGTTATGTGGACAATTTGCAGCTTTATTTACCCTTGAACCCAGAACAAACAAACTCACGAAGTGTTCTATTGGACTGCATCACTGACATTAAGTTGTGGTTAAGCCAAAATTTTCTCCACTTAAATGAAGAAGAAACGGAATGTATTATGTTTGGGGATACTGTAACGGCTGGCTTTGGTACCCTCTCTTTAAGGCTCAGTTCAGCTGTCAGAAATTTGGGGGTGATTTTTGACAGCCATTTAAAATTTGATAAACAGATTGACAATGTAGTCAAGATGAGCTTGTATCAATTACGTCTGTTATCCAAAGCCAAAACTTTCCTGAGTCGTCATGATCTTGAGATAGCCATCCATGCTTTAATCACTTCTCGACTTGATTACTGCAATGCACTTTATGTTGGAATCTCTGTTTTCTCTCAGCCGCCTTCAACTTGTGCAAAACGCAGCGGCCCATCTTTTGACCAACACAACTAGGCGAGAGCACATTACTCCTAATCCTTTTTTCACTTCATTGGCTTCCAGTCCATTTTAGAATTAATTTTAAACTTTTGCTTTTTGTTTTTAAAGCTCTTAATGGCCTTGCTCCGGTTTATCTGTCTGAGATTTTGACTGTCCGTGACCAAGACAGGGCTTTGAGGTCATCCAATCAGCTTTTGCTGGATGTGCCCAGGTCAAGGTTAAACATCGGGGTGACCGAACCTTTTCTGTTGTCACCCCCAGGCTCTGGAATAATCTCCCCCCTGACCTACGTGCTATCTCTGACCTAGCCCTTTTTAAATCAGAACTTAAAACATATTTGTTTAGGATGGCTTTTAATACCCAGTAGTGGTGATATTTGTCTTGGCATTTGTTTTTATTTTATTATTATTTTCAGGTATTTATTCTTATTTCTTTGTTTATGTTATTTGCTTTTAATGCTGTGTGTGTTTTTAATGCTATTTAATTTTCTGTAAAGCACTTTGGTCACCTACGGGTTGTTTTAAAGGGCTATATAAATAAAGTACATTACATTACATTACACTCTGGTGAACTGACATTAGCGATGGCTGTCAAAATAGCTCAGCAGTACGAAGCAGCGGATAAACCACCATTTTGCCAGGGCCTGCAGAAAATTTGAGCGAGGGGAACGGCGACGCAAAGTGGATTCCCCTGACAAGACTCCTACGGTTATTCACACCGTCTCCCAGAGCACAGATGGCCATATATACTGTGTGGTGAAACTGCTTGGCATGGAAATGCCATTACTGACTGACACGGGCGCAGCAAGGTCTGTGTTGAGTTGGCCTACTGTGAGAAGCTTCTTCCCGCATTACCGTGTGAGGGGTCTGTTGACGCCATTTTGTGGATACGGAGGCAACAGGCTGGCCATCGTGGGTTCACTGGATCTGATGGCGAGGTACAAGTCAGCCGTGGTGTCTGTCAAGTGGCTCTCACTCTTGTGAGGTTTGACCAGCAGTTTCCCCCACTTGAACGGGATGCTTGCTTCGGAAGATGGAACTGGAAATCACTCAGTGACCAAGACTCAGCTTTTCCTTTTCTTTCCTTTTATTTTTTGTAAAGTCATCAAGGCCAAGCACAGGCCAAGCACAGCCAAGCACAGGTGAAAAACCGGCTCCTTCTTCCTTGCTTGAAACAAGCTTTAATCCTGCAGTCTTTTCCAAAGTCCAAACTCTCCAACCATTTCTCTCACACACTGCTTACTCTCCACTGCCCTGTGAGTAACTGCCTCCAAACTCTCTTAATCACCAGATCATTCCCACCTGGAGCAATCAACCAACTGCTCTCAGGCTGGGAAGCACACCCAGATCTAAAACACTCAGGCAGAGAGGGTGTGGCCTGCAGCTCAGCTCAACAGTGTCTAACATACAGTTCATGGTGACTGTCAGTGGGTCGAATGTGATGGGCTGTGACCTTTTCTACAGACTGGGCTTCACGATCACCAGCGGTATCGGCGAGGAGTGGTCGGGCCGTGGTCTGTGGGACCAGCTGGTTCTGAGAGTGTTGGACGATGCCGTATGGGACGAATCTTGGCCTAGTATTCTGGGAGATGAACAGGACCAATCCCACCCAGGGCCATCGCGGGAGGGTTCCAGTGCCAGGGCCCAAGTTACCCCGGATGAGGGAATTGGGCGGCACAGCGGAACGCCCGTGACGGCGGGTGGAGCCAGATGGATGGCTTCCTCTGCTTCCTGAGTTCGGCCAGGAGGTACCAAGAAGCAGGGGGCTACAACGGCTTCGCCGGCGTTGCAAATGAAAGAGAGTGGGGCTGGACCGGCTGGCATGGTGAGCTGAGCAGACGTGCCACACAGGAACACTGGAGGCCAAGTCGGGCTCCTCAGGGGGTCGCTGGTGTGGTTTGACCCAGTGAGAAGGCCCGGTCGAGACGTCGTGAACATTGGAAGCCGAGTCGAGCTCCTCTGGGAGTCGCTGATGTGGCTCAACCCAGAGAGGAGGCTCAACTGAGAGGGATCCATGGCAAGAGAAAACATCAAGAGGACCAGGGGCGGCTGCAGGTGGTGGCTGTTCGGGAGGACGAATACCTTCAGCTGTCCGATGACTCATAGAGACACCCCAATGAGCCGAGGCGCATCAACGAGGAGAAGGAGGTGTCGGGGTTCCGACGTGGTTCATCTCCAGGGGCGAAGAGACGAAGAAGCTCTGGACAGGACCCGCCGGACGGGTCTCTGGGGGGTAGTTTCTCCATCAGAACTGTGTGGTAGCAGGGGGCGATGGATTAAACTGCATATGAATTGCCCAGGCTACGTAGCCAATATGTTTCTTGTGCAGAGGTGCTATGTGATTGCCCATGAACAAAATATAAAAAAAAAAAAAAAACAGGTGATGTTTGTGTTAATGTGTTTAATACATATATTAATGTGTGGTTTGCCCGGGTTATGGGGTGGTTTTGTTGGGTGTGTTAATAGCAAGGCGTGAATGTACATATTGACTGGTTGGTTTGTTTACTGGTTTGAAGGTTTTTACCTGTATGTATATACAGTATGTATATGGGGTTGTTTTGTATGTTATATTAGGAACACGGCAGTTTTTTCAGTTATGGACTATATATGTCAACAACGACGGCAGAATAATCCATCTGGCTGTGTGGGGGTGGGACAGTAGTCCACCTGTCCTCCTCTAGCTTTAGTTATTTGTGTGTGCATGGGTAGGCCTTAATCTTTCTGTTTATTGTTATTGTGTGATTCGGGTCATAAATTTGGGGGGCCTAAATTGTGTGTGTGCGTTTTGGACCTTTTTGAAGGGGGGGAGGTATGATGTATTAAATATCGGTATTATTATATTGTTGTATGTTATGGGTGGTGGCTCCACCTTTCCGGTTCCACCGCCACCTACAGTATAAAAGGCCTATGCGGAAGAGGGACGGTCTCTTTTTCCGACCTCACCTCTGCCTAGACGGGAGCACCTGTAATACTGTGAGTTCTACAATAAAGCTACGTTCTACTGCACCTCCGGCCTCATTATTGAAGTCTCGGTTATGGACATAACAGGTGGGACTTCCAGGTCACGGATGTATAATTTCTTGTCAAACAGTGCCTCACTGTGGAAATTAAAGTATCCAAAACAGTACTACAATTGTCAGAGAGTTGACAGAAAATTACTGTCAGTAATTAACGGTTACTAGAACACCTTTGAAGCGGAGTGATACATATCTAGTGAAATTGGAGTGCAATTATCATGGATTATAGTAACTCCTGGAATCTCTATTTTCCAATCAAATTGCTCGGTCAGAGCTAACTGTTGTATCATGTGTAATATTGCTTAATAATTATGAACCTTGTCAGTAAACTATAAGGGAGAAGAGAGGAGGAAAAAAATGACCTGAAAGATTTGATAAACCATGATGCTGATTTAAGGTGGAATTGCCCAGCCCCAATGAATGGTCAATACAATTATGACAGTCTTGTTATTATAATGTAGTCATATAATGTAGTCATATTGTTTTTGCAGTCATTTCTCTGTCTGTTAGCAGGATCACGCATAAACTCAGATGGATTTGGATGACATTTTCACCAGAGGTGGCTCATTATTTGGGCCACTGGCACATAGGACCAATATACATTATACATATCAGGGGCGTTGTGGAGAAGTGTGGAAGGACGAGGCTGAGTTTACTTCTCAAGTCCAGTTTTATTCACATTCACATTCTCCAACATCCAAAAACAGAAAGAGAATGAATCCCCCAACATCTGTCCCTTTTATACCCCAGGACATCAAAGCACACAGTCACATTGTCTTTTAATCCCAAATCACAATGCATACCCCTCCAGGTCTTCTCGCCTCCACCTAAAGTCCTGGTGGTCAGGAAATCCCTCAAGGCCATCTCTTTGCATACAAAAGGCCAGATTTCACATCCTCCTGTTACCCCTAGGAGGTTCAGTCCTTTTGTTCCTCTGAGACGTGAAGCCTACAATAAGCATGCAGTAATATACATGTGAAGCATATGAAACCCACATATGTGCACCACATGACCCCCCCAAACGTCTAAGATGGAACAACATAACCACAGATTGCATGTCATAATAAAATCACTACATATCAGTCCACGTGCCGCTTGGGCCTCAGCCTTCTCCCGTATTTGCTGTAAGCAGGCTGTACCACCTCCACGGCGTCTTCCTGCTGTGGAGCTGCTGCCTGAGGATGAGAACTGTTAGTCAACCTCTGTGGGTGTTCTGGGGAATGCTCTCTAGGGGGTCTGCCGTGCCGAGGAGCCTCAGCCAACTGCACAACTTCGTCAGCTACCACAAAAGCGGGTTTGAGCCTGTTTATGCCAATCATTTCTTTTCTGCCCACCAAATCTAGCAAAAAATGCTTATCCCCTGTTTCCAGCACTCTGTATGGTCCATCATAAGGTGGGCGTAAAGGTGAACGATGGGCATCATGTCTGACAAAAACAAACTCCGCATTTTTTAAAGCCTTAGGCACAAAAACACGCGGAAAACTGTGGTGAACGGGGCCAGGTAGCGTGCTCGGGCCCGTGCTATTCTGTAACCGCTGAGCCGGGGAGCCCTCTGGCGCCGGATTATCTGCGAGAAATTCCCCGGGCAGCCGAAGTGGCTGTGCGAAAACTAGCTCAGCTGGGGAGGCTTCTAAATCCTCTTTAGGTGCAGAACGCAACCCCAATAAAACCCATGGTAGCTTGTCCACCCAATTTGCATCCGTAAGCGACGCTCTGAGAGCCGCCTTCAATGACCTGTGAAAACGTTCGCATAACCCGTTAGCCTGCGGGTTGTACGCGGTCATGCGGTGGATCATTGCCCCCAGGCTGCGGGCCATCGCTGACCAAAGTTCGGAAACAAACTGAGGGCCTCTGTCGGACGTAATGTCCGACGGGACTCCAAAACGCGCTACCCATTCCGTTAAAAACGTGCGCGCCACCTCCTCGGCTGTGGTTGACGACAACGGAACCACTTCCGGCCAGCGCGTGGTGCGGTCAACCATTGTCAGAAGATGTGTGCACCCTTGTGAGGGCGGGAGGGGGCCTACGAGGTCCACGTGGACATGATCAAACCTTTTAGCTGGAATGTGAAATGGCTCCAAGGGAGCTCTCGTGTGTCTATGAACCTTGGCCCGCTGACAAGCCATGCAGGCTGCCGCCCACTCTCTAACTTGTTTGCGCAGGCTCGGCCATACAAATTTCTCTCCTACCATTTTGACCGACGCGCGCACTCCCAGGTGCGCCAGAGAATGGATCGAGTCAAAAACGCGGCGGCGCCACGCGGATGGTACCACAGGACGCGGCCGCCCAGTGGAGACATCACAGATTAGGGGGGGCATACCGTCTTGCAGCACCCTGTTCTCCAGCCTTAACCCTGTTGGTCCAGACTGGAGCGCACGCACATCCGCGTCGCTAACCTGCTCCGCGGCCATGGCTGCATAATCTATCCCCACGTGGACCGGGGCCGCGCGCACTTCCACGTCGCTAACCTGCTCCGCGGCCATGGCTGCAGAATCTACCTCTACGCGGGCTGGAGCCGCCACAGCGCGAGAGAGGCAGTCCGCCACTACATTGAGTTTACCCTGTGGCGGTATGGAATAAGAAGGCACGGCGAACTGAGGTTTAAAAGGGGTGTTTTATTCCGCCATCACAGAACTCACTCCAGCACTGTGTAAGCATGCTGGAGCGAGCTCTCAGGCTCTCAAACAGGCAATGGGTGTAGTCAAAAGCAGTAGTCAGAGAGAGAGTGAGCAAGCGATATTCAGTCACTTATATACCCAGCTACAGACAATACATGCACAGCAGTAAGCATGGACATTTGCATCACAGTACAGAGCAGGAAGGCATGAACATTTGCATTTGAGTCATACAAAACAATAGCAGGATTACTGGCCGGAATTCCTCTCCACCTATTGTTATCAGTCCAAACATCTCACTGTTCTGCTAATTGCTCCAGCTGAGCGCTCTGCTTGTCCGTAAGCTGTGGGGGTGACCCACACACTCCCCCCCAGAGGGCTCAGCAGGGGGCTGAGGCCTCGATCGTCCGGCTTTGGTGGCGAGCTGCGGTGAAAGTTCTGTGCCGGAGGAGGGGGAGGGAGGAGGGTGGGGGTAGCAAATGCCGGCCCGGGACAGCGAAGTTGTCTGGGCCGCGCAAAAATTGCATGTGGATCCACGATGTTGAGGGGCTGTCCCGTTGAACGTGTGGAGGTCCACAGCGGCTGTGCGAAGAAAAATTTGTCTCTGACTCCTCTCGCGGCCATGAAGAAAAAAAGGAGTTGCAGCTGTGAGGGACTTGGCGTGTTGGCTTGAGGTGCGCGTGCAGCCCTAAAGCCCTCGGGGACAGCTGACGGCTGAATTTCCATTGTGCGCCATGGCTGAGACCCATACAAAATCCTGTGTGCGGGCTGCGTGTGTGCTTCAGGTGTGTGAGCAGCCCTGAAGGTTCCGATGTGCAGCGGCGGAGGACGATGGCGGTCTGTGGAGCCATTATTGTCCCGTGCGTGGTGCGCTGTCCTCGTAACCCCCCGGTGTGCGCGCGGGGGTTCGGTGCGTGGGTGGTCCGCTGTTGAGAGGCAAGTCAGGGTCAGGGAGCTTGATGGAGATCAGCGTCGTCGGCGCCGATGGTCCTCCCTGTCTTGGCTGTTGCTGTAGTTCGCTGGTGCCGGGTCATGGTGCGTTCTGGTCCAAGCGCTGCGTTCTCCGTCGTGCGCGCTCATGTCGATGCAGAGGAGCGGTTAGAGGGAGTAGACGATCTTTGTCCTCAGGCTCGTGTAGATGCGGAGGAGCGGTGAAAGGGAGTATACGATCTTTGTCCCTCGGACGGTCCCAGCGTGGATGTGCCGATCTCAGGCGAGGGTCGCACCATGACGCTTTCTGCAGCCTTCCCGGTCGTGGATGATCTCCGGAGAGTTCGCCTGGTGGTGGCTCTGCGTCGAGGTCTCCCTGTAGCAGAAGGGAGGGCAGTCCATTTGCGTCAGGCTGCTGCGTTCGCTTGTCGTCGGAGTCACCGCCGGGTGCTGCGTTCGTTAGCGTGTTCTTTCTTTCGGGGTCACCAGTGTGGCGGTATGGAATAAGAAGGCACGGCGAACTGAGGTTTAAAAGGGGTGTTTTATTCCGCCATCACAGAACTCACTCCAGCACTGTGTAAGCATGCTGGAGCGAGCTCTCAGGCTCTCAAACAGGCAATGGGTGTAGTCAAAAGCAGTAGTCAGAGAGAGAGTGAGCAAGCGATATTCAGTCACTTATATACCCAGCTACAGACAATACATGCACAGCAGTAAGCATGGACATTTGCATCACAGTACAGAGCAGGAAGGCATGAACATTTGCATTTGAGTCATACAAAACAATAGCAGGATTACTGGCTGGAATTCCTCTCCACCTATTGTTATCAGTCCAAACATCTCACTGTTCTGCTAATTGCTCCAGCTGAGCGCTCTGCTTGTCCGTAAGCTGTGGGGGTGACCCACAACCCGCCACATGCTGGATATCGGTAGTAAACTCCGATATCGCGGCCAGCTGTCTCTGCTGCCGGCCCGACCAAGGTTCTGAAATCTTGGCCATCGTGAAAGTCAGCGGCTTGTGGTCAACGAACGCGGTGAAACGGCGTCCTTCCAGCCAGAACTGGAAGTGGCGAATGGCCAAGTGGAGAGCTAACAACTCCCTGTCGAATGCGCTGTATTTTCGTTCGCTGTCGCACAGGGTCTTGCTGAAAAAGGCGAGCGGTTGCCAGGCTCCGGCTACATACTGTTCCATGACCGCCCCTATGGCCACATCTGACGCGTCAGTAGTGAGCGCCATGCGGGCCGCTGGGACTGGATGTGCCAACAACGCAGCGTTTGCCAGGGCTGTTTTGACTGCAGAGAACGCGCGCTCTCGCTCCGGAGACCATTCGACTTTATTTGTGGGTTTTTGTTTTTTTAGTGCAGCATACAATGGTTGCATGAGCTGCGCTGCGCGGGGGAGGAAACAGTTATAAAAATTCACCATTCCCAAAAACTCCTGTAACGCTTTTACCGTTTGAGGTTGGGGAAAATTTGTTACTGCGCGCACTTTGTCAGGCAGAGGAACTGCTCCTTCTGGGGAGACCCGATGCCCCAAAAAATCAATCTGCGTCACCCCGAACTGACACTTCGCTGGGTTGATTATTAACCCGTGCTCTGCCATCCTCCGGAAGACTGCCGTGAGGTGGTTTTTGTGTTCGTCTTTGGACGTGCTGGCTACCAATATGTCGTCCAGGTAGACGAACACGAAAGGGAGATCGTGCAAAACCGCGTCCATCATGCGTTGGAACGTCTGCGCCGCGCCTTTAAGCCCAAACGGCATGTGCAAAAACTCGAAAAGCCCGAAAGGAGTTATTACCGCTTTTTTGGGTATGTCCTCAGCGCGCACTGGGACCTGGTGGTAACCGCGTACCAAGTCTATTTTAGAAAAAACGCGCGCCCCCGCCAAATGAACTGAAAAATCTTGGATGTGCGGGATTGGGTAGCGGTCGTGCGCTGTAGCATTGTTCAACCTGCAGAAATCACCGCAAGGTCGCCACGAGCCATCAGCTTTCGGGACCATGTGAAGCGGTGAAGCCCATGGGCTCTTCGAACGCCTGATGATGCCCAACCTTTCCAGGTTGGCGAACTCCTCGCGCGCTATGGTCAGTTAAGCTGCATCCAAGCGCCGAGCTTTTGTAAAAACGGGCGGTCCGGTGGTAGTAACAAAATGTTCCACCCCGTGTTTAGCCACGGTCACCGAAAATGTTGGGACCGTGAGTGCTGGGAACTGAGTGAGGAGTGTGTGGAACTTACCACCTGCAGCTGTGACGTTGGCTTGTGCTGTTGGCGGGGCCACTCGAGCTGTGCAGGGAATAGAATAAAAAGAGAGTGCATTAACCAGGCGTCTGTTAGCAAGGTCGACCAACAAACCATGTGAGCACAAAAAATCAGCCCCTAACATGTTGAAATTGACTGCCGCTATGACGAAAGTCCACTCGAATGTACGGCCGTGTAAAGACAGAAGCAGAGTCCTCTCACCGAAGGTCTTAATCGCCGAGCCGTTCGCTGCTGACACCCCGGGACCACTGGAAGGCGCCAGCCGGTCAGCGTAGGAAGGTGTGATAAAACTCAGCTGGGAGACTGTGTCCATGAGGAAATGCCTCCCCGAGCGCGCATCCCTCAGGTAAAGCAGCTTGTTCTCCTCTCCGAGGGCCGCAGCTGCTACCAACCCCCGGTCTTGGCGTTTCCCAAGCGCTTGAAATGGCACGGTGGAATGCACTTGCGTGCCCTCTCTGCGAAACGGCGATGGTAGAAGCAAAGGACGTCGTCTGCCCCGTGTCTCCTGGCCCCTGCCGCCGCCGTCGTCAGTGAGTCTGGTGCTGCAGCCTCTGGCCCCCTGCCATCTCCGGACGTTGCGCCTAGCTCCGCTGCCGCAGCCGTAGCCGCGCGCCGTTTATTGGCGTTGACAAGTCGTTGCGCCTCCTGGCCCAGCTCGTGGTAGTCTCGTCGTGCCAACAGTGGTGAACTGGCTAGGGTCACTCTCACCGCTGACGGTAGGGTCCTGAGGAAAAGGTGGGTGAAGATGAAGTTATCATCTTCGGAGTCCCTCAAACTCAACATCTTCCCCATCAGGTCTGCAGGTCTGTCGCTCTCAAATTCAGTCAGCGCCAGGAGCCTCTCTGCTCGCTCCTGGCGCTAAGTAACGGATGAGTGCAGCCTTCAACGTGCTGTACTTGTCGCTGTCCGGCGGGTGGTTGATCAGGCTCTCCACTCGCTGGGCTGTGTGGTTGTCCAGCTTTGCAACCACATGATAGAACTTTGTGGCGTCTACCGAAACCCTCCGGAGGTTGAACTGCGCCTCGACTGTGTTAAACCAGGAGCGCGGACTGTTCTGCCAGAAGTCTGGTAGCTGAACTGTGGCTGCATTTGTTTGGCTGGCTCCTGACGAGTCTGGCTCGGGAGAATCGTCTCCGCTCATGATACGTCTTAGGGTCACCAGTGTGGAGAAGTGTGGAAGGACGAGGCTGAGTTTATTTCTCAAGTCCAGTTTTATTCACATTCACATTCTCCAACATCCAAAAACAGAAAGAGAATGAATCCCCCAACATCTGTCCCTTTTATACCCCAGGACATCAAAGCACACAGTCACATTGTCTTTTAATCCCAAATCACAATGCATACCCCTCCAGACCTTCTCGCCTCCACCTAAAGTCCTGGTGGTCAGGAAATCCCTCAAGGCCATCTCTTTGCATACAAAAGGCCAGATTTCACATCCTCCTGTTACCCCTAGGAGGTTCAGTCCTTTTGTTCCTCTGAGACGTGAAGCCTACAATAAGCATATAGTAATATACATGTGAAGCATATGAAACCCACATATGTGCACCACAATATGACAGAATAAAGGTGAAAACATTTATTCTGAAAAGTTAAAAGATTTTGTCAGAGAGACAGAGAGAGATTCTTTTTCCTTGTTTCTAAGACTATAAACTAGAGGACCGACAGGCAAAAGGGTGCTGGAGATTTTGGAGCCCTTTCAAAACAATATGGTGGATAATACAACTAACTGCAAGGTCTCAGAATTACTTGGAGTAAGGTAAAGGACTCCAACACAGTCTTAAACATAAAAAAATATGAGCCATTAAAATTAAGGATGGACCAGTGGAAAAACTTAAACTCCTGGGGTCCTGGCCTACTACCCTGGTCAGCCCTTGCTTTAGTCCAGCCCCAATTATACAAGTACTGACAACTGTCTCATGTTTGACTATTCAGCTTCATATAAAGCTCTTGCCAAGGTAGCAAAAATAATGTAACATTAAAATGTGAAATTAATAATGGTGGAAGACTTAAGAAAACTAAATGGGTTTTTGGACGGATAATCTATACCGTGTATTCCAAATGAAAACAGGGAGATACTGGAGTCTAAAATTAGTCAAGAAGAAGTTGGGCTGGCCATTGATAATATGAAATCAGGAAAAAGTGCAGGACCAGATGGTCTTCCAGTTGACCTCTATAAAAAATTTAAGAATAAATTAATAAAACCATTTTTGGAAATGGTTTTAGAAGCATTTCAAAATAGTAATTTACTACCATACATGAATAATGCCTTAATTATACTGTTGCCAAAACCAGGTAAACCCTCTAATAAATGTGAAAATATGAGACCAATAAGCCTATTAAATGCTGACCTTAAGATAATCTGTAAAATTTTAGCAAGACGACTACAAGAAATATTACCAAATATTATTAACCGAGATCAGAATGGCTTTATAAAGGGAAGACAAGGCTTCCATAATGTAAGAAGACTATTTAATATTATCTATTCTAATAAAGAAGCACCGGATACAGCTCTCCTATCATTGGACGCCGAAAAGGCCTTTGATAGGGTCGAATGGCCCTTTCTTTTTGAAGTTTTACAAAGGTTTGGACTTGGAAATAATTTCATAAAATGGGTTCAGATAATATACAATAATGCTACAGCAGAAATCCTAACAAACAGCAATATTTCAAAATCAATAAATATCAATAGAGGATTTCGACAAGGCTGCCCACTTTCACCTTTACTGTTTACTATGGCAATTGAACCTTTAGCGATGGCAGTACGTTTACATCCACAAATATATGGAATTAAAGTAGGACCAACAGAACATAAAATCTCCCTGTATGCCGATGACATAATTTTGTTTATGTCGAATCTTAAAAAATCAATCCCGACCTTGTTGAATTAAAAAAAAAGAATTTTGGGGAAATATCAGGATATAAAATAAATAAAACTAAATCTTCAATATTAATGCTAAATGAGACCCAGAGAAATCACCCAGCTCCTGAGGTAAATCAATTCAATGTTGTAAATCAGTTTAAATATTTAGGAATTCAAATTGCCCCCTCATGGATCGTCACCTTATCGTGGTGGGGGGGTTTGCGTGCCCCAGTGATCCCAGGAGCTATGTTGTCCGGGGCAATTTGCCTCTGATAGGGTCTCCCAAGACAAACTGGTCCTGGGTGAAGGGCCAGACGAAGAACGATCCAACAGACTCTCATGATAAATTGTATATCAAGGATTCAGTGTACCCCGCCCGGTATGGGGTTACCGGGGCCCCACCCTGGAGCCAGGCCTGGGGGAGGGGCTCGAAGGCTAGCGTCTGGTGGCCGGGTTTCCACCCATGGGACCCGGCCGGGCTCAGCCCGAAGGAGTTACATGGGTCCGCCCTCCAGTAGGTTCACCACCTGCAGGAGGGATCATGGAAGTCCGGTGCTATGTGGATTAGGTGGCAGTCAAAGGCGGAGACCTTGGCGGACTGATCCCAAGCTTTCTAAACTGGCTTTTGGTACGTGGAATGTCACCTCTCTGGTGGGGAAGGAGCCTGAGCTGGTGTACGAGATTGAGCGATACCGGCTAGATATAGTTGGCCTCACCTCAACACACAGCTCCGGTTCCGGAACCAGTCTCCTGGAGAGGGGCTGGAGCTTGGCCTTTTCTGGAGTTGCCCCGGGCGAGAGGCGACGAGCAGGGGTAGGTATTCTTGTATCGCCCCACCTTGCTGCCTCTATATTGGAGTTTTCCCCGGTGGACGTAAGGGTTGCTTCCCTGCGCCTTCGGGTTGGGAAACGGGTCCTGACCATCATTTGTGCCTATGCACCAAATGATGTTTCAGAGTACCCACCCTTTTTGGAGTCTGTGACTGGGGTGCTGGAGGGTGCTCCTCCTGGAGACTCCATTGTCCTACTGGGGGACTTCAATGCGCACGTGGGCAACGACAGTGAAACCTGGAGGGGGGTGATTGGGAGGAACGGCCTGCCCGATCTGAACCCGAGTGGTGTTCAGTTATTGGACTTCTGTGCTAACCACAGTCTGTCTATAACGAACACCATGTTCAAGCATAAGGGTGTCCATATGTGCACCTGGCACCAGGACACCCTAGGCCGCAGGTCGATGATCGATTTTGTTATCGTATCATCAGACCTGCGACCGTATGTCTTGGACACCCGAGTAAAGAGAGGTGCAGAGCTGTCAACTGATCACCACCTGGTGGTGAGTTGGATCCGATGGCAGGGGAGGAAGCCATTCAGACCTGGTAGACCCAAACGTATAGTGAGGGTGTGCTGGGAGCGTCTGGCTGAGGCCCCTGTCCGGGAGGTCTTCAACTCCCACCTCCGGAAGAACTTCAACCACATTCCGAGGGAGTCTGGAGACATGGAGTCTGAATGGGCCATGTTCTCCACCTCTGTTGTTGAAGCGGCAGCCCAGAGCTGCGGCCGCAAGGTGGCCGGTGCATCTCGTGGTGGCAACCCCCGAACCAAGTGGTGGACACCAGTGGTGAGGGGGGCCATTAAGCTGAAGAAGGAGTCCTATCAAGCTTGGTTGGCTTGTGGGACTCCCGAAGCAGCTGAGGTGTACCGGCAGGCCAAGCGGAGTGCAGCTCGGGTGGTTGCTGAAGCAAAAACCCGGGTATGGGAGGAGTTCGGTGAGGCCATGGAACAAGACTTTCGGTCGGCTTCAAAGAGATTCTGGCAAACTGTTCGGCGGCTCAGGAGGGGAAAGCAGCTCCCCGTCCACACTGTGTATGGTGCGGATGGGACACTGTTGACTTCAACTGGGGATATCGTCGGGCGGTGGAAGGAATACTTCGAGGATCTCCTCAATCCCACTGATACGCCTTCCACAGAGGAAGCAGGGTTTGGGGACGAGGGGGATGACTCGCCTATCACAGGGGCTGAGGTCGCCAAGGTGGTTAAAAATCTCCTTGGTGGCCGGGCCCCGGGGGTGGACGAGATTCGCCCCGAGTACCTCAAGGCCCTGGATGTTGTTGGGTTGTCATGGTTGACACGCCTCTGCAACATTGCGTGGAGGTCGGGGGCAGTGCCTTTGGCATGGCAAACCGGGGTGGTGGTTCCTCTCTTCAAAAAAGGGGACCGGAGGGTGTGCTCCAACTTTAGAGGGATCACACTCCTCAGCCTCCCTGGGAAGGTCTATGCCAAGGTATTGGAGAGGAGAGTCCGGCCGTTGGTCGAACCTCGGATTCAGGAGGAGCAATGTGGTTTTCGTCCTGGCCGTGGCACATCGGACCAGCTCTTTACCCTCTCGAGAATTCTTGAGGGTTCGTGGGAGTTTGCCCAACCAGTTTACATGTGTTTTGTGGACTTGGAGAAGGCATTTGACCGCGTCCCTCGTGGATTTTTGTGGGGGGTGCTTCGGGAGTATGGGGTATCGGGCTTGTTGTTACGAGCTATTCGGTCTCTGTACGACCGTTGTGAGAGTTTAGTTCGCATTGCCAACACTCGGTCGGAGTCATTCCCAGTGAGAGTTGGACTCCGCCAGGGCTGCCCTTTGTCACCGGTCCTGTTCATAATTTTTATGGACAGGATTTCTAGGCGCAGCCAGGGAATGGAGGGTGTCATGCTTGGTGACCACAGGATCTCATCTCTGTTGTTTGCAGATGATGTTGTCCTGTTGGCTTCATCCAGCAATGACCTACAGCTCTTGCTGGGACGGTTTGCCGCTGAGTGTGAAGCGGCTGGGATGAGAATCAGCACCTCCAAGTCCGAGTCCATGGTCCTCAGCCGGAAAAAGGTGGATTGTCCTCTCCGGGTTGGGGACAGGCTCCTGCCCCAAGTGGAGGAGTTTAAGTATCTTGGGGTCTTGTTCACGAGTGAGGGGAAAATGGAGCGAGAGATCGACAGACGGATTGGAGCAGCATCTGCAGTGATGCGGACGTTGTACCGGTCTGTTGTGGTGAAGAGGGAGCTTAGTTCTAAGGCAAAGCTGTCGATTTACCAGTCAATCTACGTTCCTACTCTCACCTATGGTCACGAGCTTTGGGTAATGACCGAAAGAACGAGATCGCGGATACAAGCGGCTGAAATGAGCTTTCTCCGTAGGATTGCTGGACTCACCCTCAGAGATAGGGTGAGGAGCTCAGTCATCCGGGAGAGGCTCAGAGTAGAACCGCTGCTCCTCCACATTGAAAGGAGTCAGTTGAGGTGGTATGGGCATCTGATTAGGATGCCTCCTGGACGCCTCCCACTTGAGGTGTTTCAGGCACGTCCCACTGGGAGGAGACCCCGGGGCAGACCCAGGACTCGGTGGAGAGACTATGTCTCCCAGCTAGTCTGGGAACGCCTTGGTATCCCCTCTGAAGAGCTGGAGCAGGTGGCTGGGGAGAGGGAAGTCTGGGCTTCTCTGCTTGAACTGCTGCCTCCGCGACCCGGACCTCCGGAAAAGCGGTAGAAGATGGATGGATGGATGGATGGATGGATGGATGGAATTCAAATTGTGCCTAAGCTAGAATTAGTCGCCAGTGCCAACTATGAAGCCTTAATGACAGACATTAATGAGTTACTTCAGAGATGGATGTCACTACCAATGTCGATGATTGGGAGAATCAATATACTTAAAAGTAATATTTTACCCAAAATACTTTATTTTTTTCCAATACATTCCTTTACCACCACCTTCAGATCTATTCTCAAGAATTAAAAAAAAGTTAGTGGAATTTTTATGGAACAATAGGAAGGCTAGATTACGTCTGTCCTTACTATATTTACCATTTGATCGTGGAGGTCTGAAATGTCCAAACTTTATGTTGTATTACTGGTCAGCACAACTGAGGTCTATGACATATTATTTTTCATCAAATGATCTTCCTCACTGGACTGAAATGGAATCATACAATTTACCTTTACCTCTTCCCATATTCATATACTCAGACTCGGCAAAAAATTACAGAAACAAGTTAAAAATCCATTTGTAAAGCATATGATCAAAATATGGTGTGAAACCACAAAATATTTAAAAGAACCACACTTACTGTCACAATTTAGCCCAATATGGGGTAATCAATATTTTAAACCAGGGAGAGCGGATGCTGTATTTAAAGTATGGAATTTAAAAGGGATTCAAAAGATTCAAGACTTATATTTGTCAGGTTCAGATAACATAATGTCTTTTGAAGAACTGAGGATCAAATTTAATCTTAATAGAACACATTTTTTTAAATATCTTCAGCTTAGGAACTTTATTCGATCAAATCAAAATAATGCTCTCATCCGACCTACTTATTCATCCTTGGAAAAAATCTTGACGAAAGATAGTAAGACAAAGGGTATTATTTCAGAGTTTTATAACTCATTGACATTATCCTCAAGTGAAAACTCACAGAAAAGACTGAATTATTGGAAAGAAGACCTGCAAACTGAAATTTCAGAGGAACAATGGGAATTGGCTTGTGCAGAAGCTCAAACCAAATCAATAAATGTACGTCTTAAATTGATACATTTTAAATGGTTAATGCGGATGTATGTTACACCGGTGGAGTTAAATAGATATAACAAAAACATACCAGATACGTGCACAAAATGTATGGAAAGTAGAGGAACCCTATGTGGCTTATATTAATCATATATCCCATACCTACATATGTATAGACATATTAGAATGTTTAGTGATTACATATGTGGAATGACCTAACGCCTATGAACAGGACAAGAGGTCTCAACCGCCAGCGAGGATCAAAGAGCAGACAGAGTCGCAGCGGTGGAGACCGGATCGATCTCCCTGACCACCCAGGGTCAGGTGGAGGAGACGGAGGACAATGGAGGGGGGATTATGTTGATGCGGGATGTCAGCTTTGATATGCAATGTCTTTTATTGAGTGTGGGTATAAGTATGAAGGTTTGACTGCGTTCGACCTCTTATTCTGCTTCTGCACCGAGATGAGACTTGTTAGGGGAGTGAAGCTGATATTAAACTTTGATTTATAAAATCACATCGCTTCGTTATTTCAAGCTCTTCTACACTGGTGACCAGACGTGAGGATGGAACAGAGACGTTCTCCTGCGATTAACTCATCAGAGGCGACCCAGGCAAGCGCCGGCGCCCATGCAGACAGGGGAACGGATGGAAGACGTTCCCCCACGGCAGAAGCTACAGAGAGGGCTCAACCGAGCACCATCCCCAGCCCCGCCGTGAGAGCAGAAGAAAGGCGCTCTCACCCGGCGGACACATCAGGGACGGCCCACACAAGCGCCGTCACCGTCAAGCTGCCAGAATTCTGGCAAGAAGACCCGAGCTCGTGGTTCCAGCAAGCTGAGGCTCAGTTTGCACTGGCGGGCATAATGGCGGACGAGACGACGTTTTATTACATCATCGCCAAACTTGACGCTGCCACGTCAAGATGTGCGCGGAGCATAATCCGACAGCCGCCCGCCCATGACAAATACAGAGAACTTAAGGCGACCATCGTCGAGAACTTCGTCCCCTCAGCCGAGGAGAGAGCAGAGAAGATCCTGGCGATCTACGGCCACAGAGGATGCAGACCCAAGGCCCTCATGGAGGACATGCTGCAGCTCAAGGAAGAGGACAACGACAACTTCCTCTTCCAACACATCTTCCTCAGCACTCTGCCGCCACACATGAGAGGGACGCTGGTCAACATGCGGTGCAGCACCCAGCAGGACTTCCGCGCGCTGGCCCGAGAAGCGCAGCGGCTCATCAACGCCTGCGGGGAACAGGTGGCCACAGCAGCATCCGCAGATCTCAGCGCGGAAGCCCAGAGCAGCGGAGAACCACAGACAACCGAGCAGAGCCCGCCCACCATGGCGGCAACACGACCAAGGCGCAGCAGGCAGAACGACCTCTGCTATTTTCATCAGCGTTTCACCAAGAGGGCGTACAAATGCGTGCCCCCCTGCAATTTCAAAAACTCGGGAAACGCCAAAGCACGGAAAACGTTGGCAGCTACGGCTCTCGGCGAGAAAAATAAGCTACTTTATGTGACTGACGGACACACCGGGAGACAGTTCCTTATCGACACCGGAGCTCAGCTGAGTTTTATCACCCCTTCCCACGCAGACCGGGCCATGGGTCCCCGGGGAAATGGAGCGATGGCAGCCAACGGCTCGATCATCGACACGTTCGGTGAAAGGAACCTGCCTCTTTGCTTCCACGGCCGCAACTATAGATGGACATTTATTGTAGCGGCGGTGAGTTTTAACCTGTTGGGCGCAGATTTTTTGTGTGCACATGGGTTGTTAGTCGATCTAGCAAATAGGTGCTTGGTTAATGCACTGTCATTTTATTCTATCCCCTGCTCAGCTCGAGTTTCTCCACCCTCCGTGCAGGCCAGCGTCACAACAGCAGGAGGTAAGTTTGACCAACTCCTCACCCAATTTCCAGCACTCACAGTTCCAAAATTTTCAGCCACAGTAGCGAAGCACGGGGTTGAACACTTCATCCCCACAACAGGCCCACCCGTGTTTGCCAAAGCTCGGCGCTTAGATGCGACCAAGCTCGCCATAGCACGGGACGAGTTTGCCACCCTTGAAAAATTAGGCATTATTAGACGCTCGAAGAGCCCCTGGGCATCGCCAGTCCACATGGTCCCGAAAACCAACGGTTCTTGGAGACCTTGCGGCGATTACCGCAGACTAAACAATGCGACAGCGCATGACCGCTACCCAATTCCCCACATCCAAGATTTTTCACTACATCTGGCGGGTGCGCGCATTTTTTCTAAAATAGACCTGGTCCGCGGCTACCACCAAGTCCCCGTTCGAGCAGAAGACATTCCTAAAACGGCTGTAATAACCCCTTTCGGTCTTTTTGAATTTTTGCGGATGCCGTTCGGCCTCAAAGGCGCTGCTCAAACCTTTCAGCGTATGATGGACGCGGTATTACGCGACCTCCCCTTCGTGTTCGTCTACCTCGACGATATGCTGGTAGCCAGCCCGTCAGAGGAAGAACACGAACAACACCTCACTACAGTTTTTCAGAGACTAGAAGAGCACGGGTTAATAATCAACCCAGCCAAATGCAAATTCGGCGTGTCACAAATTGATTTTTTGGGACACAGAGTTTCACCGAAGGGGGCAGTCCCATTGCCAGACAAAGTCCGAGCGGTAAAAAATTTTCCACGACCACAAACGGTCAAATCGCTGCAAGAATTTTTGGGAATGGTGAATTTTTACAACCGTTTCCTCCCCCGCACAGCTCAACTCATGCAGCCCCTGTATGCCGCGCTCAGAAAACAAAAGCCTTCCAACGCGGTCGAATGGACCCCGGAGCGCGAACACGCCTTCGCGGAAGTAAAAAGTGCTCTAGCGAATGCCACATTGTTGGTTCACCCCGATCCCTCGGCCCGCATAGCGTTAACCACAGACGCTTCAGACCTGGCCATAGGGGCAGTCGTGGAGCAACATGTTGGCGGAACCTGGCAACCTCTAGCATTTTTTAGCAAATCTTTAAACCAAACCGAGCGTAAATACAGCACTTTTGACAGGGAGCTGCTAGCGCTTCATTTATCCATCCGCCACTTCCATTTCTGGTTAGAAGGGCGGCGCTTCACGGCTTTTGTAGACCACAAACCGCTCACTTTTGCGATGGCTAAAATTTCAGAACCATGGTCAGGCAGGCAACAAAGACAGCTAGCTGCAATTTCAGAGTTCACCACAGACATTCGACATGTGGCAGGCAAACTTAACGTGGTAGCAGACTGCCTCTCTCGCGCTGTGACATCGCCAGAGCACGAGGAGACAGATTATACTACCTCAGCCGCAGAACTCTTCGCCAACGCGGACGCGTACGTGGCCCCAATTCACATAGGGATAGATTACGCAGCCATGGCAGAGGAACAAAGCAGCGACGCGGACGTGCGCACGCTCCTGTCTGGACCAACAGGGTTAAGACTGGAGGAAAGGGGTTTACGTGACGGTTTACCCCCCCCTAATCTGCGACGTTTCAACCGGCCGACCTCGCCCGGTAGTCCCAGCTGCATGGCGCCGCTGCATTTTCGACTCGGTTCACTCCCTCGCGCACCCAGGGGTGCGCGCCTCGGTTAAAATGGTCGCAGAAAAGTTTGTTTGGCTGGGCCTGCGCAAAAATGTAAAGGAATGGGCAAAAACTTGCATGTCTTGTCAGCGCGCCAAAATACACAAACACACAAAAGCTCCTCTAGAGCCTTTTCGAATCCCAGCCAGAAGGTTTGACCACGTTCATGTCGACCTCGTGGGACCACTACCTTCGTCTCAGGGTTTCACACACCTGTTAACGATGATAGACCGTACTACGCGCTGGCCTGAGGCGGTCCCTTTGGCGTCAACCACAGCGGCGGAAGTCGCTCGCGTTTTTTTTAACAAACTGGGTGGCACGTTTCGGTGTCCCATCGGACATCACGTCCGATAGGGGGCCTCAATTTGTCTCAGAGCTTTGGTCAGCCATGGCTAGCAGCTTAGGGGCGACAATTCACCGCACCACCGCATATCACCCTCAGGCTAATGGGTTATGCGAGCGTTTTCACAGATCTTTAAAGGCCGCCCTCAGGGCCTCACTAACGGATACAGATTGGGTGAATAAACTTCCCTAGGTTTTATTAGGGTTGCGTTCTGCGCCTAAAGAGGATCTAGACGCTTCCCCAGCAGAATTAGTTTTTGCACAACCTCTCAGACTCCCAGGTGAGTTTTTACCAGAGAACCCAGAGCCCGGGCATCTTCCAGCCCTGAGGCCTTTAGGCAGCACCGGACCGGACACTCTCCCCGGACCGGCACATCACTCTTTTCCACGGGTTTTTGTCCCAAGCTTTAAAAAACGCCGAGTTCGTTTTTGTTAGGCACGAAGCTTTAAAATCAACCCTCCGTCCACCATACGACGGACCATTCAGAGTGCTGGAACCTGGTGATAAGCATTTTGTGCTTGATTTAGGGGACAGAAAAGAAACAGTCAGCATTGACAGACTTAAACCTGCCTTCTTGTTGAGAGACGAACCTGCACGGCTGGCGAGAGCACCTCGGCGGGGTAGACCCCCCAAGAAAAGAAACTCAGCCCCCCTGCAGAGAACAAATAACCACTCTCCTCCCCAAGCTGCAGATTCCTTACAGGAGGGTCCCACCACGACGTCAAAGTGGACTCACAGCAGATTCGGGAGAAGATTAAAACCCAGACGGCACAGGGACTGATACAAATTGACCAGGAGTTGTTAACTGTGTTATCAGATTGTGCCGTGACAGTTTTAAGGATGATTTGTGAAATTACTATACTGTTGTTGTTACCACTGAATTCTCTACAGGAGCATGACTGCTGGAAAGATTTTTCCTTGTTTTCCCTGTCAAGAGGTTAACAGTATAATATGTCACAGAGATTATCTTAAACTGTAAACTTAATTTGATTGTCCTTTTCTTAGTCGTTTGGGGGGGGGGCTGTGGCTTATATTAATCATATATTCCATACCTACATATGTATAGACATATTAGAATGTTTAGTGATTACATATGTGGAATGACCTAACACCTATGAACAGGACAAGAGGTCTCAACCGCCAGCGAGGATCAAAGAGCAGACAGAGTCGCAGCGGTGGAGACCGGATCGATCTCCCTGACCACCCAGGGTCAGGTGGAGGAGACGGAGGACAATGGAGGGGGGATTATGTTGATGCAGGATGTCAGCTTTGATATGCAATGTCTTTTGTTGAGTGTGGGTATAAGTATGAAGGTCTGACTGCGTTCGACCTCTTATTCTGCTTCTGTACCGAGATGAGACTTGTTAGAGGAGTGAAGCTGATATTAAACTTTGATTTATAAAATCACATCGCTTCGTTATTTCAAGCTCTTCTACACCCTATTTCATTGTTTATGGGAATGTAGAAAAATTAGAATGTTTTGGGAAGAGGTAAGGGTAACAATTGAAAAAATAATTTCAAAACAAATCATATTGAATCCTAAACTGTTTTTGTTGGGTCTTTATCCAGAAAAGCATAACTTTAACAAGAGTGAGAGAGCATTCATAGACCTCAGTTTGCTTAACGCCAAAAAATGTATTGCACTATTGTGGAAAAAGACTCATAGACCAGATGTGACTCAGTGGTTCAGACAGATGTTAACAAACCTTCCACTAGAAAGAATAACATACATACTGAAATCAAAAGAAATTGTGTTTGAGAATATATGGAGACCTTTCATTGATTATGTAAAGAATTTAAACATAACTTTTGAAGAAGAAGGTGAATGATGTGTGTGGACCTTGTAAATTCCAAATTGGTGAATGTATAGTATGTACACTTAAGTAATGGATTGCCTAGACTAAATAGAGGAGCATTGTTGAAGACCTGCCTTTGGTAGTGGTTGTTGGTGTTTTTAGTATTTTTTTTTTTTAATTATTTTAGTGTTAGTGTTTGATTGTTTGTGTTTTGTTTGTAAAAAGGTTCAATAAAAATATTGTGGAAAAAAAAATAATGGTGGAAGCAGCTTATTCATTACAGTTTGAAGTGCATAAAGCCAATATTTGGCACAGTTAAACAATAAGAGCAAGTGTAAAATAACAGTTTAAGTTAAAATTATACAAAGGAAAATCTTCTGATGGGAAGCAGTGTGGGATCGTCTGTGATGAAACCAGCAGCCACCATTGGCATTATGGCAGTGAAGATCCTGTCCAGAGGGCAGAGGAAATGATACAGATTTTAGAAAACCACAGTAAAGACAGCCAAATGATACGATAAGCATTTCTGACATGCTCTGAACCAGTGATTACCATTTACATCAGGCATAACAACATGATATCAAATAATCATCGCATTAAGCTCAAAACTCACAAGCGTCTAATTCCTGATTCACGTTGATCTGTTGAAGCTGAGCTCACTGGAGGAAGTGGAGTGCAATCAGTGGAACCAATGCTATCTTCACAATCCTCACTGAAGGATATGGAAGAGGTTAATATCACTTTTGGTATTCAAGTCTTCTAAAGCTGTAAAATGATGGAAAGAAAATCATACCTTTTGTAATATGCCAGTTCTTCCTGCAGCAAGAAAACTTGAGCTTTGAGTTCATTTTTCTCCTGTAAGACATCCCGCAGCTCCTGCAGGGTGAAGCGAGGTTTGTCGGACTCCTCCTGTGCTTCTGCATCAGTGGATCCATTCTGAATAAAACATAAGAAGTCAACATGTCTCCTGACAATACAGATATGCTGACACTGTATAATGAAGCAGGTAGTTCAGTGTTGCTTTCAGCAAATAAGTTCTATTAATAATGAAAGCACCAAGGTGCTGATGCCTCGGTGCCTGTGGCATGGTAGCATGGGAGGCTGTAATAAAGTCACACTGCCACTTCTAATGGCCTGGCATAGTTATTGCAACACCTTTTTTCGCAGCTGCATTTGTGTAAAGGTGAGTTAAATTTGTGTTTATTTTGGAAACAAAGCCTTATCTGGAAATTGTGACAAATTAAAAGTTAAGAAAATATGGCAATACAATGATTTAGTTCCACTTGATTTTGAGTGGGTGAGCTGAAAAGCTGGTAATAGACAGACAGATACATACACTGACACATCTAGTGATTACTGTATGCCTATGTTGCCTTTGTGCTGAGGCTTAAAAGTACAGAAGCACAAGAATAAAATTAGGAGCACAAAGAAAAAATGCTGGAGTAACAGATTTTATTAATTGAATACATGTGTAGTTACACGATGATGTGCAATAACCGGTAAACATATCAACATTTCCAATGGTAAAAGTATAATTATAAATATTAAATCAGAACCATTTGGAATGTTTCACACTTATGTGTAATGAATATTGAGAGTTTCTCCAATAATCTTGCAAAAAATTAAGTTTTTCCAAAAATTAATTTATTGAAATACAGTAGCAGTTTCTTGTACAAATGGTAAACATGCAATATTTTTATTTATCTTTCAGCCTGTTATCGTCACAGCTACTCTGACTACTGACCCTCAGGTTCACCACCATGGACCTCAGAGAGACAGAGGAAAGAAAAACAGCATAAAAATGTGATTATTGTTTCAGATGTGATATACATAAAAATACAGATGTCATGTTTCCCCTCAGCTTTACAAATTGCTTGGTTTAGTGAGTAAAGCATTTTAAAGCGAGTGAATGAAGCATGACACACTGTGGTGTTTTTATATTACTGACATTAGTATTAAGACGTAAAAAAAAAAAATCAGCTGAACTTTAGAGAAACCAATTTAACAGGTTAAATGAATGTAACCAAGCAGTCCTCATACGTCAAAAAAATGGGACATTAAAAAAGTGACATAACAAAAGCTTTAACAATCAAATATTGCAGTTGTAGGAGTTATTAGTGTTTTAATATTGAAACTGCTGCATAATTTAAGTACAAACCTTACTTTTAAATGTTTTTTGCTTTGTTCAGCTCTGTGCTGTGGTCCACCATGTTTTTGAGGCGAGGAATGTGGGACTTGTAGTTTTAGCAATGAACTGAAAACTCCAGGAAGAAAATACCTTATCCTTCCTCTGCAAAACTAAACAGCAAAACCAGTGTGAAAACAATCGATGTGATGAATAAATGGTGTAGTTGCTGAATATGTGTTTGTTTGTTTTTTCAGTAACAACCACTAGTTTATAACAGTTCAGTTAGAAATCGACTGTGACACGAAGTCATCTGTGTGCAGTAAAAAAGTCACACTGCCGCCTCTACTGGCCCAGTATAGTTAATACAATACCTGTTTTTTCCTGGCTCCATTACAAGGCAATGGTGAGTTAAATTTGTGTTTATTTTGAAAACAAAGCCTTATCTGGAAATTCTGGCAAATTACAAGTCAAGAAAATATGGTGATACAATGATACAAGCCTTTAGTTGTACTTAATTTTGACCGGATGAGCTGAATAGCTGGTAACAGACAGACAGATGCACACACACCCACACACAGACACACTGAGTGATGCCTCTGTTCATAATAATAATAGTAACAACAATGTGTCCAGTAAATTTAAGGATGAGGAGCCAAACAGTGCATTGGTTGTCTTAATGTCAGGCATGATGAATAACAGTGAGTGCTTGTTTGTTTTCTAAACTCCCAAACAATGGCTGCTGGATAAAAATTTTAAAAAAAAATGGAAGATGCTCAACTTTGCTCCACACTAAAAATCCCAATGAAACCAGTATGTTGTTGAGTATGCATAAATGCTGACATCAGAGGATAAATGTAATGTAATGTAAATTTAAGACTGACCTGTTGACTGTCTGATTTTTTTTTTATATTACAGGGCAACAATGATCTCAGTTTAAACTAAATAGTTCTATATCTAGTTTACCTGAATTGCTTTCTATATGTGCTGTTTTTCTATCTTCCTGCCTGCCTCAGTGACTACAGATGGAAATTAGTGAGAATGCTATAATCTGGTACAGAGCATCTTAAGATAAGATAATATAAGCCTTTATTAGTCCCACAATGGGGAAATTCCAGGATTGCAACAGCACAGGGATAGCAACACTCAGAGCAACAATCAGAAGGCAAGAAAACAAAAACAAGCGAGCAAGAGCAGCTAATATACATATGTACATATTACTATAAAATATATATATACACACACACAGACACACAGTGCAGAGCATTGTAGCTGGATGGAATAAATATATGAATATATAAACACACAGTGCAGAGCATTGTAGCTAGATGGAATAAATATGTAAATATATAAACACCCACAGTACGGAGCATTGCAGCTAGGTGGAATAAATATGTAAGTATATAAACACACACAGTGCGGAGCATTGTAGCTAGATGGAATAAATATATAGATATATAAAAACACAGTGCGGAGCATTGTAGTTAGATGGAATAAATATATAGATATATAAATATGAACACACCCAGTGCTGAGCATTGTAGCTAGATGGAATAAATATGTAAATATATAAACACACACAGTGCAGAGCATTGTTGCTAGATGGGATGAAACAGCATAACCCTCTACTTAGTTATCCTACATGGTATGATTATGTGCCCATACATATTCTCACCCTCCATAGCGACCGGTATTTTCCTAGTTGTATGCCGGAGGGGACCATTGTGTAAGTCTATTGCATCTTTTGCATTTAAAAACTATTAGTTTGTTATGTCTTTTTGCTATCTCTGCGAGCAGCCCTGCTTAGGTTGTACAGTCTGACAGCCGTTGGTAGGAAGGACCTACGAAACCTCTCGGTTGTGCACCTGGGATGATGTAGTCTGCTGCTAAATGAGCTCCTCAGTGCATTCAGTACGTCCTGCATAGGGTGGAACTCGGACTCCAGCAGAGATGACAGTTTAGCCACCGTCCTTCTCTCTCCTATCTCCTCCACCGGATCAAGGCGCTGCCCCAGGACAGAGCTAGCTTTCTTAATCAGTTTGTTCAGTCTCTTCCTATCGGCTGCTGTAATGCCACTGCCCCAGCAGACCACTCCAAAAGTGATGGCTGATGCCACCACCGTGTCATAGAATGTCTTCAGCAGCGCCCCTTGTACACCAAAAGACCTGAGTCTCCTCAGCAGGAACAGCCTGCGCTGTCCCTTCTTGTAGAGTGCGTCAGTATTGTGCGACCAGTCTAGTTTATTGTTCAGATGAACACCCAGGTACTTATAGGATGTCACCATCTCGATGTCTGTTCCCTGTATATTTACTGGTGCTGTGAGGGGCTGCCCATGCCTGCGGCAGTCCACCACCAGCTCCTTAGTTTTCCTCGCGTTGATCTGGAGGCAGTTCCGATGGCACCAGTCTACAAAGTCCTGGATAAGCCCTCTGTACTCAGCTTCATCTCCATTGGAGATGAGGCCAACGATCGCAGAGTCATCAGAGGACTTCTGCAGATGGCAGTGTGTTGTGTTGTGTGAGAAGTCCGCAGTATAAAGAGTGAACAGGAAGGGAGCCAGCACCGTTCCCTGGGGGGCCCCCGTGCTACTGATGATCGTGTCGGACACACAGTCCCGGGTTCTCACAAACTGAGGCCGGTTCGTGAGGTAGTCCAGGATCCAAGATGACAGGTGCTGGTCCACCCCTGCGCGCAGCAGCTTGTCCTTCAGGATCATCGGTTGGATGGATCTTTACCCTGTGTTTAATGTTTTTTTTCTGTACATGGTCCCTGATAAATAAACCAATAAACTAAACTAAAGATATAAACAGTCTTACTGGATTAATAACACTGGCCAACACCAAATTTATTGTCTAAGTTTTTTTTTAGCTGATTTAGGACAATTTTCATGTGCTGAATCCAAAAATCACATTGGTTTTGCTCAATCAGGTCAACTTTTTAAACTATGGCCACATGTTTTTTTATGTTTTTGTTTACATGTACGGTTATTTTCGCTTTATATGATGCAAAATTCTTTTTTATTTCTTGAAATTCTCTGAATTTTGAACAATGATGATGTCGCATTCAATTTGCATGTACTTACCTTTATCAATGTCTACTATTCAATTTACAGTACACCTGTACAACTGCTTACAACTTAGCATAAAAACCTGACCTGACCGAGAGAAACAGATGTCATTTTCGGATTCAGCAGTGCAAAATTGTCTTAAATCAGTTGAAAAAACACAGACAACTTACAAAAAAATTATTTTTGTTATGTTGTGTAATATAAGCAGAAGTTACCATTAAGCAAGTTGTTTTGTCTTCATGTTCATCCTCATCGTTTTCTTTGCTTGCTGACTCTGAGAGAAGGGAAAGACTCTTTTCACACTGAAGACGATTTTCCAGGAAGCCTGGATCCCCTCCACACTCCACCCATACCGACTCTGGTTTGACTGTGCTAATAAGTGTTGATTCTGATGATTTGATCTGTGACAGAAAATCAGTCACTTCATCACTACAAATCCAGTCAAACAGATTCAATCATTATACTGACGGTTTACAGTGTTACAAAGATAAAGCCTTTGTCCATACCATCATCAGTGGTGATGACTGTAGTGAATTCCAAGATCTCGAAAGAGGAAACTCTTCTATCGCTGTGATTTCCTTTTCTAGCTCCAACTCCTGGAGCTCCTTTCTTAGCTTTGAGACCTCCAACTGCAGAGCTCTGAACTCCTGCTGCTGAGCCTGGGCTGCAGCCTCCAGCTCGGCCCTGTGTTGGATCAGTGCCTTACCCTGAGTCTCCAGAACTCCCATCCTGTGACGGAGGTCCTGGTTGACCCTTATCAGTCGATTCTGCTGTTTCTGGAGCTATGGCAGAAGTAAATGTTTTATGTCCTCAAAAATTTGCACAAATGAGGGTAAAAACTGAGCATTTTAACACTTATAGACTGATTGCTCACTGCTTCTACATCCTCGTTTTTGCGTTTCAACTGATGATCTTTAGCCCTGAGTTCATCCCTCTGTTTATCCACTAAGTGTTGCAGTTTCTTCATCGCCTCTCTTTCTCTTTCTGACATTCCTGAATTTACAAAAAAAAAAAAAAAAAAATCACAACAGACAAAATGTTAACATATGTCTATGCATTATTACAGACTGGACACAACCAGCAAATTTAACAGTTTGGAAATTATCAACATTTTTAGTCTGTCACAGAGGCATACCATCCTTATATTTAAACATCAGTGTGCATGTGTTGTAACCCTCTTAAAATAGTGAATTTTAAAAGACAGAAATGTGCATTAAGTTGAAATAATCCAAACCACAATGGTTTAAGATACTACAGTGCATCCGGAAAGTATTCACAGCTGTAGTTATCTGGACAGGGCTGCCGCCCCTGCCCACACTTTGTTCCCTTTTGAGTCATTTATCATGTTTTGTGTGTATCCCCACTGTGATTGTCCAGCCCCGCCCATCCTGTGCTGCTTGATTGCCCTTGATGGTGCTCACCTGTCCTGTGTTGTCATGATTGCTCCACTGTATATATGTGCATTTTCAGTCTGTGTCCTTTGCTGTGTTCTTGTGTTAACTTCACCAGCATCTGCACCACGGAGTGTGAGTTATTGCTGTTTTTTCTTCCACGCTGTCTGGTTTAAGAGTTCATATTATTTCTGCCCACGTGCAGTGTTTATTTTCATTTTCTGTCTTACAATAAAGAATGGTTTACCAGATTCTCCTGGCAACTGGGTCCTCCTCTCCTTTGACCTGGAGGGGCAAACGCTTCCATGAGAGAAGGATGCAGCCAGTTAAAGACCCATCGGGCGAGTCTGGTAGGAGGAGGAGAAAGTGAAGTCGGGATGAGCTGGAGGTGGTGGCCATGATTGAAGGCATGACGACCAATGCTCGGAGTGTTCTTCTCAAGAGGATGAGATTTTTTGCTGGGGTGGAGTCGCTAATCTGTTGGAAGCCAGACCAAGCATAACCTTCCACCCCCGGGTGCAGAGTCTCTTCCTTCCTCCGCTACCATCACTGCCCCCCTCCTCTTTGTCACCTGCCAAGCCTGAGGATTACAATGGGACTCAACCAGTAAAGGACTCAGTGGGCAAAGGGAGGTTGGTAGCTGGCGGTCCCAATGTGGATGAGCAGTGGAGAGCCCAGTTCATCCAGGACTTTGTTTCGGAAGCCCGCGCCTCCCACACACCAGAGGAGGCCCTAGTGCCTAGATGCCGTGGCTGGGATTGTGGAGGCGCACCCTGGTCTGCGGAGATACCTCTTGCTGGCGGAATTACTGGGCACCATTTCCAACCTCCACTGGACATACCATGGGTTGGTGAGGAAGTCATGTGGGGCACTGGATCTTGTGCCGATGCAGAAACGTCCCCTGGCTCCCACAAGTTCCACACACCTCTCCTCCGCTCCAATTCCTCGCCACTGCGCAACAGCATCTCACCAGATGGTCACTGTAGCCACCTGGAGAGATTCGTCTGGTTCTCCAGCGGTGGGTTCAACCGCAGCGGCAGCTTCACTGGCAACGGAGCTGGGGGCAAGGTAAGTATTATTTTCTCATTTTTTAACATCTAATAGTGAGAGGTCTTGCCTTGCCCCCAGTGAAGAGACTCAGCTGATGCCTCTTATTGCTGCTAAGCCCTCAAATTTTGTTTTTGCTGTCGCTCCCATTTGTACACCATCACTCACCTCTCCTCCTTGTTTCCCCGACGTCATCTCCACCTCAGTTGGGTCCATAACAGAGGAGGTGAGCTCAAGCACTTCTATTGCTCTGCCTCACGTGCACACTCCAGCAGTGACTGTTCAGCCTCACGTGCACGCTCCAGCAGTGACTGCTCTGCCTCACGTGCATGCGGAAGCTTCAGTGGCAACGGAGCTGGGGACAAGGTAAGTATTATTTTCTCATTTTTTAACATTTAATAGTGAGAGTTCTTGCCTTGCTCCCAGTGAAGAGACTCAGCTGATGCCTCTTATTGCTGCTAAGCCCTCAAATTTTGTTTCTGCTGTCGCTCCCATTTGTACACCATCACTCACCTCTCCTCCTTGTTTCCCTGACGTCATCTCCACCTCAGCTGGGTCCATAACAGAGGAGGTGAGCTCAAGCGCTGCTATTGCTCTGCCTCACGTGCATGCTCCAGCAGTAACTGTTCAGCCTCACATGCACGCTCCAGCAGCGACTGCTCTGCCTCATGTGCACACTCCAGCAGAGATTGTTCCACCTCACGTGCACGCTTCAGCAGAGACTGTTCTGCCTCACGTGCACGCTTCAGCAGAGACCGTTCCGCCTCACGTGCACGCTCCTGCAGAGACTACTCCTCTTGAGGTCGTCATTCCAACATCGGCAGCACCAGGATCCTCGCCAGTGGAAGAGCAGGAGTTAAGGCAAGTCCTCTTCTTTGTTTTCCTAATATCTGTATTAAAGAGGTCTTGTCTTACTCTTGGTGAGGAGACCCAGTTGCAGCTTCTGTGTGCTTCTGAGCTCTTCCCGCTGAGCTCTTCTGCTGACTATTATGGTGTGGTCCCTATTCTAACTTGTATCTCTTCTTCCCCGTCCAAGGTGGTTGCATTAGAGAAGGATTCCTGGGCATCTGGACCAGATGTGCCTCAGCTGTCTCATCCTGAGGTCAGCGCGCCCCAGCCGTCTTATTCGGGAATCAGCATGCTCAAACCATCAGCGCATGAGGTCGGCGTGCTTCAGTCACCTGCTCCAGAGGTCAGCGCGCTCCAGTCACCTCATCCAGAGGTCAGCACATCCAAGCTGTCTCATCCAGAGGTCAGCGCATACCAACCGTCTCATCCAGTGGTCAGCGCTCTCCAGCCATCTCATTCAGAGGTCAGCGTGCTCCAGCCGTCTCATTCAGAGGTCAGTGCTCTCCAGCCCTCTCATCCAGAGGTCAGCACTCTTAAATCATCAGCACCTGAGGTCGGCACATCTCCGTATCTGCTTAGCATGTCATGCTTCCTGATTTGAGGGCCTGTGGACTTGGGTAGACCCCCTGAACCATCTTATCCCATGTTCTGGTGGCCTAGGGACTCTGGGAGGCTGCTGGATCCACCCGGCTCCTCGGTCTGGGGTCCCATGGACTTGGATAGGCCCCCTGACCCACTTTGTTCTCTGGTCCAGCAGTCCTGGGACGTTGGGAGACCACCCGGCCCACTTTGTTTTGTTTTTAGGCCTTGGACTTTGGGTTGCCTCCACAGACTGGGTTTTTGTGTTGGACTTTGCTTGGGGATGGAATTTGTTTTGTCCTGCCTGGCCTTTTCCCCCCACCACCCACCCTGTGAGGGTTTTTGGGTTTTCTTTTTTCTCTTGTGGGTGTTACCCTAGGGTCGTCTGGGATCCGACTCTTAAGGGGGGGTACTAACTAACTAACTAACTAACCTGCACTTATATAGCGCTTTTCTAGTCACAAAGACCACTCAAAGCGCTTTCATTAATACTAACCCTCTATTCTAAGGGCCTATAGGAAACAGATATCTAGGGACAATTTAGAACAGCCAATTAACCTAACATGCATGTTTTTGGCATGTGGGAGGAAACCAGAGAAATCCCGGAGTAAACCCACGCAACACGGGGAGAACATGCAAACTCCACACAGATCACTGTTGGTCGGGGGCTGGGATCGAACCCACGATCCCACAATCCCCCGGCCAAGGGTAAACTGTGCTGCCGCAGTGCTACCACAGTACTGCAGTGATCTGGACAGGGCTGCAGCCCCTGTTCACACTTTATGTTCCCTTTTGAGTGATTTATCATGTTTTGTGTGTATCCCCTCTGTGACTGTCCAGCTCCGCCCGTCCTGTGCTGCCTGATTGCCCTTGATGGTGCTCACCTGTTCTGTGTTGTCATGATTGCTCCATTGTCTATATATGTGCATTTTCAGTCTGTGTCCTTTGCTGCGTCCTTGTGTTAACTTCACCAGTGTCTGCACCACAGAGTGTGAGTTATTGTTGTTTTTCTTCCATGCTGTGTGGTTTAAGAGTTCATATTATTTCTGCTCACATGCAGTGTTTATTTCCATTTTTTCCCTTACAATAAAGGATGGTTTACCAGATTCACCTGGCAATTGGATTTTCATCTCCTTCTTTGCCCCAGAGGGGCAAATGCTTCCATGACAACAGGGCTTTATTTTTTCCACAATGTTATTTTACAGCCTTATTCCAAAATGGATTAAATCCATTTTTTTTCCTCAAAATTTTACACACAATGGCCCATAATGACATGAAAAAAAATTTTTTTTGAGATTTTTTGCAAATTTATTAAAAATAAAAATCTAAGAAATCACATGTACATAAGTATTCACAGCCTTTGCCATGAAGCTCAAAATTGAGCTCAGGTACATCCTGTTTCCACTGATCATCCTTGAGATGTTTCAACAGCTTAATAGGAGTCCACCTGCGGCAAATTCAGTTGATTGGACATGATTTGTAAAGGCACACACCTGTCTGTATAAGGTCCCACTACTACTACTACTACTACTACAACTACTACTACTAGTGTGAGGACACACAACAACACAATGTTATCCAATGCCTCCTTAGGTCCCATGATAAATATAATGTTTCCAGATCTCCCTATCCAGCATGGCAGTCCTAAGTTCTTGGGTGTCATGTAGGCCTGTGTCTCTAATAAGCAGTGTTGTTATGTAATTGGCCTGTTTCCACCCCTCCTTTGATTACCCTGTGTGGGTTCCCAAAGTATAAGTGGGTTGGCTGCCATATCATCATGTCTTACACAATGTCCAGCCAGCTTCAGCCTTCTTTCTCGGATTTTGGTGGACACCTTAGGTAGGTCAGCATAAAGATCCACATTCCTCATGTGGTCTCTCCAAGAGACATTTAAAGCAACCCTAAGCATTCTGGTGTAGGTACCATTCAAGGCCCTTTCCTGCTGTGAGGTCAATGTCCAGGTCTCTTTTTTTTTTTTTTTTTTTCGCAAGATGGCGCATGGTGCTTCGTTGCGCCCTTTGTTTGTTTTTGTTTGTCAATTGTGTGTCTGCCTGCTCTTATACCCGTGAAGAGCTTCTAAATATCAGGACTTTCACTCCCACGGACCTACTCCCATTTTTTTTAGCTCCTGCCGCCGATCTGGTTCATTGCTTGGCTCGAAAAGTGAGACGGCGAAAGAGAGGAAGACGAGGGGGCGCTCTCGTTCGGCTCCGCAGGAGAGGCACGCGCACGGCTTTGCCTGGCATATTTCTGTCCAATGCCAACTCTCTCTCTAACAAGGTAGATGAACTAAGACTGCTGATGCGTTTTAAGGACCTCTCTTCCTCGGCTGCCCTCTGTTTTACTGAGACCTGGCTCAGGGAAAATACACCGGACAGCGCGCTGCGCCTCGAGGGATTTCAGCCGTTTTGTGCTGATCGTGACACAGAGCTCTCCGGTAAATCCTCAGGAGGAGGAGTCTGCTTTTACATCAACAGCAGCTGGTGCTCTGATGTAACGGTAATTTCCAAACACTGTTCTCCCGCCCTGGAATTTCTTTTTATTAACTGCAAGCCATTTTATTCCCCGCGGGAGTTCGCTTCATTCATCCTCGCCGCTGTGTACGTCCCTCCTGACGCGGACGCGTGCGTAGCTCAGCGCACGCTCGCGGATCACATCCAACATACGGAGCGCACTTTTCCGGACTCTCTGGTTATTGTGGTTAGCGACTTTAACCAGAGCAATCTGAGCCACGATCTCCCCTGCTACAAACAGTTTATTAAATGCCCCACCAGAGGAAAAAACACGCTGGATCACTGTTACACCACAGTTAAGGACGCGTATCGCGCTGTTCCCCGCGCTGCGCTCAGACTATCTGATCACGTGATGGTCCACCTCATTCCCACTTACAGACAGAGACTGAAGCTCACTAAACCTGTTGTGAGCACTACGAAGAAATGGACCAGTGAAGCTGAGGAGAAGCTGGAAACGTGCATGGAAATAACTGACTGGGGCATGTTTAAAGGAGCCACCCATGATTTGGATGAGTACACGGACACTGTGAACTCATATATCCACATTTGTGAGGAGAGCATTCTTCCATCGCGCACCAGGGTGAGGTACTCAAATGACAAACCCTGGTTCACTGCTAAGCTCAGACAGATCAGGAAGGAGAAGGAAGCAGCGCTGAAAAGTGGAGACAGGGACTGCTACAGGGAGGTCAAATATCAGTTTAACAGAGAGCTGAGGAGAGCTAAATCTGTGTATTCTGAGAGACTCCAGCAGCAGTTCACTGCTAACGACTCGGCTTCTGTGTGGAGAGGACTGAGGCAAATCACCAACTATCGGCCTCAGGCTCCTAAAGGTCAGGATGACAAAGCCCTTTGTCAAAGACTGTCCCAACACTATGCCCGTTTTGACACCTCGTCAGCTGTGTCCAACTCCCCCCCTCCCTCCAGCTCCACAGCCTCCACGGTCCCTACTTCATCAAAGGCGGCCCCCCCCTCCTCCCCCCCTGCCCTTGTCATCAGTGAGCAGGACGTGCTCAAACAGTTCTCCAGACTGAACCCGCGCAAGGCCCCCGGTCCAGACGGCATGCCTCCCTCCACCCTGAGACACTGTGCGAAAGAGCTGGCTCCTGTCTTCACAGACATTTTTAACACCTCCCTTAAGCTATGCCACGTGCCGACCTGCCTCAAATCCTCCACCATCATCCCTGTCCCCAAGAAGCCATGGATCACTGGACTTAACGACTACAGACCTGTAGCGCTCACCTCTGTAGTCATGAAGTCCTTTGAGCGCCTGGTCCTGCCCCACCTCAAGTCCATCACCACTCCCCTCCTGGACCCACTGCAGTTTGCCTACCGAGCCAACAGGTCTGTAGACGACGCAGTCAACCTGGCCCTCCACTCCATCCTGCAGCACCTGGACTCCCCGGGAACCTACGCCAGGATCCTGTTTGTGGACTTCAGCTCCGCATTCAACACCATCCGCCCCGCTCTGCTCCGGGACAAGCTGTCCCTGCTCAACGTGCCTGACTCCCTCTGCAGGTGGATCACCGACTTCCTGACAGACCGGAGGCAGCATGTGCGGCTGGGAAAGACTGTCTCAGACTCTGTTAGCATCAGCACCGGATCACCCCAGGGCTGTGTACTTCCCCCCCTACTCTTCTCCCTTTATACCAACTCCTGCACCTCCAGCCACCAGTCTGTCAAGCTGATCAAGTTTGCGGACGACACCACCCTCATCGGGCTCATCTCCAACGGCGATGAGTCCGCCTACAGGAGAGAGGTGGCCCAGCTGGCGTCCTGGTGCAACAACAACAACCTGCAGCTGAACGCTCTGAAGACAGTTGAGATGATTGTGGACTTCAGGAAAGTCACAACCCCTCTGCCCCCCCTCACCCTCACAGGCTCTCCCATCACCACTGCTGATTCCTTCCGCTTCCTAGGCACCACCATCACCAGGGACCTCAAGTGGGAGCCAACCATCAGCTCCCTCATCAAAAAGGCCCAGCAGAGGATGTTCTTCCTTCGGCAGCTGAGGAAGCTCAATCTACCCACCAAGATGTTAGTGCAGTTCTACACAGCCATCATCGAGTCCATCCTCACCACCTCCATAACCGTGTGGTACGCAGGAGCCACTGCCAGGGACAGACTAAGGCTGCAGCGCGTCGTGCGCACTGCTGAGAAGGTGATCGGCTGCAAGCTCCCATCTCTCCAGGATCTGTACATCTCCAGGACCCGGAGGCGTGCTGGCCGGATCATAGCCGATCCTTCACACCCTGGTCACGTACTGTTTGCCCCTCTCCCCTCAGGTAGAAGACTTCGGTCCATTCAGACTAAAACCTCCCGTCACATGAACAGCTTCTTCCCCTCTGCCATCAGACTACTGAACACTAAGTGACTTATTAACTCTCGTGCACTATGTACAGCAGCTCAACCAGACTCATGTCAATCATCACTGTTTTCTTCTTGCATTACCGACTGCACTATATGGTTCTCCACATTATCTGCTGCTCGCTAATATATTTAAACTGCTGACTAGTATTACTCATTCTTATTCTACACTTTATTGCATGTATAGTTTATTTCTTTTATTTTATCATGTTTAATGTTGCAGCATTGCACCGAGACAAATTCCTAGTTTGTGTACTACATGAACAATGGCAATACATCTGATTCTGATTCTGCTCCGTACAACAGTACCAACTCAACTGTTGCCGCAAACAGTCGATGCTTCAGGCTAACTTTGAGATTAGACTTCCATGGTTTTGTCATTCCGTGTAGTGCTTTTCAAGATAATGCTTGCCTGGTCTTTATCTCTTTCTTAGTGAAAGCAATCCAGGATCCAAGATATCTGAAGTCTGATTTGACCTCAAGTGTTTCACCAGTAAGGGGCTGGATATTAGCAGCATCTATGTTTTAGGCCATGACCTTTGTCTTGTTTGTATTTAGCTGCAGTTCGATCTTCTTGCATTCCCTCTCTACAGCCCGTAGTAGATTGTTGGCTTTTTCTACTGTGTCAGAGAACAAGGCACTATCGTCAGCAAAGTCCAAGTCAGTAATCATTACACAACGGCTTTGACGAGGCACAACTGTGAAGCCAAGCTCCTCTTCCTTGCCTGCAATGGCCATCCTCAGTGCATAGTCAAGGGCCACAACAAATAGAAAGGGCACAAGTGTGTCTCCCTGTAAAACCCCTGATGAAATTTAAAAATAGTCTCTCCATCGGGTGAGCAGACCTTTGCCCAAATTCTTGCATAGGTTGCACCAATTGCTCTGAACACCTTCTCTGGAATGCCATACACATGTAGAATCTGAAGAAGCTTGGCTTGATGGACACTATCAAAAGCCTTTTTGAAGTCAATGAAGGTAATTACTGCAGTGAGGTTATTGTCTCTAACATCTTCGAGCAATCTTCTTAAGGCAAAGATCTGTCCAACAGTTGAGCTTCCTTGTCTGAACCCATTTTGAGAGTTTTGTAGAAGGGGATCCAGTACAGATTGCAGGCGATTTAAGCTCATTCTGTTATAGGTCTTGGCCACCACTGAGCTTAGACTTATCCACCAATAGTTGTCAGCATTGGTAAGATCCCCAGATTTGGGTATTGGAATGATGTTCATAGTTGACCACTGTTCTTGTACACTTCCCATCTTATATGCATTGTTGATGAAAGCAAGGATAGTGTCATCCAGGGAAACATACTTCAGTACTTCTGGCGCAATACCATCTTCACCACTGCTTTTATTGCACTTTATGGATGCCTTAGCTCTCTTTTATTCCTCCATGGTGAAGGAAGAATCCAGGATGGGGAGGTCACAGTAGATGGGTTCTGTTGATACATTATTTGTTGGAGGTTCCTCAGTATTTTCAAGCAGTTCATTAAAGTGTGAGTACTATGTATCAAGTCTCTCTTCAGCACTTCTGCCCAGAATTTTTGCAGGTTGGACTGCTTTTCTTCCAGAAATACTGTTGATGAGCTGCCAGCTTAGTGCATGCTTGTGGTTTTCATGCGCTTGTTCAACTTGAGCTATTTGCTGTGCTATGTTCTCATGTTCTAACCATCCATATGTAGCATAAAGTACCACCTTCTTTTTGAGGTATTCCTGTCTCTTGTTGCCATCCTCCTCCTCATTAGCAGCACAAGCATTGTATGCTTCCTCCACCTTCTTCCTAGCCAACTTTACTTTCAGATCAAAATAGTGTACCTTTTTCTGAGTCTTTGGAACTTACTGGAGATGGGCCTCTGCTGCTTGTTGGTTTGCTTCAACAAAACGCTTGTAGCAGTCAGTGGTTCTCTCTTCTAGTTCTTCCTGCAGCAATTGAAATCTACTCCTAATATCTTCTGCATATTGTTTCTGTAATTTTTTATCAGTTGCTAGTTCACTCCACATGTAATTTACCTTCTTAGACTGTGTCTTCTTTGTAGCTCTGAGATTTAAAGGTCTGATGACACGATTTTGACTTCATCTATTTTTGCAATACATAATTTCAATATGATGAAATAGGTTGGTCTGTGCAGTTCTAAGTCAAACAGACTTTTTTTCACGCGAATATCCAACGTTTTCTTGAGCACCACGTCACAAATTGCGTCAGTGGCTGGAAAACCCCCCGGCCATGTTGTGACGTCAGCGACAGAACACAGCACTTGGCTGCTCATTGTACACGCAGGATGGAAGCGGTAGAAAACATTGACAATGGTTCCAGCACATATAGTCAGGAATTGGTTTGTGTTGTCCAATCTTCAGACGATTATAGTTCAGAAGAATGGGATGATAATGAAGAATCCGGGGGCATCAGACCTTATAGGTTTGAGCCGTGCCAAGTGGACATCGTGCCTAGTGAATCAGACTCAGAGAGTGACAGTGGAGAGGCACACATGCCCACTGCAGCGGCAGCGGCAAACACACGGCAGGGGAACACTGAGTGGTATGCTTTTGTTATAGATATTGCAACAAATTATTTGTTCATAAATATCATTTATTTAAACTTGATTTTTCAATAAAATCATAGCAGTGTATTCTCTGTGGCTCAGGCATCGGGTTTATTATGTATTATCTTTTGAGTTCTTGTTGTTTTTATGTTTTGTACATGTGGTTTATGTGCCGTTTTGACCCACTTTCAGGTGGGCACTGTCCAAGATTCGCCAGTCCGACCACACCCCCTCTCTCTTTGACAGTCAGCTGTTCATGTTTTGTGTGCATCGTCTGCCGTGTTGTCAGCCAGCCAATATTGCCAACACTATCACGATGTGTTAGTCACTCCACACAGCCGTGGTTCTGTTGCTCCCCTTGAAGCAATGTTGGCCCTGGGGCACAACCGTGGTTAACACGTCTCCTCTCCATGCGTTTGCTAGGCGATGTCAGTCCCAAACGCCAACTGTAAGTGTTTCTGTATATTTTTGTAAGTCTTCACCTTTTTGGGAACTGTTGTCATCAGTCTTATGTTTAATACATGTGTTGTGGTGAATCCTGCACGTAAATCCATTCATCCTTCCCCTCCTCGTGTGCTCGTTGTCATGACCCTCTGTGCACTCTTATGCAGCGCACAGAGAGGGAGGATGAAATAACGAGGATTTACATGCAGGGTTCACCACAGCACATTTAATACAGAAAGACAGACAGTTCCCAAAAAGGTGAAGACGTACAAAAAATACAAACACACTTACTGATGGCGTTTGGGGGCCGGCATCGCCCAGCGAATGAATGAGAGGAGACGTGTTAGCCACAGGTGCGCCCCAGAGCCGACATCACTTCAAGGATGCACGAGAACCACGGCGAACATGGAGTGACTAACACGTCATGAGGGTGCTGAAAATACTGGCAGACTAACAGCACAGATGACAATACTATGGACCAGCAGTGCATGATGGACTTGGGGAACACTGAAGGTACAGCCGTAGGCAGCAGCACACGCTTGTTGTGACCTTAGTTGTTCAGTACAACACAAGTGTTTTGATTTTGTTCCCTCCTTAAAAGAGTTGTTTTAAGGAGGGAACAAAATCAAAACAGTCTAACTCAAATTGATCAATGCACAGAAGAGACCTGGGGGAGGGCTCCCACTTGTCACGGGTACGTCTGACCTGCTTCACCCACTTCGAATGTAACTCAGGATCTTTAGGAAACTTAAATAAACTAACACCATCCTTATGAGTTTTCGAACAAAAGCTTGCGACACAACACAAAGGCATAGCTGTAAAACTAAAACAAGAAAACAAAGAAAATGTGCCACAAAGCTGCAGGCAATCCAGTTAACAACACCGGAGTCCGTTCTGTCGCTTACATCAAGCCACCGAATGAAGGGCGGCACCACAGTCCAGTCAGCGGCGCGTTTTTTTGATGATAACTAGTTCATGCAGGCGCAGTTGTAAATATTATATTGATCATCGACAATGACTTTTGGGTTTACACAACATGCTAAAAAATGTCAAAATCGTGTCATCAGACCTTTAATCTAACTGTGGCTGTCACAACTCAGTGATCTGAACCCAGAGAGCAGAAAGTCTCATATGCTTCACAATTGGTGATGCTTTTACGCTACTTTCTTCGTGACAGGATACAGTCAGTCTGATGCATGGTCTTGTATGGTGATAGCCAAGTCCATAATTTCCCCTTTTTCTTTTGGAACTGTGTTATTGGCCAACAGCTCATAGTCCTCCATCATATCCAGCAGTCACCTGCCATTGCCATTTGTCTGATCACTATAGGTGAAGAAAGCATTGTCTGGGCCAAGACGTGTGTTGAAATCACCAAATATTACTAGGAAATGGTATGGAGGTACTGCCTCAATGCTCTTTCGCAAGTGGTTATAGAAATCTGACTTCTCTGAGTTATCTGCAAATTCACACGGTGCATATACAAATATAACTGTCATTGTGGGGTTTCCTTTGAAGCAGGCCTTGAGCAGTCTGTCAGAGATACATCTGGTTTCTGTTAAGGCTTTCTGTGCCACCTTACCAATCATAAGTCCAACCCCACCTGTTGATGCCTGCATTGTTTCTCCAGGCCGATACTGTGTACAGCTCGTATCCAAGGCCAGTATTGCAGTAACTCACAGCTTCCCTCTGTTCTATCTCGTGCACCTGTCTGTGATCCTGGATGCCACATATTTCTATCCGATGCTTTTGCATGTTAAAGGCTAGCTCCTCAGTTTTCTTTCCAGTGTCTTGTTGTGCTATTATTGGTGCTGAAAGGGTCTGGATGTTGAATGTCGCTATTTTAATGGTCCGTTTGCACTTGAGTGCTGCATTACGCCTCTTGCTTCCGTCAGCCGTACCCCTCCCAGTAGGGTTTGAGGGTACGCCATCATCAAATCCAACAGGTGAATGTATGGAAGTACCTGTAGCAGTAATGCTCCTGCAGACTCCCACCGCTGGAAGTATAGGATTTGGTGCTTCATTCAAGTTCATGGTTCCATTCATAGCTAGTGTCAAATGAGAAGGGGGCGCTACTCCTCCAACCCATACCAGGAGCCGAAGCCACTTGTTCCTAGAGCTGAAATAGGGTTTCCCCCTTCACAGCCCCTGCGGACATAAGCCTGGGTATCATCCCTTTTAGGAAGCCTGACCGGTTAGGCAAGAAATGCCCAACCTCTCCAATAAGGTCCCACAGTTGACAGTGCATGTCAGAGCACAAATCAAGCATGAAGTCAAAGGAATTGTCTGTAGACCTCCGAGACAGGATTGTCTTGACGCACAAATCTGGGGAAGGGTACAGAAAAATTTCTGCTGCTTTGAAGGCCCCAATGAGCACAATAGGAATGGACGAAACTGCCCAAAGATAGGTGTGCCAAGCTTGTGGCATCATATTCAAAAAGACTTGAGGTTGTAATTACTGCCAAAGGTGTATCAGCAAAGTATTGAGCAAAGGCTGTGAATACTTATTTATGTACATGTGATTTCTTAGTTTTTATTTTTAATAAATTTGCAAAAATCTCAAAAAAAAAAACTTTTTTCATGTTGTCATTATGGGGTATTGTGTGTAGAATTGTGAGGAAAAAATGAATTGAATCCATTTTGGAATAAGGCTGTAACATAACAAAATGTGGAAAAAGTGAAGCACTGAATACTTTCTAGATGCACTGTACCATAAACAGCCAAGCAAACTGAGCTTTTTTGTAATGTATTTTATGAAATAAATATTTAAGTTTTGGTGAGATCAAACCCATGATCTGAAGCATAGCTGCTCTGAAAGAGCTTGCAAAATCCACTATAATTAATGAAAGTTAAGAAATCTGTTTAAATGGTTATTTGAATGCAAAACTGTTGGTATACACCTTTTGGTGTTAGCAGTGTGTGTAGTAAATATAATAGCAGCCACCACGAGTTTATGTGTGAGCTGTATTTTGGTCTGCTTTCAAAATAGTCTTCTTTACAAGCTCACACTCACTTGTCTTCACAGCCTACTTCTTAAGCCAGTTTATAAGCTTGCAGAATTTAGGGTGCAATCACACACAACTGAACACTGTACATTTAAAACTTACAGCAGATGATTAATCAACACAAGAAAATCTTTAAAAATCCATTTAAAACACTTTAACATCTGCACTGTGATTTGTAGTTAAAACACAATTAATGCCCTATATCATTTCTGTATTCTATGTACAGAAAGATTTCAATGGGGGATTTAGATCTTTTTCCAGATTAGATATTTAAAATGCACCAAACAATCCAACAATATATTACATTGCAATATATTGATTCTGATACACTATCCTGGGTTATTTACATACAGTAATACCAGTTTAATCCCAATGGTCTATTAAACCAAAATTTAAAATCTGTGTAACACTAACAGTTTTTTTTTGGTAAAAAAACCCAAAACAGACTAATGAAGCACTAAAAACTTGGTCAGCATTGTGCCTGAGTGCATTAACCCATAATACTGTACATATTCAGATTAACATAAAAACACAATTACTGTGTATTCATTGTTACATCATGGTAGTCATCCAATTAGCATTACAGTACGCAGGCAGGTTGGAGTCTACAGAAGAAAAAATATTTAACAAAATAATTCTTTTAATCATCATTATCATTTTAATCATCAAAACCGTCTGTGACACTGTGATAAGAGCTCTTGCTGTAGACACCCTACCTTCATGTTTGTGCAGGTGTTCCTCAGTGATTGGGGACTCTTTGAGCGAGAGGCTCAGTAACAGCCTCTTGTTCTCTGCCTGAAGTTGAGTGATCTGAGAAAGGAGGTCCTGGACTTCTCCTCTCCATGCATCCTCCACCATTTCCAATTCCTAAGCACAGAAAATACAACAATATGTTATCGTCTTCACCACATAACACAGAAAAGCGATAGACTTAGGGTGCATTCAGACAGCCACCGTTTGGTCCCGACCAAAGAACCAAGCAGTGGCTTCTGCAGATAGTCCCATTCATTTGGTGCAGTCTGAACGTGAGGTGGAACTCTGGTGCACACCAAACAAGCGAGGTCTGGTCCCCCTGAAAACGGGAGTCTCGGTTCACTTGCAAACAAAGTCTGGTGTGCACCGCTTGCAGTGTGAATCCAAACGGACTATCCACAGACCAAAGGGTAGAAGTACCCCTCGGCGTTTGTGTAACCATAGCAACACGTAGTCTGAGAAGAGGAAGTGGTGTTTACCATTGTACATTTTGGGTAGAAAATAACAATAAAGACAACCGTGCAAATCCGAAAAATCCTTTAACCGGAGAAAGCCGAGGAAAAAAGTTAAAAAATGTTTTGTTTGTGGTGGACAAACAACCCGGCTGAAGGGAACGGATTTCTGTTTTTGGTCCTGGCCAATCGATGAGCCTGATTTTTCTTCTTCGCCAAGATATTTTCTTCCTGGTCAGTGGTGGTTTCAGCTACAGCTCCCCAAAAGAGCAGTTGTTGTAACTGCGTGACGTTGTCCAAGCAGTTTGGTCCACTGCAGTATGAATGCAAACCAAACCAAAAGAAGGTGTGAAAATTGTCGGCATTCCTCGCCCAGTCAAACTGAGACCCCCAGACTATCCTGGTATGAATGCAGCCATAGTCTCTCCAGCGTGTCCTGGGTCTGCCCTGGGGTCTCCTCCCAGTTGGACGTGCCCAAAACACTTCAAGTGGGAGGCGTCCAGGAGGCATCCTCATCAGCATGTGACGTCATCCACTCAGTCACCAGCAGGCTGCAGATTCAACACCCCACTGCTCTCCAGCTCATCGCTGGTAATTTTAACTACGCTTCAGTGTCCTCCACTCTGCCCACTTTCACCCAGTATGTTACGTACCACACAAGAGACAATAAAACACTGTGTGGTGAACACTCAATGGACCTGTTGGACCGGTTCTGTGACTCGCATTTTAGGTCAGAACAAAGGCAGGAAGCTTAGCCTTGTTATGCAAGGCTGGAGACTGTGGGGGGTCGATTAAAGGATGCGTGGGAAACAGGGAAGTGATATCATGGAGGGAAATGCATTGTGACTGTCTTTATTATGCAGGGTGGTGAAATGCATTGTGACTGTCTTTATTATGCAAGGTGGTCTGTGGGACATGTGATCTATGAGGTGTGAAGTCCCTGATATTTAAAGACGAGAGTTTACTGTTTCATTCTCTTTTTTCTGCTTGAAATGATGGAGATGTGAATAAAGCTGACTCTGAGAAAGAACACTGCCTTGTCATTTTCGCATCTTCCACACTGGTGACCCCGAGACGTATCATGGAAGAAAGAAATTCCCCCGGGCCAGCCGCGTCAGGAGCCCCCAGCCAAGCGAATGCCGCTACAGTCCAGCTACCGGACTCCTGGCAGAACAATCCGCGCTCCTGGTTCAACGCAGTTGAGGCGCAGTTCAACCTCCGGGGGATATCGGTAGATGTCACGAAATTCTACCACGTAGTCGCAAAGCTGGACAACAACACGGCCCAGCATGTGGAGAGCCTGATCGATCAGCCGCCGGAGAGCGACAAATATGGCGCGTTGAAGGCTGCACTCATCCAGCAATTCACCCCCTTGGCGGAGGAGCGAGCAGAGAGGCTCCTGGCGCTGACGGAGGGGGAAAACGACATGCCCGCGAGCCTGATGGAGAAGTTGTTGAGGTTGAAAGACTCTGACGATGATCACTTCATTTTCACCCACCTCTTCCTCAGGACGATACCGTCAGAAGCGAGAGCGGCTCTGGCCAGTTCGCCACTGTTGGCCCTACGGGACTACCGTGCGCTGGGCCGAGAGGCGCAGCGGATTGTCAACGCCACCAAGCGGCGCGCAGCCACGGCCGCTGCAGCGGAACTCGGCGCGACGACCGCAGACGACAGGAGGCCAGAGACAGCGGTGCCAGACTCACCGACGACGGCGGCGGCAAGGGCCGGGGAGCGTGGACCGGACGTCTTTTGTTTCTACCATCGCCGCTTCGCGGAGAGGGCACGCAAGTGTGTACCGCCGTGCCAGTTCGGGCGTCCGGGAAACGCCAAGACCGGGGGTCGGTAGCAGCCGCGGCCCTCAGGGAAGAGAACAAGCTGCTCTACTTGTCGGACGCACGCTCCAGGAGGCAGTTCCTCGTCGACACAGGCTCCCAGTTGAGTTTCATCACTCCTTCCTACGCGGACAGACTGGCGGGTTCCGGAGGTCCCCTGGTGACAGCGGTGAACGGCTCGGAGATTAAGACCTTTGGTGAGAAGACTCTGCTTCTGTCTCTACACGGCCGTGCATATGAGTGGACTTTTGTTGTAGCAACAGTAAATTTCAATATGCTGGGAGTTGATTTTTTTGTGCTCACATGGGTTGTTGGTTGATCTCGCTAACAGGCGCCTGGTTAATGCCCTTTCTTTTGATTCTGTCCCCTGTGCAGCGCGAGTGGCCCCGCCTACAGCACAAGCCAACGTCACAACAGCAGGCGGTAAGTTCCACACACTGCTCACTCAGTTCCCAGCACTCACGGTCCCCACATTTTCGGCAACAGTCGCTAAGCACGGGGTGGAGCATTTTATTACCACTACCGGACCGCCCGTTTTTGCAAAAGCTCAGCGCTTGGACGCAGTTAAACTAGCCATAGCACGCGAGGAGTTCGCCAACCTGGAGAGGTTGGGCATTATCCGACGTTCAAACAGTCCGTGGGCTTCCCCCCTACATATGGTCCCGAAAGCTGACGGATCATGGCGCCCTTGCGGGGATTTTCGCAGGTTAAACAACGGTACAGCGCACGACCGCTACCCAATCCCACATATCCAAGATTTCTCGGTTCATTTGGCAGGGGCGCGCATTTTTTCTAAAATAGACTTGGTCCGCGGTTACCACCAAGTCCTAGTGCGCGCTGAGGACATACCCAAAACAGCGGTAATAACTCCGTTTGGTTTATTCGAGTTTTTACGCATGCCATTTGGACTTAAAGGGGCTGCTCAGACGTTCCAACGCATGATGGACGCGGTGCTTCGCGATCTCCCTTTCGTGTTCGTCTACCTGGACGATATTTTAGTAGCCAGCGTGTCCGAAGACGAACACGAAAAACACCTGGCCACAGTTTTCCCGAATGTTGGGAGATCACGGGTTAATAATCAACCCAGCGAAGTGTCAGTTCGGGGTGGCGCAGATCGATTTTTTAGGACACCGCGTCTCCTCCGAAGGAGCAGTCCCGCTGCCTGACAAAGTGCGCGCTGTGGCAGATTTTCCCCGGCCGCAGACAGTCAGGGCGTTGCAGGAGTTTTTGGGAATGGTGAATTTTTATAACCGTTTTCTCCCCCGCGCGGCGCAGCTCATGCAGCCGCTGTATGCCGCGCTCAAAAAAAAGAAACCCGCGGATAAGATCGAATGGTCCCCGGAGCGGGACCAAGCGTTCTCGGAGGTGAAAGCAGCCTTGGCAAAGGCTGCGTTGTTGGCACACCCAGACCCAACGGCCCGCATAGCGCTCACCACTGACACGTCAGATGTGGTCATAGGGGCGGTCGTGGAGCAACACGTAGCCGGGGTTTGGCAGCCCCTCGCCTTTTTCAGCAGGACCTTGCGCGATAGCGAACGTAAATACAGCGCGTTCGACAGGGAGCTGCTCGCTCTCCATTTGGCTATCCGCCACTTTCAGTTCTGGCTGGAAGGACGCGCTTTCACCGCGTTCGTTGATCACAAACCGCTAACATTCGCGATGGCCAAGGTTTCTGAACCGTGGTCAGGCCGGCAGCAGAGACAGCTGGCTGCAATATCAGAGTTTACCACTGATATTCAGCTTGTGGCGGGCAAACTCAATGTAGTGGCAGATTGCCTCTCGCGCGCTGTGGCGGCCCCAGTCAGCGTAGGGTTAGATTATGCAGCCATGGCCGCAATGCAGGTTAATGACGCGGATGTGCGTGCGCTCCAGTCTGGACCAACAGGGTTAAGGCTGGAGAGCAGGGTGCTGCAAGACGGTATGCCTCCCCTAATCTGCGATGTCTCCACTGGACGGCCGCGTCCAGTGGTACCGGCCACGTGGCGCCGCCGCGTTTTTGACTCAGTTCATTCTTTGGCGCACCCTGGAGTGCGCGCGTCGGTCAAAATGGTGGGAGAGAAATTTATTTGGCCGAGCCTCCGCAAACAGGTCAAAGAGTGGGCAGCAGCCTGCACGGCGTGTCAACGAGCCAAAGTACACAGGCACACGAGAGCTCCTTTGGAACCGTTTCACATTCCGGCCAAGAGATTCGATCACGTTCATGTGGACCTCGTTGGACCCCTCCCGCTGTCACAGGGGTGCACACATCTTCTGACAATGGTGGACCGCACCACGCGCTGGCCTGAAGTGGTCCCGCTGGCATCAACCACGGCCGAGGAAGTGGCGCGCGCGTTTTTAACAGCTTGGGTGGCGCGCTTCGGAGTTCCGTCGGACATTACGTCCGACAGAGGCCCTCAATTTGTTTTCGAGCTTTGGTCGACAATGGCCCGCAGCCTGGGTGTCACAATTCACCGCACAACCGCGTACAATCCGCAGGCTAACGGGTTATGCGAACGTTTTCATAGGTCATTGAAAGCGGCTCTCAGAGCGTCACTGACGGATACAAATTGGGTTGACAAGTTACCATGGGTGTTATTGGGGTTGCGTTCTGCACCTAAAGAGGATCTAGAAGCCTCCCCAGCGGAGCTCGTGTTTGCGCAGCCACTCCGGCTGCCTGGGGAGTTTCTCCCAGATAACCCTGCACCAAACGCCTCCCCGTCTCAGCTGTTGCGGGGTAACATAGAATCAAGCACGCTACCCGGCCCCGCGCACCACAGTTTTCCATGTGTTTTTGTGCCTAAAACTTTGAAGAATGCAGAGTTTGTTTTTGTTAGACACGATGTGCATCGAACCCCGCTGCGACCGCCTTATGACGGACCATTCAGAGTGCTAGAAACAGGGGACAAGCAGTTTTTGCTAGATTTGGGGGGTAGGAAAGAGAAAATTGGCATAGACAGACTTAAACCCGCTTTTGTGGTGGCAGAGGAGGAAGTGCTGTTGGCAAAGGCTCCGCGGTGAGGTAGGCCACCACGGAGGGTTTCACACAGTAATGTTTCCCAAAGTAATGTTTCCCCAGAACACCCGCAGAGACTGACAAAGGGTTTCCGCCCCCAGATGGCAAATCCCCAGCGTGACAGCGCCGCAGAGACGGTGAACCCCAGCTACAGCAGATTCGGCAGGAGGCTGAAGCCTATCCAGCATGTGGACTGATGTGTATTGATGCTATCACGGCATGCATGTGGTTATTTTCTTGTTGTTCTGTTTTTCTAAAATGCTGGGGGTGGGGGGCTTGTGTGGTGAACACTCAATGGACCTGTTGGACCGGTTCTGTGACTCGCATTTTAGGTCAGAACAAAGGCAGGAAGCTTAGCCTTGTTATGCAAGGCTGGAGACTGTGGGGGGTCGATTACAGGATGCGTGGGAAACAGGGAAGTGATATCATGGAGGGAAATGCATTGTGACTGTCTTTATTATGCAGGGTGGTGAAATGCATTGTGACTGTCTTTATTATGCAAGGTGGTCTGTGGGACATGTGATCTATGAGGTGTGAAGTCCCTGATATTTAAAGACGAGAGTTTATTGTTTCATTCTCTTTTTTCTGCTTGAAATGATGGAGATGTGAATAAAGCTGACTCTGAGAAAGAATGCTGCCTCGTCATTTTCACATCTTCCACAACTGGACTTATTTTATGCCAACACCAAAGAAGCTTATACCTCATCAACCCTCCCCCCCTCAGAAGATCTGATCACAATCTGGTTCATCTCTTGCCTGTGTACAAACCCCTGGTACACAGACAACCTCCTGTTAGCTGCACAGTGAAGGATGGTCTGAGGAGGATGAGGACGCTCTGAAGAACTGTTTTGAATCCACTGTGTGGGAGCAGCTCTGTGATCCACATGGGGAAGACATCGACAGCCTCACACACACCATCACAGATTACATCAACTTCTGTGTGGAGAACACCGTATCCACCAAGACCAGATGGTGTTTCTCAAACAACAAGCCCTGGATCAACCCTGTGATAAAGACACTGCTGAATGAGAAGAAAAGGGTCTTCAGGTTGGGAAACAAGGAGGAGCTGAAGTCCATACAGAGGGATTTTTTTAAATTTTTTTGTTAACATTGGACCTAAACTGGCCCAAGAAATACCCACTCCGGTGCCTACAGGTGATACAATATGCAATAACACTGCTGTAAAAGACTCCATCTTCATTAAGAACACAGACGAAAGAGAGGTCATTGAAATTGTTAAATCGTTCAAAAGTAAAACATCTACTGACTGTGATGGTATTGACATGCTACTAGTCAAAACTGTTATCGAATGCATAGTAAAACCACTGACGTATATCTGTAACCTGTCTCTCCAATCAGGTATATTTCCCAATGCAATGAAAATAGCTAAAGTAATTCCGATATACAAGACGGGCGACAGAGGGGAACTCTCAAACTATAGACCAATTTCACTATTACTGCAATTTTCCAAGATACTTGAAAAAATATTCTATGAGAGAATTGACAACTTCATACTGAAGAATGATTTATTGTGTGAGCAGCAATATGGGTTCAGACACAAGAGGACAACTGCATATGCCCTAATGGAATTTACAGAAAAAATATCAACAGCCATTGAAAATAAAGAGTATTCAGTTGGAGTATTCCTAGATCTTAAAAAAGCATTTGATGAACTTCCGGTTATGGCTGCCACGTAGGACGGACGTGTCTCGCTCTGCTCTGCTCCTGGAGAAAAAAAATCGGCAAATAACTCTCTCATTTGGGACAGAACGTATCCCAGCGTTTGGGCGAGGATATGTCGGCGAAGCCTAAGGCTGGAAAACCAGGAAAAGGAAAAAGCGAGCCGCCGAAACAGTCCAAATTAACGGACTTTCAGGTCTGTGACGCAGCAAACAGGGCTCCATATATGGCGGAGGAGGCTGGCAACGCTGCGATTTCTGCGGGGAATGGCGCAGATGCGCTGATGGCTGCCATGAGTTCAATGAGAGCGGACTTTTCCTCTAGATTTGATGGGATTATGACAGCGTTGGAAGGAATAAGAAAGGAATTGGGTGACTGTGTAGAACGAACGGCGCAGATGGAGCTCCGTCTCGCTAGTGCTGAAGATGACGTCACCCGTCTTCAATTAAAGGTGCGCACTTTGGAAAAAAAAAATAAATCTCTGGAAGATAATATTTTGGATTTGGAATCTCGGTCGAGACAGAATAATTTGAGGCTGGTGGGTCTTCCAGAGGAATCAGAAGGTCGGGACGTATGTTCCTTTCTGGAAAAGTGGATTCCGGAGGTGCTGGGCAGCGAGGAGTTGCAATCAGCAGTGGTTCTGGAAAAAGCACATCGCATTGGCCCACGGAGAGATAAGGGACCGCCGAGGACCTTAATTATGAAGTTTCTTAACAACAGAGACAGGATGAAGATCTTCAACGCTGCACGAGCTAAAAAAGGAGAGATTAAACACCAGGACCAGCAGGTGCGGTTCTACCCAGATTTGGCCACAGGAATCCAGCAATTGAGGAAGCAGTTTGATCCCGTACGTAAGGAGCTGCGCAACCTTGGGATTCGTCATGGTGTAATCTATCCTGCGAGACTGCTGACCACGTATGAGGGCAGAACCCACATCTTCAAGACCCCAGAGGAGGCGCAGGAGTTCATCAAGAAGATCAAAGAAGAAGAAGAGACTGGTGGGAGCTAAGCATGAACAAAATATAAGGTAGAATAATTAAGCATTTGCACAGGCATCTGACTGACTTGAAGTAAATAGTAAGTTTACAAAATATAGATTGTATTATATATTAAAAAAAAAAAAAAAAAAAACAAAACAAACAAAAAAAAAAAACTATGATGTACAAAGTTGTTAAAAATTTTGGAGTTAAGTTGGAAAACTACAGAGGAGAGTTAATGTTACGTCATTAAAAGCAGTAGAGTTAGGGTGATTGGGAGGATGAAGAAGGAGTGGCTTAGGCTGTTCCCCGTGGGTGTGGAACGGTCGATGGCTATATCGGGAGACAGAATTTTTCTTTTGATTTTGGGGGGTTCGCCACAAGTGTGGGAAGGGGAAATTTGTTTGTGTGTAGTTTGTAGGATGAATGTTCAACCACTCATGTTTTTGCTTCTCTGTATGAGCATGTTTACACTGCAAGGTAATCCCAAACTCTCTATTGATCATGGACCAAAGTGTTAATCTTAATTTAACTTCATGGAATTGCAGAGGTCTACAAAATTTAAAAAAACTTAAACAAGTTATGAATAAAATAAAGGACATGGGTTCAAGAATTGTGTTTTTACAAGAAACTCATCTGATAGAGGAGGATGTTAAAAGAATTAGGAGTAGATGGCAGGGAAGTGTATTCACCTCTTCATTTTCATCCCGAGCCAGGGGAGTTATGACTCTCATACATAAATCAGTTCCTTTTCAAGTGAAAAATGTAATTGGAGACAAATTTGGAAGATATGTAATCATTCAAGGTTCTTTGCTATTAGAAAATATAAATCTTGTGAACTTATATGGTCCCAATATAGATGATCAGAAGTTCTTTGCTAATTTATTTCTCATCTTATCATCACTTACAGGGCAACATATAATAGCAGGGGATTTTAATTGTACATTGAATCCAGGTGTGGATAGATCAACAGGACTGGATTGTACGCACATTGGATGTAGGATGACTATTAATCATTTTATGAAAGAATTGAGATTGTTAGATATATGGAGAGAAATGAAACCACAAGTTAAAGCCTATTCTTGTTATTCCAGTACCTACAAGACATTCTCACGTATTGATTATTTTTTGATTTCCACAGAATTAAGGTCCAAGATTCAAAACTGCTTTTATGATAACATCGTGATCTCTGATCATGCACCCTGTTGTCTAATATATGTAGATAAAAAATTGACAAAGGAATCAGGTAGATGGCAATTTCAGCATAAATGGCTTCAGGATGAGGAATTTGTCAAGTATATAGAAAAACAGATAGACGAGTTCTTTGACATCAATACTACACAAACATCAGCATGTGTAAAGTGGGAGGCTTTCAAAGCTTTTATTAGGGGGCATATTATTAGTTATACAGGATCAAAATCTAAGAAGACTCGAGAGGAGAGAGCTAAATTGGAACATAAAATAAAAAATCTTCAGGAAAAAGTGTATGCAGGAAGTGACCCAAGGTTGGAGAATGAATTACTGATTTTGAGAGCTGAATACGACAAAAAATCAGCGAATAGAGCTGCCTCGAGTCTTCTAAGATTGAAACAATCTTTTTATGAACAAGGTGAAAAATCAGGAAAATTATTAGCATGGCAGATTAAACAATTGGAAATTAAAACACCAATTACCAGTATTATAAGTAAAGGACAGGTAGTTATAGATCCTTTAGAAATTAATAGAGCCTTTAGAGATTACTATGAAAAATTATATGATACCAAAAATGAACCTGATTTAACAAAACTAAATGGGTTTTTGAACGAACTATCTATACCGTGTATTCCAAATGAAAACAGGGAGATATTGGAGTCTAAAATTAGTCAAGAAGAAGTTGGGCTAGCCATTGATAATATGAAATCAGGAAAAAGTGCAGGACCAGATGGTCTTCCAGTTGACCTTTATAAAAAATTTAAGAATAAATTAATAAAACCTTTTTTGGAAATGGTTTTAGAAGCATTTCAAAATAATAATTTACCATCATACATAAATAATGCCTTAATTATACTGCTACCAAAACCAGGTAAGCCCTCTAATAAATGTGAAAATATGAGACCAATAAGCCTATTAAACGCCGACCTTAAGATAATCTGTAAAATTTTAGCAAGACGAATACAAGAAATTTTACCAAATATTATTAATCGAGATCAGAATGGCTTTATAAAGGGTAGACAAGGCTTCCATAATGTAAGAAGACTATTTAATATTATCTATTTTAATAAAGAAGCACCGGATACAGCTCTCCTATCATTGGACGCCGAAAAGGCCTTTGATAGAGTTGAATGGCCCTTTCTTTTTGAAGTCCTACAAAGGTTTGGACTTGGAAATAATTTCATAAAATGGGTTCAAATAATATACAATAATGCTACAGCAGAAATCCTAACAAATAACAATATTTCAAAACCAATAAAAATCAATAGAGGATGTCGACAAGGCTGTCCACTCTCACCTTTACTGTTTACTATGGCAATTGAACCTTTAGCGATAGCGATACGTTTACATTCACAAATATATGGAATTAAAGTTGGACCAACAGAACATAAAATCTCCCTGTACGCCGATGATATAATTTTGTTTATGTCGAATCTAAAAAAATCAATTCCAACCTTGTTGAATTTAATAAAGAATTTTGGGGAAATATCAGGATATAAAATAAATAAAACTAAATCTTCAATATTAATGCTAAATGAGACCCAGAGAAATTACCCAGCCCCTGAGGTAAATCAATTCAATGTTGTAAATCAGTTTAAATATTTAGGAATCCAAATTATGCCTAAGCTAGAATCAGTCGCCAGTGTCAACTATGAAGCCTTAATGTCAGATATCAGTGAGTTAACTCAGAGATGGATGTCACTACCAATGTCGATGATCGGGAGAATCAATATACTTAAAAGTAATATTTTACCTAAAATACTTTATTTATTTCAATACATTCCCTTATCACCACCTTTAGATCTATTCTCAAGAATAAAAAAAAAGTTAGTGGAATTTATATGGAACAACAGGAGGGCTAGATTACGTCTGTCTTTATTATATTTACCATTTGATCGTGGAGGTCTGAAATGTCCAAATTTTATGTTGTATTATTGGTCGGCACAACTGAGGTCTATGACATATTATTTTTCATCAAATGATCTCCCTCACTGGACTGAAATGGAATCATACAATTTACCTTTACCTCTTCCCATATTCATATACTCAGATTCGGCAAAAAAAATTACAAAAACAAGTTAAAAATCCATTTGTAAAGCATATGATCAAAATATGGTGTGAAGCTAAAAACTATTTAAAAGAACCACAGTTATTGTCACAATTTAGTCCAATATGGGGTAATCAATATTCTAAACCAGGGAGAGCGGACGCTGTATTTAAAGTATGGAATTTAAAAGGGATACAAAAGATTCAGGATTTATATTTGCCATGTGCAGACAACATAATGTCTTTTGAAGAGCTGAGGATCAAATTTAATCTCAATAGAACACATTTTTTTAAATATCTTCAACTTAGAAACTTTATTCGATCAAATCAAAATAAAGCTCTCACTCGACCTATTTATTCATCCTTGGAAAAAATGATGATGAAAGATAGTAAAAGAAAGGGTATTATTTCAGAGTTTTATAACTCATTGACACTATCTTCAAGTGAAAATTCACTGAAAAGATTAAACTACTGGAAAGAAGATCTGCAAATTGAAATTTCAGAGGAACAATGGGAATTGGCTTGTACAGAAGCTCAAACCAAATCAATAAATGCACGCCTTAAATTGATACATTTCAAATGGTTAATGCGGATGTATGTTACACCGGAGGAGTTAAATAGATATAACAAAAATATACCAGATACATGCACAAAATGCATGGAAAGTAAAGGAACCCTATTTCATTGTTTATGGGAATGTAGATTAATAAGAATGTTTTGGGAAGAGGTGAGGGTAACAATTGAAAAAATAATCTCAAAACAAATCATATTGAATCCTAAACTGGTTTTGTTGGGTCTGTACCCAGAAAAGCATAATTTCAATAAAAGTGAAAGAACATTCATAGACCTCAGTTTGCTTAATGCCAAAAAATGTATTGCACTATTATGGAAAAAGACTCATAGACCAGATGTGACTCAGTGGTTAAGACAGATGTTAACAAACCTTCCATTAGAAAGAATAACATATATACTGAAATCAAAGGAAATTGTGTTTGAGAATATATGGAGACCTTTTATTGATTATGTAAAAAATTTAAACATAACTCTTGAAGAAGAAGGTGAATGATGTGTGTGGACCTTGTAAATTCCAAACTGGTGAACATAATATGTATACTTATGTATTGGATTGTCTAGACTAAACAGAGGAGCATTGTTGAAGACTTGATTTTGTTGGTGGTTGTTGGTGTTTTTAGTGCATTTTTTTTTTTTTGTAGTACTTTAGTGTTAGTGTTTGATTGTTTGTATCATGTTTGTTAAAAAAAAAAAAAAAGGTTCAATAAAGATATTGTGGAAAAAAAAAAAAGCATTTGATACAGTAGATCATAATTTATTATTAAAGAAACTACAAAATTGTGGTATTAGAGGGGTAGCACTGTCCTGGTTAAGTAGTTACTTAAAGAATAGATATCAGTATGTATGTGTTAGCAACAAAAACTCAGAGTTGCTGAAGGTCACCTGTGGAGCCCCACAGGGTTCAGTTTTGGGACCATTATTATTCAATATGTATATAAACGATATATGTAAAGTTTCAGAAAAAATGGACTTAATATTGTTTGCCGATGACACTAATCTGCTATGCAGTGGAAACAATTTGGAACAACTTCTGGATACACTCGGAAAGGAATTAGGAAAGCTTAAACTGTGGTTTGATTCAAACAAATTAACGCTCAATTTAAGTAAGACAAAATTTATAGTCTTTAACAACCATCACAACAACCCAGTACCCAAACTCAGTGTAAATGGTGTAGAGATTGAAAGGGTATCTGAAACTAAATTCCTTGGAGTAATAATTGATAACAAACTGTGTTGGAAGTCACATATTAATTATATTAAAGGTAAAGTATCCAAATCAATTGCAATATTACACAGAGTGAAATATTTGCTGAATCAACCCACACTATACACCTTGTATCATTCATTAATACTCCCATACATGACATATTGTAATGAAGTATGGGGAAATACATATAAAACAAACATATATCCACTCTTTATGCTTCAAAAGAGAGCTATTAGAATAATAAACAAAGCAGCTTACAGGGAACCAACAAACCCACTTTTTCTTAAACAAAAAACTCTCAAGTTGAAAGATCTGGTTGACTTTAAAACCGCAATAATAATGTTCAAAGTGAAGAATTTATCACTGCCCGCAAATATCCAAAAGTTGTTCCAAACAAGGGAGAAACGATATCACTTCAGAGGAACATGTATATTTCAAAAGCCTACAGTGAGAACAACCACCAAGCAACACTGTATTTCAGTGCAAGGAGTCAGATTATGGAACGATTTTGGACCTGAATTAAAATCATGTACAACGCTTGGACAATTTAAACAAAAACTAAAGGAAGAAATACTCCAAACATATTTACAAGACGACATGTAAACTCACATAAGGATTGACATATCCAGCCTGTGTTGTGTTGTAGCTTAGTTTTTTCTTTTTTTTTTTTTTTTTTTTTCTCTCTGTGACATTTTGTCTTAGATTTGTTTTGAATAATAACCGCTTAACTTAGCTTAGCTTAGTTTTCCTTTTTTTTTTTTTTTTTCTTCTCTCAGTCACATTTTGTCTTAGCTTTGTTTTAAATTGTAATCGCTCTTGTCTTGTTTTCTCTTTTTCTCTTTTGAATTCTTGGATGGAATATGGGTGGGCAATATAAGCTGCGGCTTCAGCCATCACCCATTTCGGATAACTCACGTGGAATTGTATAGTAGAAGGAGTCTTTGTCTAATTTGACCTTGTTGTTATATTATACAGTTTCTTTTAACCTGTACTGTACTATCCGAAATAAATTCATTCATTAGAAATTCATTCATTAGGGAGCTGAGGAGGAGAATCAGAGAGGGGAAGGACAATAACAGGAAGAAGACAGAGGTCAAGCTGCAGCAGAGCAAAGTCAGTGGTTTCTGGAGAGGCCTCAAAACTATCTCTGGGCACCAGGACACCACTTCCCAGGCCGTGGGGGATAGGGAGTGGGTGAATGACCTGAACCTGTTCTTCAACAGGTTTAACCAACCGCCCTCTCCTCCTCCTGCCCTCTAATTCAATTCAATTCAAACAACTTTATTTAGCCCTCAAGGGGCAATTGATTTAAAAAGCAGGTAAAGAAGGTAAAAGAAGGTTTAAAGAAGGTAAAGACATCTTTCTATTTTACTTTTGTCTTTCAAAGGAAAAAAAAAAAAAAGAAAAAAAAAAAGGAAAGATTTAAAAAGCAACTTGTACATTGATGCACCAAGTTGTGCAAACACAAGAGACAATACAGGAAACTAAAAGTCACATCTAACCAACTATTAGAGAGAGTGCTATAATAAATAGCACTATAAATAAATACAACAATAAGATAAGATTGGGGGTTACTAAAAGAATAAAAGAACAGTCATGATAAAAACAAAAACCTGTGTGATAAATAATAATATATGTTTAAAAAAACCCTATGTGTGACATTTAACAACCTTAAGAAGCATTTAATAGCTTTATTGCTAAGGGAATAAAGGACTTGGCATACCGATTAATTTTGCTAGCAGGTAAAACATAATGGCGCCCTGATGGCAAAAGAGAGAATTCATTTGAGAGGACATGATCAAGAAAAGATAAAATGCATTCTGCTTTGCGAATGATCTGCTGGTTACAAAAGGAATTCAGATCTCTCTGTCTCACATCAATAATCTTGGAACAGATCTTCACAATATTGTTCAGACTATTCCTATCTTTAACTGTGAGACCATTAAACCAGCAGATAAAAGAAAAACAAAGCAAACTCTCCATAAAAGACTGATAAAAAAATGGCAGAGAATCATTTGACTCACTGAAAAGGAGTTCCGTTTCCTTAAAAGGTAGATTCTCTGTTGCCCTTTCTTTGCAATGACTTCAGTATTTACACTGAACTTCAGTTGATCATCAAAATACGTACCAAAGTATTTGTGTGACCTTACTGTTTCGACTTTATCATTGTGAATTCAGTCTCCTGAGCAGCTTCTTTTTTCTTTCTAAAACCAAGAATTAATTCCTTGGTTTTAGACACATTTAAATCCAAAAAGTTGTCATCATACCAGGAGATAAAATTAAGAACCAAGCCATGCTCTGATTGTGGACCTTGAAGAAGAGAGCAAAGTTGTGTCATCAGAAAATTTGACAATATAGCTGCTCTCATAATTGCTCCTAACCTCTGCTGCATCCAGCTTCATCTCCTCCCCCTGTCCGCTGCCCTCCTCCACCCCCCTTAACCCCCCCAGCTCTCAGAGCACATCCCCTGCTGTTTTTCCTCTCACATGTCCAACACCCCCTCCTCCCAGCACACAGCCCCCCTGCCCCAGTCTACCCCTCATATAAGACCCAGGTGAGATCTGAGCTGAAAAAGATCAAGGCGAGGAAGGCTGCAGGTCCGGATGGCATCAACTCGAGGTTCCTCAAGTCCTATGCAGAGCAGCTGTGCAGGATTGGAGAGCACATCTTCAGCTTGAGCCTGAAGCTGGGGAAGGTACCACAGCTGTGGAAAACACCCTGCGTGGTACCAGTGCCGAAAATTCCGCACCCCAAGGACCTGAACAGCTACAGACCAGTGGCCCTCACATCACACCCAATGAAGACCCTGGAGCAGCTGCTCCTCTCCCATCTCTGCCCCCTGGTGAGACCAGCGATGGACCACTTCAGTTTGCCTACCAGCATGGCATCGGGGTGGAGGATGCAGTGATCTTCCTCCTACAGCATTCCCTGTCTCACCTGGAGAAGCCTGGGAGTACTGTGAGGATCATGTTCTTTGATTTCTCCAGTGCTTTCAACACCATCCAACCAGTGATCCTGAGGGACACACTGCTGTGTGCAGGGGTGGACCAGCACCTGTCATTGTGAATCCTGGACTACCCCACAGACCGGCTACAGTTTGTGAGGACCCAGGACTGTGTGTCTAACACCATCATCTGCAGTATTGTGGCCCCACAAGAAACAGTTCTGGCACCCTTCCTGATCACACTCTACACTGCTGACTTTTCACACAACACACCACATTGCCATCTACAGAAGTTCTCTGACGACTCTGCGCTCATCGGCCTCATCTCTGATGGGGATGAAATGGAGTAAAGAGGACTGATCCAGGACTTTGTGGACTGGTGCCCGTGGAACTGCCGCGGTGAAGACCAAGGAACTGGTGGTGGACTGCCACAGGCATGGACAATCCCCCACAACACCGGTAAACAGCCAGGAAACAGACATTGAGTTGGTGACATCTTACAAGTACCTGGGTGATCACCTGAACAATAAACAGGACTGGTCACACACCACCAACATGCTCTACAGGAAGTGGCAGCGCAGACTGTTCCTCCTGAGGAGACTCAGGTCTTCTGGAGTGCAGGGGGCACTCCTGAAGACCTTCTATGACTCTGTGGTGGCATCAGCCATCACGTATGGAGTGGTCTGCTGGGGCAGCAGCATTACAGCAGCTGACAGGAAGAGACTGAAAAGGCTGATCAAAAAAACCCAGCTCTGTTATGGGGCGCTGCCTTGAACCAGTGGAGGAGATAGGAGAGAGGAAGATGGTGGCAAAGCAGTCATCTCTGCTGGAATCCGAGTCCCACCCCATGCAGGACACGGTGAATGCACTGAGGAGCTCATTTAGCAGCAGGCTGTGCAATCCTAGGTTCGAGAGAGAGAGGTTCCTCAGGTCCTTCCTACCTGCTGCTGTCAGACTTTATAATCTAATCTGTGCTGCTCATACAGACCATACATTACACCACTACTTTGCACAATAGGGATCATTCCTTTCCAATACGCTACTAATACAATTACAATTATTATTCACAGTGGCAACAGTACACTTCATTCAACTGTGAAATATACTGTCTGGATTTATATTTATATATTGCCAGGTAATGCTGTAAATACCATTTAGCTGCAATGCTCCTACACTGTGTATACTGTATATACAGTGTATATACAGTATGTATATTTACTGTTTTGCTATCCAATTTCTAATTTATTATTGCTCTGAATGCTGCTATCCCTTTGCTGCTGCAATCCTGTAATTTCCCCATTGTGGGATGAATAAAGGTTTATCTTATCTTAAATCACCTCAACTAGCTCCTTTTGATGTGGAGGAGCAGTGACTCTACACTGAGCCTCTCCTGGATGACTGGACTCCTCACCCTGTCTCTAAGGGTGAGTCCAGCAACCCGACGGAAAAAAGATCATTTCAGCCACTTGTGTCCATGATCTCATTCTTGTGGTCATTACCCAAAGTTTATGACCATAGGTGAAGGCAGGAACTAGAGTGGTAAATTGACAGCTCTGCTTTAGAGCTCAGCTCCCTCTTCACCACAACAGACCAGTACAATGTCCGTTTCACTGCAGATGCTGCTCTGATTTATCTGTCATTCTCCCGCTCTATTTTCCCCTCACTCGCAAATAAGACCTCAAGATACTTGAACTCCTCCACTTGGGCCAGGACCTTGTCACCAACCCAGAGAGGACAAGCCACGATTTTCTGGCTGAGCACTATGGACATGGAGATTCTGATTCTCATGTCGGCTGTTTCACACTCAGAAGCAAACCGTCCCAGTAAGACATGTACGTCATTGCTGAATGAAGCCAACAGGACAACATCATCTGCAAACAGCAGAGATGTGATCTTGTGGTCACCAAATATGACACCTATGGTGACCCACCACACTCTACATGGACAATCCTCACACTCAGCAGGTCTGGAGGAAGCAGAGGACCATTCACATACGGACAGAGAGCCCCTGGGGGTCAACCAGAACAATGGACTATTGTTTATACATCCCCGGATTAAGGAGAGGACATCTGGGCGCCAGTTGGTCACGCGAATGATATGTATTGACTGATACTGTATGTATATCAATATGCTAATGTGCCATGCATTCTCTCTGTTTGTATAACATCTATAAAAGAGCTTACAATACATGCCTCAGCAGCACAGTAGCACAGTAGCGCCAAGAGCTACAAAGTGCGTCTCATTATGTTGGAGGGAAATAAAACTTTGCAACCTTCTAGTTGTCGCATCTCGCCTGATCTTATTCCTCCACACTGGTTACCCAACGTGTCATGGTGCACCCCTTGCCTGATCTTTTCCCTCCACACTGGTGACCTGACAAGAGAGAATGACCATCTGCTCCCTCTCACCGTGCTGTGGACTCCAGAGGACCAACGAATGCCTGCAACCTCTTCATCCACACCCACGAGGATCAGCGGCAGCGCTGCAACCGACACGCACCATGAATGGCGACACAAGCGAACCGAAGGAAGCAGCCTGAATGGGGAAATCATCAACACCATCTGCGTTGATTTCCACTAAGCTCCCCAACCTTGACTCACCGCATGCACACCGCAGGATTACGAGGACAGTGCAACTGCCAGCTATGTGGTCACTGCGCCAAGCGTGCACCACGCACAGGGACAAACCAGCTCCACAGACTGATACAGCGTCCTCCACCGCTGCACATGCCCGAGAAACACGGCCGATCGCCATCCTCGGAACCTTCAGGGCTGCTCACACACCTGAAGCAGACGTGCAGCCTGCACACAGGACTTTGTATGGGTTTCTCAGCCACAGCGCACAACGGGAGTCTAGCTGATTGCTATCCCCGAGGGCTTTAGGGCTGCATCCGCCCCTAAAGCCACACCGCCAAGTTCCTCACACAGCTGCAGTTGTTTCACAGCTGCTATGCATCCTCGGGGCATTTGGCCGGCGCCCTCCCCACATCCTTGCGGGACCGAGCCGCAAGAGGAGTCAGAGACTTAATTTTTTTTTCACAGCCGCTGCAGCTCACTGCCCCTGGTTTACCGGGAAAGTCCCTCACCATAGTGGATCCACACGCAATTTTTGCGTGGCCCAGACACCTTTGACGTCCCAGGCCGGCACTCACTTACTCCCCCCTCCCCCCCTCCACAGCGCTCTTCCTGCACCCCACTCCCTAAAGCTGGCCGATCGCCATCTTGTTCCATTACGCACGACGTGCACCGGCCCCATGTGCTCATGATCTAAGGCTGTTCAATGTGCTGGAACTCGGAGCAGAGCACACTGTCTTTTTCACCCCTCCCCCGTCCTCCCCACAGACTGATATGCCCTCCGACACTCCTCTACAGCAGGACAGTTCTACCGGAGCTGGAGCCCAAACGATGGGGGGGGGGGGGTCACAGCCCCTTCTGAGTGTTCTGGGGGGGAGCCCTGTGGTGACCCACCACACTCTACATGGACAATCCTCACACTCAGCAGGTCTGGAGGAAGCAGAGGACCATTCACATACGGACAGAGAGCCCCTGGGGGACAACCAGAACAATGGACTACTGTTTATACATACCCAGATTAAGGAGAGGACATCCGGGCGCCAGTTGGTCACACGAATGATATGTATTGACTGATATGTACGTATATCAATATGCTAATGTGCCATGCGTTCTCTCTGTTTGTATAACATCTATAAAAGAGCTTACGATACATGCCTCAGAAGCACAGTAGCACAGTAGCGCCAAGAGCTACAAAGTGCGTCTCATTATGATGGAGGGAAATAAAACTTTGCAACCTTCCAACTCGTCGCGTCTCGCCTGATCTTATTCCTCCACACACTCTCCATTCCTTGGCTGCGCCTAGAAATCCTGTCCATAAATATTATGAACAGGATCAGTGACAAAGGGCGGCCCTGATGGAGTCCAACTCTCACTGGGAACGAGCTTGATTGTTGGCTATACGAACCAAACTCTTGCAATGGTCGTATAGAGACCGGATAGCTTGTAGCAACAAGCCCCAATACCCCATACTCCCTAAGAATTCCCCACAAAAAACCACAAGGGATGCAGTTGAATCCTTTCTCCAAGTCCACAAAACACATGTAGACTGGTTGGGCAAACTCCCACAACCCCCTGAAGATCCTTGAGAGGGTGAAGAGTTGGTCTGATGTGCCATGACCAGGATAAGATAAGAAGTTGTAAAATACATCAGAAATGCCATAAAATATCCATTTTAAATGGATATAGCCTTAGCTGGGAGAAAGAGGTCTTCAGGCGGTTTCCAGTCTTCCTCGAGTGTTTTGACCCTTAACCACAACATGCTCCATGTTGTGCTTATGCTACATGTCTGTTCTTTTCTTCTTTTTCTCTATCCCCTCACCCCCCAGCCAGTCGCAGCAGATGACTGCCCCTCCCTAAGCCTGGTTCTGCTGGAGGTTTCTTCCTGTTAAAAGGAGTTTTTTCTCTCCACCGTCACCAAACGCTTGCTCACAGGGGATCGCCTGATTGCTGGGGTCTTTCTACAGTTGTGGGGGTTTCCCCTACAGTTGAAAGTGCTATGAGATGACTGTTGTTGTGAAATGGCGCTATATAAATAAAGTTGAAATGAACTGAATCTCATCCACCCCCAGTGCTCGGCCACCAAACAGTTTTTTAACCACTTCAGTGGCCTCAGCCCCCGTGATGGGAGAGTCATACCCCTCGTCCACAGGCTCTGTTTCCACTATGGAAGACATGTCAGTAGGGGTGGGCAATATGGCCTAAAAATGATATCAGGATATTTCTGTGAATTTTCACGATAACAATATTTTTTGTGATATTACAGAATACAGTTTTTTTTCTTTTAAATTTCTGCAAAAAGGACAGTTTCACAGGCCAGCATTATTTACCTTCAACATATTCAGGAAAAACAAAACAAAAACTCTTATTTCTCCATTTTATAAACATCAGCTCAGATTTAGTTTAAAATATTTTTTAGTTCTGTATCAAATATTACAAGAAAATAATATAAACTATTACATCTTAACTGCACACAGGGGTTGGATTTTATGCTGAATCACTTTACCTGCATTACTCCCATTGCATGGACCTGTCCTGGGGCTTTTTGGCTTTCGTTGCACTGAACAAATGTTTTCTCTCTCTCTCCCTCTCCAGGCGGTTGAATAAAATCAAGATGTAGCAGCCAAAATGGAAGTAAAAATCTACAGCCACTTCGAGCTGCACATTGTCCGACATTAATACCACTCCAGCGGTATTGCTGACGTGGAAAAAATGCAGGCAGATTATCCACACTGCTGCACCGTTTTTTTTGTTGTTTTTTTTACATGACAACAGTCTGAAACAGAAAGTGAAACTTAAATATTTCCATTCAACTAGAGACAGTCTGACTTAGGAGCAGCAGCTTCCCGCCATGTTTGTTTTGCAGTTTCTATGCTGTGTGATGTTTGTCACGCAGCAAACCTCAAATATCGCGATATTCATTTTTACACCAGCATCAAAATTTATACCGGTATTATTGTGAACAATATGATATGGCACACCCCTACATGTCAGTGGGACTGAGGAAATCCTCGAAGTGTTCTTTCCACCATCCGACAATGTCCCCAGTCGAAGTCAGCAGCTCTCCATCTGCACCATACACAGTGTAGACAGGGACCTGCTTCCCCCTTCTGAGTTGCCGGACAGAATGCCAGAATGTCTTCGAGGCCGACTGAAAGTCCTATTCCATAGCCTCACTGAACTCCTTCCACACCATTAGAAGGAGTCTTTGTCTAATTTGACCTTGTTGTTATATTATACAGTTTCTTTTAACCTGTAATGTACTATCCGAAAATAAAATAAATTCAATTCATAAATAACTCCTTCCACACCCAAATTTTAGCCTCAACAACCGCTTGAACTGCTCTCCACTTGGCCTGGTGGTACAGCTCAGCTGCTTCAGGAGTCCCCAAACCAACCAAGTTTGGTAGGAGTCCTTCTTCAGCGTGATGCCCCCCCCCCCCCACCTCTGGCATACACCATTTGGTTTGGGAGTTGTCACCATGAGAAGCACTGACAACCTTGCCACCACAGCTCTGACCAGTCGCTTTGTGTTTATGCTGAGGTAATCTGTTAATTTTAACTGATTCAGTTAATTCTGGGACGCATGGGTAATAGGTTAAAGTAAAAACAAGCAGATGACTTCCGGTTATGGCTGCCACGTAGGACGGACGTGTCTCGCTCTGCTCTGCTCCTGGAGAAAAAAAATCGGCAAATAACTCTCTCATTTGGGACAGAACGTATCCCAGCATTTGGGCGAGGATATGTCGGCGAAGCCTAAGGCTGGAAAACCAGGAAAAGGAAAAAGCGAGCCGCCGAAACAGTCCAAATTAACGGACTTTCAGGTCTGTGACGCAGCAAACAAAACTCCATATATGGCGGAGGAGGCTGGCAGCGGTGCGATAAATGCGGGGAATGGCGCAGATGCGCTGATGGCTGCTATGAGTTCAATGAGAGCGGACTTTTCCTCTAGATTTGATGGGATTATGACAGCGTTGGAAGGAATAAGAAAGGAATTGGGTGACTGTGTAGAACGAACGGCGCAGATGGAGCTCCGTCTCGCTAGTGCTGAAGATGACGTCACCCGTCTTCAATTAAAGGTGTGCACCTTTGGAAGCACCTTTGGAAGGTGCTTCCAAATTAAGGCAAACATGGCTGTTAAGCAAAAATCACAATATGGCAGAGGATATACAGTTAAAGTTCTGTTAGTTCTGCTACTTCTGGCAGGAGATATTCACCTTAACCCTGGACCTGCCACTATTAAACAGCAGACCACTGGGTTAGCACAAAACCGAGCTGTACAAAAGCAAAAACAACATTTATTTTTCCAAACTGTTAATCATGCACGAGTTCTTTGGGACGCCAAGGCTAAACCAAAGGGGATCCTCGGCGGTCATTTAAACATACGGAGCATAATCCCCAAAAGAGATGAGATTTCGGTGTTGCTGTTGGACTCAAATCTGGACTACCTTTGTCTCTCAGAAAGCTGGCTACACAGTAACATAGACACTAATATGATCGATATTGTGGGCTACCAGTGTTTTAGAAAAGACAGGCAGGTAGGGAGGGGAGGAGGTGTTTTAATTTACATCAAAGAGAAATATAAATGTCAACTGGTTGATTTGAATACTTCACTTGAATGTTTAGCTGTTAATGTATGTCTCTCTCCGGTAATGCATTTCAACATTGCAGTAGTGTACAACCCACCGTCACACAACTCTTCCTTTTATAATGAATTAAGTGATCTGGTTAAACAACTTGAGAAGAACAGAGAAACAATAATTCATGGTGACTTTAATATCAACTGGTCTGATAAAAAAGACAAACAAAAACTGAAAAGCCTCATGACTAAATTTAATTACCAGCAAATCATCAAAGGACCCACCAGGATAACCAAACAATCCAGAACACTTATTGACATGGTATTTACTAATAAACCAGAACGAATAACCAGAACCTATAATCTTGTAACTGGTCTCTCAGATCATAACATGGTTCTTGCTGTCAGGAAACTTACTAAAAAGCGACTACAGTATTTTGGGGGAGTCGATATTGACAAATCAAATTTTATTATCCCCAAATCAAAAAATGAGGAGTTTGAACATTACTTAGAGAATCAAAATTGGGAGCAGCTCATGGCAACATGTGAAGTAGATGATTGTTGTAATTTTATAACTGCAACAATCACAAAGTCTATAGAAAAATTTTCAAAGCAAATTAAAAGTAGACAACAGAAGATTAGCCTACCATGGTTAAATAATGAAATAAGAAAACTTATGAAGAGGCGAGGCTATGCACTGAAAACATCACTAACCTCCAAACTACAAAATGATCACCTTGTGTACAAAAGTTTAAGAAATAAAGTGGTACATGAGCTGCGAAAATCAAAAATATCTTATTACAATAAACTGATAGATCATGCAAAGGGTAACAACAGTTCCCTATGGAGGCATTTAAATAACTTAACTAATAAAAAAAACGATCAGAAGGGGGTAAAGGAACTTAGAATCAATGGCAAGACCGTCAGTGACAAGGCTACTTTGGCAAATGAATTTAATTCACACTTTGTGGGCTCTGTGGAAGACTTAACAAAAATTTTTGTGCTGCCAAATGTGCTCAACAACACAAATTCCAAAGAATAAATGTGTTTGTTTATAGTGAGTGACGGAGGGAGGAAGGCCTGAAATAGGCAAATGTGAGTTATGTTATATGTGTTAAATGTGAGTCAGGCTGTTATATTTGTGTATTTATAATATTTATGTTAAAGGTGAGTCAGGCTGTTATATTTGTGTATTTATAATATTTATAATATTTATAATTGTGTATTTATAATTTTTCTGCATTGATGTATGTGGTTATTGTGTATATTTTTATCTTGATTCTTTTTTCTAAAGCCCATCCAGGGACAAGAGTTGCAAATTAGCTAATAGCTATACACTCTATGTGCAACACATCAGATTGATTGTCTTTGATTAATTGTCTATGTTTATTGCACTGTCCCTGTCAAATAAACTAATCTACTACTACTACTACACTTTGGAAAAAAAAAATAAATCTCTGGAAGATAATATTTTGGATTTGGAATCTCGGTCGAGACAGAATAATTTGAGGCTGGTGGGTCTTCCAGAGGAATCAGAAGGTCGGGACGTATGTTCCTTTCTGGAAAAGTGGATTCCGGAGGTGCTGGGCAGCGAGGAGTTGCAATCAGCAGTGGTTCTGGAAAAAGCACATCGTATTGGCCCACGGAGAGATAAGGGACCGCCGAGGACCTTAATTATGAAGTTTCTTAGCAACAGAGACAGGATGAAGATCTTCAACGCTGCACGTGCTAAAGGAGAGATTAAACACCAGGACCAGCAGGTGCGGTTCTACCCAGATTTGGCCACAGGAATCCAGCAATTGAGGAAGCAGTTTGATCCCGTACGTAAGGAGCTGCGCAACCTTGGGATTCGTCATGGTGTAATCTATCCTGCGAGACTGCTGACCACGTATGAGGGCAGAACCCACATCTTCAAGACCCCAGAGGAGGCGCAGGAGTTCATCAAGAAGATCAAAGAAGAAGAAGAGACTGGTGGGAGCTAAGCATGAACAAAATATAAGGTAGAATAATTAAGCATTTGCACAGGCATCTGACTGACTTGAAGTAAATAGTAAGTTTACAAAATATAGATTGTATTATATATTAAAAAAACAAAACAAAAACAAAACAAACAAACAAAAAAAAACTATGATGTACAAAGTTGTTAAAAATTTTGGAGTTAAGTTGGAAAACTACAGAGGAGAGTTAATGTTACGTCATTAAAAGCAGTAGAGTTAGGGTGATTGGGAGGATGAAGAAGGAGTGGCTTAGGCTGTTCCACGTGGGTGTGGAACGGTCGATGGCTATATCGGGAGACAGAATTTTTCTTTTGATTTTGGGGGGTTTGCCACAAGTGTGGGAAGGGGAAATTTGTTTGTGTGTAGTTTGTAGGATGAATGTTCAACCACTCATGTTTTTGCTTCTCTGTATGAGCATGTTTACACTGCAAGGTAATCCCAAACTCTCTATTGATCATGGACCAAAGTGTTAATCTTAATTTAACTTCATGGAATTGCAGAGGTCTACAAAATTTAAAAAAACTTAAACAAGTTATGAATAAAATAAAGGACATGGGTTCAAGAATTGTGTTTTTACAAGAAACTCATCTGATAGAGGAGGATGTTAAAAGAATTAGGAGTAGATGGCAGGGAAGTGTATTCACCTCTTCATTTTCATCCCGAGCCAGGGGAGTTATGACTCTCATACATAAATCAGTTCCTTTTCAAGTGAAAAATGTAATTGGAGACAAATTTGGAAGATATGTAATCATTCAAGGTTCTTTGCTATTAGAAAATATAAATCTTGTGAACTTATATGGTCCCAATATAGATGGTCAGAAGTTCTTTGCTAATTTATTTCTCATCTTATCATCACTTACAGGGCAACATATAATAGCAGGGGATTTTAATTGTACATTGAATCCAGGTGTGGATAGATCAACAGGACTGGATTGTACGCACATTGGATGTAGGATGACTATTAATCATTTTATGAAAGAATTGAGATTGTTAGATATATGGAGAGAAATGAAACCACAAGTTAAAGCCTATTCTTGTTATTCCAGTACCAATGTCTTCCAGTACAAGACATTCTCACGTATTGATTATTTTTTGATTTCCACAGAATTAAGGTCCAAGATTCAAAACTGCTTTTATGATAACATCGTGATCTCTGATCATGCACCCTGTTGTCTAATATATGTAGATAAAAAATTGACAAAGGAATCAGGTAGATGGCAATTTCAGCATAAATGGCTTCAGGATGAGGAATTTGTCAAGTATATAGAAAAACAGATAGACGGGTTCTTTGACATCAATACTACACAAACATCAGCATGTGTAAAGTGGGAGGCTTTCAAAGCTTTTATTAGGGGACATATTATTAGTTATACAGGATCAAAATCTAAGAAGACTCGAGAGGAGAGAGCTAAATTGGAACATAAAATAAAAAGTCTTCATGAAAAAGTGTATGCAGGAAGTGACCCAAGGTTGGAGAATGAATTACTGATTTTGAGAGCTGAATACGACAAAAAATCAGCGAATAGAGCTGCCTCGAGTCTTTTAAGATTGAAACAATCTTTTTATGAACAAGGTGAAAAATCAGGAAAATTATTAGCATGGCAGATTAAACAATTGGAAATTAAAACACCAATTACCAGTATTATAAGTAATGGACAGGTAGTTATAGATCCTTTAGAAATTAATAGAGCCTTTAGAGATTACTATGAAAAATTATATGATACCAAAAATGAACCTGATTTAACAAAACTAAATGGGTTTTTGAACGAACTATCTATACCGTGTATACCAAATGAAAACAGGGAGATATTGGAGTCTAAAATTAGTCAAGAAGAAGTTGGGCTAGCCATTGATAATATGAAATCAGGAAAAAGTGCAGGACCAGATGGTCTTCCAGTTGACCTTTATAAAAAATTTAAGAATAAATTAATAAAACCTTTTTTGGAAATGGTTTTAGAAGCATTTCAAAATAATAATTTACCATCATACATAAATAATGCCTTAATTATACTACTGCCAAAACCAGGTAAGCCCTCTAATAAATGTGAAAATATGAGACCAATAAGCCTATTAAACGCCGACCTTAAGATAATCTGTAAAATTTTAGCAAGACGAATACAAGAAATTTTACCAAATATTATTAATCGAGATCAGAATGGCTTTATAAAGGGTAGACAAGGCTTCCATAATGTAAGAAGACTATTTAATATTATTTATTTTAATAAAGAAGCACCGGATACAGCTCTCCTATCATTGGACGCCGAAAAGGCCTTTGATAGAGTTGAATGGCCCTTTCTTTTTGAAGTCCTACAAAGGTTTGGACTTGGAAATAATTTCATAAAATGGGTTCAAATAATATACAATAATGCTACAGCAGAAATCCTAACAAATAACAATATTTCAAAACCAATAAAAATCAATAGAGGATGTCGACAAGGCTGTCCACTTTCACCTTTACTGTTTACTATGGCAATTGAACCTTTAGCGATAGCGATACGTTTACATTCACAAATATATGGAATTAAAGTTGGACCAACAGAACATAAAATCTCCCTGTACGCCGATGATATAATTTTGTTTATGTCGAATCTAAAAAAATCAATTCCAACCTTGTTGAATTTAATAAAGAATTTTGGGGAAATATCAGGATATAAAATAAATAAAACTAAATCTTCAATATTAATGCTAAATGAGACCCAGAGAAATTACCCAGCCCCTGAGGTAAATCAATTCAATGTTGTAAATCAGTTTAAATATTTAGGAATCCAAATTATGCCTAAGCTAGAATCAGTCGCCAGTGTCAACTATGAAGCCTTAATGTCAGATATCAATGAGTTAACTCAGAGATGGATGTCACTACCAATGTCGATGATCGGGAGAATCAATATACTTAAAAGTAATATTTTACCTAAAATACTTTATTTATTTCAATACATTCCCTTATCACCACCTTTAGATCTATTCTCAAGAATAAAAAAAAAGTTAGTGGAATTTATATGGAACAACAGGAGGGCTAGATTACGTTTGTCTTTATTATATTTACCATTTGATCGTGGAGGTCTGAAATGTCCAAATTTTATGTTGTATTATTGGTCGGCACAACTGAGGTCTATGACATATTATTTTTCATCAAATGATCTCCCTCACTGGACTGAAATGGAATCATACAATTTACCTTTACCTCTTCCCATATTCATATACTCAGATTCGGCAAAAAAATTACAAAAACAAGTTAAAAATCCATTTGTAAAGCATATGATCAAAATATGGTGTGAAGCTAAAAACTATTTAAAAGAACCACAGTTATTGTCACAATTTAGTCCAATATGGGGTAATCAATATTTTAAACCAGGGAGAGCGGACGCTGTATTTAAAGTATGGAATTTAAAAGGGATACAAAAGATTCAGGATTTATATTTGCCAGGTGCAGACAACATAATGTCTTTTGAAGAGCTGAGGATCAAATTTAATCTCAATAGAACACATTTTTTAAAATATCTTCAACTTAGAAACTTTATTCGATCAAATCAAAATAAAGCTCTCACTCGACCTATTTATTCATCCTTGGAAAAAATGATGATGAAAGATAGTAAAAGAAAGGGTATTATTTCAGAGTTTTATAACTCATTGACACTATCTTCAAGTGAAAATTCACTGAAAAGATTAAGTACTGGAAAGAAGATCTGCAAATTGAAATTTCAGAGGAACAATGGGAATTGGCTTGTACAGAAGCTCAAACCAAATCAATAAATGCACGCCTTAAATTGATACATTTCAAATGGTTAATGCGGATGTATGTTACACCGGAGGAGTTAAATAGATATAACAAAAATATACCAGATACATGCACAAAATGCATGGAAAGTAAAGGAACCCTATTTCATTGTTTATGGGAATGTAGATTAATAAGAATGTTTTGGGAAGAGGTGAGGGTAACAATTGAAAAAATAATCTCAAAACAAATCATATTGAATCCTAAACTGTTTTTGTTGGGTCTGTACCCAGAAAAGCATAATTTTAATAAAAGTGAAAGAACATTCATAGACCTCAGTTTGCTTAATGCCAAAAAATGTATTGCACTATTATGGAAAAAGACTCATAGACCAGATGTGACTCAGTGGTTAAGACAGATGTTAACAAACCTTCCATTAGAAAGAATAACATATATACTGAAATCAAAGGAAATTGTGTTTGAGAATATATGGAGACCTTTTATTGATTATGTAAAAAATTTAAACATAACTCTTGAAGAAGAAGGTGAATGATGTGTGTGGACCTTGTAAATTCCAAACTGGTGAACATAATATGTATACTTATGTATTGGATTGTCTAGACTAAACAGAGGAGCATTGTTGAAGACTTGATTTTGTTGGTGGTTGTTGGTGTTTTTAGTGCATTTTTTTTTTTTTTTGTAGTACTTTAGTGTTAGTGTTTGATTGTTTGTATCATGTTTGTTAAAAAAAAAAAGGGTTCAATAAAGATATTGTGGAAAAAAAAACAAGCAGATACTGTATGCTACCAGATTTCTCTCTGTGTAGTTTTTTTTTTTTTCAAAAGCACCCGATTCAAATCAAAAGTAACTTAAACTGTACAACTAAGTAAGTGAGTAATAGTACAACTTTTTCTTTATAAATGTATTCAAGTAAGAGTAAAAATATCCTGCAACAAAACAACACAGTAAAGTACAATTTAGCTACTTACTTAAATAATACTAGTTACCCTCATATATATTACAGCTAGTTGTGTGAAAAAATACTGTCCTTGGCACTGTCATTATGGGTAATGTGAATAAGTAATTTTGTCCCAGTTCACAATGTGTTGATGATAAATGTTAAATGCTACTCATTTATATAGCACTTTTTACTCATCTCTGGATGGCCAAAGTGTTAGATATGTCCCCATATTAACAACAGGCAGCGCAGACGTGAGGCCGCAGGCATGGGTGACGTCATCACACCACGCCTGTATAAGGAAGACTGACGGCAGCAAGTGGAGTCTTTGGCATTCCGCCTCCATAACAACAACAGCCTACATTAGTTTAGCATTAGATTGCATGATATATGATACACACGTGTACCATCTTGTGTGTTTGTAATAAAGTTTGAGTTCAGCACAACTCCTGCCTCCGCTGCACTGCTTTCCAGGCATAGCAAATGGCAAAGAGGATGGGATATTGGCCTTCTGAAAGAAAACTCGATGCTTTTTCTGAAGAGAGGCACATGTCAGGCACCCTGGCCGGAGAGTGTGATGGCTAAATGAGCCGGGTTTGGCCAGCGCCAACATTGAGAAGGTGAGTTGGTCCAGCAGTTTGTTGCCAACCTCAGCAGTTTGGCTAGTGTATGTGAGTTTAGATGCTTAGAGGAGTTGACTGTGCGAGACAAGCTGGAGGAGAACATTACAAATGGCAAGCTGTGGGCGGAATTGTTCATGGCACTGGATGGCCTGACGCTAGCTGAAGCACTGGAGATAGCGTCCCAGCTGGAGCGAGAAGAGGCTGCTCAGTTAGCGGGCCCTGGCCCACGATCCCCACAATCATCTCCGCTGGTGCAGACGGTTGTCCTGGTTGCTGAGCCTATCGACCCCACGTCTGACATGGACGGCATCAACATTGTGGGCCTCAAGAACTGGTCAGGACTGCAGTATGTAGTGAAGCTGGACGGCATCAGTGTGTCAATGATGATGGCCACTGCTGCCTCAAGGTCCCTGGTAAACACGGCCACGGTTAGAAGGCTCACCCCCCAGCGACCTGAAGTGGTGGAACTGCCAGATGACGGATGCTCTAAGACCAGCAGAAACATCACCTTTGCAGTGCAAGATGCTAACAGAACAATCCCAGCATTCCGGCTCCAGGTGACACACCATGGTGATAATGTTATAGGATGGGATTTGTTCTGTGAACTGGGCCTCTCCATCACAGACGCCATGCTGACCGATGACGGTCCGGGTCCACTGCACTCAGACGTGGATGCGGCCACTCCCTGCCGCGCACCGCATGTCAAACAGAACCCAGCAGAACTGGAGCAGCCACAAGAGCCCCAGTCAGCAGTCACGCGGGACCCAGAGCCAGTCCCCACGCAGCACGAGTGTCCTCGAGCTGCAGCTTCATCACAGGAGGGAGAGTATGATTTCGCGGATGTGGGTACAGCCAAAGACCAGACCATGGAGAGAGAATACAGCACAAAAAGGGAACACAGCACGGAGAGAGAGCACAGACTGGACTCGCCTCTGATCCTCGCCCAGCATGGGCTTCAAGCAGCCACCGTGGAGCCGCAGGATAGGGAGTTCGTGGCAAAAGGGGACCCCGGTGACCGAAGACAACTCGGCGCGTGTCCCATCGCCGACAACAGCAACACATCACCGTGACCACAACCAGCACCAGGTGAGAGAGAGAAGAAGCCGAACTCATCCCGCATCCTCGTCGCGTATCAGGGAGCCGCTGCAGCACAGCAGGATAGAGAGTTCATGGTCCAGCAGGATCCAGCAGAGCAAAGCCAACCGAGAGCAAGTCCTGCTGCCGGCGTGAATGGCACGCCGCCCCAGCAGCAACCAACATCAGAGACGAGAGAGCAGTAGCGCCGAGTGCAGCTGAACCGATCGCTGCACTCACTACTTGATTGGATTCGGTTCCAACAATCCAACCACCTGGACCCACAGACGATCCTGACATCGCGGATGAGAATCACCGCATAAAAGAGGCCAGCCTCCGTCCAGATGACCAATGGTTCAAAAAGGCATGCCAGCTGTCTGCGGAGGGTAAGACCAGCTGCCTCGGATCAAGACGCAGTGCTGGAGCCGACCCAGCTGGTATGGGACCTGGGCTGGGACGTTACTGATGAGCGAGCCATGATTCCAATGAGATGGCATTCAGGTCCGCTGCAGCTGGCGCCTCCGGGAGCACGTCTACTGCGGGCTCGACTGAGGCCCCTGAAGGTGAACTGTTGAAAATGACGCTGCTTTGCACTGTTTAATAGAGCATGACTGCTTCTGTAGAGGCAGAATAATTCACACAGCTGTGCAGGGTTAACCAGCAGTCTACCTGGTGGTCTGGGTTCTGTTTTCTCTGTTGTTTAAAAAAAAAAAAAAAAAAAAAAAAAGAGCTGCTGTGATTTAATGTTTTCATAATGTTTTGATTTTTTTCAGAAGGGGGGCAAAATGTTAGATATGTCCCCATATTAACAATAGGCAGCACGGATGTGAGGATGCAGGCACGGGTGACGACATCACGCCATGCCTATATCAGGAGGACTGATGGTGGGAATCGGGGTCTTTGACATTCTGCCTCCGTAACAACAACAGCCTATATCAGTTTAGCATTAGCTTGCATGATATTTGATACACACGTGTACCATCTTATGTGTTTGTAATAAAGTTCGAGTTCAGCACAACTTCTGCCTCCGCTGCCCTGCTTTCCAGACATAACACAAAGGGCTTTACAGATCCTGCTATTCACCCATTCACACACACATTTACACACTGATGGCGGCGGAGCTGTCATGCACAGGCGCTGGCCTGACACACCAGGAGCAACTGATTGTAAGTGTCAGTGTTTAAGGATCTTTTGTCATTCTACAATTTGTCTTTGCATTATTTATTTATTATTAACAGTGGGGAAAATAAGTACTGAACACATCAACATTTTTCTTATTAAACATATTTCTGATGGAGCCGTTGACCCGAGATTTTCGCCAGATATCAGTAACAAACCAAGTAATCCATACATACAAAGAAATCAAGACAACTGTGTTCACAAAACAAGTTATATTTATTAAAGTAGAATGACACAGGGAATAAGTACTGAACACACTTGGTGAAATTAATTTAATATTTAGTAGAAAAACCGTTGTTGGTAATAACAGCTTCCAGATGCCTCCTGTATTTAGAAACTAAGTGCAGGCATTGCTCAGGAGTAATTTTAGCCCGTTCTTCCACACAAACTGTCTTCAAATCTTGAAGGTTCTGTGAGTGTCTTCTATGAACTCTGATCTTCAGTTCGTTCCATAGATTTTCAATTGGATTCAGGTCAGGTGACTGACTGGGCCATTCTCGCAGCTTTATTTCCCTTCTCTGGGGCCAGTTGAGAGTTTTTTTGGCTGTATGTTTGGGATCATTGTCTTGCTGAAATGTCCACCCTCATTTCATCTTCAGCATCTTGGCAGATGGCAACAAGTTCTTATCAAGGATGTCTCTGTACATTTGCCCATTCATCTTTCCTTCAATTATACGAAGTCTGCCTATACAACGTGCTGAAAAACACCCCCACACCATAATGCTCCCACTTCCAAACTTTACTGCTGGTATGGTGTTTTTGGGCAGATATGCAGTGCAATTTCTCCTCCAAACATGCTGTGTTGTGGCATCCGAAAAGTTCAATTTTGGTCTCATCTTCTATGGATCCCTGTCTGTCATCTGTATCTGCCTCTCTCTCCCCCTGTTAATTGGAACCCTTCCTTCAGCACTGATCACCACCTGTAGCCAATTAAAGGTACTCTTTATAAGGGAGGCTTATAGGATATTTTCATGTATCATTGATTATTCTATATGATTTTAATGCTGTATTATTCTATTTGATATTATAATTGTATCTGGTGCATATAATGAGCCAATGTCTGATTCTCTGTGTTTTTCCACTGTCTCAGAGCTTGAAAAGAATGTCTGTTCTTTACTGTAAGATTAGGCTGAGCAAGATTGTAAATAATGATGAAGGTTTTATTGTTTTATCATACCAAGCTGTTCTGTTCTGTATGTCCAAAGTTAGGGTGACTTAGCCTGACCAGGTCATGTGAAGATCAAAGCAGAATGTTCGGTGCTGTACATAGATTAGAGCAGTCTCGGGAGGAGACAGCTCCAGCTGTCTTTAGGTTTAGATAAGGTCAGGGTCTGTATGCCCAGGGTATTAGGAGCAACATCCTTGAACGCATGTTAGGGAGTTGGCGTGAGCAGGCTCTGAGACACGTTATGCTGTGACTCATTGCCTCCTTTTTCTGATCAGAAAGAGAATAAATGGCTCAGAACTTGGAAACCGCCAACTGATTATTGATTCAGTCTCAATCAATTCATTTTTGATCTAACAGAGGCTCTTCCACTGCTCTGTCTGGTCGCGTAGCATTGCACTTGCCTGCTTACTCCTGCCTAACTTCATGTACTTTGCCTGCCTGCTTTGTCTGACCTTTGTTTGCTCTAGACCCTGTTGCCTTCCTCACGTCTTAGACTTTGTCTGCCCTGCTCCTGCCTGCCATGCTCCGAGCCCCTGTGTCATAAACTCTCCGTGCGCTATGGCAGAGCGCACGGAGAAGGAGAAGGATGGAGGGATTTAAATGCAGGAGTTCACCAAACACACATTTATTGACAAACAGTTCAAAAATAAAGACTTACAAGAAGGTAGTAATGTACACAAAATGGCTGACACAAAGTGGCCAGCGGGCAGACTACTGTGTACCGTGGCCACTGGAAAAATAATACACTTTACGCCCAAGTGCTTGGGAGAGCGAGGAAGACCTTAGCTGGCTCAACTAAAACAGAGGAGTAAACTGGGCAGCAGCCAAAGCACAGCGGTTGAGCTGCAGGGAGAAACGCCACCAGAAGCGTAGCAAAATTACTGCAGGGGAGAAACACTTCTGGTCCAGCGTAGCAGCTAACCACACAGAAAAACACTAACAGTGTACTCACGAATAGGAGCAGTCCAAAAAGTCCAGTTCTCCCTTGGAGCTTGAACAACAGTCCTTCTTGACGTGACGGTCACACCATGGAGATGAGAGTGACTCGTACAATGGTCCAGCGGCATTTGTCTAGCGAAGAGCTGCTTAAATACAAACGCCACTGGCCACACAAATTGGGCACACCTGAGCGAGGTGCGGGAAAGATAATTACTGGGGCTGGGAACAGCTGATGGAATTTAAGGAGAGCGAGGGGGTGTGGTTGGACCAGCAGACTGTCAGCAGCATGTGAAAAAGATCACAGAAGCTGACTAACAGCTGCCTGTCAGGCAGTGGCAATGGAGATGGAAATAAGTACAACCTACACATAATGCACATATACAGCAGAACCAAAACCCACAGAAAGATCAGGGCCGAGCTGGGGAAAGCCAAGCCGGCTCGGCTCATGATACCCTGCTTGGTACTGGACTCTGGATCTTATCTTACAGACTGGAATTGGATTCACATGGATAAGTGCACTTCACCGTTTTCCCCAAAGTAAGTCAACTTACCCACGCTTGTCACCTGTGTCTTCTACTTTCACTCTCCAGCCCCCAAGCCTGGTCAGCCTGACACCTGCATAATCCCCAAAGCTCCCCTGTTGCACCACTTCACCTCCTCTGCTGGCAGCCTGCTCGTCATCTCTGGGGGACCCTCACCCTGTCATCACAGCTTCCCCCCTGAGTCCCTGTAAGCATAAGACAATGCAATTCATCATCCATATCCACCCAGTTATACTAACCTCTGCTTCTGTTTTTCTCACCGCAGGGTTGCCTGATCTTTGTGTACATTTATTCAATATTTGCATTATTTTTGTAATAGGACCACTCGTCATGGAGCTCCCTTCTCCCATGGGCTGAATATGCCTACAATTTGGCCAGCTCTGCTGCTACTGGGTTCTCCACCTTTGAGGCCTCCCTCAGGTATAACTCACCCCTCCTCTCCATTGCTGAGGAGGAATTGTCTGTCCCGTCCATTTCTGCACATATGTCACAGTGCAAACGCTTTTGGAGGGACACTAAGACGGCCCTGCTCCGAGGAGAATGCCAGATGGGCCAACAGGAAGAGGCACCCTGCCCCTGCCTACAGGATTGGCCATAGAGTATGGCTTTCTATGAGGAATTTCCCCCTCAAAACCGACTCAAAGAAGCTCGTTCCCTGATTTGTTGGACCTTTCACCATCAAGTCCATCATCAACCCTGTTTCCGTGACACTTGACTTACCTGACTCCCTCAGGGTCAATCTCTCCTTTCATGTGTGCCATATAAAGCCCATTTTTGCCAGCTCTCTGTGCCCACCATCCAAGCACCCCCCCCCCCCCACTACCTTAAGATGATCAACGGTGGGCTTGTATATGCCATTACCCGCATCCTGGATTCCGCCGCAGGGGGCATGGCATCCAGTTCTTGGTCGACTGGCAGGGGTATGGTCCTGAGGATCGCTCCTGGATCCTCGGGTCCTTTGTTATGGACAAGTCCCTCATCACGACTTCTACCAGCGCCATCCTGACAAACCCCGAGTTATGCCAGGAGGCATTCATGAGGAGAGAGTACTGTAAGGATCCCTGTCTGTCATGTGTGTCAGCCTCTCTCTCACCCCCTGGTAATTAACGCCCTTCCTTCAACCTTGATCACCACCTGTGGCTAATTAAAGGTGCCCTTTATAAGGGAGGCTCTTCCACTGCTCTGTCCCGTCACGTAGCATTGCTCTTGCCTGTTTGCTCCTACCTAACTTTATGTACTGTGCCTGCCTGCCGTGTCTGACCTTTGTTTGCTCTAGACCAGGGCTATTCAATTACAAAATCAGTTGGGCCAGAATTTGAAATCAAGACATGTAACTGGGCCGCACATGTTCAGCGATCTGTTGAATATGACAAATTTCAAACCAACACAGATCAATATGATGAAAAATATGCACTTTTTATTCATTGTCTTGGTTTTAAATGTGCACTTGGCACATGACAAAGCCACATCAAAAGTGCATAAAAACACAATAACAGTGCTGGGGTTGAACAGAACTTTGAAGTAGTAGAAATATTTTTCCTCTTGAACGACAATTAAATAAATAGAAAGAAAAAAATTCTTTAAATAACCATTTTGGTCACATCTTACTCAGACATATCTCAAAGTGCACAAAAACTCAATGTGCACTGTTAGTAGCATTAATATTTCCCCTTTGAAATAAAATATACTACATCCTTGTCATAATTGACCTTGGCATATCACAAAATGCATTTAACTGAATAAAAAATGAACTGTCAAACACTTCAGTGCACAACCCCCCCCCCCCCCCCCCCCCAAAAAAAATTGATAACATTAACAAACATTGCTCACCTCTGTAGTCATGAAGTCCTTTGAGCGCCTGGTCCTGTCCCACCTCAAGTCCATCACCACCCCTCTCCTGGACCCGCTGCAGTTTGCCTACCGAGCCAACAGGTCTGTAGACGATGCAGTCAACCTGGCCCTCCACTCCATTCTGCAGCACCTGGACTCCCCGGGAACCTACGCCAGGATCCTGTTTGTGGACTTCAGCTCCGCATTCAACACCATCCGCCCCGCTCTGCTCCGGGACAAGCTGTCCCTGCTCAACGTGCCTGACTCCCTCTGCAGGTGGATCATCGACTTCCTGACGGACCGGAGGCAGCATGTGCGGCTGGGAAAGACTGTCTCAGACTATACTAGCATCAGCACCGGATCACCCCAGGGCTGTGTACTTTCCCCCCTACTCTTCTCCCTTTACACCAACTCCTGCACCTCCAGCCACCAGTCTGTCAAGTTGATCAAGTTTGCGGACGACACCACCCTCATCGGGCTCATCTCCAACGGCGACGAGTCCGCCTACAGGAGAGAGGTGGCCCAGCTGGCGTCCTGGTGCGACAATAACAACCTGCAGCTGAACGCTCTGAAGACAGTGGAGATGATTGTAGACTTCAGGAAAGTCACAACCCCTCTGCCCCCCCTCACCCTCTCAGGCTCTCCCATCACCACTGCTGATTCCTTCCGCTTCCTAGGCACTACCATCACCAGGGACCTCAAATGGGAGCTGACCATCAGCTCACTCATCAAAAAAGCCCAGCAGAGGATGTTCTTCCTGCGGCAGCTGAGGAAGCTCAAGCTACCCACCAAGATGTTAGTGCAGTTCTACACAGCCATCATCGAGTCCATCCTCACCACCTCCATAACCGTGTGGTACGCAGGAGCCACTGCCAGGGACAGACTAAGGCTGCAGCGCGTCGTGCGCACTGCTGAGAAGGTGATCGGCTGCAAGCTCCCATCTCTCCAGGATCTGTACATCTCCAGGACCCGGAGGCGTGCTGGCCGGATCATAGCCGATCCCTCACACCCTGGTCACGTACTGTTTGCCCCCCTCCCCTCTGGTAGAAGACTTCGGTCCATCCAGACTAAAACCTCCCGTCACATGAACAGCTTCTTCCCCTCTGCCATTAGACTGCTGAACACTAAGTGACTCTCGTGCACCATGTACAGCAGCTCAACCAGACTCATGTTAATCATCACTGTTTTCTTCCTGCATTACCGACTGCACTATATAGTTCTCCACAGTATCTGCTGCTGGCTAATATATATTTTAACTGTTGACCAGTATCACTTAATCTTATCCTACACTTTATTACATGTATAGTTTATTTCTCTTATCTTATCATGTTTAATGTTGCAGCACTGTACCGAGACAAATTCCTAGTTTGTGTACTACATGAACAATGGCAATAAACCTGATTCTGATTCTGATTCTGATTCTGAAACATTGCACATCCATTATTGTGGTTTGCTTTGTTTCAAATCACCACATGTGTGAGTAGGAACCTCTTTTTATAACTACACATTCCATTACACACACATATCAGTCCAGGCAGGGTTAAACTGACAATTTTCATCATCAATTTTATGCTTCAGTGTTGGCAATGACACGTTTTAAGATGCCTTCACACCAAATGTGAACGGGCAAATTTTTTGCACAGCACGATTACATTTATAACTTAATGTAAACACGTGAATAGACATGAATTCGCCATCTGAGTGAGTTGCAGACAGGCAAAGTTGCCTTTATAACTTCTGCAACTGTGTTCAACCTGCTGTTGAAATCCCCAAATAACGTCAAGCTTAGGTTTACATTATCTGACGGGGGGTTCACCTGAAAAAGTTGTCCCTGCCTCCAAAACTTCACGTTTACGTTGCTAGCCTGCTAGCCTTGTTAGCACGTCCATGGCAGGAGTCCACGGGTAAATAACGACATCCCGATTCAGCTGAAGAGCTCCCAGTCCTTCTTTCTCCAGGTGAGTAACAGTCTCATTGTCAAACTAGTTTACTCTCCAATGTTGATATTTTTACTCCGATGATGGCAGAATCTCAAAGCTAACGCTATCCCTCGGATGCGAATGCACAATTTTGCATGTGCTCACTTCTTTCCATTGACTTTGTATGCATTTGTGCCACCTGCTCGCATTTGGCGTAGGCTTGCTATCTTGCCACTAGCACCATTAGCCACAGTCATAATAATAGAGCCCACACTTCAAAACAAATGCGCTGCATTGTGGGTTGACAGTTGCTAGGCTACACGGAGTGTTGCATTTACAGTCTGTAGTAATTAATGGATTTCTGCAATTCTGTGAAAAGTGTTGGCCTTTGCTTCTGGACCACAGACTGGGCCTGGGCCACTCGGAGGTTGGTTCTGGGCCGCATGTGGCCTGCGGGCTGCTGATTAAATTGGCCTGCTTTAGACCCTGTTGCCTGCCTAACGTCTTGGACTTTGTCTGCCCTGCTCCTGCCTGTCGTGCTCTGACCCCCCGCTTGTTACTGGACTCTGGATCTTATCTTATGGATTGGAATTGGATTCACACAGATAAGTGCACTTCACCGTTTTCCCAAAGTAAGTGGACTTACCCATGCTTGTTACCTGTGTCTTCAACATTTACTCCCCAGTCCCCAGGCCTGGTCAGCCTGACACCTGCATAATCCCCAAAGCTCTCCTATTGCACCACTCCACCTCCTCTGCTGGCAGCCCGCTCGTTATCTCTGGAGGACCCTCGCCCTGTCATCGCAGCTTCTCCCCAGAGTGCCTGTAAGCATGAGACAATACATCATCCATAGCCACCCAGTTATACTAACCTCTGCTTCTGCTCTTCTCTCCACAGGGTTGCCAGATCTTTGTGCACAGTAATTCACTATTTGCATTATTTTTGTTACAAAGATTATTGTTTAAAACTCTACTTATTGTTTCCCTCCACGTTGCATTTGGGCCTTGGTCTCAGATTCCCTGTCACATCTGACCAGACTATATTCTCCCAGTATTTTACTAGCTTGCCCAAATGTTGTACAGCAAACTTTAAATGAGCTTCAACATGCTTTTTCTTCAGCAATGGAGTCTTGCGAGGCGAGCAGGCATACAGCCCATGTCGGTTGAGTGCATTACTTATTGTTTTTTTGAAACAATAGTACCTGAGACGGCGGCACGGTGGCGGAGTGGTTAGCACTGTGGCAGCACAGCAACTCATCCTTGGCCTGGGGATCCTGGGTTCAATCCCAGCCCCCGACCAACAGTGATCTGTATGAAGTTTGCATGTTCTCCCCGTGTCTGCGTGGGTTTACTCCGGGACTTCTCCGGTTTCCTCCCACATGCCAAAAACATGCAAGTTAGGTTAATTGGCATCAAAACTGGGGATTCTAAATTGTCCTTAGGTATGAATGTGAGAGTGAATGGTTGTCTGTCTCTCTGTGTTGGCCCTGTGATGGACTGGCGATCTGTCCAGGGTGTACCCTGCCTCTCGCCCAAAGATGCTGGGATAGGCTCCAGCCCCCACGTGACCCGAAAAGGATTAAGTAGAA